>JAUPFT010000007.1:52176312-52892312 GCA_036936625.1 Parnassius smintheus behrii
GCCGTGTAAAACACCTTGTCATCGTCCCAGCAAGGATTGATCTTAGTCAGTCCAGTGGCTATAAAATTGTGAAGTCTCCAAAACCAAATGCTTAACAAATTATTTCCTGCCAAACTGTTCATGGAGTCATCAGCTGAAACAAATTAATGTTAAATTGAGAAAAATCAAGCATACACAATGTTACGTCTATAATCCTCGAGGAAATAAACAGAGCCATAGAGCGGCTAAAAGAAATCGGTTAAGATGGAAAAGTTTGTAAGAAGTGATAATTGCTTTGCCAGTAAACCATTCACATTCTGTTTTGTTATAAATCCCACATAAATATGAGAACTGTAAATTCCAAACCAATAAGGGACATAAATCAAGCAGAGAACAATTTTACGATTCCGCAAATATTACCTCATCATCAATACAGCCCTTCACAAGTCCGCTGCTGAACATTGGCCTTCTCCAAAAAATGCCACAAAGCATGGCCATAAGCCACCTACATCCGTCATCTGCAACCTCCAGCGATTTTGCTATGAGGACTATATCGTCAACAAATCGAAGGTATGTGATATTCTCGTCATTGATGTTAATACCGTATCCTTTCTTGTCCAGAACCTGGAAACTTCTTCCAATGCTGCGGTGAAGAATTTCAGGGATATAGCGTCACTCCGTCTTACACTTCTCGAGGTTATGTGCTCTTGTTCTGTATTCGGATAGCCATCGTATCCCTACTGTACTAACACATCAGCGCTTCGACATAATAACAGTCAACTTGTCACTGCTGAAAGGACTGAAGCACCGCGCAAATTTTGACGGAATCAAAAGTTTTCTTATAGTCTACATAAGCAAGACAAAGTGGCAGATTTTACTCTTTGGTCTTTGTCGAAGGTTATGTATGTGATCTATCGATCGATCATCGAGTCCGCGTGAGATGATTCGTAATGACTGTTGAAAACAGCAAGTAGACGCGGCTCAGAAGGGAAATCGGTCTGTAGTTCTTCAAGAAAGTGTTATCACCTTTCTTGACAAACAACCACCGCACTTCTACTCTACGCCTTCTGAAGAACTTCAAGTTCTGGTTTTTCACCCGCTTTCAAAAACTCCGCTGTGATTCCATCCTCAATCGGAGACTTGCCGTTTTCAAGGTGCTGGTGAGCATTCTAATCTCGTTTAGATTGACGTCCAGGATATCATGGAAATAGTATCGGATAAGACTTGTACAGCTACTCGTAGAACCTCTCAATCTCGTGTCTCGGAAACTATGCTACCACATTCGGTCTTCAGCTTTGACAGTTGACTTTGTATGTTATCATATCTGCTGAAGAATGCAACTTCGTTAACCGTCTGATAGCCGTGAGATTAAGAGTGTGATTGGTGAGTTTTGTGTTCTTCGGCGACGGGTCTTGAGAACTTAGCTCTGACCGCATGGACAGTTTCCACGAGCTTATTATTCTTGTCGTCCACTGCATTGCAGTTTTCTAGGCACAGGAAATCGATTTTGTAACTTGAGCTGAAAATTTTTGTATCTTGGGATATGAGCACGATCTTTTCAATTTAATGTTTAGGTTCCGTGACCCTCTTACCATTCGGTGATCCCTGCCAGTTTTCACCCTCGCGACATGTGTGTGTGTGTGTGTGTGTGTGTGTGTGTGTGTGTGTGTGTGTGTGTGTAATGTGAACAGTCATTCTTAATTAATGGCATGTTTTGACGGTATTACTCATATATAATAATGTCGGGATGTTCGCATTGGCGAAGCTCGGGCTCCAAACCAGGGCAAGCCCAAGGTATGGTTTTGTTGTTTTAAGCAGTTTTATAAAAATACACCAATCTTGATCTGTTTCTACTTTTCAGTTTCATAATCAGTGCTGTCGAGGACACGTTTAACAAAGCACACATAAGGCATATTACTGCTAGATAGATTGTATGACATATCAGCAATTGCATACCTTCGGTGGCTTCGAAAAGAGCCGTTTGGGTTTGCTTGAGCGAAAGAAAAAGATATTTACATACAATAAAATACGTGAATAAAAGCAAAGCATGCACAAAGTACAAACAAACTATGTACAACATTAAAAAACAAATTATTTATATTCTAAATCGAATCGTCTCTCTTTCTTAAAGAAAGATTTGATTACGTCCGCGTAAAATGTTGGTGAACATTTTAACTGTACCAATAACTACTTTTAATTCCGGTAACTGAGCGAGGATATGACCTGTTTTTCTCTACAAAATTTAATTATTTTACCTATTCCTCACAAGGAATACCATTATTCTCCATTTTCACTGAAAATCTTCAAAAAAGCATAAATTTTCAACTCGCAATATCCATTCGCTCAAACAAACACAGAGTAAACATTGAAATGTGAAGTGAACTTGCAAACGTATCGTCCGCGCACCCCCGCGCTCGTCCAACTAACTTCATACCAAAGGCCTGGCTTTTTCGCTCTATTCTAATTGCTGTATAAGCAATCGTAGTTATATTTCATTATAGAACATTTTGACACAGGTCGGAAAGGGACCGATCGTCTCATCTCAATTCCTTTTTTATGAGTGCAGTATCACGCAGTTTTCCCGCGATGGGGGTCCATCCATATTGCTTTGCTTTCATTAATTTTGACGTTCCATTGCGTGTTCGCTTTGAGACAGAGAGAACACGAATCAGTGTATTTTGACAATCTGCCAAGTGTTGACGTTACATAATAAGGGTACGAGGTGATGACCTGTGTATAATAGAGGAGCGCACGGAAAATTTGAAATAGTTTACGAGTTATTTTATCAGCTGATATTACTGATTGAGCAGTTTGAAAGGGCAAGCTCGGCTTCTTGGCTTCTATGGAGACTTCGCCACTGGATGTTTGTAGTGTCAATAATATTCTGTAAAATTTTTACCAATAAAAGCAATAAGCTATAGAGCAACACGGGCCGCCGACGGACCGAAGAAGAGTATAAAGCCATATAGTTTTTCCCGATACAAAATTGTCTATTATTTTTTTGCGGGGAGAAATCTGCGCATAAAAAAATGAATCGTCCATCACTACAAAACTAACACATAACAAGTGAGATAATAAACTAACAATTTCACACACAAGTAACAATAACGCTCGGTGAAAGCAACAACTCGAATTTAGACTCGATTCAGTCGGTCGACCGACCCACATATTGTGTTAGGACGAGCGGTTAGTAAGCAAATCCGAAATAACAAGACCGTTATTATAATAACTTTTAGTTTTAAAACGAAATTAATACCAATAATGAGATTGAAAATTACTTAAATATGAAAGTTTACGCCAAATTTTTGTAAATTTGACGTGACAGATCTCTATTTGCAGCAAAAAAAAAAACTGTACAATCCGGCATTTTTGTAGGATTTAGTCAGACAGTTTTTAGTCTATCAGTAAGCAATGCGATTGCTATTAGTTTTAATAGAATCAGGCGTTACTTTGCGGAAATCCATTTTATTACGTGAGTCAAAATTAATTTTCGTTTCTTAATTTATTACGCGAATATAAGCAAATTAATTTGAACCAACTTTAGACCAGTTTTATTGTACGCACAGTATGTAAACTTACGCGTAAACTTGTACTTTGACAAAGGGAAACACCTGCGTATGACTCCGGTCTGCCTTTGGCCTGCTTTGCTCTATTCAATAAACACTACTACATCGAATAGAGTTACAGGATCTGTCATAAAAATGAACACTTCGACAACAAAACCACAGCTGATTTAATGAACTTATCATTAAAAGAGATTTCCCTTACGTGTATTATGACATCGAGTTTCTTGCGGTTTTTGATTCAAGAAGCATGGACCACTTCCTGTTTTTGTACTAGGTGGCCATATTCTTCCCTTTTCTACTTCATATTTTAGCAGACCACTTTTGAACAGACGGCCTTTTTCAAGTAATGACTGTAATGTAGTGCCATATAATAGCGATAGATCGAATGCCGGTGTTGCAGACACAATCTGTAAAATGAAGAAACTGTATTTTTTCCGTTTTAAACTATTTAATATGTATGTGGTAAATCAACAAAATCAAATAAATAAATAGAATTTAATAATACGGTGAGAAAGAACTTATTAATAACCAAATACCATAGTCTACTTACCCTTTCAGGAACTGTGTCATTTTTGATGCAACCGACAGATTGAAAACTTTCAGGTCTGGTCAAGTTCAGACATCTTATGTTGGAGAAGCGATGAACAGGATCATCATCGGGTATTTTGATTGGAACACAATCTCTATCAGTCTTGCCTCTTGGTTGGCAGCAGTACGGCTTCCAAGTGGTAAACTTAACTAAACGATATCATGTTAAATAAACAATTATACACATTTATTATCATAAATATTTATTTGATCAAAATAACTTACCTGTAAGTGTCCTTCGATCAAAATTATTCGAGGTTGACGCCTCCTCTGTGTTTGTGTACTATGTAGTCATGAATTGACGGACCAAATAACACGAGTTTTATCCTTTCGCGGGAAAAATAATATTTTTACTGGTATCCCAACCTATATGAACTCCCCCTGGCAACACTATACACCTCATGTCATTATGAATTTATATAGACTAGAATTATGAAAAAATAACTTAAATGCTAGCAAGCCCTTAGGGTAGGTAGTGATAAACAGCAGGGTAGGGTTGTACACAGAGGAGGTGTCAACCTCATATATTTTTTATCGAAGGACACTTACAGGTAAGTTACTTTGATAAAATAATTTGTGTTGACGCCTCCTCTGTGTTTGTATAACTAACTATACTATATATAATAGATGTTTAAAGATTTGATTGATTTGTTTTGAATTATTTACTGTCATAAATTATCATAATCAACAATTTACAACGAAACAAACAATAAGCATAATATATAATTATTATATCATTTAATATTTTAATTACATAATTTAATAATATATATAGATTATAAATTTAATATAATTTCCCATTATGAATTATAGTTTATTTATTTTATACTTTTCAAATGCCCTAAATTAAAATAATGGCCTCTTATAATAAACGAAAAAGTTTTGGATGTAAGATTGTTGTCTTTGTAACACTTTCAATATCATCAATACCACTATTTCTAGGACGAGAAGGGGATGAATGCCTGGTACTATATACAGTAAAAAGTAATGTATTTTCTTCTTAAAATACTTTATCTAACTAGTTGTTTGATTTATTGCAGTACTTATAATATATATATATATATATATATATATATATATATATATATATATATATATATATATATATATATATATATATATATATATATATATATATTATAAGTACTTAATAGTTTTTGGACCAAAAAACATTATCACATACATTATGAAATGTAAGGATTTTCATTTTATAAGCACCCCCTATAATTGGACTACTTGAAATCTGAATATGATTTTTCAGTATTAATTTAGATTCAAAATTATTCTCTTTTGATACATTTTATTTGTTTTGTATACATTTACCTATAAAAGATAGCTGAACAAACAGATATTATTTTGTCTATTAAATTAGAAAATTTCCTATATGATTGTAGTGGTACTTCACATACACTTCGGGTATGAAAATGCTGTAATTTTATTGTTAAAACCAAGTTATTTAAATGTACTTTTAAGGTATTGATATTTTTTGAATTAACTTTATAATCCAATTAACAGGAATTCTAGAACTTTCCACTTTTTATTTTCTAATTCTCTTCATCTACGTATATATCATATTATGGTATTCACCAATAAGTAAAACAAAATTATGACTACGAGTAGTCATAATTTTGTTTTACTTGTTTTAATTATTTTTACAGCTGTATTAAATACAATATTTTCTGACATATTAAACTCAATATATGTGAGAGGACATGCTTGACTCACACTAATATATTGGCGACCAACTATGAAGTTAGTTTTTAACTACTATGAAGTTAGGTTTTAGAAGAAAGTTTTTGAAGTGAAAACTTCTTTAGCGGCGTTGTACACTTTTTTGTAATGGGTAAAAAATGTCCAACTCGCGTGAGGACACGTGACCTGACCGAAAATTCGTAAGACGGACGGCGTAGGAGAAGAAGTATCCCCCTCTCTTTTTACGGCGCGGCGAAAATGTACGCCTGCGCCTGCTGTTTCATTTAGGTGGCGAAGGGCGCTTACGCGAATGTAATATAAATTTTCATGTTTGCGTACGATAGCGCAATAAATAAATATTGTATTCTACCACATATATTATAGTACTTTTATACTGATAATTAAAGAAATCCGTGCAAAATTATTCCCTAACCATTCCAAAATATCAAAAATGCACAACGTTAATATTTAAGTTTTCACTTCTGCCGACACTCCCGGAGTGCAACCCGTCGTTTTTTTTAATAATATTTTAGACCATTTGGAATAAAATGAGGTCAAGTGAATTTGCTTACCCGTGTTTACCTCTATTCTTTTTTCCTTGATGGTTGGGCTTGGCGCCTACTACATGTTACTCGATAGTATCACCTCTGCTGGTATAAAGCAACTACTGGAGACTATTGCATGTCTAGTGAGTTGTTACTGATGGAGACAGGTCCCAATATTTTAAAGCTTTCTGAATGTTTGTTTTAGATCTATGCTTATTTCCTTTTATCTTTTTAAAACAAAATTCTGTACCAAATAATTAGTCACATAGGTTTCCTTAAGAGATAACTTTATAATCATTGGTTAGCTTTGATAGCAGTAATGTTGTTCTTAAAGGAGTCTTTAAATTGTATACGGCAAGCAAAGCAAAAGCTGAGTCACCTCCGTTTGCCTAAATTCAATTAAGATTAATTATTTAGTTTATATGTATACATGTTTTTTTAAAGTGGCAATAAAATGATATTTTTTTTTTATACGGCACATAACAGTCTAATGCAGTTATTTACAGCATCATTATTTTCTTCACCAATCTTCTTGATAAGACCTATACATACAATGTTGAAATTTGAAAGTACGTGGCTCATTTTTGACATAACCTTCTATCTCTGATTTGGCACTTGTTAAAAAAGAATGGAATTTGGAGAATTTAAAAGAAATTTTTCCCTTAATACAAGATTGACTGATAAGTTTTTGGGTTGAGAGTGCTGTGTGAAACAGAATCTTTATCCTCTTCATCACTTGAGCAAATAATTTTTCTCCTATTTTGTCCCAAAAATGAGAAACATCAGTTGTGAAAATAGCCTCATGTACACGCCTGTGGTTTCGCGGGTAAAATAACCCTTGCATACATTTTTGTAGAGAAAAAAGACGAATATTCGTGTGAAATAGAATCCAATGCCTCATGTAACCCCTCGTAGCACCGCAAGGCAGATATGTAATGTATAGACTCGTATTGTCTCACACATATATTTTATATTGTGTTTTTATTAGACTGTGAACAATAATATTATATACATTTTGGTAGTAAATATGAATGTATTAATATTCATATACATTGAAATTCAATGTCAATCGTGGCACCGCAAGACAGATTTACAGTTTTGCCCTGTCTGATACATTGATTTTATATTGCTATTTTATCAATCTACCCTACAGGTTTATTTTTTAAATACTTATGCAATGTACGTATTCAATACATAAATACAATATACATATTAAGTTTATTGAAAAATTATGTGTTTACAGATGCTCATTCTGTTTCAAATATAGATTTCACATTTCGCGTTATAGTTAATCTACCCTAAAAGTTATTTAAATGCAAAAATTACATACATTGCAATCGTCCAAAACGTTAATGAGTGTTAACAAGTAAGTTTTCAAAAGTTGATAATAATAAAATTAAGAACTTTCACTTGAAAACTAATTTAAAACTTTTTAACTTGAGGATGCGACTCGCTGATTTGGCACGAAAAATTTACAATGACATGAGGTGTATAGTGTTGCCAGTGGGAGTTCATATAGGTTGAGATACCAGTAAAAATATTATTTTTACCGGAAGGTTAAAACTCGTGTGATTCGGTCCGTCAATTTATGACTACATAGTATACAAACACAGAGGAGGCGTCAACAAATATAATAGTTGTTGTAAAATTTTTTTTGTGTCTTATCCAATTTTTGATAAAGTAAGAATTTTTTTGCAATTTGGGTAAAAATTTTTAAATATTAAAATTGTAATATACACTTTTGTACAGAATTACCACAATTTCAATATGCATTAATATGCTTAAAAAGTAAAATAAAGCAATCGATTTTAAAATAATGGCATCAAGTGCTTTTATAAGTTTTTTGTACATCGGATATTTCGATACTAATATGCAGGATTTTCATCTGGCGGTGGCGTGAGAAGGTGTCATTAAAGTTGATTGAAGGTGACAAAAGGTGACTGCAGAAGATTCATGCTATAGAGTATGATATAAACGGTGATGCAATCTCGCTTAATAGCAGATAAAATACCTGGACCGTAGAAAGGGAGTAGTTGCAAATGGTTCGTAACACCTAGTGTTAAAATTTTGTTCGAATTAAAGAGAGTGTAGCGATTGCCGCAAAATACCATCTACAATGTGAGGTTCATATGCTCAGAAGTTGAATACCACGAAATGACAAGAATAAAAAATTATAATTAATTTAAAATCATAAAACAAATATATTTGACAATATGAGTTATTATTAGAATCAGCATTATTTTTTGGAAATCCATTATATAAGAGATGTTAAAATTCATTACAACAAGGCACCATCTGAAAAGTTTCTCATGACGATGCTACGTTTAGAGGCGAAAAAATTGTCGTATTATTGACGTCGGCGTTCCGAACGACCGACGAAGTGTACACAATTGAAGGAGGGCGAAAGTTGTCCTTCAAACTAGATAAAGAAACATCATCTTTATTTTTACGCAGATTGGCTGATTAATTTTCACGTCTTTATCAATATACATTAAGAAATCACCTGTGTCTTGAATAGAAAGCACATCTGCCGACATAAAAACTAGGAAGTTTGTTGCAAGCGTTGTGAACTTCTGATCGGGTAATCTTCCCTCAGCTAGGAGACTTGTCCTCAAGAACCTTGCCAGTGGCAGTGAATGGCCGGACTTTGATAATTTTGGCTCGAAATCTGCACAAAAATATTCATAGTTCATCATCATCAAATTTCACAGGTAAGTGACAATAGTCCAATATGACATGTAAGTCATTTTTTAATATTATTATTATTATAAGCCGGCGCTTAGCTACAATCCCACCTAATGGTAAGTGGTAATGGTGTTGTAGCCTAAGATAGTGAAGGGTACTGACCTAACAAAAACCTATTCACTCTTGCCTTGAAGACAATCAAACTGTAATCGGATGGAAAGACAGATGCTGGCAACTTATTCCATTCCTTTACTGTACGCATGATGAACGACGTATCAAGTTAACAACAACGAAAGAATGGAGACTGGCTGAACATCTGGTTGTCCCATGGTGGAAGGGAAAAGAAGGAATTAAATTATGCAATACCTGCGAACACTCTCCGAAATGCATCCTGTAGAAAACCAAAAGGCCAGCTACTTTGCGCCTCTGTTCGATGCTGGTAAGATTAGTTTAAACCAAATTCGAGTCATCAATAAGCCTCTTATCACGTCTTTTCATTGAGTCCAAAGCTGCTAGGTGGAATTTTGCAGCACCAGCCTATGTATGGCAATAATACTCCATGCACAACCGGACTGCGCTTTATATAAAGTAAGCAGCTGTCCCGGCGTGAAGTATCGCCGCACTCCTGGCTTCCTTGCAGCTGCTTTGGTCTTCGACTCAATGAACCGCCCGAAGTTCTGATTTGAGAATATCTCAAACCCTAACAAATGGAGGCGGTCAGTGTATTCTAGTGATACATTTCGGAAAGAATAGGAGCCAAGCTGAGCTGGCTCCTTTTTGTAGTGAAGAAACATGCTTGTGTTTTGGAGGCGTTGAATTTCACAAGATTCACACGCTCTACCATAGCTTCTCTTTCGAATTGGATTTGATCCCGACTGGCCCGAGGACTTGGTTAGTATCTCTTCACAACTGTGCTGTCATCTGCGTACCCCATACCGGGAATAAGCAAATCATTAATATGCAGCAGAAAGAGAGTTGCGAGAACGGACCCCTGTGAAACACCGGCGTTAGTCGTCACAGGATCAGATGAGCAACCATCGACAGCGACCGATGACCGAGAGAGACCGTTCACTCAGAAAGTCCTTTACCCAGTCAATAGATCAGGGGATAAGCTGTACGCTGGAAGTTTATCCAAAAGGCTAGCGTCAAAGGCCTTCGAAACATCAAGGAAAACAGCAAGTGCTTCTCCACTGTTCTCGAATGTCTCGTCCCATACATGTGTGGCATACGCTAGAAGTTTTTTCTTTTCTTTTTTTTTAAAAAAAGTTACCCCTACACCAAGATTTTCTCTTGTATCGTGGGAGCAGTTTACAAACATAAATTGCACAAGGACAAACATCCAGACCTGGAACAAGTATTTGTAGGCCATACAAATATTTGTTCCGTGCGGGATTTGAACCCGCGACCCCCAGCGCAGCCACTCATTGCTAAGCCACTGCGCCACGGAGTCGTCAAGTTCCTAGAAGACCCCAAGATTTCAGCCAAACCCGAATTGCCTGTCACTAAGGAGGTCATTTTTTCCTAGGTATGTCATTATGCGGGGTTTCAAGTTACGCTCCATACATAATGTTGCAGAGTATGGAGGTAATTGATTGGTCGTTAATTGGCAGTGTCGACACGGCTGCATTCCTTTGAAACACGCTGCGCGTTGACCAGATTCCAGGATTTTGGCACTATTCCAGCCCTAAATGAGAAGTGGAACATGCGTGTCAACACAGGAGACAACTCAGGTGCACAAGTTTTAGAACTATGACTGGTATATCATCTGGCCCACTAGCGTCCTTTACGTCTAGACACCGCAAGGTTTTGAGAACCTCCTTATTTGTGATACTATCCTCTAACATAGTGGTCCCACAGTGAGGTAGTTTAGATGGAATATTGTTGCCACTGTCCAGATGCGAATTACAGGCAAATGGAGATGCGAACAAGTCCGCTTTCACTTTAGCTGTATGCACCAGGGTGCCATCCGGTTTCACCAGTGGAGGCAGTGAAGGCCTTAAATTAAAATTTGACAGAAGTTCATCTCGACCGCTTTGGCAAGAGACTATAAAAATCTAGTACCAGATGGTCCGACAGATAGTTCTTCGCCAATACGTTAAATGTGATCAAGACTAGCTTTCCGTAAGGCTTTTTTGTAGGACTTTGCGGCCTGGTTGAAAGTTCTCTTCTTGGGGCTGATATCCGGAGAATTTGCTGTTCCAAGCGGCAACCCAGGACAGGTACGCTAAATGCTTGTATTTATTAGCTTGAGCGCATTCAGCGTTAAACCATGGGCGAGATTTGATACCGGTGGGAGCTTCAGAAAAGGAAATAAATTTTTCCATAGCTCGACACAACACATCGTTTATCGTTATAAGTTGATGTTATGATATGGTTATAGCACGAATGGGTCATGTCGACTATATAATAACCACGCACTCTCAGAATACCAGCGTAAAAAACAACTAAATGCTGCTGCGTTTCGTGTGATGACCCTAGAGAACAAGTGACCCTTTTTACTGGAAACGTGTCATTCCATCTTAGTTCTCAGGAGGGACAACGTAACTGCATTTTGATTCTTAATCGAGAATAGATGTAGGTGTCTAAAGGCCACAGCATCCACTTAAATCACATAGACCGTGTGCGTGATAGTCAGCCGTATTCTACAAAAAAAAAACACAATTGAGTAAGTATTTGAATGAATGAATGAATTATTGAATAGATGTATGTATGAAAGAAATAATGAGTGAGTGCATACATATATTTCAATAAATTAATGAAATTTGCCAGATTCGTAACTGGGCCTTACTAACTAAACAATAAACTTAGGACAGGGAAGGTCATACAACCAATCTTGTGTCAAGGCATTTAATCTTAGTCGTTGGCTCAGGATGCAGTGGCAGTATATCACAGGAAGAGTTAGCCGTTAGCGAACTTTAAATATCCTTGACATCCAATTTACAAGCATGTATGCGTAGATATATGGATGTAAAAGAGGCGAAAGAGGTATGTCAGGATCGTGCCAAATGGAAGTCCGTAGTCTCTGCCTACCCCTCTGGGTGACAGGCGTGAGTGTTTATAGATTTATTTATTATAGACATCCAATTTATTTCTCAGAAATGGTTTCATGTTTTCTTCAGTGACGAGTATGCTAAAACGAAGGTAAATAAATTCGGTTTTAAAAATAAAAGGGTAGATAGTCCCGCCCGTGACCATGAGTGCTGTAAGCGTTCGAAACGTCGGGTATTTAAAAAGTTAAATATACGCGCTAAATTCCGTAAAAACTAGTATTATTTCAATGTGTAGTATTCGCGTAAATATAAGAAGTCATTAAAAGGTAGATAATAAGCGAAATAAAACTAAACATAACATTGAAGATGTGAAAAGTTTTAAAGTCTGGAAAATTTAATAATGAAGAATATTATGGCAACTACTACGCGTATGCGATTCGTGAAGGTACTGTCGCAAAAGCTATTATCGCTTCAATTACAATAAATAAAAATAAAAAATACAGAAAAGTGACAAAACTGAAACTCGAGATTTCTATCGTATCCAATATAAGGATGGATACAAATGAGCTTCAAACAACCTGCTACACATAAGTTGCCACTCTCATTACCATTCAGACCGAAACACATACCGAATAGCAGTGTAGACGCTGGTACTCGGCTTCTGAAAAAGGTAAGAGGGTAGTACCGGAAAGTCGTATTCGACGGACTCCTAGACGACAAAGAAGTCGTACAAACTAAAAATTGTATATGCAGCCATAAAAATTACATGTAAAACTTTAGTCGGAAAATAACGCCCACAGTCGATTAGCTCAAGCTCTATCGAGCATTATCAAGTCATTCACACAAATATTGTCAGTGAGTTCTCAGTCGTACAAAGGTACGTAGTAGCATAGATATAATAAATCTAATAAAAGTATATTCGGTTCATTTTATAAGCACAATTACATTGATTGATTTACACTTTGTGAGACAGAGACGACGCAACGGTCCACTTTACAAAGACTATAATGACCAGTCTCAGGAGTAATTAAATTCAAATTCATTTACTAACTTAAACAAAATATTACATTTTTTCACCTTATTTTCTAGCAATGCAAAAAAAATTAATGGCGTTCATCTTTCACGTTCATCTTTTGTACAAAATATTTCCTTATAATTATATGATGTAATTAATTTGCGTAAATTCAATGCTGTTGTTCATATAATTAAATAACGGTGTAAAAACTGTTATGCCTAACGTTATGGCTTAGTACCAATACGAATACGAAACACAGCATCGTTAAGCTGCTATTTCACGCTGGTATTCTGTGAAAGCATGGTTCTTACCCGGCATAGCACACCTATTTGTGCTACAACTATACCACTATTATACGAGTAGCTGCAGCATGGCTCTACCACATAAAAAATTGCGAAAAAAAGAATTTTAATCAATCTCTGGGTAAGACCAATGTCCAACAGGGGATTTTTATAGGCTGTAGTAGATAGGTAGGTTATTTTATTTTTCGTCAATCTACTTTATTTTTTATTTTATAAGTAAGTAAAGAGAATTATATTCTCTTTACTTACCTATAAAATAAAAAATAACGTACTACACATTAAACTAATTAATAAAGTACAGCGTTTTTTTTTTAAATTTGTATGAAATAACGAAAGAACTGTTTTGCTGGGCCTGAGCGCTTGTCTCGCTTGTCATTGCATAGTACGTTACTCATTCACTGCACAATTACCACTTAAACATGTGGAATGAATAGGAAAAATAATACTTAAATACGAAACTAAAATTACGTCTACCGAACATCGACGGTAACTATTTTCCTGATTTAAATTTTTAGATAACATTTACACATTGGGTGCGTTTGGCAGAAAAAAGCGCTAGCAAGCGCTTGTAAGCAAAATGGCGATCGCAAGCGGTAAGCGCTGTCAAAACGTAATTAGCTATTTTCCTCTAGGACACTAAGTTAGCCAAAGATTTAAATAGTTAGATGCGCCCTTATCATAGTATGACCACTCCGAAATGTCTCCATTCTCAAATGAGTGAGCTCACTCACTCGCAATCAGTGCCCATTTGTGCGACAGAGAAAGTAGTATACACAATTTCTGTAAGTTAATAAGAGATGACACTATTGCATTAGTGTGCGTGCGTCAGCGTCTTGCAAACGAACGCATCCAAAAATAATGCCACTGTTTTCAAGGTGAAGGCGCATCTAACTATTTAAATCTTTGAAGTTAGCTTAAACAGGGGAACCTAAACTAATTTAAATATATGTTTGTGAAGTATTCATATTAAAAACTTACCAATCCCAATCATGATTTTTAATAACATATATATGTCTAGTCGTATCATTATATTACTTAAAACTAATATTGCAAAACACAACTTATAAACTTTACTTCAAAAAAAAAACAAATTAAGTGTCATTCAGACATTCAGTGTCAGCGCTACTGAAGTAGCAATCGTGTCCTGGCCTAAAACTATTGTAGCGCTAGTAAGCGCTTGCTAGCGCTTTTTTCTGCCAAACGCACCCATTAAAGATTATGAATAACGCACAGTTTGGTTTTACTAAAATATTACGAGTATCGACTACAAATGATAGATGTACCTCTGGTACAGTGTACTTACTTTTCTTTCGTAATGTATATAACATGACATTACTTCTCATTCAAAATGTATATAACATATCACGTTGCCTCACTATCTCGTTAGCATACTGGTTTAAAGCGTGACTGTTGATCAAAATTTTTGAAGTCCTGGATTTGAATCCTAGGCCAGACCTGAATCAGTTATTGGTTTTTTTTAATCAAAAAATTCTCAGAAGCAGCCTAGAGTCAGGAAGTTGACGGCGGTACACTCCCGTACCTCAGAAAGTCGTTCGTCATGCGCTTGATCCCTTCCCAGTCAGGTCGGATTTGCCGCCCATCGAACTATGAGAGTGAGAGAATAGAAAGTTCACCTGTGGTTGTGTACTCACTCGTGCACTATGACCCTGCCAAACGCAGACGGTTAGCTTCCAATAAGACTTGTCGCGATCGAAATTCTGTCTGAAGGACACTATTACTATATTTTATAACTATTTTATTAACTGTTATTATTTCCCTTGTAATTTTTCTATTTATTTATTTGTACGTTATTGACCATATAAACAGGTACGATAGGTGGAACAGGTTATCGCTCCGGACATTCTATACCAGTCATTCAGTATTTCGGGATTAAATGAATTTCTGGATAATACAATAATGACATGAGTAACAAAACGTGTGAAACCTGCATAATATTGATGTTAGGTAAATGAGATGTGCAATCATGGTTCATAAACAGTAAACACAAAAAATTTAAACACATATAAATTAATTATTAAATGTGTATATAAGAGTGTATATATCTACGTGTTAAAATATTATCTATGTAGTAAAGCCACACTCTAGCCATTTGACGGCTGCAGTACGAATATGTCGCCTCGATCTGAGAAGGACCACGCTCTCACAGAAACCTCAAGTTGTACCTCTGTTGCATCTCGTATTATAGTGGCTATATGTTCCCTGAGTTTCAATAGTTCCACAGTATTTGGAGTTTGTTCAAGAAATAAAAATTGATGAGGAAACATTAATTCTATAACTTACTTTTATCGTAGACAGCGGGTAATAATCTGTAAGTGGGTGTGTGAGGTGCACCTCGTTGGGGATATCGCAGGTTATTACACGACCCATCTACTCGTTTTCCCTCTTCTGGATCGCAGGGTTCAATTTGATTGGTGCACCAACTGAAATCAATCTTATTTTCATTGCTGTCTTATTAATAACGTGTTTTTGTTTTTCATTTTATCCTTGAACGATTCAATACCATGACGGCCCGTTTGTTTGGTCAAGTTATCTTTAGTTGAAATCTTCCTAGGTTAAGCATTCAATTTTAATTATTTTAAAGTCCAATGCAGAAAAAAGTTGCCTCATAAGGGGGAAGAGAGAATTTCCTCGAGAGGAGGAAATAATCCTGTGTTACGCTTTGCAACCGCGTAATTTGTTTTGTTATTATTGAGTCGTTATCGGAAAACTTAAATTGATAGACTGAACGTCAAATATAAACATCTTGACAAATTTGTAAAGTGGTTTTATTTATTGAATAATTTAAACTAAAATAAAAGTCACCTACTTCCTTACTTGCATCAATCAGTTGGTATTTTGCCATTTCATGTGATGATTTAACACGTACTCGACGATGAAGGAAACCATCTTGAGAAAATCTACTATGTCATTTAAAAACAAATATCTTTAAATAATAATAACCTGCCGAGAGTGGCTGACAATGTACCGTTACTGTTCTAAACTTTTTCCCAAGTATAAATCAAAAAATTAAGAGCTAAACGTATCCGTTTACTTCAATAAAAATAATTGCATCGTTCCTACCAAGTCTTAAAGAGAATCAAAGAGAATCGGGTTATTAAAATTATCCATGGCATTAAAACATAATTCAAGAGACTATCTCTCAATCTTTAATTTAACCCAAATAAAAGGAACAGTGCAAACACTTACAACGTTATGTTCCTTTCATCTCTTCTTTTCACCTCTTCCAGGCTTATTGGTGTTCCCGTAAACGAGTCATAATTAATCGTTAGCTTGGCATAAGCGCCAGTTACGAGTAAAAAATATAATAATAATAACATTTTGTCGCAAAATCTAATAAATAATCTTAATTACATATAGATTAATAATTTTTCTTTAAATTTTAAAACAAATATAAATTAATTAATTTTAAGCTGTTATCACAACAAGAGCCGAAATTAAAATACAGGTGCGTTAGCAAGTTCAAATAATATAACGGATTGTCCTTTATTTACATTAGCAAATTAAAAACATTTTTTTAATTCCTTTGTTTGATATCATTTAAATTACGAAGGCTGTGCCGGGAAGATGCAAAAATGCACAACTTAGTATATAATTAAAATTAATTAGTTATAAGTGATTTAAAATACTATAATTGAAGTATTCTTAATAGAATCAGGCGTTACTTTGCGGAAATCCATTACATTAAAGTTGGTAAGAATTACCTCGCACACATCCTCTTAATAAAATAAAATGATAATAAAATGATAATAAAATAAAATGTCTTACCTAGTTTGAAGAGCACCTCCCGCCCTCCCTCAATTACGTGTACAAATCCCGTCTCCACTTTTCCGAGTACCACTACTACCATAACACTACACTAGGAAAAAGAGAATTCTCAACTCATCAATTCTCTCAAACGAAGTTCTCGGATAATTGCTGATCTTCAGGGGCTGTTGCATATTCGTGTAAATGAGGGATTGCATTATTTATTGGGAAGCAGCGTTACCACGCTCATCATTATTACGTAGAAATGGCCACAAGTAACCTCAACGCGAAATGCATTGTACCGGACCTCCAGTGATTAATCGTGGGATACCGTCACTTTGTTTTCAACATGAAGCAATTTTCAAGTATACTTTATTAAAGTTGGTAAGAATTACCTCGAACATATCCGCTCAATGAAATAAAATAATGTGTCTTACTAATCCCATCACCACTAATCCCAGCACCACTACTCCCAACACCACTACATTAACAAAGACACACCATCGACGATAATACGACAGGTGTTTCGCCTCTACACGAGGACTCCTTGAGATGATGTAGACTGCGGTGACTAACCGCTAAGACTTTTTTTTGCGCCCAGAAGCAAAGTAAAGGGCTACCCTCCGGGAAGCGGGGGAGGGAGGTTGTGAATGCTCTAAGCATTCCACGAAGTCGGCTGCGTGGTTATATGGGACTCACTGAGAAACCTAAGTGCCTACCCACTAAACACCACCTGGGACTGGACTGGACTGGACTGGTCGACTGACCTGGTAAGGTCTTATTGCCGTATGGGAAGCGACCCCCCTTGGGGAAAGGAGAGTGAAGGCAGCGAGTAGCCGCTGAGAAGCGCGCCTAACTAAGGCAGCTTACCAATTGGGAGAAGACTTGACCTGTGCCGCAAAGAGGCAGTCCACATCGGTCGAGAGCTTGCTGGGGAGGTCCGAGAGAGAATTTTTCGGCCTGCAAACTCGATAGCGAGAGGGAAGTGGGGCTGCATAGGAAGCTGTCTCAAGAATGAGATGATTTCAGTGAGACTCTGAGGCTTTGAAGAAGTTTTCAGAGAGTTATTTTAGGAATTTTTGTGTTGTGGGGAGATAGCCTTCACCGAGACTTATAGTTACGCTTACGGACGAACGAGGGTGCGTTCGTAGTCTGACGACAGAAAAGGTTTTGAACAATTTGAAGTTCATTTAAGACGCTAGGTTTAGCATGAGCAAAAATGGAGGCCGCGTATGTCATGACTGGTTGTACACAGACCTTATATAGTTTTCGCTTATTGCGGAGAGATATTTTAATATGTCGGCCCAGCATGCTGTAGAGCCTACCCTTTCCACAGGGACAGGGCCTCCTAAAATCCGGTTGGCGGAATGGTAGTGGGGCGGCATCATTTAACTTCGAAGCAAACGGCGGCGCTCTTCTCCGGGTTCAGATCGATACGCTATTTTTAGAACCAAGCTCCTAAGTAACTAACTAACTTTTGGACGAGATGGGAATATCGTTGATGAACAGTGTGTAGTGGGGGGCAAGCACGTAGCCTAGAAGGACACCGGCTTTGATATGACGCGGGGAAGATAGCGTGCCTTCGTGTCTGAAACAAAAAGTATGCCACATATCCTTCAAGTAGGAGGCCATGAGATGGACAAGACGATCGAGGAGGCCCAAATTGTACAGTTTGTAGAAAAAACCTACATGCTAAACTCTATCAAACGCCTTAGCAATGTCAAAAAGGACCGCAATGGTCTTATGACGACGAAGATAAAAATCACTGAGGATATATGCCACGGATATGTTCCACATATATTATACGGTGAACTTGTTGGAGGCATGAGTGTTTCGCTCGGAAACTAAATTGGTGGGGGTGACAAGAGGAACGCCGTCTGTGGGAAAAGATGGCGCCTCTGATGACGCGATCGAAAAGTTCATTTATGATCTTGAGGAGGCTGATGGGATGGTGATTGGAAGGAAGATGGTGAGGCTGGCCTGGCTTGGGAGTGCCAATAAGAGTTACCTCTTTCCACGAGGTCGAAAAGTAGCAGAGATCGAAGCAGGCGTTGAAGATGTTACCTACGCTACTACCGCCAGTAAGGTCACAGATCACAGATCACCTGCTCCGGAAAATGTTTAAGTTTAATGGATGAAATCTCATCTTTGGACACAGTGATAGGGTCGGAGGCAGTGGGGTTGAGTTCCGGCGGCGGACTTCATCCTCCGCTACCTGGATGTCGAAGAGGTCGATTTGCTGTGACCTGGGAGAGGGTCTGCAAAGAAAACAAATCATCGTCCTCGAAGGCAATAGAGCCGTCAGTAATAGAGAGAGGGGGAGTATGAGTGATAACGTCTATGTGATCTAGGTATAGTCTAGGGCTCTCACCATCTGGTAGTACGCTGTATGTAAGGGGGAGATATTCTCCATGAGATTGCTCTTTTCGAGACCTCTTAATTCCGTAAGTCGTGAACAGACTTTACGTTAAAGACGGTTGGCTGTACGCCTATATTCAGGGGTGGGATTGAGTGCAGCTCTACGGAGAGCAGCTCTCTTGGCTTTAATGAGGTTGCTAATATCTAGGGAAGACTATTATTATTAGCAACCTGGACTACCCTTTCATTCTTTCTTTTTTTCATGAGGGTGGTGAGAGTATCGACCACAGTGTCAACTTTTACGGTGCTATCGAGGATGTCGGAAGAGAGAGTGATGGGGGAGTCCTGAGAGTCCATAGCTGAGGCTAAGGACTTTTTGAAGTCCTTCCATTTGGTGTAGGTTTTGAAAGAAGGAGTTGGATGCGCAAAGTCTAGCACGTCAGGAGCATGGTCGACAACGTCAGAATGGTGAGTGACAGCGAGGGGGCTGTAGACGGTAAGGTCGAGAGACTGAGTGATACCAAGTACTTCTTTGCCACTACTAGTAGTAGTGAGACAGGTCCATTTATTATGCTCAGGGTTAAAATCTCCAAACATAATGACTGAATTACCTAATGCAAGGATGGCCTGGAAATCGCTTTTAAGGGGGAGGGTTCCGCTAGGGATATAGCTGGAGGCTATGATGATGGACTGATGTCCAGTTGAGGCTACCCTCCATATCGTGGCTTCCATATTTTTCCATATTTTTTTGACTTTTCGTAGTAAAAGGCAGTACCGTCGCCTTGGAGGTCAAGTCTGTCGTCACGCAAAAGTGAATACTTATTGATGGAAAGGCCTTTGAGGTCCTTGGGTTTGAGGTGGGTCTCCTAGAGGAGGAGGAGGTCAGCTTCGCGATCTCAAAGAAATAGCTTAAGCTCATGGAGGTAATTACGCAAACCGCGGATAATATAAGAGATAAGCGATAAGCCCTTGGCTTGATACGACCGTGGGATATAGTGGGAGCATGAGGCTCTGACATTATATTAACTTAGATGGAACACAAGAGGTTGTAATGCAAGGAAACGGTCCTGAGGGGACTGAGCAGTACGCAGTTTGCGTGCTAAGATGGCAATCTCCCCTATGTCAATGTTCCGAATAATAGAATATACTGTTACGAGCTTGAGGTTCGTGACAAT
This sequence comes from Parnassius smintheus behrii, assembly GCA_036936625.1. Taxonomy (NCBI): domain Eukaryota; kingdom Metazoa; phylum Arthropoda; class Insecta; order Lepidoptera; family Papilionidae; genus Parnassius; species Parnassius smintheus. Next base: position 52,196,973 of record JAUPFT010000007.1, read on the forward strand.
AAAAATTGCCGATAAAATTACCTAAATTAACACTTTAATTTACTTTACACAAATTAAAGTTAAAACACTAATAATTAAACACACTAATTCACTTAATTCCGCTCCGAAGCTTCGCTTGTGTCGCCGAGTTCAACTCTGTCTCGATCGCATCTTGCGCCACCTATTTATTTAAATTAGCAAAATATCCGGAATGTTCAAGTAAACACGCGCAAGGTACCGAGAGTTCGAGTATAGATTTTCTAGAAACTTAGTTCTTCGGATGGCGCTGTCGGTTGAGAGATCTGTGATGTCATTTTCTACAATGCTCTACTCGCTCTCGTTCCTGACACTAGATGGCGCTAGTATATCGTCGACTGGAGCGCGTAACACTGCCCCCCCTATGACATGCTCGTCCCGAGCATTATCGGTCCCATGATAACGCGCCAAGCGATCCACATGGACGATCTTAGGAGTCCCTCTTGCGCCTTTCTGTAACGGCTCCGCAATGTCAAAGGCTGTCCTATCCCGTGGTGCACCAACATTGTACAATTTCGGTGCTCCTCTACTACGTGTCTGAGGTCCCCGCACGGCCGCACAACTTGTACATGTACGACACCAAGCCTCGACATCGTCACGATAATGGACCCAGTAAAACTGTTCTCGGACCTTCAGTAGAGTTCGTTTAACTCCCAGATGGACTCTTGAACGACCATTATGGCACAGCTGTAGAACATTCGGCACTTTAGCTTTAGGGACAACCATTTGCAAACGACAGCTGTCTCTTCGACCATTGTCCCATTTACGGCACAGGACTCCATCCTGAAGCAGCAAGCTGTCCCATTGGGCCCAATAGCTTTTCGTGGTTGAACTCATCGCTGAGACGTCCCTCCACTTAGGCTTGGTAGCACGGGCCTTCATCCATCCCAGAATCGGCTTGATGTCTGGATCTTCCTGCTGTGCATGACGTAGGCTGTCCTTCCACCCGTTGCTGAGGTGGTCTGTCCTGAGCATCCTCACGGATACCACTTCCTTACTCTCTTGCCTTCTACAATGGTTGCAATCTTCAGGAAAAGGTCTTCTTGACAATGCATCTGCGTTGCCGTGAGATTTCCCGCTGCAGTGTCTAATAGGAAAGTCGTATTCCTGCTGCTGCTGGGCGGTGCTGTTAGCCGCACTTCCTTTCTGAGACCGTTCACCTTCCCTTCTTAGGGTGTGCTTAGGGCAGCTGGACCGAAGGTGGCCCCTTTCCCCACAGCCATAGCACCTAGGGCTGTATCTTTTATTGTGGTCGCGAACCGTAACTGCTGTAACCTCCCTAGCGTGAGGTGAACGATGATCCTGTCGCCTCCAGGCAGTGCCGTTAGCTGCACTACCCTCTCGAGATCGATCAACTCTCCTTTCCACGGTTCGCTTAGGGCAGCTGGATCGAAGATGGCCCTTTTCCCCACAGCCATAGCACCTAGGGCTGTATCCTCTGTTGCGGTCGCGAACTGTAGCTGCTGCAACATCCCTGACGCGATGGGAATGATGATCCTGCCGCACGGCTTCTACCTCCAGTGCATGGGCCAAGGCGTCCTTAAGCGTCTCGTGGTGCCCGAGCCTTACAGCAGCTCTGACTTCCAGGTCGCGGATGCCGTCGATGAATGTCTGCACCAGGTTCCCTTCAATGAGCGCAGGTACAGACCGGTATGCTTTTCGCACCAGCTTCTCCACTTCTAGAGCCCACTGCTGCAGGTTTTCGTTGATGCGCTGCACACGATCTTTAAGCTGCGCACGAAAGACGTGTTCCAGGTGAGCGTCGCCATACCTCGCCTCCAATGCCTCAAGGAGTTGCTCATAAGTCACTTCCTCACCGAGAGCTTCCAGAACTGTTAAGGCCTGGTCACGCAGGCCTAGTGTGAGAGCAGTCATGGCCTGATTTTTATTCCAGCCGTTCGCCTTCATAACAGCTTCGAACTGGATTTTGTAGGCTGACCAGGAAGAGGTACCGTCGAACGGTGGCACCTTGAACCCACGTAGCGAAGGTGTTGTAGCTACTACGGGAGCTGTAGCTCCATCTCCAAGTTTGAGTTCGTCCAGTGATTTCTTCATGTCAGCCATTACGTTGTCAACCCGATTGTTTACTTGGTCGATTCGGGTTTCAGCTTCCGACAATCGGTTGTCATGTTGAGCAACCTTATCCTTCACCTCCTTTATCTCCTTCCCGAAGGTAGCGTGAAGATCCCTCATGAGGAGCATTTGCTCTTCCAACCGACGGGCCTGTTCCTCTTGTCCGCCCCGCAGTTGATCTTCCAAACGACGGACCTGTTCTTCTTGTCCGCCCCGCAGCTGCTCTTCCAAACGACGGACCTGTTCCTCTTGTCCGCCCCGCAGCTGCTCTTCCAACCGACGAACCTGTTCCTCCTGTCGACGAGTTGTTCCTCCTGCTGCTCTTTCAACCAACGGGCCTGTTCCTCCTGTCGGCGAGCCTGCTCCTGCAGCATCACCATCAGAGCACCTAAGTCAGGTGCTGCAGATGTAGGGGCTACAGATGGGCCTGCAGCCGGTGGCTGGCCCTTCGACGTCTGCGGCGTTGCACCTCCAAATCTTCTTTGGTCCGTCTCCTGCTGGCGTTGACTTCGGGTACGGACACCCTCCGTTTCCTCCTTAGGTAAAATCGGCATGATTTTATCCCACTTCTGACACCAATTGTTACGAGCTTGAGGTTCGTGACAATAAAAATTGCCGATAAAATTACCTAAATTAACACTTTAATTTACTTTACACAAATTAAAGTTAAAACACTAATAATTAAACACACTAATTCACTTAATTCCGCTCCGAAGCTTCGCTTGTGTCGCCGAGTTCAACTCTGTCTCGATCGCATCTTGCGCCACCTATTTATTTAAATTAGCAAAATATCCGGAATGTTCAAGTAAACACGCGCAAGGTACCGAGAGTTCGAGTATAGATTTTCTAGAAACTTAGTTCTTCGGATGGCGCTGTCGGTTGAGAGATCTGTGATGTCATTTTCTGCAACGCTCTACTCGCTCTCGTTCCTGACACTAGATGGCGCTAGTATATCGTCGACTGGAGCGCGTAACAATACTGTATTCAGGTCATCGGCCTATGAGGATTGTGCCTGGCGTGGGGCGGTGGAAGTTTTTTTTTTTATATAGAAGGGGGGGGCAAACAAGCATATTTTCACCTAATATTAAGTGACTACCGCCACCCTTGAACAACCGCAACACCAGGGGAATTGTAGGTACGTTACCGGCCCTTTAGAAAGGAGTAAGCTCTTTACTTGAAGGTCCCCAGGTCGTGTCAGTCTGGAAAAATCGCTGGTAGTAAACTATTCCACAGAGAGCTTGTACGTGGAAGAAAACTACTAGTGAAACGTACAGTGGTGGACCGCCAAGCATCCAGATGGTATGGATGGTATCGAGAGATTTGCCGCGTGGTGCGTTAAATAATTTCTTAGAACACTCCCCATGATAGATGCGATAAAATATGTAAAGTGATGCAACATACCTTCGCAGCGCCAGTGAATCGAGCCGATCGGAAAACACTCGGTCGTCGATGATTCGACGAGCGCTGGATGCGGGCAAAAGAAGGAGCTGGCACTGGGAAGCCCCAGCCCAGAGATGGGAACAGTATTCCATGTATGGCCGAACGTGCGCCTTGTAAAGTTGCAGGCAGTGTGCCGGCATGAAATACTGTCCCACTTTGCTGAGCACGCCAAGCTTTTTACAGGGCCAATTTGGCCTTCTCTTCCAAGTGACCACGAAACTGCACATCACTAGATATGTCGACGCCGAGGATTCCGATATAAGCAACATACATACGGGCAACTAGGGGAGTGCCTTGAAACTGAGGAGATACGACAAAAGGGTTCTTTTTAGCGGTTAACGCGCAAACTTGTGTGTTCTGAGGGTTATATTGGACTAGATTTAGTCGTCCCCAATCCGAGACTTTGTTCAGCAAAGAATCGAATTCAGACACAAGTTGTCCCGGTACTCGGAGACGTTTTGGTGAGAAATATTGGCACGGCCGGTGTACAGAGCATCACCAGTACTGTCATCCGCATAGCAAATAATATTGCCGCTTTGCAACATATCATTTTATATTGTAACGCCCCCCCCCCCCCCCCTCTCTTCGCCTAATAAATATATTATATTATTGATAATTAGGTAATTTCCCCTTTTTAAATAAAATTATTAAGGGGGCTTGGCCCCTTGGTAGTGCATAAGCACAAACATCGGCTCGACTCACTGGCACTGCGAAGAGATGTTGCATCTCTTGGCATTTTCTTTCGCATATACCATGGAGAGTGCTCTGAGGAATTGTACGGATTAATCCCAGCCGCCAAATTTCGTGAACGCACTACGCGGCAAACGTCCCGATACCATCCATACCATCTGGATGCTTGGCGGTTCACCACTGTACGTTTCAAGAGGAGTTTTCTTCCGCGTACAACCTCTCTGTGGAATAGTTTACCACCAGCGATTTTTCCGGACCGATACGACCTGGGGACCTTCAAGAAAAGAGCTTACTCCTTTCTAAAGGGCCGGCAACGCACCTGCAATTCCCCTGGTGTTGCGGTTGATCATGGGCAGCGGTAGTCACTTAACACCAGGTTAGCCGCATGCTCGTTTGCCCCCTCTTCTATAAAAAAAAAGAAGTCGCGCATGTCAATGCGTGTAAACGCCATACAAAATACGAACGAATCCAGCCACAGTGAATGTACGTCACATGGTTTAGGCAAATAGGCACACTGGTCGTTAACTCTCCGTGAGCGCCACCACCTGCCAGACCGCCGCCCCTGCAGACGTGATGTAACTGTATGGCATCACCACCAATTGCATGATCAACACGGCTACTAGCCGCAGAGCGTGTCATGTGTCTACCGCTCACCTCAAGAGAATGGGGTCCCACGTTGTGCGGCTTTCGGCCACAGCCTTTAGATTCTCCTCAGATCCTCTCTCCAGCTACCACCCGCATGAGATCGACACATATGCTCCACCAACCAATACAACGGCAGATATAGCCAAAAGGCAGTTATAAGATGTTAGTAATAATTTGCCATCAGAAAGAGTTTGTGTCACTGACGTTGAGTAAATGCATTTTCGATCATGTTTGTCTCGCCCACCAATAAGTGTGAAAGTTACAGAGATATATTATTATGTTGTATATAAAACATCATGGAGGTCAGACAGTCTGCAGCCCCGTAATGAAGGAACCCGACTTCGGCAAAGGTACTTAGGTGTTATTCAAACCAAGGCGAAGAGAATGCCAATGATAATAGCGTCCCACCAAACAACCATCGCAGAGACGCAATGCTGTAGAACGGAACAAGCATCAATACGACTATCGTCGGGCTCACACCATCCCAATTTCCCCCATATATCCCAGCAGACATCACCACCCGCATACTTCCATTGACCAGAACCACAAGAATGCGTCGAATCAGGCGCAGCACACCCGCAGATCCATCACAAGACGCAATACCACAAGTAGCAGTAAGCATCAATGCAACTATCATACGGATGGCGCTCCCTCACAACACACCCACGTAATCCCTATCGACTTTGGTAACAAAATATGTATTGTTGTTAACTAAAAAATAATACCAACGTGTCATAGTAGCACGCTACTAAGATGGTGAACAAAACTACACGTATCATAGCGCTAATGCATTAAGACATGAAGTTGAGTATACCTGTTACACTTAAAAGTGCTACCAAACACACTCATCCCAGTCCGAAAGATAGACGACGCATCGCTATGCGCTACGACGCCGCCCAGAAACGGTATGGTTGTACGATGTCCACGGGAAAGCCGTATTGCTACTACAAACCCGCTTACCACCAGAACAAGATGATATGTCTAAGACACATCGGTTAGCTAGTCCAAGTTTACCTCGGACCAATTGCTCGTAAAGCAGTATACACGCCACCATAACAATCATTTTCAAGTCCCTGATATAGGACTAGTCATTTTGCTACAGTACTAAGAGCAGTCGGTCACCCGACCACCTCATATATATGTACAACTTTGGTTATGCATCTCCGGCAGCTTCTCCATACAAGCCATCTAACAAGAACACCCTCCATAACTTAGGAAAATTTTCTTTTATACAAGAACTCCCTCCATGACTTGACAATTTTTAACAAATTTCCTAATTATCTTATAAATGTTATTTATCTTTATTTTTATAAAATTTTCGACTTGTGTTTCTATTATCATATTTTAAATAATTTTACAAGTTTTTTAAATAAATTTATTTATTTTGAAAGACAAATTTCAGACATTAAGTATTATAGTAAATTTGCCTTATACTTACTGTAATACTTAATGTCTGAAATGTATTTATTTATAACTTTATGCTTATTAATGTAATTTTATTGTTATAACCCTTATAAGGAAATTGATTATTAATTATTAATAATAATGATGGGCCGTCACAACATGCAGACGAAACAGCGTCGGTGATAGCACGCAGCTTTGTGGAACACCAGCATTAATAGACTTGCAATCGGAACTTGCACCGTCTACAACGACCTTGATGCTCCGATCTGCAAGAAAGCTGGTGATCCAATTCCATACCTTCTCGGGAAGCCCAAAGGCGCTTCTTTCTTTGTGCCAAACCCGATCGAAGGCCTTCGCAATGTCCAAACTAACGACTAATGCCTCCCCCTCGGACTCTACTGCCGCCGCTCATCTAAAAGTCAGGTAGAACAGAAGATCACCAGATGATCGACCATAACGAAAACCGTATTGGTGATCACTAATCAGCTGGTGATCCTCAAAGTACCTCATGAGCTGGCAGTTTACAATGGACTCCATTGTTTAGGAGAACAAGGAGGTAATGGCGATAGGCCTGTAGTTGGACGGGTCTGGGCGGTTGCCTTTTTTAGGGATCGGGTGGACGAAAGCCATCTTCCATGATTTTGAGACTACGGCTAGGGAGTAGGAGCACCGGAAAAGACGCGTTAGGACCGGTGCTAACTCTGGAGCACACATCCTCAGAACAAAGGTGCGAGGTTTTTTTATAGGATAGGGTGACAAACGAGCACACAGTCCACCTGATGGTAAGTAGTTACTGCGGCCCATAGACATCTACATCTATACTCGATTCCTAATCAAAATGCAGATGCGTTATCACCTGTGAGGACTAAGATGGAATGCCTCGTTTCTAGTAAAAAGGGTCTCTTCAAACTGGGCAGGACACATCACTTTATTTCATTACGCGGAAATTAGCAAACACCTTCAACGAATAAGGTTTTATTATTCAGTGGCGGCCTTATTTTTTTAAGTTGAGCCTTAACTAATTTAATTTAATCACGAATTTTCTCAAGGTCTATTTAACTCAAAAGAGGTGTTCCATTAGTAGGAGTACCCTGTTAAAAATGTTGTATATTTAGGACATTGTTTAAGTCGTGATTTAGCTACGGAATTGCGTTTCTTTTTTGGGTATATGTGAATGGGAATATCGGCGAGAACTGTGTCATGTGTAAATCGTGGATGTAATTTCTGGTGATTAGTTATTATTGGGTTCCTACAAATATTTGCTTCTCGTCGGATGATCCCAACGTTGTTGCGGATTCTGTTACTGATGTGGTACTTCAGGGTATGGAACTTTTTATTCCTTCATCTGTGCTGCCCATTGGAGGCAAATCTCAGCCATGGTTTGGTCGCTCCTGTAAAAAAGCATTATGCTATAAGCAGGAGTGCTACCAAGCCTGGGTTGATGCATCAGCGTCCCGGGATGTAAACACCAGCGCTCTAAAAAAGAAGTACATTTCCGCCTCTAGGTCCTTCAAAAGAGTCATTGCCAAGGCAAAGTCACAGCACATAGGCAGAATTGGCGAGAAACTAGTTCGCCCTCCTTCTGGAACCCGTGCATTCTGGTCTCTCGCCAAGGTTGTCCAGGGGAATTTCTGTCAGCCATCTCTTCCATCTCTGCACAGGGAGGACGACTCACTGGCCCATACTGCAAAGGAGAAAGCCGATCTTCTAGGCTCTTTCTTTGCGTCTAACTCGACTCTCGATGACGGGGGGAGTACGCGGCCGACCATCCCGCGGTGTGAGTGCCCCATGCCGGAAGTGCAGTTCACACAGCGCTCGGTTCGCAAAGCACTCCTCTCCCTGGACATCGACAAGTCGAGAGGGCCTGACGGAATCCCGCCAATTGTGCTGAAGACGTGTGCTCCAGAGTTGGCACCGGTTTTAACGCGTCTTTTCCGGTACTCCTGCTCCCTAGGCGTAGTCCCAAAATCATGGAAGACGGCTTTCGTCCACCCGATCCCTAAAAAAGGCGACCGCTCAGACCCGTCCAACTACCGGCCAATCGCCATCACCTCCTTGTTCTCCAAAACAATGGAGTCCATTGTAAACTGCCAGCTCATGAGTTACCTTGAGGATCACCAGCTGATTAGTGACCGCCAATACGGTTTTCGCCGTGGTCGGTCAGCTGGTGATCTTCTGGTCTACCTCACACACAGATGGGCGGAGGCAGTAGAGTTCAAGGGGGAGGCATTGGCCGTTAGTTTGGACATTGCGAAGGCCTTCGATCGGGTTTGGCACAAAGCGCTTCTTTCGAAGCTCCCTTCCTATGGGCTTCCCGAGAAATTGTGTGATTGGATCACCAGCTTTCTTGCAGATCGGAGCATCAAGGTCGTTGTAGACGGTGCAAGCTCCGATTGCAAGCCTATTAATGCTGGTTTTCCACAGGGCTGCATGCTATCGCCAACGCTGTTTCTTCTGCATATCAATGATATGTTGCATACCCGTAACATTCATTGCTATGCAGATGACAGCACTGGTGATGCTCTTTACACCGGCCGAGCCAATATTTCTCGGGAAAACGTCTCCGAGTGCCGGGACAAACTTGTGTCTGAAGTCGAGTCTTTGCCGAACAGAGTCTCGGATTGGGGACGACTAAATCTAGTCCAATTTAACCCCCAGAAGACACAAGTTTGCGCGTTAACCGCTAAAAAGAACCCCTTTGTCGTATCCCCTCAGTTTAAAGGCACTCACCTTGTTACCTTAGCCAGTATCGGAATCCTCGGCGTCAACATATCAAGTGACGTGCAGTTTCGTGGTCACTTGGAAGGGAAGGCCAAATTGGCCTCTAAAAAGCTTGGCGTGCTCAGCAGAGCGGGACAGTATTTCATGCCGGCACACCGCCTGCAACTTTACAAGGCGCAGGTTCGGCCGCACATGGAATACTGTTCCCATCTCTGGGCTGGGGCTCCCCAGTACCAGCTCCTTCCACTTGACCGCATCCAGCGCAGAGCGGCTCGAATCCTCGATGACCAAGTGCTTTCCGATCGGCTCGATTCACTGGCGCTGCGAAGAGATGTTGCATCTCTTTGCGTATTTTATCGCATCTATCACGGGGAGTGCTCCGAGGAATTGTTCGGATTAATCCCAGCCGCCAAATTTCGTGAACGCACTACACGGCAAACGTCCCGATACCATCCACACCATCTGGATGCTTGGCGGTCCACCACTGTACGTTTCACAAGGAGTTTTATTCCACGTACAACCTCTCTGTGGAATAGTTTACCACCGGCGATTTTTCCGGACCGATACGACATGGGGACCTTCAAGAAAAGAGCTTACTCCTTTCTAAAGGGCCGGCAACGCACCCGCAATTCTCCTGGTGTTGCGGTTGATCGTGGGCGGCGGTAGTCACTTAACATCAGGTGAGCCGCATGCTCGTTTGCCCCCTCTTCCATAAAAAAAAAATATTGTCTGGTCAGGAGTATATTCCATTTTAAGTTCATGGTCTTTGTGTCATTTTCTGTCAACTATTTATATGATGTAAAAGCGATTAGTTAAATATGTCATATACTTTTCTCATTCGTTTCGTATGAACTAGTAGGTATTACTGAATAAAATAATCTAATATATCTGTATCTATGTCACACGGATCCTCTAATTAAATTTAAGGGCCTACATTTTGTAAGAGCCGTGGTAGCTCAGATGGTTAGCGCTCGCTGTAAATTTCCGATCCAAACCGGGTTCGATCCCCGCCGGCACCAATGAAATTGTTAATTGCAACTTTAAGTGCTGATTTACCACGTGCTCGGCGGTGAAGGAAAAATATCGTGAGGAAACCTGCACGTCCAAGAAATAAGAAAAAAAATTCGAAGACATGTGAAGTTAGCCAACACGTATTGGGGCAGCGCGGCAGAAACTTCCTAGCCCTAAAACCCTTTCAGAAATGAGGGGAGGCCTGTGCCCAGCAGTGGGACGTATATAAGCTGTAACTTTACTTACTTTACTTTACTTACATTTTGTAAAACTGTTAATCAGTTTTATTAATAGTTTTGCTAATATACAGCATATAGTATAAGATTGATTACAGATTCGTGTTACTTCTCAAGCGTTAAAATCCTTAGGTGTTCAAGAATAGTCAAATGAACACTTTCTACTCACCCGTTGTCATTTTGGTATGTGGGCGAGAGTTTTGTGGTGTTTTTTTTTTTTTGGTAAAGCCTAGTAAATTATTGCACAATTTGCCATTTTTTAAATAATTTGCATGCAGCGACGCTTGACACGAAAATTGGAAACGATTGATTGTGTTGACATTTATAGGTGTGAATTGACATGTTAGTGACATGTTAGTGGCTACACGAGCTCCGCCCACATTCCCCTTTCTATTATGTATGTATTAGAGTATTTCTACGGCTGTAAAGCACTTGAAATGTGGATACTTATAAATTAAGCGTCATAAATTCAGTTTATCTCAAATTAATGAGGTTTCAAAAATAAATAAAAGACAAAAATAGTATTTTGACGTTTAATATTTTATATCATACTAAATAAATAAAATGAAAAAGCAATACCCTTAAGTTAAGTGAGATTAAAGAAATAAGACAAAATAAAATTCATATTATTTGTCTCATTCATTTGGTTTTAGTTTCAGGAACTGGTTTTGGAAAAAAAACGCCGTATTGTAGAATGCATCAAATTGTGATCCCTGGTTGTCACATTTTGGGTCTTTCCACGCCCAGAGATTAACAAAATCAATATTCTCGCAATTGCACAATGGATTGCTGAAAACAAAAATTGTCATATTAAACAATATTCTATAGGATAAATAAATTGAGGAGAGTATGTGCAGGAGTTAAATGATTTAACTCCTCCTTGTTTTCTTTTTTGTTTTTTACCTTTTATTATTTCACGTGGTAAGTGGTGATGCAGCCTCAGATGATAAATCGCACCGTCTTAGCGTAACAAATGCCTATTCACTCTTGCCTTGAACACGCCCAGATTGTATTCGGACGGAAAGATAGACGCCGCCAAATTGCTCCACTCATTTTATGTACGCATGAAAAATGTCGAAGTAAACCAAAGGTTCTAATGCGTGAAATATCGACAACAAAGTGGTGAAGAACCGCCGACCGCCTGGTCGTCCGATGGTGAAAAGGTGAGGGAGGAATTAAAGCGTGCAATTCCTCCTTCCCTTTTCACCATCGGACAACTAGACGCTCGTTGAGTCACCACTTCTTTGTTGTCGGCATTGCACGCATATACAGCAAAGAAAGGTATAATTTGCCAACGTCAGTCTTTGTGGGTTATGGGTGGTGGCGCTTAGATAGTGTGTCTTACTGGGGCTTCATCACTACACACCACTGGGTGAGATTGCAGTCAGGCACTGATTTATTTACATACGTCAGATACCAGAAGAACATCATTGCTTAGCTTACTCCTCTCTCAGCAAAGAGATACGTAAATACTACGCTTTGGATTAATAATCCAGTACCAGATTCCACATCACATGTAATCCCGTTCTAGATCTTAATATACTCGATATAGTTATACAGTTAGCTATCAGAGGCCAAATTTTTTTCAGACTTCCCGCAGTTATTATCCACAGGATGAGACAGGGAATTTTTAGGCCGCCAATATACAGTGTTCCTTACCTTATGTCTTTATTGCATGTAAATTTTTAACAAGAAATTAAAAAAAATTGAATCCATAGATTCCTAAAATAATAATTATTTAATTTGTACGTACTTTGGGCTTATCCTGTAGAACGCACGACGTTGTATGTGGGTCACTTTATCGCCGATGTCACACAACAAGCGCGCTACCGTAGCTTTCCTGATCTCTTGTAGTTGTTCTAGTGTAATAAAGAAAACGTTGCATTACTTATTTTGTAATAATAATTAAAAAATAAACAAGCATTAATATTTTGGCAAAAATTAAGAAAAATCAAAAGACTAAATGATAATTGCGATGCGATGTCAAAAGCATGCCGCTGTACAGTCACCGCACTAGTTTATAGTCGGGACAGTTATTGTCAGAAAAGTATAAAGTACGACGAAAATCAACAAATGATAATATTCTTACATTAATATAACAATTAATAAGATGCTTCGATGTTTGTTACTTAATTAAGTTTAAATGGTTTACATTGTGTACAAACGATTTGTGAATTAAGACATGGGTCACAATTACTAGGGAAAAATAAGTTACGGCGGAAATGAAGACATGGAGGTGTTTCTACTGCCACTACTAGGACGCGGTACTTGACATTTCATTACTACGCAGTCGTAACTTGGTTCTTGTCTTAGTGACAAACTCATTACATCATTTTCATCTGTGTAGGTCAAAATGGCGTAAGGCGTCGTAGGTTCAGTGAAGAAAACAGTTTATATTTACGTTCACAGTCTTTTAATAAGCCACGACACAAAGCACACTACAATAAAGAGTCAGAAGGGAAGCGAGCACAATAATAGTTACAAAGAATAACACAAGCAAGAAAGTTAGCAGATAGCATTAACAAATAAACTGTACGTGATTAGCCGCGGGCGCAAAGGTGTTACAGGGGTCTAGTCGCAGAGGCGATCAGCAGGTAACTAACTTGATACAATAGAATATGCGCGAGCGCCGCGGTTCGATCCCCGGTCGCTCTTGCGTTGTCGTCTAGAAAAAGGTTGATCCACAATGGTTCCAATGTGTTAAATGCTTGTTCTCTAATGGTTACAGAATATATAATTATTTACGTTTACTGTAGGTGTTGTATATGTTTATGTGTAAGTGATACTGTGTTTCTGTGTGTATATATGAGGTGTGTGTAATAATGTGGTGGAATCCCCACATCACTCCCCCCCAGAGGCCGTACCTACGGTCGATAAAAATCAGGAAATCTGACATGCCTACCGAACCTTGTAGTTTTCCGGTTTTCTAAACTGCCGTCCATGACTGTGACTGTGTGACTGTGATCGGTGTTAAGCATATAGGCCGGTTTCAGACGGAACTGTTATCTGTTTACCTTTAACGATGATTTTAAATACTTTATCACCTCTTTCTGTCACTTCATGTGGATCGGAATATGCAGGATGGAAGGTGCTTTTCAGCCGGTCTTCCCTAAGGAATACGTGGCTGGAATTAGCGAGATCCTTATATATAAATATTTTATTTTTATTATGCCGTGATGCGGGACGGGGCTGCAGTTTCTCACAAACTGAACGAATTCTTGCAGTAAAATCCGTAATGTCAGTTGTGGTGCTTACTGTGCTTTCGAAAAATTCGCCTGGGAGTCTTAAAGGCTCGCCGTAGACGAGTTCTGCTGAGGAACACTGCAAATCGGCTTTAAATGCGCTTCTGACGCCCAATAGTACTAGAGGTAAAGATTCCGTCCAGTTGCTATCAGCGTGACATGTAATAGCTGTCTTCAGCTGTCGGTGGAATCTTTCCACTAGGCCATTAGAAGCGGGATGGTAAGCTGTGGTTCTGCGGTGTTTGAATCCGATTATTTTCGATAGATAATTAAATAAATCGGATTCGAACTGCCGTCCACGGTCCGTCACTATGTTAGTTGGACAACCAAATCTGGCAATCCAACCTGATAGGAGCGCCTTCGCTACAGTTTCGGCTGTAATGTCCGCTATGGGGATAACTTCTGTCCATCTCGTGAAACGGTCTACTGCTGTTAAGCAGTAGCGGAAATCATTCGAGTATGGGAGTGGACCAATAAGATCAATATGCACATAGGAAAACCTTAACCTTAACGGAACGGTCACGTGGTCTGGAACGTCTGCTCAATTGCATGGTAAGGTTCTTAACAGCTGCTTTCAGCTCCGCTATTTCATTCACCATAGACTGCGTACTGGTACCAGGTGTCGATGTAGTACGTGAGGTTGTTGCGACTTGAAGTGTTGGAGTTACTATTTCATATACTCTGTCTGCTAGATCGGCTAAAACCTCCAATGAGCTAGTTGGTTACGACACAATCAGCGTTTGGATGTTGTTGGGAAGTTGGCTGCACCATATGCTCTGTATAAAGTCCTCAGGTACCGAGGGACCTGCCAAGCTCTGCAGGTGTCGTAAGAATTGGGAAGGTTTCCGATTTCCCAATTCCTCGTGCATGAGTAACTGCTGAATCTTCCTTTCACGCGATGCTGACAAGCGTTTAATCAGTTCGTCTTTAAGTTTCTCGTATTTGTTACTAGAAGGCGGAGAAACAATAATATCTTTTACTTCTTTCGAATATTGAGGATCTAAATTACTCGTCACATAATAAAATTTTGTGGTATCCAATAATATGTTTGAAATTGCGAATTGACCCTCTATTTGCGCAAACCATAATTCAGGATCGTCCGGCCAAAATGGCGGTATACGTACGCTAACTCGATTAACGTCCGATGTAACGTCGACGTGCGATTTGTGCTTGCGCCTTGTACATGGGCGCGTGGTAACATTTTGTTCTGATGCCGTTTCTGGCGATTCACTACCACTACTCATTGTACCTGTAGCGTCTTCTGCAGGGGTCACCAGTTGTAGGTCAAAATGGCGTAAGGCGTCGTAGGTTCAGTGAAGAAAACAGTTTATATTTACGTTCACAGTCTTTTAATAAGCCACGACACAAAGCACACTACAATAAAGAGTCAGAAGGGAAGCGAGCACAATAATAGTTACAAAGAATAACACAAGCAAGAAAGTAAGAGATAGCATTAACAAATAAACTGTACGTGATTAGCCGCGGGCGCAAAGGTGTTACAGGGGTCTAGTCGCAGAAGCGATCAGCAGGTAACTAACTTGATACAATAGAATATGCGCGAGCGCCGCGGTTCGATCCCCGGTCGCTCTTGCGTTGTCGTCTAGAAAAAGGTCAATCCACAATGGTTCCAATGTGTTAAATGCTTGTTCTCTAATGGTTACAGAATATATAATTAATTACGTTTACTGTAGGTGTTGTATATGCTTATGTGTAAGTGATACTGTGTTTCTGTGTGTATATATAAGGTGTGTGTAATAATGTGGTGGAATCCCCACAATCTGCATTTTTTATCCTACTTTAGGACAGAAACTACATCTATATAAAGGCAATACATTCACTTACTACCGACGGTACTGTGTGCTCATTTGTCACCTTTAAACTTTCATACATATGGTTCAGAGATTATATTTTGATATTTTTCAGATTTTTACATATTTATATGAATCATACATCTCTGATCATATAAATGCATGAATGATAATTTTATATTTATTGTCCTTAATATATTGATCTATATAATATTAGTTTTTTGTTGTTCTTCGTTTTTCAAGCGCATACTTCAGTTATGTCGGATAGTGAACTTTATAATAAAATTTTATAAAAATATTACAAAAAAGACATAAACTCACCATACGTAAATGCGTTCGGTCGGTTGGGGCGCTCATACCAATGTCTGTCTGACGCGATAACCCTGAGCAATTGTTCCACCACAATACAGTACAATGTAGGTGGTACACGACCGCCCCCGATCAGTCTCTCGAGCCAAATTCCAGCAATTAGATCTATGTCTTCTACATTCTCATAAGCCTCTTTGAGCAGTTCGACTCTCTGAAACATTAGATTTGATTCTTGTATTATATTGTGATTATTCTTTAATTATTATCCTTTCCTTTTGGCATAAGCTATATTAATATTATATGATATTATATGATAAGCTATATTAATATTATATGATTTCGTAAGATTCGTAAGAGGGAACTATGAGTAATTCCATAGAAATATTTTACTGCTTTGTTAATACGCTCCAACGGAAAACGTCTATGCTCAACAGTGGTTTTTAATAAAATGATGATGGTGATGCTTTCTGGTAGATTTCAAATATAGCAATAAGTTTTGAAGATTATCAAAATGTCGCAACAACAGAATAAGGAGCCGTCTTGTACAGCAATTGCAGTATGATAAGTACTGACATGCATTGATAACTAATAATTTATCTACATTTTACAAATCTATGTTGAAGATAACATGTTTTCAATTTAAGTTTTTGTTCTAACCTTGAATGTGTTACAGTATTTAAATAAATGACTAATAATCAATCATTAAAATAAATGAATAAATAATTACCAAGTGTTAGTATATTATGTGTGTACATACCTCTGGATCAATAGCATAAAGTAAGTCATCAAAACTTTTAAACGACTGTTTGAAACAAAATTCTCTGTATTTAATATACGGCTGGAAACCAAAGTACCGGTTCTTCGCTAAATCGTTGGTTAAAAGGTCTGAAGACCGTTGGTGTGGACCTAAACCCACTTCTACGACCTGCAAACCACATTTACTTTAAAACGTCATTGATTAATAATAACACGACTTCGTAAAAAATAATTAGAATATAATTTAACTCTGAACAGAACAGTTTTATCTCAGTAATGTAAGATGATGACCATATCTCCATTATTTTCTTAAAACTTAAAATGACACTGATGATTATGCTTATTACTATTAGGAGTTAATACGTATTTTAAGGAGTTTTCTCTGATTTAATCAAAACCACATTTCAAATAGTAGCTTTATTCAAAGCAAGGCCTTACAAGTTTTGGCCGGTTAAGGTTTTACCTGTTTTCAATAAAATATTTGAAAAACTAATGTTGAATTAACTAACTACGTACTTCAACATTAATAATTTTTATATGAAAGGCAATAAGACTTTGCAAAATGCATATCGACAACTAACGTTGATTTTTCACTGATCCAACATATCTTCAATGCATCTTAGGGTCGTTTTTGTTTCTGTCCCATATGTAGTGAATAACCTGTGGGACATTGTATTGTTTGCCAACTCTAGTTTTAATTTTAAGAGAAAAAACCACAATTTTAACGACATATACATACTCTTACACGAGTATCAGAATGGTTCGCAAAAATTAACTTATCACTTAACGCTAAAAAAAAAGCGAATAAGTGTACCAAATTCTGTTTGGCAATTTTGAGGAGCGTTGACATTAATTTATCTGAAAATAACTCTAAATTGGATACCGTTCAGCACACGATTTTTTTAGTACTTTGGATAATAAACTGCATTGGAATACACATAGCTACGCTTGAAAAACTGTGCTCAGATTCTGTCACTATGAGAAAAATTAAGCAGTTAATCAATATAAGTACTGCAGAACAGGTCTACTTTAGTTATTTTCGCAGACTATTGTCTATGGAAATACTTTTGTGAGACAAATCATTAGATATCGAATTTGTATTTGTCATTCAGAAAAAAACCATGCGCATAATTTACAATTGAAATTCACGAGAGTCTTTAATAGGACTATTAGAAAAATGTACACACTGACAACAATACGTCTATTCAAACATTGTTTATGCTTATAAAAATAATTGATTATTTAGAATAAAAAGTTACATTCATAAAATCAAAACTATATAAAAGCATAGATTAACGGAACGATTATAACTGAAGAAGGAAAGCAACTTCTTTGCAGGAGAGTGTACGCTTCTTCAAGCAGATACCCGTGGATAAAGTAAACTTACATTTAAATATTTTTTTTAAAATACACAAATGTAAAACTCGTAAAGAAAGCATATAATACAGTCAATACCTTAATAACACCTAATGTTTACCTATGAAATTGTCGTTTTTAATGAAATAAGTTAACGTATTTTTTTCCATATTTTTATTTCTACTAATCAAAGTAAACACCCATCTTTACCAACACGGTGGTAGATGCAACTGAACGACAGGCAACGAATTCTTCAAAGCCTTTTTGTAATGAATCTCGTGTATTGAAACTATTTTCCGCCAAAAATTTATCCAATTTCAAAAAAGCAGAAGTCTGAGGCAAAATCTGGTGAATACGGTGGATGACGGAGAACTTCCAACCCCAGCTTTTGTAACTTGGAGACCGTCTATTGTGCAATATGAGGTCGCGCATTGTCGTGCAGTAGCAGCGGGGACGAGCTATTGAGCAGAGCTGGTTGGAGACGTGAGAGCTTCTTCATAATTTTATTCGGTTCTTCACAGTACACATCTGCAGTAGTGCTCATCCCGTTTGGTAAAAAGCTGTGATGAATCACACCGGCACTAGACCACCAAACAATGACCAAAACTTTTCTAGGGGTAATTTTTCATTTAGGGCATTATTTTGGTACTGAACCAGGATTATACAATTTGCTGAGCACTTTCGACAAAGCGGTTCAAAATGTTTTCGTTTGTGTGCCTGTTGAGTATTGCAAGGCACGTCTTGACGCGTACTTCGCGCTGACGATCATTGAGTTCGTGGGGCACCCGTTTGTCAACCTTTTTTACCTTGTCAATCTAACACAAATGGATCAATATTGTTTTGATACTAACGCCGAAAGTTGCTGCCAATTCAGCTGTAGATTGAGTGTCAACAGCGTCCACAATCAACTTTAATTTGTCATTGTCGACTAAAGTATTAAGATGACCGCGAAGTTCATTTTTCAGGTTTAAGTTTATAGAAAGGAAGCAATAACAGGCAGTACGTTCCTTTGTAGTATTCACTCCTATTGTTGCAATGTCGTCATTGATGTTGCGTGCCGCCTGTGCCGCGATGCTGCCACGACCGTACTCATATTCCATAATTACTCGAATTTTTAACGTATCTACGATGAAGAAAAATATGCAAATGTGATAACATAACCCTTATCAATAAACAACTAACTAATTTAAAAAAAAAAACATGTTTTAAAATAAAATTAATTTGAAATTATTATTACTTACTGCACGGCCAAGGCTATTACGGCCAGTACTGCAGAACGACAATTTCATAGGTAGACGTTTTAGTAATAACCTTATAGATAAAGATGCGTGTCCTCAGTTAACACATAAAATCTCATTAAAAAGATGGAAAATTTAATAACTTATACTGAAAATAAATTCGCAAAATATGTAGTTTGCCTTAGTATCTTAACCCTAAGTGATAATTAATATAATATATGTTGACGTCCATAAGTGTTATTTTTAATCTACACGAATAAAGATGTTTGATGTGACCTTTTCTGCCTTAGAATCTATTTAGATCGGTACTATTCCCCTGCATATTTCCGTTCTGTTCTCGCACTGCTATGTTCTGATTGGATAGGTAAGTTAATAGTTTATCAGGCTGCATGACATTTCATCCGCAAAAGCAACAACGCATTTGTAGTATACCTAAAATTTAAACTTTGCAGATTGCAGACGTTCGTTGACCTGTTTGTTTCTTAAATATTACCTCACAAAAACTAAGTTTTTTTAAAAGAATAATAAAACATTACTAATATTCCTCTTAACCACTCGTGTTAAGCTTAAATTTCTTGTATTACTTGTGGTTCACGCCAGTAGTTGAATGGCGTATTCGAACCCACGACCTTTTAGAGTTCACGGTCCGCGCCCTGCCATTAGGCTACTGTCGCTTGTAGTAATTCATCTTAAGTTTTAGCTTCTTCTAATTTTTGTAATGTATAAAAATAACAATATTTAACAACAGAAAACATCACAACGGGGCAACGGTAGATATTCATATACTCTTCAATTGATTGCAAAGAAATTCTGTGACAATAAAAATCTTGAAAAAAAAAACAACGTTTGCCGGGCACAGCTTGTACTTTCTAAGTACAATATTAAAATGTTTTCAACTTACGTCAGGATCGACGATGTAGTCTGAGTTAGCCGTTGCTTGCCTAAAGTTTCCTTGCGTTACATAATCCATATTGTCGTCTATACCGAAAAACCCAGTTCTTAGAGTTAGGTTTACAATTGGAACTTTTTTCAAATAGTTGCCCTGAGTGTCGTATAAGCTAAAAAAACATCTGCATTAAATAGGGTAATCGAAACGTGGTATAAGAAGACTGCTTGAAAAAGTCCATCTCCCTATTAAATCTCGTTGGTTTCAAAAGGTGTTTATCTTCCAATAAAGGCTGCATAACTATCTCATTTATTCCAAGCATTAAACATCAATACAAGCACAAATAATAAGGCCTACCCATAAAGGGAGAGGCTCCGACCAGCAATTAATGGTTGCGAGCTGATTATAATAATTATTATAATTTATTATTACTGCTTCATTGGTCCATTGGTCGTTTACGCTACTGCTGATTATGCGATACTGGGTTCGCATCCTGGATTTGGACAGAAAAAATGAGTTTTTGAGCTTTTTTGCAAGCAGCAGCATAGTCCAAAAGTTGGCGGTGTTTCACCCACGCCTTGAAAACACGTAAAAGCCATTGGTACTGCACCTAATTTCTGATCTCTCCGGACATGTAAGTTTGCCGTCTTATCGAACTATGATAGTGAGGGAATAGATAGTGTACCTATGCAAGCACTCAGGCACTATAATCCTGTCCTGCGTGGATGATTTTTCTCTGTTGAGATTACTTAATAATTGTTGAGAAACGTTAACTTTAAAGTAGTTTGATTGTTATCAACAGGTGAACAAATATTTTACGTGTAATGGTTACAGGATGTAGAGTCATGCTGCATAGACCACGCTCTAACAGAATACCAGCGAGTATTACAAGCTTAATTAGTATTTTTGTTTTGCGTATTGTGAGTGCAGAGAACCGGATACCTTTTTTACTAGTAAAGAGGCGTTCTATCGTTGTTCTCAGAGGCATGTGTATTTTAATTGTTAAATCAAGGATATATGTTGTTATTTCTAGACCACAAAATCAAATTATCACCGGTAAGTTTGTAAGTATGTTTCTCACCCTTAATTCTATTAAATAACTTTCTCGTCTATGCATCCAATCTAATAATTAGCAATATTACAACTTACTTCATATTTCCTTCCTGTGTTGTATGGAACCAACGAAGAACAAACGGGAACTCCAGTGATATTTGTGGGAAGAGATTCTCATTGTAGAAGTCTCTGAATCCAGGCGTGGGTGATAAAACTCCATCTTTGAATAGATTTTCATGACCTAAAGAAACGAAGTGTAATAATAACGAATTAGTGCACTCATTTTACGCAGCGCAACTTGAATTATTTTGCTTCCATTAGACAGAATTGATTTTAAATGTTTGATTGGTAATTACACTAGCTATTTATCGCGGCTTTGCTTGCGTGGATTTCATTTACTCGCATCAATTTGAGTTGTTATCAGGAAGATACTCCTGTCTATCTTCAGTTTCAGTTATCCTCAGTCAGGTCTTACGACACCAACAGAACAGTATGGAGTAGTAGATAATTTACACTAGCTACTTATCGCGGCTTTGCTTGCGTGGATTTCATTTACTCGCATCATTTTGAGTTGTTATCAGGAAGATACTCCTGTCTACCTCCAGTTTCAGTTATCCTCAGTCAGGTCTTACGACACCAACAGAACAGTATGGAGTAGTGGATAATTTACACTAGCTATTTATCGCGGCTTTGCTTGCGTGGATTTCATTTACTCGCATCATTTTGAGTTGTTATCAGGAAGATACTCCTGTCTATCTCCAGTTTCAGTTATCCTCAGTCAGGTCTTATGACACCAACAGAACAATATGGAGTAGTGGATAATTTACACTAGCTATTTATCGCGGCTTTGCTTGCGTGGATTTCTTTTACTCGCATCATTTTGAGTTGTTATCAGGAAGATACTCCTGTCTATCTCTAGTTTCAGTTATCCTCAGTCAGGTCTTACGACACCAACAGAACAGTATGGAGTAGTGGATAATTTACACCGCCACTACAAGACTACTGATGCTAGTACGGCCTGTTGAAGTTGAAGAATATTAAAAATATTTAAAGTTATCTTACCAAAATAAGCAGGCAATAGCTCATAGAAGAATATTTGAAATGCGATAGCAATATTTATATCGCGAGCCGTGTAGAACAACTTGTTGTCGTTCCAGCAAGGATTGACTGCAGACAGTCCACTGGCAATAAAATTATGAAGTCTCCAAAACCAAACGCTTAACAAGTTAATTCCCGCTAAACTGTTTGCGCCATCTTCAGCTGAAACATATTTATACTCAATTGAAAAAAAAATCAAGCATACATAACGGTACGCCTATATACCCCAAACCAACATGGGACTACAATAAAACAGAAGGAAATTTTACTACACTGCAAATAACAACAACAATTAATAATTTTCTTTACTTATATTTGCCTCAACAACACTTTGGTTAAGTAATGGAATTAAAGTAGATGGTAGTATAGATACAAAAAATATTAAAGAAGTAGAAAAATGCTGTTAAATATTTTTTTTAATATGTTTTCTTTATAATAATGTCGGGATGACCGTATTATCAATTAAGTAGGTAAATTCAGTAAAATTGAATAAAGTTGTAGGAATGAAATTTAATACTTCGAAAACGAAGCTATAAATTCATTATATATCATAAGAGAAATTTTTCTTACGTGTATTATGACATCGGGTTTCTTGCGGTTTTTGGTTCAAGAGGCATACACCACCTCCTGTTTTTACACTAGGTGGCCATATTCTTCCCTTTTCCACTTCATATTTCAACAGCCCACCTTGTAACAGGCGGCCTTTCTCCAATAATGATTTTAATGTATTGCCATATATTGTTGATAGATCAAATGTTGGTGTTGACGTTATAATCTGTGATATTGAGAAAATTTATACTTGTTTCATTAAAATTGTTTAATAATACATATCATCAGTTACAATCAAGTCGAATTCCATTTCTAGCAGCTAGTAGGTTTTCCAGTAAGGTTTATGTACTTCAGTTCTATGTTTAAATTAATATTGACCATGTTTCCTTTCATTAAACTAACGAAGGCAGATGTTTGCCATAGTTGCATAATGGCATTCACACTTGGCATTTATGTATGGCAATCATGCATGGCATCCATGCTTGACATCCAGGTTTGGCATCCATGCTTTGTATCTATGCTTGGCATGCGTATTAACAACCACGTTATTTTAAAGTTGCTATTATGAAGACGCTGCTCCACATCTCCTGGTTTTTTCTCTCTGTCACTTCTTACGATACCTGTGAGATGGTATGGGGTTGTGGATAATCATACAAATCTGCCACTACTTGGTAAGAAATGTTGCAGAGTGGCAACCATAGTACAGCGCGGCTCCGTACTAGATAGATTGCCAACGTAGTAAGAGATGCAGGAAGTCGATGAATGTAGGTGGCTCCGGACCAAGCTATATTGGAATCATGGAGCAAAGTAAATGTTCAGCAGTGGACTTGTTATGAACTGTAATGATGATAATAATAATCATGGAAGTAACAAGCGAACTAACATTCCACCTGATGGTGAAAAGATACTGTTGTTGCATTGTCGTCTTTGGGAACTGAGATGGAACTTAACTGTGAACGCATGATGCGTTCAATGATGTGTTTGATGAGAGAAAAGGTTGATATAAAGGTTGATTCGCGTAGCATTTACCCGGGTAGTGAATAAAACTCAATGATATGCAAATAGCAAAGTCAACTTACTCTTTCAGGGACTGTGTCATTTCTGATACAACCAATAGATTGAAAACTTTCAGGTCTGGTCATGTTCAGACATCTTATGTTGGAGAAGCGGTGAACAGGATCATCGTCGGGTATTTTATTTGGAACGCAATCTCTATCCGTCTTGCCTTTTGGTTGGCAGCAGTACGGCTTCCAAACGATAAACTTTACTAAAAGATAATTGAAATTAATAGTGGTAAATAATTATTCCTTTTTAATTTTTATTTTTGTGTTATTTTGTATATTTTATACGGACTCGGTTAAAATATACATAATAATATACCAATATACACTTTTTATATGACAAAATTATTACAATATTTAAAAGTTATAAAATATGGTAATCGAGATCAAAAAAACTGACAATAAATGTATACAGAATTTCCATCCGGTAGTATCGTAAGAGGGTGTCCTTAAAGGCGGTTACAGTAAAAGGTTCATGATCTAGACAGTGATATAGCAATCTTGCTTATATTAGATATAAAATACCCACATATATAAAATACAGTGGAGATCTTCGCAATTCAGCAGGCAAAAGCAGGCAAAGCAGGTCATATGCCTAGTGGAATAAAGATAAATGCTGATAATTATATTTATCTGAAATATATATATATATATATATATATATATATATATATATATATATATATATATATATATAATATATATAGATCAATCGTTATTAAAGTTCCGGAAGTCCATTATAATAAACATGTTAAACATAATAAGTACAAAATTCTCCTGATGATGCCTTGTAAATGAAACACGTACTATGGACGATGATGTGACTTTTCTAGTTTAGTGAATTTTGGGGTTTTGGTGATGGTGTAGTTTACGCAATTGAGGGAAGGTGGAATAGTAGGTAGGTCACATCATTGTTTCTTTTACACAGATCTTAGGTAATGGATTTCAATATCTTTAACAATATACATAAACAAATCACCTGTGTCATGCAAAGAGAGCACATCTGCGGTCATAAAAACAAGAAAGTTAGTTGCGAGCGTTGTAAGCTGCTGATCAGGTAATCTACCCACAGCCAGGAGACTTGTTCTCAGGCGCCTTGCCAGTTGCAATGAGTGGCCGGACTTTGACAATCTTGGCTCGAAATCTGCACAAAAATATTAATCGTTCATTATCACCGAATTTTACTGGTAAGTGGTAACAGTTCAATATGACATGCACAATTTTAAAATTGTGAAGAAATATGAGGTAAATCTTCAATCGCACAATAAGTTAATTAAAATTAATAATTTTTATTTGTATTTAATATTTTTAATTACTATACTGGCTCTGTCACACCGGAACACTAGTGCAAGCAAGCACTAATATTTGGAAAATCTAAAAGTTCACGCCTCGTGACTGTTTAATTTAATATTTATGAAAGAAATAAAGTGTATTCCTGACTTTTAAAATATTTTACGTGTTTTAAATTTAGTGCTATATTATTTTAGTAGGTAGTGTCACCTACAGGCAAAAAAGTAATAATATTTACCAAAATAAATCGATTACACAAAGTATAAAATCGATATAGGCTGTATGGTGCATTTGCCCTTTGTCTATCACGGGCTAAACAAATATGAAAGCGTGTTTAACTTTTTAATAGCAATAAAACTTATAAAAGTTGAAAATCGATTTATTAACATACTTCGTGAACTAGGCTATTGATAATATGAAATAGGGAACCGGTCGATGTAATTCTAAAGCTAATAAAAACTCGGTCCCTGTTTTGATATACAGCTAATCATATTATCTCGTATAAGTGCAATATGGTTATGATAGAGGCATTTTAAGAACACAAAATTGCTTGACCTTAAGATGTCGAGAGTAAAACACTACCTAATATCTAATGTCGCACCTAATGCCTAATACCGTGTCAGCCGTGCCATAGGTGAGAGGGTCGTTATATCACCTAATGTACTCGTATATTAGGCAGCCATAAAGCTTACATATCGAACCTTAGCGGGAGACTATCGGCCAAAGCTGGCTGCCTTCTCAGCCGTAAAAGGCCTTTTGTCTCTTGCAATTAATAAAGAGTTATTTCATCTGTATTTTATAAAGGTATATTGATTCAATTTATAAACACATGATTGTTTTACAGCTGTATTGTAAGTGCTAAACACTTCGTGTTACAGAGACGACGCTCTACAAGAACAATAATGACTGGGTTACCAGTTGCTAAAACATAGAATATAAAAAAATTAAATGTAATTATTAAATGTGTGTGTGTGTGTGTGTGTGTGTGTGTGTGTGTGTGTGTGTGTGTGTGTGTGTGAGTGTGTGCGTGCGCGCGCGCGCGCGCACGTTTGTAAATGTGTGTAAGTGTAAAAAAAATCCCAGCCCTATGTGTAAGGGTATTTCATGTGTAAGTCATTATAATGGGCACCGAGCACGGGTGTATCCTATAATACGTGCGGATGTAAATCTATGTTTGAATTTTCAATTTTTTATTATTAAATTATATAATTTATTCCGTTTATTCTTTAGTTGTAACGTAAAAAACAAAATTAATCCATTTCTTATAATTGCCAAAATACTTCCTTAACATATTATGGTGGAATTATTTTGCGTAAATTCACTGCTGGCAGTTAATGACCAGTCAGCCATAATTGATGTTAATGTAAAATAAACCCTAAGATTAAACTGAATAACGATGTAAAAACTGTAATGATTTTAATTGTTTGGTACCGGTAGAGATTTCCGTTTTAATTCAAAGTTAATTTATGAAAACAAAATACGATATTCTGCGGCCGTTCTAGTGGTTATGAGTAACACCAATAATAAATTAATTTTACGCTTTCACATTATATTCGGTCTGAAAGACAGAATAAAACTAAATAAAAGTAAAATATTACTATGATTCAGTTCGGTTGTAATTGTTGTAATTATTTGTTTATATTTTATTGTACATATAAACAGGTATGACTGGAGACCTTAAAGTAAAATTAATGCTCTAAGAATTCTATACCAGTCAACCTTTGGGATTACCTAACCAAAATCTTCAAAAGCAGTACAAAAATGTTAAGAGTCACAAAATGTGTGAGACTTGTATAATAACGATGTTATGCATGTATCGTTAATGAACAATAAATACACAAAAATATAAAACGCATATGATATAAATAAAATATATACAAAATGTATGAGTATATGTAAACATAAGATGTATAGACATTATTTACATGGAGATAAACATTCTCTAGCTATTTAATGGTTGCAGTACAAATGGGTCGGCTCGATCGGGGAAGAACCACGCTCTCACAGAATACTAGTGCAAGTACCTCCCTTACATATTGTATTTCTATTTACTGCTCCTGCTATACTGATAGTTACAATTATTCCACAGTATTTAGAATTTGTTCAAGAAATAGAAATCGATCAGGAATCGTTAATTCTAAAACTTACTTTTATCGTAGACAGCCGGTAATAATCTGTAAGTGGGCGTGTGAGATGCACCTCGTTGGGGATATCGCAAGTTGTTACACGACCCATCTACTCGTCTTCCCTCTTCTGGATCGCAAGGCTCTATTTGATTGGTGCACCAACTGAAAGTTTTTAATTCTAATTATTTAATTCATTCTTCGCAGTATATTAAAGTCCAATGCTGAACACCATCTCCTGTTTTGGTTTCACTTTGTTGCTTCTTATAATAACCACGGGATTTTTTGTGGCAGTCGGTTCTCGTACGTCGCTACCACACGGCTGTAAATTTCAAGTTCTACTTTTATTACCTTTATGTTTATAGTTGTTTGGATCCACTAAAAAGTGGTAAAATTAAAACTTTCGACAACCAACTTCAATATAAATAAAATGAGAACATCACCAATGTATTCGAAGTCAATTAAACACGATAACTCAAAAACTACTAATCAGAGCTTGACTAAATTTATAAGGGACTACATGAAAACCACCTGCTTTCTAATAAAAAAAAGAATCATCAAAATCGGTTCAGTTAAAAAAGTTCTGAGTTAAGACACATAAAAAAATTATACAGTCTAATTGAGAACCTCCTCCGAATTTTGAGTCGGTTGAAAATGAAAATAAAATAAGACTTACAAACATAAGTTGACTAATTGAAATTGGAAATCAATTTATTAAGATTTTATAATTCTTGATCTGGGGGAATACGTAAACTTTTTCTCTACCGTCACCAAATAGTTTGTTGATACATTTATTGCATAACTGTGTACAATATGATCTTAGTACAAAAATATATAGTTTTAGGCTCAACAGTTTACCCATTTCGGATATGCAACAATTAAAAAAAATTTAATTTACTACTTATTAACATTAATTTTATTAAAAAAACTCATTGAGATTGTAAAAAACATTTTCAATTAACAATTTCTTTAATTTTGTTTTAAACATATTTCCATTTAATTGTTTGATAGCTGTGGTAACTGATTGTATACACGAATAGCAGTAATACGAGTATAGGTACTTTTATAGTAAATCGTATTTTTAATAATAGGTAAGCTTATATCATATTTATACCTCGTATTGATTGCGAATGTTTTTCTTTGAATCAGATTTCAAATTAAAATATTGCATATTGTTTTTAACAAATAGACATAATTCTAGGATAAAGATTCCAGTCCAAGTTCTCAATAACGAAGGAATCTTGAAGAAATCTTCACGACTTAGAAATAAAATACTTCATTAGTGCAGAGCGGTGAGCTTTGCTTGCCCTAAAGTCGCAAAAATGGGAAGAGATCTGTTTGACAAATATTGACTATGACTGTGAAGGAAAGTAACAGTAGGTTTACATTTTCCTTCATATTAATCCGTAAAATGTACAAAGCAAAATACGGGCCAAAATTTAATTAACGCACTTAAAATAAAATTAGTTGATTTCCACCAAGGCTTAAACAATAAAGTTATTAAGATTACCCGATGTAATTGTAGTATGTTTAAAATTTATGATTGAAAGGAAACATAATTCAAGACAATATTGATTGTTTCTCAAACTTTAATTAAAAATCGAATAAAATACATAGTGCAAGTACTTACAACGTTATGTTTCTTTTGTCTTAATATTAAATAAAGTATTGAATAAAACTATTATTTACGGATTTTGTCGCGTTTACTTACTAGTTTTATTTATTTTTATTATATTTATTATCCCGACGTTTCGGGTGCTTTACAGCACCTATGGTCACGGGGAGAACTGAGAGGTTTGACGTCCCAATGTCATAGTTAGTCCGGCTACCTTCAGTTTTAAATATCAATTTGAGGTCTGATTTACGCAAAACGAACGATACTTAAAGTATCATGAAGTCTTGCAGTGGTTTGCTTGGGTTTGGGTTTAATTTTGTTTATTATAGGACCCCAAGCAGATGGCAGCACCCATCCATCTTCTCTATTGAAATTTGGATGTTTTTTAATTTCAATAGCCTCGCGTATCATCCTTGGTAGGAATCGGTGTTCCTTTGCGAGGATTTGTGGTTTATCACAATCGAATGTAATGGTAGGGACGATCTTGAACATGTTCGCAGACTACAGACTTCCCGGAGCGTCGGTGATTCACGTCAGCTATATTTTCCTACACGCGGACAATCTAGCATGTACACACCTGCATCTTATAGAGGGATATTATATTTGATGGTTGGTAGAAATTGACTAATCTTGGTCATGGCGTTGGATGGCGAATCACAGCCGCTGTTTTTCAGATAGCCACAAAGTACGGTCTAAGCCAACTGTCTATAATCACAAGCATTGTGCTTGTGAACAAGCAATAATCTACGATTCTCTCTGGTGGTTTTACAAGCGAGTTCCAGCCCCGGTCCTCCTAACCACATTGGTGATGCAACCATAACACGAAGCAGTATGGTAAGTGTAGAGAACTGGAGACACTTTTTATTGAAAATTTTTTAACATTCCATCTTAGTCTTCAAAGGTGACAACAAATCGTAATTTTGAATCTTAATCGAGGATAAATGTAGATGTCTATAGGCCGTAACATCCACTTACCACCAGGTGGACTGTGCTTGTTGGTTTACCCTTACTTAATAAAAAGTTACACCTTTGGCGCAACCCATCACCAAGTACCATGTTTGGATTAAACTATATGGATATACCGTCATCTATAGGAAGATTTTTCCGGCATTTCAAATTTTAATTCAAGACAATATTGATTGTTCCTCAATCTTTAATTAAAAATCGAATAAAATTAATAGTGCAAGTACTTACAACGTTATGTTTTTTTTGTCTTGTCTTTTCACCTCCTCCAGGCTTATTGGCGTTCCCGTAAACGAGTCAAAATTAATCATGAGTTTGGCATAAGCGCCAGTTACGAGTAAAAAGTATAATAATAAAAACATTTCGTCCACAAATCTAATAACTGATCTTATTTACATATACATTTAAAACGTAATTTTTTTGTAAATGCTTAAACAAATTAAAATTTAAATAAAGTTTTTTAAGCTGTTATCGTTGCGAGAGCCTAAATTGAAATGTAGTGGCGTTTGAAAGTTATAACAATATAACGGAATGTCCTTACATTCACATTGGCCGTTTTTAAACTGGTTTTGTTTAGATTCACAAAACTTTTGAAAAATCCTTTCCTTTGATAGCATCCAACTTAACAAGTTTTAAAAACTTATACTCGTAACCATACTGATTAAGTATGTAATTGATGACGATGATCCCATCCGATTTCTAGTCCAATAATAATTCCACTGCTGAACAAAGGCCTCCCACATAAATTTAAAGGAAGAAAGAAAATATTTATTTTACCACATAAGAACAACGTCATATTGTACATAGTTTTTTTCTTATTTTTAAGGTTATTATTAATTATAATAAAGTATAGACGTTGCCGAACGTGTAGATAAGTGGTGGCACTCAGCATTTGGCGTGGCAAATCACAGCCACTGTTTTTCAGATTGCCACAAAGTACGGTCTAAGCCAACTGCATCTATCGACTACTTGTAGGCCGTAACTTCATCTAGTTCGGGGTTGTCCTACATAGCACTAGCAAATACGAGACTGCCACTTACGGAGCTTTTATGCCCACTGGTTAACGATTTTTCGAGCTTTATGGCCACCTCAGTGCCACTTCAGCTTACTGATCAACTGGGCTGTGCCAGCTACTCTTGATATTCTATTTATGGATTTTGTCACGTAGAGAATTCAAACGGTGTATTTTCATATATCTTCATCGCTGGCGAAGAAATTATGAACTTCCTCATATGGCCAGCAGTAAGAGATCATGTTCGGTTTTCTTAAGGTACATCTGGTAACAAACAATGGCTGTACGATTTTATGTTAAGGCTCTGAGGTATATCGGACAAGAAAATTTGTCGCATTTTCTGAACAGTATTTAACCAAGTGGTATTCGTCGATAGACTTCCTAGTCGAAGTTGGACTTAACTAATCGGACATATTCTCCACTACTCGTTAACGACTTTGATAACAACAGTATAGGTGGAATATCTCCAATATGGACAGCTTTTTGCCTTGTAAATATTTATCTTAAAATCTACCGGTAAAATACTCTAACGGGGTTGTTGAGCACAATGCTAAGGTTTTCCAGGATTTTTTCATAATTATTATACCTAATTAAGAATCAAAGTACAGATGCATTTTCAACCGTGCCTCTAAGTTAGAATGCCAGCAATAATCTGCGATTTCAAGCTGGTATTTTTGCAAGCGTGTTCCGGTCCTGGTCCAGCTAACCACATTCGTGATGCAACCATAACATAAAGCAGCATGGTGAATGTAGTTAACCGGAGACCCTTTTTACTTAAAACAAGGCATTCCACCTTAGTCTTCAAAGGTCTTCGTAATTTTGAATCTTAATCGAGGATAAATGTAGATGTCTATAGGCCGTAACATCCACTTACCACCAGGTGAACTGTGCTTGTTTGTTTACCCTAACTCAATAAAAAAGTTAACACTTTGGCGCAGGCCATCACCACGTACTATGTTTGGATTAAACTATAGGAATATACCGCCATTTATAGGAAGATTTTTCCGACATTTCAAATGGTCGCCCCTTACAACACCTATACGACGAAATGGTGAAATGGGTTTTCTTATGTCTTAAAGGAATTAAAAAATACTAATGAGCCCTCGCGCATAATATTGTTAATCACAATTTTATTTCATTAGAAATGAAACTCTTTGACGACATATGAAACAGCAATGATATGTTACTCTCAAAACTAAGAAAAATTATCTATGCGTTCGTTACCTTGTATATTTATATATACACATTTTATATTCACATTTTATACCTTGAGCAGCAAGTGTTACCTTCCCTCAGGTACACTGCCGTGCAATATTTAGTTATGTAGACACATTAATCATGTTTGTAATTACATTGTTTGTTTGAAAACGTACTCAAGTTTAGGTTTAAAAAAACTTTTAACCAAATAGCGAAATATGATTGTACTTGCGCACAAAATATACACTAATAATATGAAAATTATTTACGTGGTAGATCCATTTTAATATGGTTGTATCTCTAATGAGTCGGCTAGACTGTAGAAGACTCACGCTCTCATAGAATATGAGCAAGAAATAACAGCTTTATAGCTGCATTTCGCATTTTGATTCTTAATAGAGGATGGATGTAGATGTCTATGGGCCACAGTATCCACTTACCATCTGTTTGCTCGTTTTTCAACCTTATTCTATATTTTTAAAAACATTCGAGCAAATTGTAATTATAAATAGATTGTCACCATGTACAATTAAACGTATAAATAACTTGGTCACACTAAATATAAAATATTCAGACTACTGACGGGAATCAGTAACAAGCATACATACACCAATCAACTAAATAAAAGTAGCAATTACTTTGGTATAGAATAAATAATAGTTCAGATTTAAAAATCTGATGTCAGTGCAACTTTTATTAAAAAGATGTTTTAATATAAGAGGCATTATGCCCATCATAATGCTATATCATGATGACAATTAAGTTACTACTACAAGTAAAATTATAGACCATATAAGTAGTAATAGTTTTTTTACAGAATATAAATATTGCTCATTGAGAGTTATTCTTACGTTGAATTTATAACTCGTAAGAAAAATACCAGAAACCTTGCGGAACATTTTAAAATCATATACAGAATTATAAACATTATATTGAACTCGGTACTGAACGAAGTGCTGGCCTATGCGTTCGTGTCCGTTGCTTCAGTTTTATTCATTCATTCATTCATCACACATATCAAAAGCCCGCTGCTGAACAGAGACCTGGTTCATAGATAGATTTGCATTATAGGTAGCCACGCTTGGCAGTTGAGGACGGGACTTTGTGGCAGCTTGTTTTATTATTTTGAATTGAATTTGCGAAGTAGATGCTGCCTATCTCCCGTTACATGTCGCTCAGTCACCACTCACACCCACGGGACTATTCCATAGTGGATCATTTTATCCCGCCATTCTCGTGCTCCAGTGCATGTGCTATAATGCGTTTACATAATTAATGACTTGGCCTATTAATTTAATATAAATAATGGTAGAAAGTAAGCTCAAAGTTAAAGCTTAGAAGAAGACAACCGTGAGTCATCTTAAATCCTCGTGTTCGTGGGGCGATTTACTCTCTTTATTGAAGGTTATTTGTGTGCAGTATCCATCGCGGTTAAAGTTAAAATAATACACCCCAAATAACACGGTCTTTCCTATACAGGATGAAATTTTTCGAACAAAACAACCAGTAAAAAGAGCGCAACTAATGCTCTAGTTAAGCCATTTTAGCGCTAGCATTAGTCATAACAATGCGTCAAAAAGTCTGCTGAAGTGAAATGATGGATGATAAAAGATAGTAAATATGTGTGTGTTATTATTATTATTTAGCAACAGTCACATAACAGACATATAAAGATTTATAGACAATGTTATTAGCTCAGAGTAATTACATACATGATTAATGTATTCATATTAACCCCCAGAAGACACAAGTTTGCGCGTTAACCGCTAAAAAGAACCCCTTTGTCGTATCTCCCCAGTTTCAAGGCAATCCCCTTGTTGCATTCAGCAGCGGAATTCTCGGTGTCGACATATCGAGTGACGTGCAATTTCGTGGTCACTTGGAAGAGAAGGCCAAATTGGCCTCTGAAAAGCTTGACGTGCTCAGCAGAGCGGGACAGTATTTCATGCCGGCACACCGCCTGCAACTTTACAAGGCGCAGGTTCGGCCGCACATGGAATACTGTTCACATCTCTGGGCTGGGGCTCCCCAGTACCAGCTCCTTCCACTTGACCGCATCCAGCGCAGAGCGGCTCGAATCGTCGACGACCGAGTGCTTTCCGATCGGCTCGATTCACTGGTACTGCGAAGAGATGTTGCATCTCTTTGCATTTTCTTTCGCATATACTATAGAGAGTGCTCTGAGGAATTGTTCGGATTAATCCCAGCCGCCAAATTTCGTAAACGCACTACGCGGCAAACTTCCCGATATCATCCACACCATCTAGATGCTTGGCGGTCCACCACTGTATGTTTCAAGAGGAGTTTTCTTCCGCGTACAACCACTCTGTGGAATAGTTTACCACCAGCGATTTTTCTGGACCGATACGACCTGGGGACCTTCAAGAAAAGAGCTTACTCCTTTCTAAAGGGCCGGCAACGCACCTGCAATTCCCCTGGTGTTGCGGTTGATCATGGGCGGCGGTAGTCACTTAACATCAGCTGAGCCGCAAGCTCGTTTGCCCCCTCTTCTATAAAAAAAAATATATTAACGCGAACACTAACACATTAAATAAAACTAATTTTAAAGATTTTATAGCGCTTAATTTTAACTTTTTAATTCCAGAAGTTTGTGCTGTAAAGCTGCCGGCTTTACAGCACCCATGGTCACGGAAACATAGATGTAGTCTACATGCATGTTATTAGATAGCGCGCGTAATTAAAACAATTGGTAAAATTAAAAAAAAAATAAAAACCGACTTCAATATAAGTAAATCATCAATGAAGTCGAAGTCAGTTAAATACGCATCATTAGGGATAACTCAAAACCAGTCAGATCTTGATCAAATTTATAAGGGACCACATGAGAAGCACCAATTTTTCAAATAAAAAAGAATCATCAAATTCTGTTAACCTAGAAAATAGTTCTCAGGTAACACAAATAAAACATGTACATACATATACATATATTAATTTTCTACAAATATTTAATTTTATTATCGGCTTCCTTCCATAATTTGTTATTATTCACCCGAAAATTCTCAAAACATGAACTTTAAAATAAACTTACAATTTTATTCACTTTAAACGTAGTTTAACGTATTGAACAAAATATTAACACTTATATATACGGAACGTTACTGAATATGAGAGAAAGAGAGAAAGAAAATGTGCGCGCACTGTTCTCTGTTGCTTATATCCCCCACTCAACTCCCGTTCCCCTTGCCTGATCACACTTTTCGTAACGCTTTCATCACACGTTCGCTAGCTTACTCCCCAAGTCAAGCGTGCGTAAGGAAGTTTTACTTCAAAAATACAGTCGAATAGAGAACCTCCTCCTTTTTTGAAGTCGGTTGAAAAATTGAGAGTACTGAATAGAATCAAACCAAATAAAATTCATTTATTTGCATAATACAGGTATAAGAGTTGTTACAAAAAAAATTAGAATATGTACACTGTATTATTACCTTATGAGGTGTGCAAATACTTTACAATATAGTCTACGTATTACTAATTCAATAATGGTGATTTGAAATAAAATTAAGAATAAGAAGAAAAAATATTGTTAATAGTTGAGTCTATAGTGCTAATTGTTGTCATATTAAATACCTTGATATTATATAAACTCGAAATTAAATATTTTTGATAATACGAACAATAAAATTCAAAATGTTGTCATACAAAATTTAAGTTAAATTATAATTTAATATACTAATCTTATTAAATTGTTACAATGTGTCACATATATTAGGTAAATGTATATATTACTATTATTCAGTTATAATTAAATTCAAATTATTATTATTAAGTTACAATTAAATTAAAACTATTGCTATTAAATTATAATACTTTTATCCTCTAGGTACTCTTTGACATTATAATAACATTAATCAGAAATTTGTGTAATATCGTCTTAAATCGTGAGATAGGCAACTTTCTGACATCATCTGGCAGTTTGTTGTGAATCAGTGATGCCATACAAAGAATAAATTTGGATTTGATTTCGCAAATAGATTTATTTCGTAGATATACATCGAAGGCAATGTAAGAATTTTTAAGTGTTTAAAGTATGGTTGACAGCCTGTAGTATTATCCAGATGACACATTGCTCTGATGCATTTTTTTTTTGAGCTTTGAATGCAGATTGTTTATTTACCGAGTCGCCCCAAAATATTACACCATATCTTAGGATAGGTGCAACAAGTCCGTGATAGGCTAATAAAACGGCTTCTTTATTGACAATCTTGGAGAGTTTGTAAAGAGCAAACGAGGATTGATTAACTTTTTTGCAGACATTATCTAGATGTGTTTTCCATGATAGGTCATAGTCAATATTAATTCCTAGAAATTTTGTATTTGTCACTAGATGTACTGTATTGCCTAGGTAGCTAACATGTATAGTTATGGGTTGTGTTCTTTGATAAAAGTGCATTATTTTTGTTTTGTCCATATTTATTTTAAGATTGTTTTTTAGGAACCATTGAATTATTGTATTTAATGTTTTATTGACTTCATTTTCGTAATTGTCTTGCCTATCACATTTTATCATTACTGTGCTATCATCTGCAAAAAGTACCATTGGATGTTCAATATGTCTAGGGAGATCATTTATATATACCAGGAATCGTAAGGGAGCTAGGACACTACCTTGTGGGACTCCGAATTTTATGGTTCTAGTGTTAGATCGATATTTGATTTCATTTCGTGTTTTTTGGCAGATTTGTGTAATTTCTGTTATTTGTTTTTTATTGAACATATAAGAAGAAATGAGGTCTAGCGCATTACCTCTTATGCCATACCACTTAAGTTTCTTAATAAGTATCTTATGGTCAACACGGTCAAAAGCCTTGCTCATATCCATAAAGACAGCACATACCGGATTTCTTTTATCCACACTGATTAAAATCGTTTTAATTAAGTCATAAATAGCTGTATTTATAGATTTACCCTTGCGAAATCCTTTTTGTTCATTTACCAAAATATTATATTTTTCTAAATAACTGTATAGTCGATTATATATTACTTTTTCAAATAATTTTGAAAAAAAAAGATATCAATGTCATCGGTCTATAGTTTCCCATATTTTTTTGGAGTGGAATAACAATAGAAGTTTTAAGATGTAGCATAAGTGAGCAGCGATTGACAAGGACACATACTTTATAACTTTAATGCAAACACCATTGTAACCCACACTTTGAGTATTTTTCAGTTGTTTTATTTCTCTATCCACCTCCATAGGCATTGTAGGTACAAGAAAAACTGAATTTACGTTAGTATTAATTTTGGGATTTGAGTGTGTTAGGTCGTTATTTTTTGATTAATTTTTATGCTCCCATTCTTTTATTTGGTCAATAAAAAAGTCGTTAAAGTGATTCGCAATAGAAATAGGATCTCTAATTTTGATATCGTCGTTAAATATTTCCGTAATAGGCTCTTTGGGAAAGTTACATTTAGTCTTGTTTATAACTGACCATGTTGCTTTTGATAATTATTTCTTATATTTACGCGAACACTACACGTGATTAAAACTACTTTTACGGATTTTATCGCGTTTATTTTTACTTCTTATTTTTAATTCCCGACGTTTCGGGCGATTTCCAGCACCCATGGTCACGGGGGACTGAGATGACTGACGTCCCGATGTCATTGTTAAACCCGGAGTACCTTCAGCTTTTTTTAATTATTGTTTATGGTCCGATCTATGCAAAATGAACTGACTATGTCTTGAGTGGACTATAGAATATTGAATAAAAAAAAATTGATGCCGTTTTTTCCACCGTTAGGGGTGAAATTTACTGTAGGACGATATACTTACTTATTCTTCAAATGTATAAGTATATCGCACCAATCCTACAGTATGACCTATTCATTAAAAAAACAATAAAATTCGCTTTGCAATCAACGAAGATATAATACGTATAAAAATTACACACCGTCGAATTGAGAAACTCCTTTTTTTAGACGTCGGATAAAAATCTTAAGCACTTTAAAAAGGCACATAACTTGATAATAATTTTAAATAAGTCGTTGTACGCGACATACGGTTATCGACCTAAACCATTAATTTACCTGTTTCGCTTGTTCTTCTGCATTTGTATTTTATTTAATATTTGTTCACTGACCTCTGTCAATCGACCGACCTAATGTTTTTTTTAAATATACAAAGTGTGACAAACGAACACACGGTCCTCTTAATGGTAAGTTAATGCTGTATTATATAGACGCTTACATCTAACCTCGATCAAGAATAAATATGTCGATATACTATGGGTAATCTATTGTTTAACTACCGGATGTGTGAATGTCCTCTAGACCAAGTTCAATCACGGTGGTGAGTCAACGAAGGCTAGCCATCTACGCAGGTCAAGGTTATAGTGTACGAGTGTGTGCGTAAACGCACGTGTACTCACTATCATAGTTCAATGGGACGGCATTCCAATAGGATTGAACATAGATCAGGCGCAGAATCAACAGCTTTACATGCTTTTCTAATTACGGAGGTAAAACAACACTTACTTTCCGACTCTGGGCTGCTACTGTGATGTTCTTTACAGAAAAACCCAATAAATGATTTTTGACCCAGCAATATCACCACAGCAAAGTGTAGCAATACACCCACCGTTACCATCATCAAAAGCCTTTCACAAGCACAATGCTGTACATAGGCCTTTCACAAGTAACGCCACAAACTAACCAGCAAAGTAGTCTTGCATAATATTAAGCGTAAGGCCAGTGCCATGACCTTTAGTGTCTATTGCAGATTACTAAATTCTAGAACAAAAAAGTCTTTGGATTTTTATGCGAAATAAGTATTTGTATGGCCTGCAAATAATTGATCGAAATCGGGGTGTGCAATTTAATTATTTTAACGCCCCCATAGCACAAAATAATTTTTTTCTTCTTCTTAAAGTGTCATCTTCTTTCGAAGGTTGGAACTAAAACTAAATGTATAAAATTCGTAACTCTTAATGTTAAACATGTCAATACTAATGTAATTTTAAATGGGGGGCAACTGAGTCTTGTTGATACCACCATTTTTCTTGGAATCACACTGGACGCAAAGCTTCAATGGCTCCCCCATATATCAAAACTAGCTATCAGACTTAGTTCTGCAGCATATGCTGTGAAAAAGCTTAGAACTCTTACCAGTGTTAAAACAGCTAGAATAGTTTACTTAAGTTATTTCCATAGCATTATGTCGTATGGTATTTTGCTATGGGGACACGCGACTGATACTGAAATTATATTTATGTTACATAAGAGGGCCATTAGAGCAATATATAATTTAAAAACAAAAGAGTCACTGAGACAAAAATTTAAGTAAATTAATATATTAACTCTGGCCTCTCAATACATTTATGAAAATGTAATGTACGTACACAAAAATAAAAGTAGTTTTGCGAAAATAAGTGATATTCATTCTGTAAATACTAGGAACGGACACAAGCTAGTAGTACCAGTTACTCGACTCCACCGAGTCAGTAATTCATTCTTGGGGCGATGTATAGGCTTTTACAACAAAATCCCAGAAAATATACAAAATTTGTACACGAACACGAAGTTCAAAAATGTTATTAAACTAAGTTTGTATAAAAAAGGTTATTATAATATTAAGGAATTTATGGAAATAACCCCTGGGAAGGGTGATCGCTACCAAGCTATTTCTAATTTGTCTTGTGTTTATTGTAAACATTATTGTAAGCTATTTTTGTAAAAAAAATAGTCCCGCTGGGTTTCTTGCTGGTTCTTCCCAGGACAGAGGTTTTTTTTTTTTTTGCGAACCAGTGGTAAATGAAAAAAGTGACTTTCAATAAGTATTGATATAATCTACATTGAATAAAAAAGTTTCTTTTTCTGTTTCTGTTTCTGTTGACACCGTGGCTCTGAATAAGGAACGGGTGCTCTTTTCAAACCATTGGCGTAGGTTTTTTAGCCAAGATGTTCTTCTTCGTCCCACACTTCGTTTTCCTTGGATGTTGCCCTGTACAAAATAATAAATAACATATTAGTATTAGAATAGTCTCAACGTAGACTAGCCATCTGCGCTGACAGTATTTTAGCGCTCGAGTGTATGCGCAAGCATAAGTGTACTCCTTATCCCCGTACTAATGGTTCGATGGGACGGTTATCTGACACGGCCGGAGAAAGATAAACGGCTTTTCGTGCTTTTCGAGGCACGGGTGAAACACCGCCAACTTTCTGACTGAAAATTAGTTACTACTTTATGTTATCATAAACTTGATAAAATCCAGTTTTTTTGATCAAAAACCTAGACTAATTTAGTTTTACGATAAAATCACCCTAAGCTTAAATTTTATAATGAACAGGTTTTTGATCAAAAATAGAAATTTTCCAGTTTAATGATAAGATTAAATGATAACTTTGTCTACTTCTGGGTCTTGACTAAAAACCTAGGCTTTACCTGATAAAACCTGATTTTACCATAAACCTGCGACATACATAAGTGTACTAGTTAAAAAAAGTTAAAGTTACAGTTTGTTAGTATATACGTCCCACTGCTGGGCGATCGAACCCGGTTTGCTAGCTCAGATGGTTAGCGCTTGCTGTAAATTTCACAGTGTACTAGTTATTAAGACTCATTTGCTGCTTAAGAGCCCGTCTAGATGGGTCCACACTCTTACCTACTCCTAATGCCAAGCATTACGTGCATTTGTGGCCGCGCAGTCGTTGCGCCACAAGCGAAAACACACCGATGCCTAAATCGCGCTATCAAAGTTCTGAATCATAAACAGTATATATAGAACATCTCCGAACTATCCAAATGGAGTGTTGGCCGCTCCCCGTGCAGAACACCTTGCCCGGCGGGAGGTCTCCCCTTTTCCTTCACGGCCACACATTGATGTGTTCCGGTCTGAAGAGCACCTATAGGGTGCCAATATAGGCTGTGGTACTCTATTTTAGACTGCAGAGTTGACAACGCTACTGTAGCTTTCATCGTTTAAAGTTAGTAACAGGTGTCCATGAGCTGCGTAGCCACTTACCTCGAGGTCTATAAATTCGATTGTAATATCAAATTTGTGAAAAAACGATGACCGTGTTTATTTCCGGGGCGCTACTGCAAGTTTAATTTCATAACTCGCTACCAAACAGATTTTTGCCGACAGTATTTTTTTGTGGCCGTAATAATCCTCACCTTGGCTCTATTACGTTGCTTCCGAGTTCTTTTAGCATTTTTTTTCTTAATTGAACTTACTCATAGTTCCTAATCGATTTAAGTCATGATATCAACGAAAAAGTTAATTGAGCAAGTGGATGAGTTTGTGTATTTGGGATGTGTATTTAGCTGGGATGGTAGATATGATAGGGATATAGAACGACGAGTAAATGCAGGGAATAGAGTGAATGGGGCACTACACTCTATTATGAAGAACCAGAATGTGTCAAAACAGGCACGTATGGTAGGTAATTCATAATGCTGTGTTAGTACCTACTTTAATGTAGTGAAAGCTGGGTGTGGCAGAAGAAGCATGAAAGTAGAATAAATGCTGTAGAAATGCGGTCTTTAAGGAATATGCTAGGGTTGAATCTGAATGACAGGGTGAGAAATTGCGTGATAAGAGATAAATGTGGTATGCAAGATGATATTGTGACCAGGATTAAGAAAGGAATGCTTCGGTGGTTTGGTCACGTAGAAAGAATGAATGAGGAAAGAGTGACAAAGCAAATTTATATGGCAGATGTGAATGGCCGAGTCGGAAAGGGACGCCCTAGAAAAAAGTTTATCGATCAAATTGGCGATATTTTGAAAATGGGCCACGTTAGAAGTACCCTTAACCGACGAGCATGTATGCGTAGATATATGCATGTAAAGGAGGCGAAAGGGGTATGTCAGGATCGTGCCAAATGGAAGTCCGTAGTCTCTGCCTACCCCTCTGGGTGACAGGCGTGAGTGTTTATGTATGTATCAATGAAAAAAAAATTAACCACAAGTAAATTAGTAAAACAGTGTAAAAAACAGCAGCTTAAAGCTGCTGTGTTTCGTATAATGAGCTTAGAGAACCGAAAACTGTGGTCAGTAGACATCTACATCTGTTAACGAATAAAAATCATAATACAGTTACGTTGTCACCCCTGAGGACAAAGATGGAAAGTCTCGCTATCAGTAAAATTGATCCGCGGTCCCGGTTTGGATCTGGTGTTCTGTGAAAGCGTGGTCCTACCGCCGTCTGGCCAACTCATTCGCGACACAACTATGTACCCATAGCGAGCATAGTTGCAGCCTGGTTGCATGTAGTGGCATTTTAAAACTATGTATGAAAATTTTAAATTAATTCTTTCTTTATTTTTATATGCAAGAAATCAAAATAGCTAGAGCGGAAAGGTAAGTCAGATTGAACGACAAACTTAATTTTTTTTGTGCAAAAAATGTTCTTCTGTACATCCGTCTACTTCACGGTGGATGCTCCAGCTATTTTTTCAAAAGATTTAAAACTACTAATGTACGGTTTTCGGATTTATTTCCTCTATTTTGCTATAACAGCTGGTTTCTTACCAAAAATTAATTATCGAGGATAAATGTAGGTGTCTACGGGCCACAGCATCCACTTACCATCAGGTGGTGATCGTTTGTCACCCTTATTCTATAAAAGAAATAGAAATATATCTCATATAATATATACATTCATGTAAATCAAATAAAATCAAACACACATTTACATTTAGGTGCCTCATAAATAACTATAAAAATACTTTGCAAGTACGTGACATAACTTCTTTTATATAAAGTGCACATGCTTTTTGCGTACTAAATAGTCTTCATTAATTCACAATACGATACGATTTTAGAGTGAATCACATCATGAGTCGTTTTAAACTCACTGTTGAAGACATGCATTTTATACAATAGAGCTCTGCCGTGTTGTGGGTTAGAATACCTACCCAACATTATTTCTTAAGTGTTTTAAGTTTTTAAGGCGATAGAGGGAACTTAAACTAGAGATGTGCAACAGCAGCTTCTTTATAACATCTGGAAATAATCTAAAACTGGTTTTTCCAACTAGCCTGCCAAGTGTAGTAACTATGCAAACATCTCCCCTAAGAGACAATCTATGGGGGAGGCTTATGTTCAGCAGTGGACTTTTGGCGCTTCGGTTCGGCTCGACTGGGACGGGGCCACGCTTGTACAAAATAATAGAGTGAAATAGCAGCATAATGCTGCTATGCTCTGTATGACGAGTGAGGATAACCGATGACGCTTTTAAAAGACATTATTATGTTGTGTGTTTGTAAATGGCCAGAAACCTGGTCTTACAACAATGCAGCGCAGAATTTATAATACTCGCATACCACGTGATATAAAAACCAAATTCGTGCTTATTTTGGGTTCTGATTTACCCCCCGAACCATAAGTTCCCAAAAGCCTGTGAACAGTTGTCCTCTTAAATTGAATCATAAATCGAATCACCAATGTTATTCTTGCATAAAACATGCTTGCAGTGCT
Source organism: Parnassius smintheus behrii (assembly GCA_036936625.1). Classification (NCBI taxonomy): domain Eukaryota; kingdom Metazoa; phylum Arthropoda; class Insecta; order Lepidoptera; family Papilionidae; genus Parnassius; species Parnassius smintheus. The sequence continues at coordinate 52,240,204 of JAUPFT010000007.1, forward strand.
GGAAACAAATACGCCTTGATTGCCAATAAAAATACCAAATTTTTGATAATAGAGAAGTTGCAAGTTTTTAATTTTTTCAAAAGTTTATTAAAAATTATTAATAGTAATTTAAAAAAAATTAACAATTGATTTTCATGGGATGGATGCATGGGGAAATGATAAAACACTCATGTTTACGTTGTCAAAATTGAAAAAAATCGTAATTGCATAATGCGGGTTATATAATATGTTTTGTTATGATACTGGTGACCCGAATATAGAAAATACTAAAGTATATCATAATCGAAATTGGCTCAAAGCCCCAACGGATATAATGACGTCACAACCAATCACAAGTCGTTTTTTTTCTTTCAAAAATTTAACTATATTTATTAAAAGTAATAAAAAATAGAATTGTTAATAAAAAATATTTAAATATATTTTAATGACTTATTCTTTCATTTATACGTAAATTTGTAGTAAAAAAATTAATGCAACTTCTCTATTTTCAGTATTGTGAAATGACACTTGTGACATGTTTCTTTGTTTTTCTTTGTTTATTAGTGTCTTAACTTTATTGGCATGAAAATTATATAATACTTACTGTAAGTTAATTTTAATTACTATATTAGTAATTGTTGATCTCAATTCTAGTATTATGATTTTAGAAAGAACATGCCTTGTAATTACAAGGCATGTTCTTTCTAAAATCAATTAGTACCTAATTAAAAGATATTGTAAAAAAAACACATGGATATCCTCTTGTACCGTGGAAATGTTGTTAATAATATAAATTACACATTGATTAACATCTGGACCTGAAACAATTACTTACAGGTCAAACAAACACTTGATCCATTCGGCATTCAACCCCGCGGCCTCGAGCTGCTGTAGCAAAATGCTTAGCCACCGCGGGCTCCGGATTACGGTATTTTAGACACGATATTGACACGCGAAAATTGATTCTTCTTGAGAATTTATTCATTAATTTATTTATTTTTAAAGGTATAATAAGAGCCTTCATTCTGTTCCTGTTACCTGAGCCTACATTTTGCTTATAAAATAAGTCATCCACTTTTTAAAATTTAACTATAATGAGAATTATGAAAAAAGAACCAACGAAACTCATTAATGGTTAAAACAATACCTATTTTAATTAGTTTGTCATGACTGACCTAGGAAATAAAATGTAAAGATATGTTCATACATACATATACATACATTAACATAATATATAACAATACATAATGATATTTTAATTAAATAAATGTATATAACATATTCAAATAAATATATTATAATAATTAATACTTACAAAACAAATGTACCGTATAATGTTTTTTGATATGGTAAAGGGAATGTTTTTTGTTGTATTTTTATTTAGATTTCTTTCCTGAAAATAAGCAACAACTCAAATATACTTTATTTACGTTTTGTCCATCGAATGCCGCACGTATACTTCGTAAATTTTCTGTAATGCAAGTGCTGTTAGCCTATGCGGCTCTTACAGCTTCATATGATACAAGGCTCGAGGCCTGTAAGGCGATTATGATGGTGATGGTTTATGATTTGGTATTGTTACCAATCAACATGTCTCCTCTGTGAGGTATTTTTGAACTCTGTTATGTTTGTGTATTTGTGTATAGTATTTTTTTGAACTGTCTCGTTGGTCTAGTGGTTGTAGTGGTGCGACTGCTGATCATGAGGTCGAATCCCGGGTCGGGCCTAAAAATCAATTATTGAGTTTTCTGTCAAGGAATTCTCAGTAACCGCCCGGTGTTAGGTAGTTGGCGATGTCTCACCCCCGTGCCTCGGAAAACACGTAAAGCCGTTGGTCCTGCACCTGATCTCTCTCCAGTCGTGTCGGTTTACCGTCCCATCGGATTATGAGAGTGAGATTAAGAGAGTGATTTAGAGAGTGCACTTGTGCTCGCGCATACACTTGGGCACTATAATCCTGCCCTGCGCCGATGGCTAGCCTCCGTTGAGGCAGGACGCCGTGGTTGAAGTTCAGTCTGGAGGACATTATTATCATTATTATTATTTTTGAACTATCTAACTGCTGTCCGAGTTGGTGAGTGCGGCTCCGTAGCACAGAGGCTTAGCAACGAGTGGTGGCGCTAGGGGCCGCGGGTTTGAATCCCGCAATGAACAATTATTTATGTGGCCTACTACGGCCAATTTTAAAATTGTGAAATTTAAGTACACACTACAACTGTAGTACCCACCCGTAGTAATCACTACAACACTACTGCAATTTAAGAACACAGTACAACTGCCTCAACGATACAGGGGAAAACCCTTGTGAAGAAGAGAGGAGAGAAAGTCTACAGTGGAAAATAGAGCGCTACAAGCTTTCTTACATAGAAAATCTTGTCTTAAGTGTTTTTTAAAACGTGAAAGTTTAATTATTGTAAAATATTTAATATAATATGCGTAATATTATAATAATATTCTTTTAATATTTTAACCTCAAAATATTTCAATATTTGTAACAATTGCTTAATTTTTATGGTTCGATGATTCTATTGCTTAATAAAAGGCACTTGCTATAAGTTTAACGTGCAATAGTAGAAACGCACAAAATACCACTGTGAAATAGCTAAATAACGCTAATGTGTTTTGTATGGTAGGTGTAGACAGACAACTGCGGACGTCTTTTACTGGTGACAAAGCATCCACATTTTGATTCTTAATCGAAGATAGACGTAAGTGTCCATGGGCCACATCATCCACTTAACATCAGATGAAGATGATTGAGAACCTGAAGATGATTGGGCGGGGGATTAGTCTACTCCTAACTTTTCGATATTATAAATAGGGCTAGATTAACACCTATTCTGTTCTCCTGTCCGGCGAGCAGTTTGGTGTATGGCTCTGGGGGAGAGCGCAGGTCGTGTTGATCCCCACGGCAAGTCTGAGGAGTTCTCCTTCACGTGGTTGCCGCCTGTTATTTGATCTGGATCAATAGGAAACAGACAGAACAGAAACACTCGGACGATCCCCTTTTTCTTTTCTTTTATTTCATTCCAAAAGATAATGAGAAGTCTCCTTTAATGGAATTGGCTGCAGGTTTGGAAGAGGCTCTTTTAGCCTCACCAATACACAACAGTGCGCCCCAACCTGGGACGAGCCGTGAAGTGGAGGGCACGTTTGTAGCCGAACCACAATCGAAAACGAACCAGGAAGGGGAAAAGAAAAAGTTCGCTAGGTCTTATAAGCTTAGTGGGGCAGCGAGAAAAAGGTACCGAAGATTGATAGCAGCGGAGATTGAAGCCGAAGAGGCCCTCTCTCTCTCTGCTAGAAGCCTTGGGACGAAATTCCTCTGCCTAAGCCTCCCCCAGTTCCGAAGGCGAAAAACGCAGTCGATCTGAGGAAGAGTCCCCCAAAGACCAGCCCGGGAAGACTGTGAAGCTGGCAACGGAGAAGAAGAAGCTCATCTTCAGTGTCGTAACTGGCTCCGCGCGTATAGGAATTCGCAATTCGAATCCTATGAGTGTGGAGCAGATGCGGCTGGTCCACCGGGCACTAACACAGGCCATCGCTAAGACGGCCTGTGGGTCGAAACCGGGAATGGGTCCAAAATTTTCGGGTTTCACACACAAGTCAGGTTGGATTCTGGTAACGTGCCTGAATAAGGCAAGCCAGGACTGGATTGTGGGTGAAATCGGAAAACTAAAACCCTGGCCGGAGGCGGAGCTCTCGGTAATACCCGAGGGCGAACTGCCTAAGAATCAGCTGGACATTACCTACTTGCCCAGCAGCGAAGCCTCTCCAGAAGAGGCGGCTGTGCTGTTGAGGGCACAAAATGTAGGGCTCCATACTGAGCTCTGGAGAATCCTCCACCGTAGGGACGAGGAGAATGGGTTCCTAGTAACCTTTTCTCTGGACGACCCATCGGCGGAGGCTCTTCGGAAGGTAGGCGGCAGAGTCATCCTCGGCTTTAAGATGGTAAATTTAAAAGTCAAGGGAGGCAATGACGCGGCAATAGAGCCCGAGCCACCCCAACCCCAACCCCAATCCCCCCAGCCCTCCACCTCTCGGGATGAGGCTGGAATGCCACCGGTGAGAGTGACAAAGACCCAAGTCGCAGATTTCGCCTCGGTCCGACGGCCTCCGCTGGTGTCGTCCAGGCCGGCAGGGAGGGGAGGTGGGAGCGGTTCGACGAAAGGTAAGGCTGGGGTCAAGTTTGCAGGCAAAGGACGTCCTCGTCCTCAACAGGCAGAAAGGACCCCTGCCCCCCACGCCCGTAAATGGCAAACCCAAGGGTAAGATGAGGGTTCTTCAAGCAAATCTTCACCATGCAGCAGCTGCTTCAGCCGTGGTGGATATTTGCTTTGCAGAGGACAACATTAACCTCGCCCTTGTACAAGAGCCTTGGGTGGCCAACGGTTAAGTTCTAGGATTGTCGGCTGCCGGTAAGATTCCTGTCAATACCAAAGGCAGCGGACCCAGAGCTTGTATAATTTATAATAAAAATGTTGAACTTTTAGCTGTTCCAGAGTACTGCAATGATGACCCAGTTACAGCCTTCATAAATTTCAAGGGATGCACAGGGGCCAGAATAATCATTTTCTCAGCCTATCTTCCCGGCGAGAACGCAGATCCTATCATCGAGTTAGAGCGGGTGGCGGAGTTCGCCCGAAAACACAACGCCGAACTTGTGGTGGGTTGCGATGCTAATGCTCACCACACAGCCTGAGGAAGCACCAACATCAAGGAAAGAGGTGAGTTACTTGGTGGAGTTACTTGGTGTAGTGTGTGATTGGAGCATCACCAACCTTTGAAAACGTTACTTTTAGGGATCCGAAAGTGACCTCCTGGGATATCTACAGAGATAGCCTAAGGAGGAATTTGGAAACGTTTCCTAAAAGCAACAAAACAATTGAAGGTCTGTAGTTAGCGACGGAGACAATAACCGCAGGTATCCGTGAAGCCTTCGAGGACAGTTGTCCCGTCAAAAATAAGACCTTAATACGAAAAGTTTCTTGGTAAAATTCTAAGCTGAAAGACCTTAGGGAAAAGACCAGGAAACTATTTAATAGGGCTAAAAAAAACAAAGAGTGGGATATTTATAGTGCAGCCCTAACTGAATATAATAAAGAAATCAGGAAAGCCAAGAGATCATCGTGGAGGAAGCTATGCGAGGAATTTGAGTCTTTGCCTCGTAGTGCAAGACTACACAAGATGCTATCGAAAGCTAAACCTAATCAGATCGGGCTTTTTAAAAAGCCGGATGGTAACTTCACTAATAGTGAAACAGAAACATTGGAGTTACTAGCGTCAACCCATTTACCAGAGTTATAAGACTATATATATAAGACTTCAGCCTTGAACTCTTTCAGAGCCCTACGAAGGCCTTGCAATGAGGACTGGCGTAGGGCTGCAAAGATAATAAGGCCAAACCTGGTGCAGAGGGCTGTTGACTCCTTTGAACCATTTAAATCAAGCGGGGAGGATGGAATAATTCCCATCCAACTACAGAGGGGTATCGACATCCTTCTTCCTTATCTGGTGAAAATCTTTAGACCAAGTTTTGCATGGGGATATATTCCAGAACGATGGACAATTTTCAAGGTTCTATTTATACCTAAGGCTGGTAGAGAGGACTACGCTTTACCAAAGTCCTTTAGACCTATAAGCCTATCTTCCTTTCTTCTTAAGACATTGGAAAAGGTTATAGATAGATATATAAGGGATGTAGCTCTAGCTACGAGGACCATACATTACAACCAGCATGCTTACCGCAGAGGCAAATCTACGGAAACGGCCCTGATCGGTGTCATTGACAGGGTCGAAAAAGCACTGGAGGATAAAGAAATAGCTCTTTGTGCCTTTCTAGATATTGGGGGCGCCTTCGACAGTAGCCCCACATCACTGCTGATTGGGTCCCTAACATCTAAAAATGTTGACCCCACAACCATTAGATGGGTGAAGTTGATGCTCTCAAACAGAAAGGCAAAAGTAGCGCTGTTTCAAACTTCGATTGAGGCTGCAACCACAAGAGGCTGCCAACAACGAGGTGTTTTGTCACCCCTTCTTTGGACTCTTGCGGTTGACCAACTATTGTGCAAAATGGCAGACCTACGCATTGACACATTGGGTTATGCTGACGACCTTGTGATCATTGCGAGGGGCTTTTGCCAAAGTACTTTATCGTCAATAATACAAAGAGCCCTAAACACCGTAAATAACTGGTGTAGGGATAACAGTTTATCAGTTAATGCTGATAAAACTGTTATAATACCCTTTACCAAAAAGAGTCGGTTGGACAAATTAGTCCAACCAAAACTTAATGGCGAAGAAGTACCATTTTCCACGGAAGTTAAGTACGTGGGCGTAACAATCGACCAAAAACTAACGTGGAACTCTCACCTTAGCAACGTATGCCATAAGGCAAAAATTGCTTTAGGTACGTGCAGTCCTTTGGTCGGGAACAACTGGGGCTTGCGTCCCAGTATGGTCCAATGGCTGTACAGCAACATAGTGAGGCCGATTCTCACTTACGCCTCTATTGTCTGGTGTAACAAGGCCAACCAAAAGACGACTGCGGACAGACTAAATAGTCTACAAAGGACTGCCGGCCTAATGGCAACTGGAGCTATGCGATCATCGCCTGGAGCGACTCTTAATGCACTTCTATGCCTAACGCCCCTTGATCTCTATCTAGACAAGGAGGCTAGTTTGTATAGGATTAACGCCCAGAGCGGTCTGAGCTTGTTCTCCTGCAGATTGAGCTCCACGCTCGACTCAATTAAGGAATCACCAGTCTTATGCATGATCTCAGATATCATGCGTCCACTACATACATTTGATAAAAAGTATATAGTGGAATTACCCTCCAGAGAAGACTGGCTGAATGGCTAGGTTATCTGTGAGGTCGGTAGCCTCATATGGTATACCGATGGGTCTAAAATGGGCCTCGACGTAGGCTTTGGAATTTACGGGGAACGCCCCAAATTCAAACTTAGTACGAATTTGGGTAGATACACCTCTATTTTCCAGGCAGAAATTTTCGCCATACTTCGGTGTGCGGAAATCAATCTGCAAAAACACTACTTCAACCAAAAAATTTACATAAACTCTGATAGTCAAGCGGCACTGCTAGCGCTGAGATCAAACTTAGTGAACTCAAAGCTAGTTGGAGACTGCGTGAACCGTTTAAACGCCCTGGGTTGTAACAACAGGGTCGTTTTAAGATGGGTTCCGTGTCACGAGAGTATTGTAGGCAACGAATTTGCCGAAAAACTTGCACGGGAGGGCTCAAAGTGCACACAATTTGGACCCGAGCCATTTTGTCAATCTCAGGAAGCCTAGCCCGATTGACCCTTGAAACTCTTTATTACAATAAATCACTTAATATCTGGTCTGACACACCAGGATTGAAACATTCTAAAACCTTAATCCGGGCTTTTGATCGTAATTTCGCCTCAGAAGCCCCGTGATTAAGTAAAAATAAATTGCGCATTCTGGCAAGAGCCCTAACTGGACACAGTTGTCTTAAAAAGCACATGTCCATACTGGGACTAAGCAACTCAAGGATGTGTCCGTTCTGTTTCATAACGGAAGAAACGAATCTACACATCCTAACAGATTGCGGACCCTTAATGCGCAAACGTAACACTCATCTGGGAAACTATGTCCTCCGCCCAGAATAAGTGAAATTGTTCACGACTAAGCAACTCCTTCTATTCATTGAAGACATAGGGCTTAGCCGTGAACTATAGCCATAGCAGCGATCACAATAGATCTTCTAGGTTGCAGTGATACTGGTCGCTTTCCCTAGACCTGCATAGCTGCTCGCTCATAATAAAAATAATAAAAAAATGGGGTGGTGGGTTCTCTTACACTGTCACTACACGAAGAAAAATAGAAACAGTGGTTTCTTATTTAAAAGTAACAGTAACACGCTGACTGTTTTGTGGTGGCGTATAAAAGGAGAACCGTGGTAACTCAGGGCTTAGCGCTCGCTGTAAATTTTTCAGTACGCGAGCAACCTGAGTTCGATCCCCGCTGACAACATTGAAATTGTTAATTGCAATTCTAAGTGCTGATTTACCACGTGCGCGGTGGTTAAGAAAAACATCGTAAGGAAACCTGAATGACTGAGAAATAAAAAAAAAATTCGAAAACATTCGAAGAGCTGTGCGGCGGACATTTCTTTGCCCTAAAATTCTCCCATAAAAGGCCTCTGCCCAACAGTGGGACTTATATAGGCTGTAACTGTAACTGAAAAAGTTATTAATCCCTTTAAATAAGTTAATTTTAACATTTTTAAAAGAATTAGTAACTTTTTCCTGTGAATGTCGTACTCGATTATATAAAGTCTAGAAAGATTTTATGGTTTTTATAGATCAACAAAATAATCTTTACATATAATAACCAGACCGCCAACGACGAGGAGAGTCGAAGGAGTGTGATGTGGGGCTTTTTTATAGAATAAGGAAGAGAAACGACCATACAGATGCATACAGAACTGTGGTCCATAAACATCTACATTTATCCTCGATTATGAATCGAAATGTACTATATTCGCCCCTGAGCACGAAGATGAAATGCCTCGTTTCTAGTAAAAAGGATTTCTGGCTCTCTACACTCGCCACACGAAACACAGCAGCACTGAGCTGCTAATTTACTCTGGTATTCTGTGAGAGCGTACGTGAAAAAGGCTTTTCTTTTCTACTTTGGAATAATATGATGCACTGTCCTCCAGACCGAATTGCGGTCACAGCGGCCAGTCTCAACAAAAACCATAGTTATACAGATTGTACAGACTGTGGACTTGTGAGTACTTGCTTGCGTGTACCTTAGGTAAAAGCAATTTTTTTTGCAAAATATTGCAAAGGAAAAATTTGAACATAAAATACACCGAATAGCTACATAAATACCAACTATTCTATCATTTTCATCAAGTCACCATCATCATCATCCCGCAAAATCTACCACTGGACCTCTGCCACCGTAGAGACAGTTTGCTTTAATCGTAACGCTAAGCAAACGGATTGATGATCATCGCATTAACAGACGCCTCGAAATTTTGACGTTGTAGCCTGTGGCTTTTAGATACCTACAAATGTCTATCGTCGACTAAGAACCAAACTGCTGATGCGTTTCCACCTCTAAGTACTAAGATGGAAAGTCTCATTTCCAGTGAAGAAGGTCTCGGCTCATATCATCTATCTGTCATACAGTATCCTATGCCGGTATCTTATGAGACACTATTCCTTCTCTAGTCGACCCATTCGTCCTGCAACAATTACGCAGTGATGTACCTCTACCATATATTTTTATTTCATTATTTTAAACGTTAAAACTAGGATTTTCTAATGCACTGTGGAAGTAATTTATGTAGGCTTTACAAATGCTTGTTGCACGCGGGATTTGAACCCGCGACCCTCAGCGGGGCAAACTAATACTAACACTGCGCAGTGAAATTATACGGACTTTTATATGAAATTGTGAAGTGAATTATACTTTTAATATGAAATTTTTATTAGTATTTAAGACACGTTAGTTTTGGGCAAAACAAGACAATTCCGATTTAAAACAAACAATAGCGCCACTCTATATAAATTATATCCCAAAGTCATTAAACGCCAGAATTGGTCATGACAGCATTTAAATAGTTCGATGACGGTAAATTAATTGAAACAGCCCGATACGAGAATTGATTCATTGACCCCAGAAACAAATTTAGATGCAGCATTTTAATGATATTAAACATTTCGTTAAATTCGTAATAATTTTACTTATAATATTTTTAGATAAAAATATGGGTACCTTATGGTTGGGTATAAAAGATTTTTTTCCTTTGATAGTGGACCCGTACTTTTGTACTTTTGCCAGTGTCAAATACTAAAAATTTATCCTTTAATATATATATTTTTAAATTCCTTACAATATGTTGTGAAATTTTGCAAGATTTTAACAGATGCTTGAACCAGCCAACCGTCGATGACGATGATATTTTAAGGCGAGTAAGCAGACACAGTCTTGAGGTTCACATCACCATCGGCGCTCATGATTCGTCGTTTTCACTAACACTTAACAGCAGAGTTCAACAGCAGTATATTTACGTTTAAGTGAAAAAAATCCTATTAACACACGTCCATATTTAAAACGACGTTGTAGTGCTTTACAACTTTTTTAACCCTATATAAAGGAAATGTAACTCAGTGAAATTCAAAAGCATTTTTTAAAGAAAACATAAAATCATTTTATTGAACAACCGGAGAAGTGTTGTTTGAATACGGGAACGCGGGATTAATTGTTATAATTAATTCGATAAAAGTAAATGTGATCCTAAATTGCTATTTAAATTTGTACCCTGCAGAGATATTATAATAAAACCTTGTAAAAGTCATATCGAATAAAAAGGTCATGTTGAGGACACTATTTATATATTCCTGTTTATTTCTGTTTTCTTTTTATGTTTTTTTTAAATGAACAGTTCAAGCACAAGCCAGTCCTGTCGCCGGCCAGTGCCCGTCGAGTCATCTTCGAGTACAGGCGCCTTGGAGAATAAATACGCATAGTTTGCTTATGAATACTCTAAGGTTGGCGCACGTTATTTGTTGTAAAATTCTCCCCGTTTTTGAGCATTTCTTTTTGAAGTGAAATTCTTTATCGACATAGTAGAGAAATTTAACGTTACAGAGCCACACTGCAGCTATATTATGGTTGTAGCACGAATGGGTCGGCTCGACCGGGGTAGAACCACGCTCTCACAAAATACCAGCGTGAAATGGAAGCTTATTGCTGCTGTGCTTCGTATGGTGAGTGTAGACAACTAGAAACCCTTTTTCATGGAATCGAGACATTTCATCTCAGTCCTCTAGGGTGAAAACGTGCATTATTAATTTTAATTGAGGATAAGCGTAGATGTCTCTAAGTCACAGCATCCACTTACCATAAGGTGGATTGTGTGCTCCTTTGTCACCCTTATTCAATAAAAAAACAGCACGGTTGGGTTTTCGTATTAGTTTCAGCCGCCAAATTTCATGAACGCACATCGCGTCAAATTTCATGATACCATCCTCACCATCTGGATGCTTGGCGGTCCACCACTTAGCGTTTTACCAGGAGTTTTCTTACTCGTACAACTTATTTGTGGAGTTGTTTATCACCAGCTATTTTACCAGACCGATACCGCTTAGGGAACTTCAAGAAAAGAGCTTACTCCTTTCTAAAAGACCTTCAATTCACCTGCAATTTCCCTGGTGCTGTGGTTATTCATGGGCAGCGGTAGTCACTTACCATCAAGGGAGCCGCATGCTCGTTTGCCCCCTTTTCCATAAAAAAACGGTACAGAAAAGGTAAATACGTTACGTTTTCTTGTAACGTTTCACAGCCGGGGCTGCATGAGTATTATTTAACCTCTTTTACATCCACTACAGCCTATAAAAGTACACCGCCTACATAGGCCTCGTTCATAGATTGCATCTTGAGGGGATTTCCCCATAACCGCCACGCTTGGCAAGTGGGTTCGCAACCACAGTTTTTCATTATTTTGAGTTCTTATCCGGAAGATGTTGCTGTCCATCTCCAGTTTCACTTCCCTTTGTAGCCTCTTACGACACCCTCGGGATAATATGGAGTAGTGGTTATTCTTACAACGCGACTACACGGTATATTTTTTGAACCAACAGGTGTAAATTAAAAAAAATAAGAATTATATGTCTTAAAAAAGGTCCACTTTGTACGTGTGTACATGCACATATTTTTTTAGAAGATGGGCGAGAGGGGCAAACGAGAAGACGAAAATATATAAATTTGACCTACACAAAATTCAAAACCTTTATTAAAATAAGTTTGGTATATAAAGGTTTATTATAATATTAAGTAATTTTGGATGATACTAACCATTGGGAACGATAATCGCTACCAAGCTATTTCTAATTTGTTTTGTGTTGTTAATTGTAACATACATGATTCTAAGCTGTTATTTAAAAAAATAGTCCCGCTGGGTTTCTTACCGGTTTTTACCAGGACAGAGGTTTTTCAGAATCAGTGGTAAATTAAAAATGTGACTTTCAATAAGTATTTTTTATAATCTATATTTATTTAAAAAAAAAAGTTTCTGTTTCTGTTTTCGAGCATGCGGGGCATCGATGGTAAGTACAGACTGCCGCTCATGAACAACTGCAACATCAAGGGACTTTTCGAACGTTGCGAACTTTTTAAAAACGAGTAAGCTCTTTTCTTGAAGGTCCCTATATCGAAGGTAACTTGTTAGGCATATCATATTTACACGCATATAATATAATATATCTTAATGCTAAATTCCAATAATTGATCAAAGATGTTAAAAATTAATTAACATCTTTAATCTAATGGATTGACGTAAAGTAACGTCTTATTCTATTATTTATTTATATTTACATTTTAATGTACTAAAAGTACAAATGGCAGACTTAATACCATAAAGCTTTTTCTACCAACCATCTGTAAAGCTAGTGGGATAAGTGTGTACTGCTGTGGTCTAGGGTGAAAAACTTAAAATTGATAAAATTCGCACATGCGCACGCACATACATACATAAACAAATACACAGGAGTTTGAGAAAAAACCTTTACGGTGAGACGGAATTTGTAGTACGAGATTGTTATGAATTATCCAACAATTGATGTACAATATTCTTTGAAATAAACGGCTTTGACAACCATGCCGATGTGATTCCTTAATATGCCGTTGCTTTTTTTAAATATTTGCATCAGTGAATGCAAAATTTGCGTTCAATATATGGCACAAAACTAAAACACGTTTTATTCTGAATGTTATTTTATTGTTCGTTTGTTATATGCCTACATTTGACTTTTAAAATCATAAAAATATGTAAACAAGTGTACCTATATTATTTTTTTCTCTGTACAATATTCATATCTAATTAATATATTATCATTCATTCATTATTCATTCACAACAGCATAACATCCGAGTACTCGTAAGTCCGTCAGGTCTCTCCCATAGATTGTCTCATAATATGATCCATGCAGATTTCGGCTGAGGCGACTATAGCTTCTGCATCTCAATCATTAGATCTTCGGTAACATGCACTGATGTGGCTGATGCAGCCAATTTTTTCAGTAAATAAGCGCATATGTCGCCTTTATGTGAAAATGCCGTTTACATTTATAAACTATTTCATCTGATGCTCTGTTATTGATTTTTACCCCTTGGCATCCAATTCACTTCTCCGTTTATTCTCGGACGTGTGAATAAACCCTTTAACTATATCATGACATTCAGTGCGTCCCAGTCAGTAATTCCCAACGAGAGGGCTCAATCTTACATTTATTCTATTAATATGACTTTTCTGAAAGTCCTTAAATCTACGAAACTAGCCACCACTCTTACGCTTGACGTTCTAGAGTTCAGAATAGGAAATGAACTTCGCCACTCTCTCGTTAGGCATTCGTGACAGGTTTTCAGACCACCAAAGCTGGCGATGCATAATAAAAGCTTCCATACTGCAGACATTTCCCTCCCGTAGTACTTGATGTTCATAATATTGCGGAAGCATCTTAAATGAAACCTATCCACCGTGCGTATAAACACCACGTCTCGGATAGTGCAGAACCATTGCCATGTACACTTTGTTTTGATACTAAGTTTTATATTATGCGAGCGGAATGCCCTGTCGAAAAGTTTTCCGAAATCACCGGATGCAATGCCAATTATGATATTGATTTCCACGTCAAGGTCGTCTTTAGCTGTTACAAAACTTCCTAAGTACTTGAATTTCTCTTCCTGCTTCAAAATCTTCTCACTCTGTTGAGAGCTGGATGGGTTTGACTGTCTTTTTATTTACCACAGCTGCCACGGCAGGTGGTTATCATTATTTGGAGTTTGTATCAAGAAGATGCTGCCCAATTCCAGTTTCGTCTTCCTATGTCACCTCTTACGACATCCACAGGATTATATGAGTTAGTGAATTCTAGACGCTGCCACTACATGACATCAATTGTACTTGTAACTTTCTACGATGTATGTCTGCAGCTTTTTATAAAGTAGAAGTTCATTCAACAGTTTAGCACGTCACAATCCATGCATACAATGCATGCGATAGAATATGTAAATGCATACGATAGGAAGTTCGCCAGACAAAGAACGCAAAGATTCTGTGTAAATCAGATAAGGCGACGGCTTGGACTTAAATCGGTTTGTACACAAACGAGCGTCTGTTTGCTTTATCACTTAGAATCTAATTTATAAAAAATAATTTTAATTTTTCCGTACTGTAAAGTACCCGAAACGTCGAAAATTAAAAGGTTAAGATTAAACGAGACAAAATCCGAAAATTAGTTGTATTTCATGTGTAGTGTTCACGTAAATATATGAAACCACTACACATGTATGTTATTATAAAATATATGATACTAGCCTGCCAGGCAGACGTTGTTCTGCCCTTTTCTACAACCCTGTCATGTCCTATTAAGAATCCTTAAATTTGCAAAAAATAAATTGTGAAAAACTCATGGGCAAAAAAAACTATCCTATCTCTCAAGTTGGACCGAACTGCACACGGTGTGCAAATTTCATTAAAATCGGTTAAGTAGTTTAGGAGCCTATCGCGGACGAACAACGTGACACCTAATTTATATATATTAAGATAATCCACAAAACGGCATATTTTCGCATATCTCACTTAAGTAGCAACCATGGAGATTAGAGAGAAGGAGAATGTCCGTGCAGTTTTGTATATGTTTTGTTTTTATTTTAATTTTTTAAATAATTATAAAGAATAAAAAGACAGATGTCATAATTCTGACAAAACATGTCATCGCTAAAGTATTGCAAAAATGTAAATTGCTTTATTGAGACTTTTTTGTTTTTTAAAGGAACCGTTTCAAACGTAGCATTGACGCATGCGCAGTACGGGTACGTACTGCGCATGCGTCAATGCGCTTGAAAGTGTATGTATTGACTGTCAAATTATATATAAATATAATTTGGAATAAAATAATATTGCGAATATGAATTGAAATGTAAGCTATCCTATCTCTCAAGCTGGACCAAACTGCACATGTTGTGCAAATTTGATCAAAATCGGTTAAGTAGTTTAGGAGTCCATCGCGGACAAACAACGTGACACGTACTTTATATCTATAAGATATAAGTACTCACGCCTGTCACCCAGAAGCAGAGACTACGGACTTCCATTTGACACGATCCTGACATACTTCTTTGGCCTTCTTTACATACATATATCAACGCAGACACGCTCGTCTATTTACCTTAATGTGGCTTATTTTCAAAATATCGCCAATTTGTTCGATGAACCCTCTTCTAGGGCGTTCCTTCCCGACTCTTCCGTTCACATCTGCAGTATAAATTTGCTTTGTCACTGTATCCTCGTTCATACTTTCTACATAACCAAACTACCGAAGCATTCCTTTCTTAATCCTGGTCACAACATCATTTTGCACACCACACGTTTTTCTTATCACGCAATTTCTCATCCTGTTCTTCAGATTCAGCCCTAGCATACTCCTTAACGGTTTTTAAGGAGTATGCTTGGTAGGAATCGGTGTTCTTTTGCGAGTATTTGTGGTTTATCAAATCTAGTGTAATGGTGGGGACGATCTTGAACATAATCGCAGACTGAAAGCAGCTCAGGGAAGTCTGCAGTCTGCGAATATGTTCAAGATCGTACCGACCATTACACTGGATTTCACGCCTGTCACCCGGAGGGTTAGGCAGAGACTACGGGCTTCCATTTGGCACGATCCTGACATACCTCTCTCTCAACGTTTACATCTACATATCTACGTATACACGCTCGTCGGTTCAGGTACTCTTAATGTAGCCAATTTTCGAAATATCGCCAATTTGGACGATGAACCTTCTTTTAAGACGTCTTTCCCGACTCTGTCGTTCACATCTGCTATATAAATTTGCTTGGTCACACTTTCCTCATTCATTCTTTCTACATGACCAAACCACCAAAGCATTTCTTTCTTAATCCTGGTGACAACATCATCTTGCACACCACATTTTTCTCTTATTACGCAATTTCTCACCCTCTCGTTCAGATTCAGCCCTAGCATTACTCCATAGAGACCGCATTTCTACAGCATTAATTCTACTTTCGTGTTTCTTTTGCCACACCCAACTTTAACTGCCAACCATCATGCAGGGATTAACACAGCATTATGAATTACCATACGTGCCTTTTTAGACACATTCTGGTTCTTCATAATAAAGTGTAAAGCCCCATTCACTCAATGTTCCGCATTCACTCGTCGTTCTATATCCTTATCATATCTACCATCTCTGCTAAAAACACATCCCAAATATATGAACTCATCTACTTGCTCAATCAAACTCTAATACTCTAAGCTAATAACATTACCTATGAAACGTTATATCTCTCTTCTGTAATTGTTACTGAATAAATTAAAATACACATTTTCAGTATCTTCTATCCTCTACTATTTAAATTAAATGGACTTTTAGACGAATTGTTATGACTAATACTAGCGCAAAAATGCCTTAGGTAGACACACTATATATATATATATATATATATATATATATATATATATATATATATATATATATATATATATATATATATATATTTGTATATATATATACTTATTTATTAATATTATGTATGTTTATTTTATTATTATTTTTTATGTATTGTTGTGATATTTTGACAAAATATAGTTTAGTTTATTTAGATATTAGAATGTAAGTGTAACATAAAACGCACCACCTCTTACTGTTCTTAATTCCAGTTTCTCCTTAGCCCAAAGGTTGTCTGGAAGAGATCGCTCTTTAGCGATAGGACCGCCTTATTGTACATACGTATATATTAAGTTTTCTCTGTAATGTATTTATTCGTTGTATATGTGTAGTGTACAATAAAGTATATACTACTACTATATATATATATATATATATATATATATATATATATATATATATATATATATATATATATATATATATATATATATATATATATATATA
Organism: Parnassius smintheus behrii; assembly: GCA_036936625.1. Lineage (NCBI taxonomy): Eukaryota > Metazoa > Arthropoda > Insecta > Lepidoptera > Papilionidae > Parnassius > Parnassius smintheus. Next base: position 52,257,163 of record JAUPFT010000007.1, read on the forward strand.
TATATATATATATATATATCGAACTATTATTTATTGTGTCTGAAGCGATTGCAACTTTTGTTCAGTTGATTGTTGAGTTAGTTACCGATATCCGTCAGTTGTCAGGATATTTTATATTTAGCGTGACCAAGATATTTATCATTGAAATACGAAATGTTCCATTGGCAGCACAACGTGAAACCAAGGGAGATCTATGTCAAATCGTACAAAATATTTGTAAAACCTAAATGTAAATATATCACAAAAAGAGATCAGAGACGTATACAGAATCACTAAAAAGTCTTGTAAGAGCACTATTATACTTCAGTTTTAACTAAAGCAGAAATCATTCAAGGAGTTAAAACGTATAACAAGCAGCGTGCGCAACAAAAACTCAATTCAGCTGTTATAGTAATAAATAGAAACCAGTGTCCAATTTAGGATTCTGAAGTACTTACTTCCAAAACACGTAGGTTATTTTTTTCTTGCTGGAGATTTCGTACGTTTCAATGAATGTAAGTTTTGATGTGAGGGAAAGGGACGAGATTTAATTAGCTTCGCTTAAAAGTCAGAAATGACTAGATAAATATTGATCTTATTCAGGTAAACTTATCATTTTTTCTTATACAATTTATTTTCATATCTATTTAAGTTTTAGCTATAGTTGTTACGACAATTTTTTGCTTATTTATTTTTTTTAATTAAATATTAACCACTTCTTAATTGTGTTGATGAACTTAAATTAATGAATTTTGACAACATAATATCAATAGATGTTAATAACTATACTGAGAACCTAATTTAGTTATTTTAAAATTCAATACTCAAAAACACACTGAGTAATATAACACCTAAAAAATGCGTTGTTTAAAACCATGGATTACTCCAGGCCTTCCTTGATGTATGAATAATCGAGATCGAATGCATATGAAATTTAAACGGAATCCTAATAATGAAATATTGATTATCATGTATAAATGATATAAAAATTTCTGCAATGACTTACTGAAACGTTTGAAACGTATTCATGATAGGAATGAGTTACAAAAGTACGCCAAAAATCCAAGACCAAAATAGAAAATAATTGATAAAATCAGCGATAGATTTAAACCTAAGACAACCCTAACTCAGTTATTAAAAATCGGGATTACGCAGGAAGAATCTTTAGAAAAGGTAAATAACTACTTTACTTCTATTGTTAAAGATCTTGCAGAGGGAATTACAAATAAGAGTATATCAAATAGCGATTCCACACGGAATATACATGCTCAAATAGACTCAATGGCAATTTACTACACGACATAGCAAGACGTTGAATCTATCTTATTTAATTTAAAACAGATAGTGCAGTTGGATGTGACGGCATTTCTACAAGATTTCTTAAAATGACAAATAATATTGTAATCCCACACATCACATGAATAATGAATCTTTCAATCGAAACTGGCATTTTCCGTCATGCATTTAAACAATCAATCATCCATCCCATTTATAAGGGGCCAGAGACTGTGTCAACCTATTTCGGTTTTACCGCCATTATCAAAAAATTTCGAGAAAATACTAAATAAAAAGCTTATAGCATACTTAAATAAAAAATCAATTTTATCGAAAAACCAATACGGGTTTAAGAGCAGGTCCTTCAACCTCTCAAGCCATCTCTGACCTTACCAACTACGTAGTAAACCTTCTAAATCAACGAGAGATGTGTATAAGAGTATTTCTAGATATGGCGAAAGCTTTTGACACAGTTTCTGTTCCACTATTACTCAATAAAATGGAATAATTAGCTGACTTATTTAAAAGTTATTTGTCAAACAGAACACAGAACGTAACAACTGACGGGAAGTTCAGTGGTGACTCTCCTGTCACATTTGGTGTTCCACAAGGGAGTGTACTTGGTACCACGTTATTTTATTTTATATAAATGATCTTTTTGAATTAAAAATAACAAATGGTAAATTATTTATATTTGCAGACGATACCTCAATAATTTTTCATGGTAAAATTTGGACTGAGGTCAAAACTAATACTGAACTTGGACTTTGTCTTATTAGTAATTGGCTCAATCAAAAAATGCTTACACTTAATATTTCCAAAACTAAATACATGATATTTACAATCATTTAGCGGACAGTCCCTACTGAGCAAACTTTCGAAATTAAAATGCATTCCTGTCTAAAAGGTCATTCTTGTTAACGTAATATACTTAACAAAACTAAAATTATACGTTATCTTGGAGTTTTGTTAGTTGAAAACCTTACTTGGAATCCACATATAAACTATATAACAGAAAAACAAGAAAGTTAATATTCGTCTTCAAAAAATTGGCTGATGCTACTACATTAAAAATGGTTTATAGCGCCTTAGTTGAGTCCATTATAACGAACTGTATCACATCATGGGTAAGAGCTTCTAAGACTTATCTGATAAAACTAGAAAGAGCCCAACGAGCGATATTAAAAGTCACATCTGAACCTTTTACTTATCCCACAGCAGATTTATTTCTGAAATCGATGTCCTTTCTGTCAGGCAGCTATTCATAATGAATACAGTAATCGACCAACATTTGAAACTTGAATATGACCTCACAATAAATAGACTGAAGCATAAAGTATGTAAAATAAACCGACACAGAATATTTTTCATTCATAATTATAACTGTTGTTTAGATCCTATCCTTTATAATAAATTAAATAAAATTCTTAACATATACCTACATAACACTTACCAATATAAAAATATTATAATAAAGTGGTTAAAAAAACAAACTTATGATGGCACAGAAAAATTATTTGCAATAGTTATGTAAATAAATCATAAATAACTCACACAAAATGATTTTTACGTGGTAGAGCCATGCTGCAGCTATATTAATTATATAGTTGTAGCACGAATGGGTCGGCTCGACTGGGGAAGGACCACGCTCTCACAGAATACCAGCGTCAAATAGCAGCTTAATTCTGCTGTGTTTCGTATGGTGAGTGTAGAGAACCGGAGACCCTTTTTAGTGGAAACGAGGCATACCGTTTTAGACCTAAAGACTGACAACGCATCCTAATTTTGATTCGCGAACGAGGATAGATGTTTTTGTCTACGGTTCAAAGCAACCACTTACCCCTAACCTTTTGCTATAAAAAACACATTTATTAACTAGTTTACTCACGTACTTTCATACGAGTATCTATCACACAAATACACATCCACACATCAAATAAATTTAATATAAAGTCACAAGTACTAATAGACCAATATAATTATTTGATCAAAGTAACTTACCTGTAAGTGTCCTTCTACCAAAATTATATGAAGTTGACGCATCCTCTGTGTTTGTGTACTATGTAGTCATAAATTGATGGACCGAATCACACGAGTTTTAACCTTCCAGGGGAAAAATAATATTTTTACTGGTATCCCAACCTATATGAACTCCCACTAGCAACACTATACACCTCATGTCATTGTGAATTTTTCGTGCCGAGTCAGCAAGTCAAATCTACGAATTAAAAAGTTTAAAATTGGTAAATTTATTCTACTTTCGTGCTTCTTCTGCCACACCCAGCTTTCACTACCATACATTAAAGTAGGGACTAACACAGCATTATGAATTATGATACGTGCCTCTTTTGACACATTCTGGTTCTTCATAATAGAGTGTAGTGCCCCATTCACTCTATTCCTTGCATTTACTCGTCGTTCTATATCCCTATCATATCTACCATCCCTGCTAAATACACATCACAAATACACAAACTCATCCACTTGCTCAATTAACTCTCCTTCTGTTCTTATTTCACATACCGTTTTGCTTTCTTCTCTTTCAAAAACCATCACTTTCGTCTTACTTGCGTTCACTTTCATTCCCCTTTCTTTTAATTCCCAGTTCATTAATGTAACCATCATGTGCAACTCAGCTGCCGATGACGCAAATATGACTTGACCATCGGCATACAAAAGGCATTTGACGGCTAACTTGCCCATTCTTAACCCCCATTCTTCATCTTTCAAAGTTTGCAAACACCTGTCCATAAATAGGTTGAACAGCCAAGGGGAAGCCACACAGCCCTGTCTGACACCTTTCGGATGCCAAACCAGTCCGAGTAGACCCCATTGATCCTGACACAAACACTAGAATCCCTATAAAGAGACGTCAATGCCTGTATCAAATACCAGCGCTCCACCCATATGAGTTCAGTGTTTGCCATAACACATTCCTGTCCACTCTGTCATAAGCCTTTTCCAAGTCCATGAACGCACAAAAAACTTTCTGGTTTTTAGCCAAAAACTAAATTAGCCGCTAAACAATTTTTTATTATTTAATAAAAAATTGTTTAGCGGAAAGTTGCAAAGAAATTGATATTTTTATTTTTTATTATAATGGATTTCCGCAAAGTAACGCCTGATTCTATCAATTATCAAATTTCATACAGCTTTAGTGACATACAAGTGATATTGTGAGGTAACTGATACAAGTGACAAAATTGAAATCATTAGACAACCGAGTTCAATATATATAAAATCAGAAGATCATCAATGCTATTCAAAGTGTGTATTTAATTAATATGCATTATTACGGACAACTCAAAAACCACTGGTCAGATACCGATTAAATCTACATGGGATCCCACTTGTAGCACCAGGTTTCAAATAAAAAAAGACATCAAAATCGACTCACCCAGAGAAAAGCTATGAGTCAACGGCAACACACACAAAAACAATCAGTCGAACTTAGCACCTCCTTCTTCTTGAAGTTGGTTAAATATATTCATATTTTCTCGTACTAATCTATATTTCTTTGCTTTTTCTTTTTGATGAAATTCGGCTTTGTGAACCAAATTATGTTAGACTTCAGCTTTGATTTTATTCTAGTTTTTATTTTCTTCCTTTAAACACCGGAAAAATACTGTTTAAGTTCACAGTATGAGTACAAATCATAACAGGAAGAACAATAAGTAAATTTCTTACTTTATCTACCACGACTTTAGACCACAGACATATTATATATACAGAAAAGGGCTTATTTTTATCCTTTTCATACATAAATACCCTTTTGACAGCACTGTCACAGCAAGATAAGTTTAGATCAAAGGAGATCTTACATAATAGTTGTTGACCAGGGTAAGAATTTTAATAAGTCGTTTAACAATGATTTACTAACAGGCTTATGAAGACTAGAAGGTTATTCCTTCTTCTGTATTACGTTTGAGGATTGTAGAGAACAGTGCATAAAACTTAATGTTAACCCATGAATTTTATGCATTTATATTTTTTCTAACAGCAAATGCATGGACTTAAGTTTATCTATTACTTTTGGATAAAATCTTATAGACAATCTTTTTACAGGTTTAGGAATTTGATTCCCATTTTATTTCTCCATTAGTTTTCCTGGATTCTTTGCATAACTCTTTAGCTTTAGCATTTGCTTACCTCTTTAGCTGTGTTTACCTCTACTCTCTTTTCCTTGAGGGTTGGGCTTGGCGCCTGCCACATATTACTTGATAGTATCACCTCTGCTGGTATAAAACAACTGCTGGAGGCTATTGCATGTCTAGTGAGTTGTTAGTGATGGAGACAGGACCCCATATTTTAAAGGTTTCTGAATGTTTATTTTAGATTTACGAAGATCCTTTCATCTTGTTAAAAGAAAATTCTGTACCAAATAAGAAGTCACTTGAGTTTCCTTAAGAGCTTTCTTTATAATCATTGGTTAGCTCTAATAGCGTTAATGCTGTTCTTATAGGAGTCTTAAGGTTGTATAAGGCACATAACAGTCTAATGCAGTTATTTACAGCATCATTATTTTCTGCACCAGTCTTCTTGATAAGACCTGTACAATGTTGAAATTTGAAAGTATATGGCTCATTTTTCATATAACCTTCTATCTCTGATTTGGCACTTGTTAAAAAAAGAATGGAATTTGGAGAATTTAAAAGCAATTTTCCCTTAATACAAGATTGATAAAGAATCATTTCTTTTAGGGTTGAGAATGCTGTATGAAACAGAATCTTTATCTTCGTCACCCCTGGAGCAAATAATTTTTCTCCTCTTTTGTCCTGAAAGTGAGTAAGATCAGTTGTGAAAATAGCCTTGCATACATTTTTGTAGAGAAAAAAAACATACGAATATTGATTTGAAATAGAATCCAATGCCTCATGTAACCCCTCGTGGCACCGCAAGGCAGATATGTGATGTACAGACTCTCGTTCTGTCTCATACATGGATATTATATTGAACTTTTATTACAATGTAAGCAATTATATTATACATATTTCGGTAGTAAATATGAATGTATGAATATTCATATAAAGTAGAATTCAATGTCTCGTATCAATTCAATGCATGGCACCGCAAGGCTACATTGATTTTATATTGCTATTTTATTAATCTACCCTACAGGTTTTTTTAAATACTTATGCAATATGCGTATTAACATTAATAATACATAATTACAATGTACATACATTTTAAGTTTATTGAAAAATTATGTACTTACAGATGCTCGTTCTGTTTCAAATATAGTTTTCACATTTCACGTTAAACTTATCTACCCTACAAGTAATTTAAATGCAAATATTATATACATTGCAATCGTCCAAAACGTTTATGAGTGTTAAGTTAGTAAGTTTTCATATGTTGCTAATAATAAAATTAAGAACTTTTATATAAAAAACCAATTTTAAACTTTTGAATTTGTATATTTGACTCGCTGACTCGGCACGAAAAATTCACAATGACATAAGGTGTATAGTGTTGCCAGTGGGAGTTCATATAGGTTGGGATACCAGTAAAAATATTATTTTTCCCCCGGAAGGTTAAAACTCGTGTGATTCCGTCCGTCAATTCATGACTTCATAGTATACAAACACAGAGGAGGCGTCAACGAATATAATAATATTCAATTAATACCGATGCATAAATAAATAATGTTGTAAAATTAACCACATAAAATAACAAACTTATAACATTGTTTAAAACTACTGTATTTAAAAATTTATATAATGTTAATCTACTATAATTGTATTGATTTAGCTAAGGTTCATTATATTAAGTGGTCTAACCTTACCTTTCCTAAAAATGTTAACTTTTATGGCGGTACTCATAAAAAAAATTAGAATGAATATCAATGTTAACTTTAGTATAAAAAATTCTGTGTATTATGTATCTCTACTCTATGTATAAAACTAACTTTTGTTGTCGTTATTGTTATTTTGTTTCGTCTTTGGTAAATTTAAGTTAAATATTTTGCGTCATGGAGGAAGGAACTGCCGTCTGTGATACAGGCTCGGCCTAGTATAGCCGGCAGTAACCGAAGTACTCAACTTAAAAAAAATTGTAAAATTTGTACATAGCTTATTTTAAAAATATTGTAAAAAATATTATTGTAAATGAAAGGAATTTAATTATGCTAATAAAGTTTAATAAAGTTTATTGTACGTTGTGACAATTTATTAATAATTACAATTGACTCTAGCGACATGTTTTTTTTAATATAGAATAAGATTGACAAACGAGCAAACAGATGGTAAGTGGATACTGTGGCCCATAGACATCTATCGTCTATTAAGAATCAAAATGCGAAAAACAGCTATTAAGATGTTATTTTATACTGATATTCCATGAGAGCGTGGGTCTACTACAGTCTAGTCGACCCTTTCGAAATACAACCATATGAATGGATCTATCGCCTAAATAATTGCTAAATAATTTTTATATTATATTTGTATATTTTGTCTATTTGGTTACAAGTTTTTTGAACCTAAACAAGAGTAAGTTTCCAAAAAAACAGTGTAAATTACAAACATGATTAATGTTTTCATAAAGCTAACTATTGCACGATAGTAAACATAAAGGAAGTTAACAGTTGCTCAGAGTATAAAAATGTAAATATAAAATCCGTATATATAAATATACGAGGTAACTAACCTATATACTTTAGTTTTGAGAGTAATATAGCGTATCATGGCTATTTCATATGTGCTCAAAGTGTATCATTTCTGATGAAATAAAATTGTAACTAACAATTTAATATAATAATATAATAAATAAAATAATAATAACTTTTAAACATAAGAAAACCCATTTTGTCCTTTCATGTGTTGTAAGGGACGACCATTGGAAATGTCGGAAAATCTAATGTTTTACTATAGATGACGGTATATCCATATAGTTTAATCCAAACATAGTACTTGGTGATGGGCTGCGTTAAAGGTGTTTATTAAGTGAGGGTAAACAAATAAGCGCAGTCCACCTAATGGTAAGTGGATGTTACGGCCTATAGACATCTACATTTATCCTCGATTAAGATTCAAAATTACGATATGTTGTCACCTTTGAAAACTAAGATGGAATGCCTTGTTTTCAGTATAAAGGGTTTCCGGTTCTCTAACCAGTCACCATGCTGCTTTGTGTTATAGTTGCATCACCAGTGTGGTTAGCTGGACCGGGGACGGAATATGCTTGCAAAAATACCAGCGTGAAATCGCAGATTATTGCTGGCATTCTAACTTAGAGGCAGGGTTGAAAATGCATCTATACTTTGATTCTTAATTTGGTATAATAATTATGAAAAAATCCTGGAAAACCTTAGCATTATGCTCAACAACCCCGTTAGAGCCTTCCTACCGGTAGATTTTAAGATGAATATCTGTACATGTAATATATGAAATATATTCGGGTATTTCTCATTTTAAGTAAAAATATTTGTGACTGAGATTTATTTCTATGATAACATAACGCACATGGATTTGATATATTTATCAAGGTTATGTTACCTAGTCTAGTGAAGTCTACACGAAAACATACTCATTTTATTCTATATATTATTTGAAATAAAAAAAAATAAGCATGAATATGTCTTTTCCGTGGATGTGATTGAAGCAAATTTACATATATAATATATTTTTTCGCGTTATTTTCCATAAATTTTCTTAAATGTAGGATATTATCGTAAACTCTCATAGATACTGACTCATACATGCGAATAACTTTATAACTAAATGATAAAAAAAAGAACAAAAAACCTAATTTCAAAATGTGACTGAATTTTTTTTCACTTCCATGGATGTTGGTCACAATAAGTTTTCACTTATAATAAAACGTGCGTGTATCCGAATTTATCTGAGCATAGACAAGGCGACACCTGTCATAATCATAATTAGTTGTCAATTTCCTACCGGCTGCATTACGTTTGGCGCGAAAAAGCAATTAAATTACTGATTTAAAACTCGTCAAGCATACTAGTCATTACTATGGTTGTTTTGACAAGTATATTTGCCTAATTTACATTTTGTATTGCTGTTTTTGTAGGTTTGATGGTCCATAAACGATGGCCAAAATAGGTTGTTAAAACAAAATTTTTGAGGTTAGTTTTCCGCATTTGAATTAAAATATTTCCTTTCCATGGATGTCACTTCCATTGATTACGTGGATATTTTTTTTCCATTGAAATGACCTCAGATCCAGGGATGTGAACTTTAACTTGAAATGATTACGGGACTTATTTCTTTAGCTTCTTTCTTTGTTTATTACAGACATATACATCCACAAAATGCTTTTACACGTTTAATTATATATATTTTTTAGATGGCGAGAAATAAAAGACCAAAGACAGCAGAAGAAATACGTAAACAAAAGAGAGAATGCGAACGAAGACGAAGAGCCCGTATTAAAGCTGACTGAGACTTGTATGAAGCCAGTAAAAAAAAGATAACCAGCATTATGCAGAAAAACGACGCAAAAAAACAGGTAAAACTAGTGTCCGAAATGACTCCAAGAGAATGGCGTGCTAAGCAACGTGAATGGCGAGAACGTAAAGCTAGGAGTAGACAGAATAAAAAACGCAGTCAGCGACTACTACAAAATTTGCGAGAGAATACTCCGGATTCCATTACTGATGACCAAAACGTAGCGAGCCCTTATTTTCAACAAAATGTGTCTTTCCTTTCTCAACCTTTGTCTTCTGCTTCTTCGATTACCAGAAGTCGTTTGTTAGTCCTGGATCTTCGTTCTCCAGAGAAGAATGTCACACACCTTCTCATAGCTCCAATTTAAGTAGGCAAAAAGTAGCTGGTCTTCGATATGTCCGAAAACGACGTGAGGAGTCCAATCTCAAAATAAAAATGCAGGCAACTGCAATCAAATCAATGGAAAAAAATTCACGCATTACGGGTACAATTATTGAGGGCCAACCATAAAATTCAGGATATTTCAAGTGCGCCGAAGAAACTTGCTACTAAAGAGATTATTACAAAAAAAATTAAACGGTTGCATTCAAAAATAAATAAAAAACACTACCAATGTTATAATTTCAACCGTAACTACGAAACAAATTGAAGAACTTAATAAGCTATTGCAACGAAAAATCAGTAGTATTCCTGGAATCACAAAAGTTCATCAAAGGACATGGGACTCGCACATGGCGCAAAAAATATTTTTACGAAAATTAACATGCCTAACATGCGCCTCCGTAGAACGGTGTCTACACTACTCGTTGCCCGACAGTTCTGTGGAATTTTCTAAACTATTGCATATTTTTGAAAGTCTTGAACTGGAATCGGAAACTGAAACGCCGCCGGTTGAAGTAAACGAGGAAAACTTAGATCGGCGGGAAGAAACAGATGAGAGAGATAGCGAAGAACAGGAGAAGGAAGAACTGGCTAGTGAGACTGAAGAACAGGAGGATAATGAACTGGACAGTGAGAGTGAAGAACTGGAGGATAGGGAACAGAATAGTGAGGCCGAAGAACAGGAGGATTAGGAACCGAAAAGTAAGGCGGAAGAACACGATGATGAGGTACTTGACAGTGAGAGTGAAGAATAGGAGAAGGAGGAAATTGGTAGTGAGACTGAAGAACAGAAGGATAATGAACTGGATAGCGATACTGAAGAACTGGAGGATAGGGAACGCGATAGTGAGACCGAAGAACAGGAGGATTGGGAACCGAATAGTAAGGCGGAAGAACATGAGGATGAGGTACTTGACAGTGAGAGTGAAGACTTCAATATTTTCTGATTATCATTTTATTTAAACTTTATTTTTGTTATATTGTTAAGCTATTACTGGGGCTGAAATTAGATGGTGCCATAAGTGTAATGTTTTGATCTCTTTAGCAATTACGATTAAAATATATACAGGGTTAAATATGTAATTTAGTCTGGATTGGATCAGTACATAAAACTTTTACTATGGAACTAAGTGTAAATTCCATAGATAATGTTTCTATCTACTTGACCCAAATGTATGGAGCAGCAGATCTTTTTACGCGATTTCGAACTTGATCTCACAATCAAAGTTGTTCGTATAGACGGGTAGTATCATCCCCAACTGTCCAAACTAAATTAAAAATATAATTAGCTTTAGAGTCAAATTCAAAGCAATTAAAGTTGATTTTTCGAACTTTTGCTTGTTTTGATTAAAATAAATCCAATATATTTATCATTGTGTATCATAATTTCTTTGGATAATATAACTTGTGACTTCATCTTTTATAAAGCATATATGGAATGTCATACCTATGGTGTGAAGTCTTTTCCATGTTAAAGAAATTGTATGAAAGTCATTTCCATCCAGATCCAGTGTCATTACCATGGAAGTGCGAGATTTTAAAAGGTATTTCTAGTGAAAATAAAAAGTTATAGAAGATTATGACTTAAATTATTGATATTTATAGGTATTTCATGTAAAATTCATCTAAATGATTTTTTTTGTTTTCGTCATCAGAAGTTAAAAATACCCATTCCACCTATACTGTTGTTACCGACGTCGTTGACGAGTACATGTACCTGGGAGGATATGTCCGATAATGTAAGTCCAACTTCGACCGAAAGATCAATCGACGAATTTGACTTGGCTAAATACTGCACAGAAAACGCGAAATGTTTTCTTGTACGACATACATCCGAGCCTTAACATAAAATCGTACAGCTATTGTTTGTTGCCATATATCTCTTAAGAAACTGAGCATGATCTCCCACTGTATGAGACAAAATTTCTTCGCCAGCAATGGTGATATTTGAACATACACGGTTTGAAATTTCTCTACATGATAAAATCCGTATTGAGAATATCAAGGGTAACTGACAGGGCCCAGTGGATCAGTAAACTGAAGTGGCACAGAGGCAGCCCACCAGGCAGGTGGGCATAAAAGATTATCGAGTGACAGCAGCCTCGTACTGGCAAGTGCAGTTTTTGACAACCCCCAACAAGATTAAGTTACGACCTGCAGGTAGTCGATATACTTAGCTTAGACCGTACTTTGTGGCTATCTGAAAAGCAGTGGCTGTGGTTCGCCACGCCATAATGCTGAGTGCGACCACTTATTGACACGTTCAGCAACGTCTACACTTTATTATTATTTATAATAACCTTGAAAATGAGAAAAATATGTACAATATGGCGATGTGCTTATGTGGCGAAATGAATATTTTCTTTCTTTCAATTGCCCTATGTTCAGCTGTGTAAATAGCATTGGGCTAGACATTGAATAGGATCATCGTCATTGATTCTTTACTTTGTCAACGTGTTTATAACTTTTTAAAATTTGTTTACTTAGATGCTAACAAAGGAGAGGTGATTTCAAACGTTTCGAGTGTTATATTGTTTTAACTTGCAAACGCCAATATATTTCAATTTAGGATCTCACTACGGTAACAGCTTAAAGAACTTAAATAAAATTTTAATTTGTGGACGAAATGATTTTATTATTATATATTTTACTCGTAACCGGTACTTATGCCAAGCTCATGATTAATTATGACTCGTTTACGGGAACACCAATAAGCCTTGAGGAGGTGAAAAGACAAGACAAAAAGAACATAACGTTGTAAGTACTTGCACTATTTATTTAATTCAATTGTCTTTGTCTTTAACTATGTTTTTTTTTAAATCATACGTTTAAAAAAATCGGGTAATCTTAATAACTTTATTGTCTTTAAGCCTTGGTAGAAATCATCTTATTTTTATGCGCGTTAATAAAATTTTGACCCTTATTTTACTTAATATGAAGGAAATATAAATATACTGTTCTATACTTTTCGTTCACAGTCATTGTCAATATTTTTCTCACAGATTTCTTCCCATTTTTGCGACTATAGGGCTAGGAGAGCTGTCCGCTCTGCAGTAATGATTTATTTTATTTCTAAGTCTAAGTGAAATAGTAACTTAATGCTGCTGTGTTTCGTATGGTGAGTGTAGAGAACCGGAGACCCTTTTAACTGGTAACGAGACATTCCATATTAGTCCTCACGTGTGAAAACGCATGTGCATTTTGATTCGTAATCGAGGATAGATGTACCAGGCGGTCCCATAATGAACTGGCCTGATATAGTTCAACGCGACATGTCGCTACATGTTGTGTTGCATTAAATAGTACGTTTATCGTGCACTTAATATAAGAAACATGCATCGACATGAAGTGCTTAGTCTTAGTTTAACAGGCATTTGAATAACGAGAGTCGCGTATTTTTTCAAAATGTCGAAAACTGAGTATCGAAGTGTCATAAAGTTTCTGTTTAAAGAAGGTTTATCCCCTGCCCAAATAAAAGAACGATTGGATGGCATGTATAAGGAGTCTGCCCCCTCCTATAGCACAGTGAAAAATTGGGTGAAAGAGTTTCGCCTCAGGAGAGAAACCGTCGAAGACCAAAGTCCACGACGGTCGACCTGTGGAAGTGCTCACTCCCGAAACGATTGCTCTTATCGAAGAGGAGGTTCTGAGTGACCGCCGTTTGAAGATTAAAGAAATTGCAGCAAGGCTTGGGGTCTCTAAGAGTACCGTTCATCGCGCGATCCATGAATATCTTCACAAGAAAAAAGTGAGTGCAAGATGGGTACCGAAACTTCTTTCAGCGGTACAGAGACAGGAAAGAGTGCGCTGCGCTTCGGAGTTTTTGGATCTTTGTGGCGAAAATCTAAAGACTGTGATCGAGCGGCTAGTGACTAGTGATGAAACTATGATCTTGTATTATGATCCACAAAGCAAGCGCGAGTCAATGGAATGGCGTTATAAGGGTGAAAAGCCCCCTAGAAAGGCAAAGGTGCAACAATCGACTAAAAAACTGATGTGCATAATATTTTGGGATTTTCGGGAACGTAATACAGTCGTGAACGGCGAATATTATGCTTCTTTAATATATAAATTACGAGACAAGATAAAGGAAAAACGAAGAGGCAAGCTGTCTAAAGGTGTCCTGTGCTCCATGACAATGCCCCTGTTCATACCGCTGGTGTTTCGAAGGATGCAGTTCGTCAATGCGGGTTCACAGAAGTTCAACATCCACCTTACAGTCCAGACATGGCCCCGTCCGACTATTATTTATTTCCAAATTTAAAGCGGGACTTAAGAGGAAGAAAATTTTCAAGCGATGAAGAGTTGCAGGCGGCGGTCTTCAGTCATTTTGAGGATAAAAAATGTGATTATTTTTATAAATGTTTAGAGATGTTGATTCACAGATGTCAGAAGTGTGTTAGTATTCATGGTATTGAAAAATAAAATTGGTTTCGTTTCATTTCCTTCATTAGTTCATAGTTAGGCCAATTCATTATGGGACCGCCTACGTAGATGTCTATGGGCCACAGCAACCACTTACCATCAGGTGGAATGTGTGCTCGTTTGTCACCCTATCCTATAAATAAAAGTTGTGAAGATTAAGCGCCTATTATACCTCAAATGGCTTAGCAAGATCTTCCATTATGTCGAAAATATCGCAGCACTAATTTTGAAATAAATATATGGTAAAGTTAATGTTACTATGTTAGACGAAAACACGATTCCGCAAAAATTCTCGATATGGCTTATTTTATTTTCATTTTCAACTGACTCCAAATAAAGAGGAGGTTCTCAATTGGACTGTATTATTTTTTGTGTGTCTTAAATCTTAACTCAGAATTTTTTCGAGGGGAACCAATTTTGATGATTCCTTTTTTATTTAAAAGCTTGTGCTTCTCAAGTAGTCTCATATAAATTTCATCAAGATCTGATAAGTAGTTTTTGAGTTATTCATAATAATGTGTATTTAATTGACTTTAACTACATTGGATATGTTATCATTTTATTTATATAGAAGTCGGTTGTCGAAATTTACCACTTTTTAGTGGATCCAAACAACTATAAACATAAAGATAATAAAAGTAAAACTTGGAATTTAAAGCCGTGTGGTAGCGACGTACGAGAACCGACTACCACAAAAATCCCGTGGTTGTTATAAGAGGCAACAAAGTGAAACCAAAACAGGAGGTGGGCAGCAACATTCTCGTGATAACAACTTAATAATAATAATAAAACTGCGGTTTGCATCCCAAGCGTAGCTACTCGTATTGCGGCAATTTTTCCCCCCTAGAAGGCAATCAATGTGGGAGGCCTATGTTCAGCACTGGGATTTAACTGACTGAATTCAATGAATAAAATAATTAGAATTGAAAAATTTCAGTTGGTGCACCAATCAAATAGAGCCTTGCGATCCAGAAGAGGGAAGACGTGTAGATGGGTCGTGTAACAACTTGCGATATCCCCAACGAGGTGCATCTCACACGCCCACTTACAGATTATTACCGGCTGTCTACGATAAAAGTAAGTTGTAGAATTAACGATTCCTGATTGATTTCTGTTTCTTGAACAAACTCCAAATACTGTGAAACTATTGTAACTATCAGCGTAGCAGGAGCAGTAAATACAAACACGATATGCAAGGGAGGTACTTGCACTAGTATTCTGTGAGAGCGTGGTTCTTCCCCGATCGAGCCGATCCATTCGTGCTACAACCATTAAACAGTTAGAGAATGTTTATCTCCATGTAGGTAATATCTATATGTGTTATAATAATTTCTTATATTTACGCGAACACTACATATTTAAAAAGTACTAGTTTTTAAGGATTATATTGCGTATTACAACTTTTTATATGTACCCGACGTTTCGAGCAATTTACAGCACCCATGGTCACGGGAGGTACTGAGATGTTCAACGGCCAGATGTCATCGTTAACCTTGGTTACCTTAGATTAAAATTATTAGATTCAATTATTAAATGTTAGATTTAAAACATTTTAATCTAAGGTAACCGCGATCTTCAGCTGCCAGCAGTGAATTTTCGTAAATTAATTCCAACTTATTATGTTAAGGAAGTAAGTTGTCGAACATAAGAGATGAATTTAACTATGTTTCCTTTACATTACTACAAAAGAAGGTGAAAAAAAATGGAATAAATTATATACTTTAATAAAAAAATTGAATATTAATAATTTAATTTAATTTTTTATTTATACATTTATTATTATTAGACTTTTTTAATAATTACACTTTATTCATTTATTTTTGTAATTATTATTTATAACACTTCCATGTTTTACCAGCTACAACTGGGTATTATCTTTCTTGTAGAGCGTTGTCTCTGTAACACAGTGCTTAGCAATTAGAATATAGCTGTAAACCAATCATGTGTTTATAAATTGAATCAATATACCTTTATAAAATACAGATGAAATAACTCTTTATAAATTGCAAGTGACTAAAGTCTTTGTCCGACGGAGAAGCCAGTGACAATACTTGTGTGAATGAGTGAATTGAATGACAATGCTCGGCCGAGCCGAAGTCAGCTAGCTGTGGCCGATAGTTTCCTCCTAATGTTCGATATGTAAGCTTTATGGCTGCCTAATATACAAGTATATTAGGTGATATAACGACCCCTCACCTTTTGCACGCCTCACACGGTATTAGCCATTAGATGTGCCATTAGGTATTAGGTAGTACTTTACTCTCGAACCGTCATGGTGACAATTTTGAGTTCTTATAATGCCTCTATCACAAACCATATTGCACTTATACTATAATATGAGTAGCCGTCATTGACTTACATATTACTAGCGTAACAAAAAAAGACCGAGTTTTTTTAAATTAACTTAAGAATTACATCAACTGGTATTGTATCCCTATTTCACATTATCAATAGCCTAGTCCCCAAAATTTGTTAATAAATCGATTTTCAACTTTTATAAGTTGTATGTCTATTAAAAAGTTAAACACGCTTTCATATTTGTTTAGCCCTTGATAGACAAAGGGCGAATGTACCATACATACCATACAACCTATATCGCTTTTATACTTTGTGTAATCGATTTATTTTGGTAAACATTATTAATTTTTTTGCCTGTAGGTGAAACTACCTGTTAAAATAATAGAGCGCTAAATTTAAAACACATAAATAATATTTTATATGTCAGGAATACACCTTATTTCTTTCATCAATATTAAATTAAACAGTCGTGAGGCGTGAACTTTTGGATTTTCCAAATATTAGCGTTTGCTTGCACTAGTGTTCCGGTGTGAAGGGTATACAGTACCAGTACAGTTACAGTGTGTTAGGCATTCTATCTTAGTCTATCGCAAACACAGAACACCTAATATTCCTCTATATTAGGTGTTCTGTGGTCACAAAGGAGCCGTGATAGCTCGGAGGTAAGCGCTTGCTATAAATTTCACACTACGCCAGCAACCCGGGTTTGATCCCCGTCGGCATCAATGAAATTGTTAAATGCAATATTAAGTGCTGATTTACCGTGTGCTTGACGGTGAAGGAAAACATCGTGAAGAAACATGCATGTCTGAGAATTAAGAACTAAAAAATATTTCAAAGACATGTGAAGTTCATTATCAATCATTGGGGCAACGCGACGGACACTTCTTTCCCCTAAAACTCTTTTAGAAATGAGAGGAGGCCAGTTCCCAGCCGTTGAACCTATATAATATAAGCTGTAACTTTAACTTTTAACTGTCACCTCTAAAAATAACCAATCCTTAGCGTTAGTCAGTAAAATTTTAAGTACTGTTTCATTTATTTAGCGGAAGGTTGCGAAGAAATTTATATTTTTATTTTTTATTATAATGGATTTCCGCAAAGTAACGCCTGATTCTATCAATTAGTAAATTTATACTTAAAAGAAGATTGAGGAAAAATACTAGGTGTTTGAATGAATTGTGTATGAACGATTTAGACTTGAAGACTGTGTGGGATAATATTAAGAAAGGTTTGGTGGATGTAGCCATCGAAGTATGTTGTGTAAGTAAGAGAACAAATGAAAGAAAAACTAATAATTTGTGGTGGGATGATGAGGCACGGATGTAAGTTGAAGCAAAGAAGAGAGCATGGCTAGATTTACTAGCAACTAAAGCTGATAATTCTGAATTATGAGATCGGATGCAGCCATCGAAGTATGTTGTGTAAGTAAGAGAACAATTGAAAGGAAAAATAATACGTCGTGGTGGAATGATGAGGCACGGATGTAAGTTGAATCAAAAAAAGAGAGCATGGCTCATCGATCACTAATAAAGAATGATCGATGGCATGGCTAGATTTACTAGCCACCAAAGCTGGTAATTCTGAATGATGAGATTGAAAGAAAAAGGCAAACTTTAGACGCCTAAATAAGATAGTAAAAGAATTAGTTGAAGGAAAAAGTAAGAAAGGACTGTTAAGAAATAGTAGCGCAATGCTGCTGTGTTTCATATGGTGAGTGTAGAACCGGAGACCCTTTTTACTGGAAACGAGGCATTCCATCTTAGTCCTCACGGATGACAACGCATCTGCATTTTGATTCTTAATCGAGGATAAATATAGATGTCTATGGGCCACAGCATCCACTTACCATCAGGTGGACTATGTGCTCGTTTGTCACCCTATCCTATAAAAAAGAATGATAGAAGGATATCTGGTAACTTCCAGTCAAATATTAAAACGTTCCTGAAACTCCTACGAACTACCAAGGGAAATTCAAAACAGCCTAGAATAAATACTATACAAGACGAAAACGGATTTATTCTGAGTGACGTCAAGAAGATAAGTTTGGATGAAATACTGAAAGCAATAAAAAGCATGAAAGCAGGTAAGGCAGCTGGATATGATAGAATATCTCTCGAAATGCTAAGGGCTGGAGAGGAAGTCGTACCAGGCCTGCTGTACATCTTGTTTAATTTATTTTGGGAATTGAAGCGGGTACCGGAAGACTTGCGTAAAGCAGTTATAGTCCCAATATTTAAAGGATTTTAGTCACAGCAGGACTGTTAAAACTAACGTGGTATCAGCTTGCTTAGTATTGTGGGTAAATTGTATGCTTAGGTGTTAATTGAAAGAGCTATGGAAGAAACTGATGAAATTTTTTTTAGATTTTTTTAGATGTGCAAGCGGGATTTAGAAAGGGAATGGGTTGTACAGATCAAGTATTTTCCATGCGCATGATTGCAGAGAATTTTCGGCCAGAAACCAGAAAGTTTTTTGTGCGTTCGTGGACTTTGAAAAAGATTATGACAGAATGGATAGGACTGTGTTATGGCAAACACCGAACTCATTTGGGTTAAGCGCTGGTTTGATACAGGCATTGAGGTCTCTTTACAGGGACTCTAATACTTTTTTTGGGATCAACGGGGTCTACATAGACTGGTTTTGCATCCAAAAAGGTGTCAGACAGGCCTGTGTGGATTCTCCGTAACTGTTCAACCTATTTATGGACAGTTGTTTGCAAACTTTGAAAGGTGAAGAATGTGGGTTAAGAATGGGTGAGTTAACCGTCTAATGCCTTTTGTACGCCGATGATCAAGTCACATTTCCATCGTTGGCGGCCGAGTTGCAAATGATGGTTACATTAATGAACTGGTCATTAAAAGAAAGAGGAATGAAAGTGAACGCAAGTAACACGAAAGTGATGGTTTCCAAAGGTGAAGAATGTAAAACGTTTTGTGAAATAAGAATAGAAGGGGAGTTGATTGAGCAAGTGGATGAGTTTGTGTATTTAGGATGTGTATTTAGGATGTGTATTTAGCAGAGACGGTAGATATGATAAGGATATAGGATGACGATTGAATGCATATAATAGAGTGAATGGGGCTCTACACTCTATTATGAAGAATCAGAATGTGTCAAAAAAGGCAATTTAATCCCTATTTTAATGCATGGTAGTGAACGTTGGGTGTGGCATAAGAAACACGAAAGTAGAATAAATGATGTATAAATGCGGTCTTTAAGGATTTTGCTAGGGCAGAATCTGTACGAGAGGGTGCAAAATTGCGTAATAAGTGAAAAATGTGGTGTGCAAGATGATGTTGTCACCAGGATTAAGAAAGGAATGCTTCGGTGGTTTGGTCATGTAGAAAGAATGAATGACAAAGTGTGACAAAGCAAATTTATATAGCAGATGTGAACGGCAGAGTCGGGAAAGACGTCTTAGAAGAAGGTCCATTGACCAAATTGGCGATATTTTGAAAATTGGCTACATTAGGAGTACCTGAACCGACGAGCGTGTATACGTAGATATGTAGATGTAAAGATTGAGAGAGAGGTATGTCAGGATCGTGCCAAATGGAGGTCCGTAGTCTCTGCCTAACCACCCGGGTGACAGGCGTGAAATCTAGTGTAATGGTCGGGACGATCTTGAACATATTCGCATCCTGCAGACTTCCCTGAGCTGCTTTCAGTCTGCGATTATGTTCAAGATCGTCCCCACCATCACACTGGATTTGATAAAACACAAATCCTCGCAAAAGAATACCGTTTCCTACAGGGGATGATACGCGAGGCTATTGAAATGTTCAAGATCATCCCGACCATCACACTGGATTTGATAAAACACAAATCCTCGCAAAAGAACACCGTTTCCTGCAGGGGATGATACGCGAGGCTATTGAAATGTTCAAGATCATCCCGACCATCACACTGGATTTGATAAAACACAAATCCTCGCAAAAGAACACCGTTTCCTACAGGGGATGATACGCGAGGCTATTGAAATGTTCAAGATCATCCCGACCATCACACTGGATTTGATAAAACACAAATCCTCGCAAAAGAACACCGTTTCCTACAGGGGATGATACGCGAGGCTATTGAAATGTTCAAGATTATCCCGACCATCACACTGGATTTGATAAAACACAAATCCTCGCAAAAGAACACCGTTTCCCACAGGGGATGATACGCGCGGCTATTGAAATGTTTAAGATCATCCCGACCATCACACTGGATTTGATAAAACACAAATCCTCGCAAAAGAACACCGTTTCCTACAGGGGACGATACGCGAGGCTATTGAAATGTTCAAGATCACCCGATCATCACACTGGATTTGATAAAACACAAATCCTCGCAAAAAAACACCGTTTCCTACAGAGGATGTTACGCGAGGCTATTGAAATGTTCAAGATCATCCCGACCATCACACTGGATTTGATAAAACACAAATCCTCGCAAAAAAACACCGTTTCCTACAGAGGATGATACGCGAGGCTATTGAAATGTTCAAGATCATCCCGACCATCACACTGGATTTGATAAAACACAAATCCTCGCAAAAGAACACCGTTTCCTACAGAGGATGATACGCGAGGCTATTGAAATGTTCAAGATCATCCCGACCATCACACTGGATTTGATAAAACACAAATCCTCGCAAAAGAACACCGTTTCCTACAGAGGATGATACGCGAGGCTATAGAAATGTTCAAGATCATCCCGACCATCACACTGGATTTGATAAAACACAAATCCTCGCAAAAGAACACCGTTTCCTACAGGGGATGATACGCGAGGCTATTGAAATGTTCAAGATCATCCCGACCATCACACTGGATTTGATAAAACACAAATCCTCGCAAAAGAACACCGTTTCCTACAGAGGATGTTACGCGAGGCTATTGAAATGTTTAAGATCATCCCGACCATCACACTGGATTTGATAAAACACAAATCCTCGCAAAAGAACACCGTTTCCTACAGAGGATGATACGCGAGGCTATTGAAATGTTCAAGATCATCCCGACCATCACACTGGATTTGATAAAACACAAATCCTCGCAAAAGAACACCGTTTCCTACAGAGGATGATACGCGAGGCTATTGAAATGTTCAAGATCATCCCGACCATCACACTGGATTTGATAAAACACAAATCCTCGCAAAAGAACACCGTTTCCTACAGAGGATGATACGCGAGGCTATTGAAATGTTCAAGATCATCCCGACCATCACACTGGATTTGATAAAACACAAATCCTCGCAAAAGAACACCGTTTCCTACAGAGTATGATACGCGAGGCTATTGAAATGTTCAAGATCATCCCGACCATCACACTGGATTTGATAAAACACAAATCCTCGCAAAAGAACACCGTTTCCTACAGGGGATGATACGCGAGGCTATTGAAATGTTCAAGATCATCCCGTCCATCACACCGGATTTGATAAAACACAAATCCTCGTAAAAGAACACCGTTTCCTACAGGGGATGATACGCGAGGCTATTGAAATGTTCAAGATCATCCCGACCATCACACTGGATTTGATAAAACACAAATCCTCGCAAAAGAACACCGTTTCCTACAGAGGATGTTACACGAGGCTATTGAAATGTTTAAGATCATCCCGACCATCAAACTGGATTTGATAAAACACAAATCCTCGCAAAAGAACACCGTTTCCTACAGAGGATGATACGCGAGGCTATTGAAATGTTCAAGATCATCCCGACCATCACACTGGATTTGATAAAACACAAATCCTCGCAAAAAAACACCGTTTCCTACAGAGGATGATACGCGAGGCTATTGAAATGTTCAAGATCATCCCGACCATCACACTGGATTTGATAAAACACAAATCCTCGCAAAAGAACACCGTTTCCTACATTACTTTTTTGATTTCGTTGTTAATTATCTATATCTAAGTATATATATATATATATATATATATATATATATATATATATATATCCATATGATGAGTCGCCTTTAAGGACACTTTCACGCCGCTACCAAATGAAAATAAGAAGTGGATACTTCTATATTATTATGTATTTTTTATGTTATTTTAATTATCTTTTAGTTAAGTATATCATTTGGAAGCCGTACTGCTGCCAACGAAAAGGCAAGGCGGATAGAGATTGCATTCCAAACAAAATACCTGCCGATGATCCAGTTCATCGTTTCTCCAACATAAGATGTCTGAATATGACTAGACCTGAAAGTTTTCAGTCTATTGGTTGTATCAGAAATGACACAGTTCCTGAAAGGGTAAGTTGACTTTGCTTTTTTTCACTACCCGGGTAAATACTATGTAAAAAAACCTTTCTGTCAAACTTTTCTGTCATCAAACAATGATGCGTTCACAGTTATGCCTTTTATCTAAGTCCCTAAAGATGACAACGCAACAACAGTATCTTGAAAAGAACCATCAGGTGGAATGTTAGTTCGTTTGTTACTTTCATCATTATTATCATCATGATTACAGTTGATAACAAGTCCACTGCTAAACATTTACTTCCCCCCAGGATTCCAACATAGCTCGCTCTTGAGCCACCTATATCCATCGACTTCCAGCATCTCTTACTAGGTCGTAACTCCATCTAGTACGGTGCCGCGCTGTGTATCGATTGCCATTCTGCATTCTTTCTTATCATGTAGTGGCGGATTTGTATGATGATCTACAACTCAATATCATCTCACACGTAAGAAGTGACAGAGAGAAAAAACCAAGAGCAGTGTCTTTCTAATAGCAACTGAGGCCGTTGGAAGGAAATGGGGAGATCTCCCGCCGGGCAAGGTGTTCTGCCCGGGAAGCGGCCGACACTCCGTGTGATAGTTCAGAGATGTTCTATATAGGGTAAGGTTTACAATTCGGTCGCCTGAATTTGGGGGTGAGGGGTGGCGTGGGGGGAGGGAGAGGAGTTGTAGAGTCACCCCCTACTTCCACTTTCTGCCGGACGTGCTTAGTTTTTTTTTTATTTATTTTTAAAAATCTCATTTTGAGGTTATGTTTCGTAATTTTTATGACAATTTTAACCTGATTTTTGGGTAGAGAGAGTTGGAGGATGGAAGCCCCACGCCACTTAACGTGGTGCAGTCGAGGGAAGTCCGGTCGACGGAGCCCCGCTTCGCGGGGCTCCTACTTCTGAGTGGTTTACAAAAAAATAACCACGAAGAGGATGACGGGGTCTATTCGCTCGCTTCGCTCGCTCATACGACCCCGTCATCCTCTTCTAACCTAACCTGTCCGAGTCGGGGTGCTCCACGTCCCAGGCTCGCTTCGCTCGCTATTGCACTCGATATAACACCAAATTATTAACTTTCGTAACTACTTTAATTTATAAACATAATTTATGGCTGCCACCATTTGTAAAAAAAGATCTTTGCGATATTTAGCAGTATTCCGCCGCCACAAATATTTCACTATTCACCAAAATTCTGAAACTCGGAAGCAACACCATGACGAAAAGCTGGCAACAAAATGGATTTAATTTTACATATTTTTAAATCGATTCAAATCGAAATTAGATGAATCGATTCACAAAAAATCGAAATCTTAAAGATCGATTTCGCAAAAATCGTTTTTTTTTATTTGCGTTAAAAGTTTGTATTTACGATATCAAAAGATACAATAAAGTACAGATATGTAGGATATAATAATTAAATTAAAAACTGTCATTCTTTACGAGTTGGGGTACATTCAACCAATTGTAAATAATTTTGCAAATCTTAATAAAACAGAAAAAGATTCGATCTCGATTCTCTAGGGTGAAATATCGATTCACTAGATCGATTCAGTACTATATATCGATATGACATTGACAGATGAAATGTCAAAAACGTAATTAAATTAGTCATTTACCAATATTTTTAAAAAATAATTAAAAATACTTCGACGCTGCTCCGGCAGAAAAAATTGAGTGGGGGTGCTTCAGATAAACCCCTTTGACTCCCCCACATTGACAGAATCTTCAAATTCAGGCGACCGAATTGTAAACCCAACCCTCTATATATACTGTTTATGATTCGGAATGTTGATAGCGTGATTTAGGCTTCGGTGTGCTTCGCTTGCGGCGCGACGACAGCGCCGCCACACAACTAAAAAACGCGGTTGTGAACACGCATGCCTAGTATAGATACCAAGCATGGATATCAAACATGGATGGGATGCATGGATACCAAGCAAGAATGACAAGTAAGAATGCCAAGTATAGAAGGCATGCATGAATACTATGCATAAATGTCAAGTATGAACGTCATTATGCATGCATATGCGTCGTTATGACAAACATCTGCCTTCGTTAGTTTAATGAAAAGAAACATGGTCAATATTATGTCAAACATACATAGAACTGAAGTACATGAACCTTACTAAAAACCTACTAGGTGCAAGAAATAGAATTCGACTTGATTGTAACTGATGGTATGTAAATATTGAACAATTTTAAAGAAAAAATATAAATTTTCTTAATATCACAGATTATAACGGCAACACCGTCATTTGATCTATCAATAATATACGGCAGTACATTAAAATCATTAATGGAGAGAGGCCGCTTGTTCCAAGATGGGCTGTTGAAATATGAAGTGGAAAACGGAAGAATCTGGCCACCTAGTGTAAAAACAGGAGGTGGTGTATGCTTGTTGAACCAAAAACCGCAAGAAACCCGATGTCATAGTACACGTAAGAAAAATGTCCTTTATGATTTAGTTAATAAATAATTTATAGTATCGTTTTCGAAGTGTTAAATTTTCATTCATACAACTTTATTCAATTTTACTGAATTTACCTACTTAATTGACGCTACGGTTATTCCGACGTTATTACATTGTCAAGACAACAAATAAAAAAATATTTAACAGCGTTTTTCAACACTTTTAATATTTTTTGTCTATATTACCATCCATTTTAATTCAATGACTTGACCAAAGTGTTGTTGAGGCAAATATATGTAGAGGAAATCATTAATTGTAGTTATAATTTGCAGTTTAGTAAAATTTCCTTCTGCTTTATTACTTTATCCCATGTTACTTTAGTGATTAGGCATAACGTTATGTATGCGTGATTTTTTTTCAATTGAATATAAGTATGTTTTAGCTGAAGACGGCGTAAACAGTTTAGCGGGAGTTAATTTGTTCAGCGTTTGGTTTTGGAGACTTCATAACTTCATTGCCACTGGCCTGTCTACAGTCAATCCTTGCTGGGACGACGACAAGTTGTTCTACACGGCTCGTGATATAAATATTGCTATCGCATTGCAAATATTCTTCTATGAGCTATTACCTGCCTATTTTGGTGAGATTGCTTTAAATATTTTTAATATTCTTCTTCTTCATCAGGCCGTATTGGTATTAGTGACTGTATGTATAGTGGCGGTGTAAAGTATCCACTACTCTATATTGTTCTGTTGGTGTCGCAAGATCTGACTGAGGAAAACTGAAACTGGAGATAGACAAGAGTATCTTGCTGATAACAACTCAAAATGATGCTAGTAAATGAAATCCACGCAAGCAAGGCCGCGACAAGTAGATAGTGTAATTACTAATAAAACATTTAAATTCAATGCTTTCATATTGAAGAAAAGTAATTCAAGTTGCGCTGCGTAAATGAGTGCACCAATTCTTTATTATTATTCTTCGTTTCTTTAGGTCTTGAAAATCTATTTAGAGATGGAGTTTTATCACCCACGCTTGGATTCAGAGACTACTACAATGAGAATCTCTTCCCACAAATATCACTGGAGTTCCCATTTGTTCTTCGTTGGTTCCATACAACGCAGGAAGGAAATATGAAGTAAGTTATACTGCTAATTATTGGATTGGATACACAGTCGTGAAAGTTATTTTTAATAGAATGAGGGTGAGAAAAATACTTACAAACTTAGCGATGATAAATTGATTATGAGGTCTAGAGACAACAACATCTATCCTCGATTAAGAATCAATATACCCATGCCTCTGAGAACAACGATAGAATGCCTCTTTACCAGTAAAAAGAGTATCCGGTTCTCTGCATTCACAGTACGCGAAATACAGCAGTATTAAGCTGTTAATTCTCGTTGGTATTCTGTTACAGCGTTGTCTATACAGTATGACTCTACAACCTGTAACCGTAACCCGTAAAAATAGTTGTTCATCTGTTGATTAGAATTGGACTATTTTAAAGTAACTTATCTGATGATGTTATGGGGAGATTGACTCTTTCAAGCCGCCTTTTTATACCACGTTTCGATTACCCTGTTTAATGCAGACGTTTTTTTAGCTTATACGACACTCAAGGCAACTATTTGAAAAAAGTTCCAATTGTAAACCTAACTCTAAGAACTGGGTATTTCGGTATTGACGACAATATGGATTATGTAACGCAAGGAAACTTTAGGCAAGCAACGGCTAAGCCAGACTACATCGTCGATCCTGACGTAAGTAGAAAACATATTAATATTGTATTTATAATGCCCAGGATATGCCCGGCAAGCGTTACCTTCGTTTTTTATTGTCATAAAAGATTCTTTGTAATAAGTTTAAGGGTATATAAATATCTAGAGTTGCCCCATTGTGATGTTTTCTGTTCTTAAATTTTGTTACTTTTATACATAACAAAATTAGAAGAAGCTAAAACTTACGATAAATTACGTAATTTTTGTAGGTAATATTTATGAAACAAACAGGTAAAGTAATCGGCTATTCGTATAAGTAGTCGGTATATCGAATGAAGTGTTTGTACAGTAGGGCTACGATGGCTATCCGAGTAAAGAACCAGAGTACGAAACCTAACCAACTGCAGAGAGTTGTAAGATAGGGTGACGTTATTTCCCCGAAACTCTTCACCGCTGCATTGGAAGACGTTTTCTAGCTACTGGACTGGAAAGGATACGGTATTAACATCAATGGCGAGTACATCACTCATCTTCGATTTGCCGACGATATAGTTCTTATGGCAGAGTCGCTGAAGGACTTAAGCACTATGCTTAATGACCTCAATAGTGCCTCCCAACGGATAGGTCTTAAGATGAACATGGACAAAACAAAGATCATGTTTAATGTCCATGTCACACCTATGCCGGTAGTTGTTGGGAGCACTAAGCTCGAAGTTGTTGACGAGTACGTTTACCTGGGACAAATAGTCCGACTAGGTAAGTCCAACTTCGACCGAGAGATCAATCGACGGATTCAACTCGACTGGGCAGCATTCGGGAAATTGCGACACATCCTCTCATTAGGTATACCTCAAAACCTGAAAACTAAGTTGTACAACCAGTGCGCGTTGCCAGTAATGACGTTCGGAACCGAGACGTGGTCTTTCACTGTTGGCTGTATGAAGACGCTCAAAATCGATCAGCGAGCTATGGAGAGGGCTATTCTCGGAGTTTCTCTGCGTGATAAACTTAGAAATGAGGATATCCGCGGTAGAACCAGAGTGGCCGACATAGCCCAACGGATTAGTAAGCTGAAGTGGCAGTTGGGGAAGAAAGGTTCTCGAGTGGCAGCCTTGTACCGGTAAGCGAAGTGTAGGGCGACCCCCTCCCCCCTAGATGGAGTGACGACCTGGTAAGACATGCAGGAATTCGATGGATGAAGGTGGCTCAGGACCGTGCTTTGTGGTATATCTTGGGGGAAGCCTATGTTCAGCAGTGGACTTGTGAAGGGCTGTAATGATGATGATGATGAATCGACTATTGCTGTCTATGAACTTCTGCATCCTACAACGTTTAAATTTTAGGTTAAATTACGGGCTACAAATGCATTGTTGCCTTTGCGGTCAAATGTCTGATATACTACTACATTACTTACCTATCAAATTAGAACATAACAGAAATATGTAACAAGGAAGTGGTACCTTGATGTACAGTACACTTATTACTAGGCAGGAAAGGTCAAATCAATTAAATCGAACATTTTTATTCGTGTAGATTAAAATAACACTTATGGGCAATAATTATCAATTAGGGTAAAATAAGATACACAACCGTTAAGACAAACTTCATCTGTGGTAAATTTATTTTCAGTATAAGTAATTTAATTTTCCATCTTTTTAATAAGATTGTAAGTGATAACTAAGGATATTATAATCAAGCATTTTTGTCTATAAGGTTATTACTAATAGGTTTTTACTTAGGAAATTGCCGTTCTGCAGTACTGGCCATTTCAAATCAACTAAGCTAATTCTAATTTCAAATTTATTTTATTTTAAAAACATGGAATTATTTTTCAAAATAGTCATTTGTTTTCATCGCATTCATCAGTAGAATATTTTTCGTCATTTGGATACGTTAAAAATTCGAGTAATTATGAGTACCGTCGTGGCAGCAACGTAGCACAAGTGGCACGCAATACCAACGACTTTTACGTACAAAGGCCATCACCTGTTATTGGCTTGTCCACTTCCGTTCTGCAAAATTTCAACCTGAAAAATGAATTCCGTGATCGTCCGAACTTTGGTCGACAATGACAAATTAAATACGATTGTGGAATTTGATGGCACTCAATCTACGACTAAATTGGCAACAGCCCTCGACGCTTGCATCTAAACAATATTGGTCCATTTGCATTTAATTAAAAAGGTAAGAAAGATTGACAAATGGGCGCCCCACGAAGTCAATGATCGCCAGCGCGAGGCATACACGCACTGATGGTACTCAATCTACGACTGGATTAACAGCAGCTTTCGACGATTGCATCTAAACAGTATTGGTCCATTTGTATTGAATTAACAAGCTAAGAAAGATTGACAAATGGGCGCCCCACGAAGTCAATGATCGCCAGCGCGAAGCACGCACGCACTGATGATAATCTACGACTGGATTAACAGCAGCTTTCGAGGCTTGCATCTAAACAATATTGGTCAATTTGCATTAAATTAACAACATAAAAGAAGATTTACGAATGGGTGCCCCACGAACTCAATGATCCCCAGCACGAAGTACGCACCGAGACATGCCTTGCACTGAGCAGTGCAAGTACACAAAAGGAGAAATTTTGAACTGCGTTGTTACCTGCGACATAAAATGTATTCTGTTTGACAATTCAAGCGGTAAGCAATTTGTTTGGATCCTAGTTCAGCACCTAAACAATGCCCTAAATGTAAAATTACCCCTAGAAAAATAATAGTCACTGTTTGGTAGTATTACTGCAGATGTGTAATGTGAACAGAATGAAACCGTTAATCTATGCTTATTTATAGTTTTGATTTTATGAATGTTACTTTTAATTCTATATAATGAATTAATTTTATATACATAAATTATGATTGAATAGATGTATTATGGCCACAGAAACAGAAAGAGAAACTTTTTTATTCAGTATAGATTTTAAATAATACTTACTGAAAGTCACTTTTTTTTCATTTACCACTGGTTCGCAAAAATACCTCTGTCCTGGGAAGGGTGATCACTATGATCACCCTTCCCAGGGGTTATTATCATCCATAAATTTCTTAATAATTTATAAATAACCCTTTTATACAAACTTATTTTAATGAAGTTTTTGAACTTCGTGTATGTCAAATTTTGTATATTTTTCTGGCATTTTGTTGTAAAAGCTTATACATCGCCCTAGGAATAAATTACTGACTCCGAGGAGTCGAATAAATGGTACTACTAGCTTGTGTCTGTTCCTAGTATTTACAGAATGAATATCACTTATTTTTGCAAAACTACTCATAAATGTACTGAGAGGTCAGAGTTAATATATTAATTTCCTTAAATTTTTGTCTGAGTGACTATTTTGGTTTTAAATCATATAGTGCTCTAATGACCCTCTTCTGTAAAACAAATATAATTTCAGTGTCGGTCGCGTGTCCCCATAGCAAAATACTTACAAAATTCATAAAATTATGCTACGCAAATAGCTAAAGTAAACTATTCTAGCTGTTTCAACGCTGGTAAGAGTTCTAATCTTTTTTACAGCATACGCTGCAGAACTAAGTCTGCTAGCTAGTTTTTATATATGGGTGCCTCATTGAAGCTTTACGTCTAGTGTGATTCCAAGAAAAATACTGGTATCAACAAGTGGCCGCCATATTGGATACAGTTTTTTTAAATTTCTCGCGAACCAGTTAATCGAGGAGGGTCGTGTTTGGCTTCAGACTAGCCTGTCGGAGCTAAAACTCTTACCTGAAAGCACCTGGTCTGTGGGTGGCTGTAACTAAGTGGAACGCACAGCTCATCTCATTCCCCACGAATTGAGCCCAAGCACGAAGCATTTTGATTTATAAAATACCGATCTAGAGCAAAAACAAAGTACGGTCGACCATATTAGAAAAATTTAAACCGTTATAACCCCGGCACTATTCAACCAAACCGCCACATTGAAGCTTTACATCTAGTGTGATTCCAAGAAAAATGGTGGTATCAACAATACTCAGCTCCTCCCCATTTAAAATTACATTAGTATTACCATGTATTTTATTTTATTACATGTATTTTAATGTTTTCTACATTTAGTTTCATTTCCATTTAAATGCAAATTATTACATTAAACCAATTGACAAACTTAGCTTTAGCATTATTTACTTCATCTTAATTTAATAAATGTTGTTTTAATTTGAAAATTAATGAAGTATCAGCAAATAATATTATATCATGGTTATTCCCTACTATGTAAGGTAAGTCATTAATATATACAAGAAACAGAAAGGGACCCATTTGTACCATCGACCCGGAAGAACTCATATTGTTAATGAAAACTTTTGGCGTTACTAAATTAATTATTTCGTATTTAAGTAACTTTTTTCTGTTACTTAAATATGAAATAATTAATTTAAGAGCATCACTTCTTACACAGTAGTGTTGAAGTTTCCTGATTAATGTTTCATGGTGAACACAATCGAAGTCTTTGGATAGGTCACAAAATATACCCAAAGCATCCCGTGACTTCTCCCATGCATTGAAGATATATTTAAACAGCTCAACACCAGCATCAGTTGTCGAGCGACCCCTTGTGAAACCGAATTGATTTTATGAAGTAAATTATTTACATTAAAAAAATTTGACATTTTATCAAGAATATTTTTTTCAAAATTTTACTAACTGTTGGCAGTACAGGAATCGGTCTAAAATTATCTGGGTCCAATGTACTAC
This sequence comes from Parnassius smintheus behrii, assembly GCA_036936625.1. Taxonomy (NCBI): domain Eukaryota; kingdom Metazoa; phylum Arthropoda; class Insecta; order Lepidoptera; family Papilionidae; genus Parnassius; species Parnassius smintheus. The sequence goes on from JAUPFT010000007.1 coordinate 52,288,996, forward strand.
CAGTTTTAAATAAAGGTATTACTTTACTATGCTTGATTAAATCAGGAAACACACGATTCGATACTAGTATTAAAAATAATAGATAGATGAGGTGCGATTGTATCTATTATAAACGCAATAACTTTAACGGAAATCTCCCACAGATCTGCGGTTTTCTTAATATCAATAATCTTAAAATATTTTACAATGAATGTTTATTCACTACATATGGGACATTGGGTGACATTATATTGTTTGCAGACTCCAGTTTTAAGTTTGAGAGCAAAAAAACGCAATTTTAACGACATTACCCAAACTTAATAGCACTTAAGGCTACATCGGTGTACCAAATTCTATTTGGCAAGTTTGAAGATAATTTAAAATAACACCAAATTGAATATTGTTTAGTGCAGATTTTTTTAGCAATTACTTGAGGTAATAAACTGCATTAGAATCACCACGTAGCTTCGCTTGAAAAACTGTGTTCAGCTTCTTTCACTATGAGATAAAATAAGTAGTTAACCTATATAAGTACTGCAAAACTAGTCTACTTTAGTTATTTTCTTAGTCTATCGTCATATGGAATACTTTTGTGGGGCAAAGAATTGGACATCAAACCTGTATTTGTCATTCAGTAAAGAGCTATACGCATAATCTACAATTAAAATTCACGAGTCTTTAAGGGGATTATTTAAAAAAAACATATTTACTGAAGTTAAACATTAAATAAGCTTCAGTAATCATCAGGTGGTCAGTTCTTTCAATAGAGAAACGGTTTTAAGAGGCGGCTCCTTAATTTTAGCTAGTAAATTATTATCATGTAAAGAACGTAAAATATTATGAGCCTCTCTGTTAAGTGAACTGTAGAAATGGCATGTGTTGAGTTTGAGCACCTTATTGTTGTGAGCCCTCGAAGACATGTTGCATCAGTAAAAAACCAGCGTTAGTTGTCCATCTGCAATTTACAAAGTCGTTTTGCTCTTCATGCAACCAGACTATTAATGTTAAAGTACGAAGTTGGTTAATTGGACATAATTTTTTTTTCAAATATTTGACTGAACACAGGTAAAACTATAACCGACCAAAAACTTAAAGGGTCCTCTTTATGCCTTGCTTTGAATAACTCCACTATTTGAAATGTGGTTTTGATTAAATCAGAAAAAACTCCTTAAAAATGCGTCTTAACTCCTAATACGTAAGCGTAATCTTCAGTCGTAATTTAAATTTTAAGTAAATTATGGGAGATATTGCCATCACTTTACATTACTGAGATAAAACTATTCTGTTCAGAGCTAAATTCTGTTCTTTTTAACTTTTACGAAGTCTTGTTATTATTAATCAATCATTTTTTTTAAATAAATCGGGATTGCAGGTCGTAGAAGTGGGTTTAGGTCCACACCAACGTGCTTCAGACATTTTAACAAACGATTTAGCGAAGAACCGGTACTTTGGTTTCCAGCCGTATATTAAATACAGAGATTTTTGTTTCAAACAATTATTTGAATCTTTTGAAGACTTACTTTATGCTATTGATCCAGAGGTACGTACACGCTTATTACATTAGCACTTGGTAGTTTATTCGTTTATTTTTATAATTAATTATTAATAATTTATTCAAATCCAGTAACACATTCAAGGTTCGAACATTAAATAAGTAAATTATTAATAATCAATGACCTATTGTCAACATCACTACCAATTATTCTGCAAAACTCAATCTTCATTATACTGCAATTGTTTTACAAGACAGCTCCCTATTTTGTTGTTGCAACTTTTAAATAACCTTCAAAACTTATCGCTATATTTGAAATCCACCAAGAAACCATCAACGTCATCATTTGTCTTCTTTCAAAAATGCTGTTGCTATTCTTTATCCTTTTCTTCATTACCATCATTTTATTAAAAGGCCACTGTTGAGCATAGACCTTTTTCGTTGGTGCATATTAACAAAAGCAGCAAAAGATTTTTATGGAATCACTCATAGTTGTCTCTTACGAAGCTCACGAAACAAAATATAGTGCTTCTATCATACATATTAATATAGCATAAGCCAAAGGGAAAGCATAACAATAAATGAATCATCACAATATATTACTAGAATCAAATAAAATAACGTGTATGTTTCAGAGAGTCGAACTGCTCAAAGAGCTTTATGTGAATGTGAAAGACATAGATCTAATTGCTGGAATTTGGCTCGAGAGACTGATCGAGGGCGGTCGTGTACCACCTACATTGTACTGTGTTGTGGTGGAACAATTGCTCAGGGTTGTCGCGTCAGACAGACATTGGTATGAGCGTCCCAACCGACCGAACGCATTTACGTATGGTGAGTCTTGTTTGTAATATTTTTGTCAAAGTTCACTAACCGACATTAATGAAATATGCGCCTGAAAAACGACGAACCACAAAAAACTAATATTATATAGATCGATATATTAAGGATAATAAACATAACATTATCATAAAAGCATTTATGTAATGATAGATGTCTGACTCATATAAATATGTGAAAACTACTAGAGTTTGAACATTTGACTCGTGTGTACAAACTGCACTATCATAGTTTTCTTATTTGTATTTGAACCATGTTTTTGATAGGATAAAGGTGACAAATGATCAAACAGTACACTCAATGGTAAGTGAATGTGTCGCCCTTAGATAGGTGTTGATTCTGTCCTAAATTAGGATTAAAAAAGGAGATGCAGTTGATGTAACAAGTTCCAGCTGCATTGCTTAACATCCAAAAATTGTAATACTCGTATGTTGTAAAGAATACGAAAGTGACCAAAGTTACTATTTCTCTATTAGGAAGGCGAATCTACTTACTTCGTTTAATAAATTAATGATTATTTACAGAATAATAAAAAAAATAAAGAGTTTGTGTTATAGTAATCATTGAACGATGTAATAGATATTTACCAACTTTTATATTTCGAGACAATATTCGAATCAGTTTTTTCGTATTTTCTATAAATTAATTTTAAAAAGTTTTTCTATAACTTAATATATTTTTTTGACAATTGGCATTTTGTATTTTTAGCAAGTCCGATTTCTAACAAAAAGGATATCGAATACTGATATATTTTTCAAAGATATATTTCGCATATAATATCTTATAGGATACTTATTACATTTGGTTAAATATAATTTCAGGAAACAGTTAATATAGCCTATGTGTGGTTACTACTTTTGCGTGGTAGAGACATACTGCAGCTATATTCGTAGTATAGTTGTAGCACGAATGGGTCGGCTCGACCGGAGAGGGACCACGCTCTCACAGAAAAACAGCGGTAAATAGCAACTTAACGCTGCTGTGTTTCGTATGGTAAGTGTAGAGAACCGGAGACCATTTTTATTGGAAAGGAGGCGTTCCATCTTAGTCCTCACGGGTGACAAAGCATTTGCATTTTGATTCGTAATTGAGGTCCGACAGATGTGGATGTCTATGGGTCGCAGCAACCACTTACTATCAGGTGGTCTGTGTGCTCGTTTGTCACCCTTCTCCTATAAAAAAACCACGTTTTAGCCGTATATCTTCTTCTTCTTCTGTGACCTCATCTATAGCCCCGTTTTTTCAAGCCATCACTTTATCAGATGTTGAATTAACCCTCTTCACATGATCACACTCACCGGTGCTAATGTTATTTATACCTTTCCTTTACGTGGAATTGCATTGTCCTTCGAATATCTTTTGTGATGTTTGAATAAGAAGTCAGTACGAAAATATTATTAGTTAAGCCATTCCGTGGCTTCTATCCATATTTTTTTTATGTTCGGATCTCCAGAAAATCTGAAAAAATGGTTTATGTAAATTAAAATATATGTTATCTTATTAAAAAAATGCAAATAGTAGTGTATTGGTAAGCCTACACCAGACAAGAGTAAAATCGGAAGGAAAAGTATGACATATAACATGATTTTCTTTCTTTTAGCATAAAATGGGTCTACCCAACACTTTTTGGGTGATTGATCGTGAAGTGACCATATAGCATGTAGTAATGATACGAAACCAGAGAATTGAATCCAAAAACTTTATTGAAAATTTTCAATGATACCTATGAGGGAACAAATACATTAATTTAATAAAAAATGTTATAACAATTTATTCGTACGACACTAAATTACTATTTTCCACCATATTTGATCGCTTTTATATAATTAGTTATGTAATTTGTTACTATACCAAGTACAATTTTCAAAGCGACAATATTTCCCGGTTTACCGGTATCAGTAAAATGTTGTTACATCCCTAGTACTGTTGCTTTTACACATAAATATTTCTTTATTTTTGATTCTAATATTAACAAAATATAACTAGTTTCGACTAAATGGTGAAAAGATATACCACTTTTATTTAAATTCCACATCTGGCTATTCATCCGACACCTAATTATCGCACAAATCTACTTTTTTGAATTAAATTGCACCCAGCAACGCTTGACACAAAAATTGGTCAACTACTATGACGTCAAATAAATGTGTCGAAATTTATAGATGTGAAATGACATGTTAGTGGCTAAAAGGGTACCGCCCACTTCCCCGTTCTATTGTGTATGTATTATAGTATTGTTACGAGCTTAGGGTTCGTGACAATAAAAATTTCCGATGGAATTACCACAATTAACACTTTAATTCACCTTACACTAATTAAACTTCACTTTATTCCGCTCCGAAGCTTCGCTTGTCTCGCCAAATTCAATACTTCCTCGATCGCGTATTGCAGCGCCTTTATATAGGGCACTTCCACGAAAACATCCAGAATATTCCAGAATATTCGAGTAAATACGCGCTCCATCCGACCAAGCGCAGAAAGTTCGAGTGTAGAGTTTCTAGAAAGTTCAGTTCTTCATTTCGATACTAGATGGCGCTGTCGGTTGAAAGATTATTGGTGTCATTTTCTGGAAAGCTCCCCTCGCTCTCGTCCCTGACACTAGATGGCGCTAGTGCCAGCATGACGTCGACTTAGGCGCGTAACACTGCTCCCTCCTAAGACATGCTCGTCCCGAGCATTATCGGACCCGTAATAACGCGCCAAGCGATCCGCATGGACGATCTTAGGAGTCCCTCTTGCGCCTTTCTGTATCCGGTAGGTTACATCGTTGATCCTGGTCACAATCCGGTACGGGCCGTCCCATTTAGCTTGAAGCTTAGGAGATTTCCCTTTGCTGCGAACTGGATTGTGCAACCACACTAGTGAACCTTCGTTGAACCCTTTGTTGTTCATTTTGCGGTCGTACCGGGTTTTCATTTTCTCAGACATTTGCTGGCCCGATTGTCTGACGTGCTCATAAATGTCATTCATTTTGTTCCGCAAGTCATTTGCATAATCGGTTATACTGCGTGTGGTTTCCCGGTGATCGGGTCTGCAGGCGGCCGTAATTCTCTTCCGAGATCGTTCACCTTCCCTTTCTAGGGTTCGCTTAGGGCAGCTGGATCGAAGATGGCCCCTTTCCCCACAGCCATAGCACCTAGGGCTGTATCCTTTATTGAAAGATTATTGATGTCATTTTCTGGAAAGCTCCCCTTGCTCTCGTCCCTGACACTAGATGGCGCTAGTGCTGGCATGACGTCGACTTAGGCGCGTAACAGTATTCTATGGTCCAGCGGCATGCTTTTGACATCGCAGCGCAATTATTATTTAGTCTTTTTATTTCTCTTATATTTTGTCAAAATATTTATGTTTGATTGTTTCTTTATTATAATCTATAAAATTAGTAGTGAAACATTTTCTTATTGCCACTAGAACAACTACAGGAGATCAGGAAAGCTACGATAGCGCGATTGTTGTGTGACGTCGGCGATAAAGTGACCCACATACAACGTCATGCGTTCTACAGGATTAGCCCAAAGTACGTACAGCATAAACAATTATTATTTTAGGAATCTATGAATTTATTTTTTAAATTTATTGTTCAAAATGTATGTGTAATTAAGAAATAAAGTGAGGGACACTGTATGTTGACGGCTTAAGAATTTCCTGTCTCATCTTGTGAATAATTACTGAGGGAAGCCTGAAAAATTTGGCCTCTGATAGATAACTGTATACTGATAACTGTATATCGAGTATATTTAGAGCGAGGATGGGATCACATGTCAGCAATCTGGTACTGAATCATCAGTCTAAAGCGTCGTTGCGATTACGTATCTCTTTGCTGACGGAGGAGTAAGCTAAGCAATAATGTTCTTTTGAATTGACGTATGTAAATAAATCAGTGCTCAACTGCAATCCCACCCAGCGGTATGTAGTAATGAAGCCCTAGATAGTAAAATACACTATCTAACCGCAGCAAAAGCCTATTCTTTCTTGCCTTGAAGAGCCTAGACTCACAAAGACAGACCCGGGCCCGGCAGGGCAGGGCATATAAGAGAGAGGAAAGCCATTATATTGAAACAATAATGATAAATTCACTACGTAATATTGCAACTGTAGGAATTTTTGAAATGAAATTAGAATTCAAATACTATGGTTTAAAATTTATCATTTAAATGTTCTTTTAGTGTGTAGTAGTGTTTACAAATTAAAAATTCCTTAAGTTTATTTATAAATCTAGTTTCTTTTTCTATATTTTTATGTATGTTTTGAGTTTGTGAGTTTGTTAAAAATGACATGACAAAGGGACCTGATGAATGTAGTTTAAGGGGAGATATGGGTAGAGTCAGATTTTCTAAGATTTTCTAAATGGTGTAATTGGTATCTGGTATTGCTTTCTTATAGTTTGATATAAAATTCTGGGTATTTTTAATGAATTTGCAGATTTCCAAAATGTATTTACACGGTAAGGTGAGTATTTTATGTTTAACGAAGAAGAATTTGCTTAAAAATATTGCGCAATATAATAATTTTTATTTTCAGCAATCCATTGTGCTATTGCGAGAATATTGATTTTGTTAATCTCTGGGCGTGGAAGGACCCGAAATGTGACAACCAGTGTTCATAATTTGAAGCATTCTACAATTCGGCATATTTTTTTCAAGACCTGTTCCTGAAATTAAAAAATGAATGAGATAAAATAAATAAATATAGTTTATTTTTTGTTATTTCTTTCATCTCACGTAACATAAAGGGTATTGCTTGTTGATTTTATTTATTTAGTAAGATATATAATAAAAAATTTGCAAGCACCAGTTTTGTCTTCTTATTCATTTTTGAAACCTTGTTAATATTAAGATAAACTAAATATCACTCAATTTGTAATTATCAACGTTTCAAGTCATTTACAGCATTGAACAGCTATGATTAATTCACCTCTTACCGGTACGAGGCTACCACTCGAGAACCTTTCCGCATCCACATTGGTTGTAGAATACACGAATTAGGTACATATTATGGCCGGCCCATTGTGTAATTTTAGCTTATTGATCTATTATATGTATATTGTATTTACTTTAACGTATTTGTTAATTACCGAAAAATAATTTTCTTCAATTTTTAGTATTCCCGTAAATAATAAATTATTAGATTATATCTAATTTACAATAGGTGTTAGAATGAAGAACTCACTATACTCTACTCTCAGGGGGTAATTATCACTTACGGAAAGTCCCGTCTCCGAAAGGTGTCAAGGTAGACCGAGACTAACTTTCGAAGACCATGTGAGCAAATTACTCGAAGAGAGTGCATGTATGAAGAAGTTAATGAACATGAAAGAAGCGAAAGAGGTATGTAGGATCGTGAAACTTGGCGATCTGTTCTCTCTGGCTACCCCGTTAGGGATTGTGTGTGAAAATAAGCTAAGAAAGTCCCGCTAAAAAAGTCTCGCTGAGATTCTTGCTGCTTTTTCTCAGGTCAGAGGTTATTTCTGAACCAGTGGTACAATTAATGTATATTGAATTAAAATTATTCTATTTTATACTATGAAATTAAGGTTAATGTCCGGCTGAGATGTCAGAGCTCTTTCATGGTACCCAACTAATGGCCATAGTTACAACTGAAAACGTAGAATGTGCCCCTAGTCCCTTGTTTAATTTATCCGAGACGAAAGTAGTCATCTATACAAATAAATAAAATTGAAGTGTCTGTTTGTAATGTCAAAAACAAAGCTTCACTTAAGTATTTACGGTACTTATAACAAAAAAAAACAATTTTGTCTGTCTGTCTATTTGTTCAGGCTAATCTCCGAAATGGCTTGACCGATTTTGACGGGACTTTCACTGGCAGATAGCTGATGTTATGATAAGTAACTTAGGCTACTTTTGTTTTAGAAAAACAATTAGAGTACCGCGTAAAGTAATCAAAATCCATGTAATCCAACCATAATAAATTTCACGCGCAAGAAGTCGCGGGGAAAAGCTAGTATAAAATATGGAGGAAAAAACTGCTTGAAACATGCACGGCGAGCTTACGCATTGTTACTGACGCGCGTTGTCGGTAGCAGAGCTTGCTTGCAAAATGCCGATGACGTATAACTTTTTCTATAAATGTAATTTTATTTTTCCACATTATGAAATGTTATAACTTTATTCACTTTACGCATTACTGTTATATTTGAGTCGTCTAACTGTAAAAGATGATCTTAAAAAATACGAAAGTAAACTCCATAGGGACGATATTTGCCAAATTTAGTACCTTTTTTATTTTGACTTGTTATCAAGAAGATGCAGCTGCCAATCTCCTGTTTAATTTTCGCTTTGATGATTAACGATATCCAGAAGTATACATTAGTATACCATTGAATTGATGAATTAATACGTAACCGTATTTTATAGCCCTGCTTTACCTGGGTAGGATCTGTTATTGTCGTGTTATTTACATTAAAAAAACATTTATTTTATCAATTTTTTTCTAAGAAAACCTTTAAGTTTAAAACGTGGTAGAGCCACGCTACAGCTATGTTATGGTTGTACCACGAATGAGTCGGCTCAACCGGGCAAGGAAGGTTTTTTACGTGGTAGAGCTATGTTGCAACTATGTATATTAATCGCATAGTTGTAGCACGAATGGGTCGGCTCGACCGGGAAAGGCCACGCTCTCACAGAATACATGCGTCAAATAGCAGCTTAATGCTGCTGTGTTTCGTATGGTGAGTGTAGAGAACCGGAGACCCTTTTTACTGGAAAAGAGGCATTCCATATTAGTCCTCAAGGCTGGCAACGCATCTGCATTTTGATTCGCAAACGAGGATAGGTGTAGATTTCGTGTCTATGGGCCACAGCAACCACTTACCATCACGTGGACTGAGTGCTCGCGGGTCATCTTTTTCCTATAAAAAAAGGAAAACGCTGTCACAGAATACCAGCGTAAAATAGCAGCTTAAAGCTGTTGTGTTTCGTATGGTGAGTGTAGAGATCCGAAGACCCTTTTTTAATAGAAACGAGGCATCCCATCTTATCATGAGGGGTAACAAAGCATCTGGATTGATTCTTAATTGAGGTTAAATGTCTACGGGCCACTGCATCCACTTGTGACACCCTTATTCTATAAAAAAAAATTTGTTCGCATGAAATATAGCCTAGAACTCTCTTGCCATTGCTCGCTATTTCTAAAATTTCGCAATCGATTCTGCTGTTTGGAAAATTAGCTTGAACACACAGACTGACAAAATGGTTGTTTATATCTTAATAGCATGCAAATAAAAGCTTAGAGCTTAATATGAGCTTAATAAAAGCTTGTTATTTCAATGTTACACACAGACAATTCAATTTTATTTAGTAGTATAGATTAAGATAGCCGTCTACAGTCTGCCGAATGTGCAACTAATTTGCTATTTATGCAAACTAACTCATTATAACTTCGACAACAAGTCCAAACATGGCCGTTAGCCGGCACGTGACTACGTCATTAGAAACAGATGCCCGCCACTGCGTGTATGACAATCAATGGGGTGACTAATTGACAACGCTGCGGATCTGACGGTTTCACCGGCGCGGTTCTAACGAGGGCTGACGTCGGGGTATTGCAGATTTTTTCCTGTTTTTTGGTTCGCCGAACACAAATGTTTGTGACAAATATATTTGAGTAAGAGTTATTTTAGTCCATTATAAAAAAATATTCGACAGTTACCTCCTAAATTCTGTTTAAAACTTAAAATATCTTCTCCATCATCTTCTGCTATCTTCATCTATTCTTCTATCATTATACTTGGTATGGCTTTTTATCAATCATTAACTACGGCCTCTTAAAGTTCACTTCTGAACATAAGCCTCCCTACGGAATACCTACGAACGTGGCAACGTTGCGACGTTCAGAGGTATTCTATAGAGTTTATACACGTTGGCAGCTACCGTTTTTTTAGATGTTATTATAAAGACGCTACGGGATGGGTATCCCGTAGTTTGTTTTCCTATGTTGTCTGTTCTTATGCTGCATATTGAATGGTGGATGTTCTTATATTGAACCTATTTATTAGCTTTACATGTATCTATGATCTATGTATGTAAAGGAATCTTTTAATGTAATTTTCACCAAATGGTAGACGGCCGATCGACTCGACTTGAAAATTTGCATTCGTATCAAGAATCGATGACCATAAAATGATTCGATAACTTTATCCTAATATTTGAATTATCAGATGTCAAGATATATATGTATATGTACATACACAAGTTATATACATACATATATATATATATATATATATATATATTCATGATAGTTATAAATATATCTTTATCCTTAACTGGCCCCTTTGTGGGAAGGATTGCCATTCTTGACAAGAGGATCGAAGATCCCAAAACTAGACATCACGCACTTTTGACCTACGTCTAAACCCCAAAATAGGTATTTTAGATCTAGAGGACACAAAATCAATATATTGCCATTTATCGTAAGCCATTTCCTATTATAATCTTCTTTTATCGTAATCGATATACATGAGATGAAATGAGGCGATGAATTCAGAGATGGTACTCCTTAGAATACTTATTAATAACTTATGTGTTTTGACACGTACAGTAAAGTTTTTCCTACTCTAAATTTTGTTTTCAGCAGGCTTAGCCAATTTGACTTTCTTAGATTGTGAACTCTAATAGAAAATTATTACAATTAATGTAATCACCTAAACGTTGCTATTATCTCAATTACATTTATTTTAGTAGTTTTATGCTGCATATTTTACACTCAGATGCTCCATCCACTAGCGTATAGTATTAGTAACGCTATAAGAGGCATTACATTAATGCAGTAGACGTTCCAAGCATAACCAGGGACGTACCCCAGACTAATCCTTTGCTCAGTACGACCTAACTGTCATAGACAGTATGTAATTAATCCTAACGTATGCTGGAGCTAGGCTAATTATAGACGTGATTCACTTACCAACAACTACTTGGACAAAGTCCGAGCGGTTTCGTAGTAACTAGTACGTAATGAATTCGACTGTTCTATAATGAGAAAATCCATTTAACAAATCTAAACCTTATCTCTTTAAGATATAGATGAAAATAGTCTACACTATTTGGTCACAATGTCAGTAACGAAAACTACTCAGTGATTGATTAGCTGGTCCGTTAAATTTTAATTTATAAGCGGTAAACGTTTTCTTGTACAAAAGCCAATTTGATAAAGGATTTTTTTATATAAGTTAGATTGACAAACTTCTGACAGTGTGTGGTTTCCGTGGCAATATCCTAAATAGTTTCTTGATTGATAATCAAAGTGCAGATGCATTGCCGCCTCTAGGGTCTAAAGAGGCACAGCCTTCCATTTTATTGTTAATAGTAGAGTAAGACCATAGTTGCCGGTAATCCGTGTAGTGGCGGTTGAGAATATCCACTACCACATATTTTCCCGTGGGTGTCGTAAGAGGCGACAGAAGGAGACAGGCAGGAGATGGGAAGCAGCATCTTCCTGATAACAACTGTGATATAATAAAAAACTGCAGTTGCCAACCCGCTCGCCAAGCGTGGCAACTATGGCAAATATTCCCCCATGAATAACGACGCAAACAAATGGCCACCAGTCCCCGGCGGCCCCGCTATTCTTGGCTACGGTGACGACCATGGTAACGGCGGGGCAAGGGAGGTTCGGTTGCCACCTACGACGACTCGACCTGGCAACATATAAAGCACGCACCCTGAGGACTGAAGAGAAGATACTGGAAATGTAAAAAGAGGTAGACAAGTTGCGCTGGCATATTATTGGTTTATCCGTGGTCCGAAGAGAGGGGGAGGACACGGCAATCCTCGAGTCCGGCAACTTGTTCTATCACCGGGAGGGCGACCATCTGTCCCAAAGAGGTGTCGGATTTATCGTCCACAAGCCTCTCGTCAACAACGTTGTAAAGATTGGGACTGTGTCGACGAGGGTCGCGTACCTGATACTCAAAATCACCAAACGGTATTCGCTGAAGGTCATACAGGTCTACGCACCAACCTCGGCACATCCCGATGAGGAGGTGGAGGAAATATATGAGGATATTTCTAGAGCCATGCATTCCTCCAAATCCCACTACATGGTGTTGATGGGAGACTTCAACGCAAAACTAGACACAAGAGAAAGCGATGAGCTGAAGTTAGGTAAATTTGGAGTAGGCCAACGGAACCGAAGGGGCTAGCAGCTGGCCGACTTTATGGAGAAAGAGGGACTCCTTATGATGAACTCTTTCTTTCAGAAGCGGCCCCACAGGAAGTGGACCTGGTCGAGCCCCGAAGGTTAGACAAAAAATGAGATTGACTTCATTATGACGACCAGTCGCCAACTATTCAGTGATGTCTCAGTGATCGCAAGGGTGAAAACTGGCAGCGATCACCGAATGGTTAGAGGCACACTGAACCTAAACGTTAAGTTGGAGACGTCTCGTCTAATGAAGTCAATGCTCCGTCCCCCTCATGCTCTAATCCAGAATCCCGAAAACTTTCAGCTCGAGTTACGTATTCGCTTTCAGTGCCTACAAGATTGCAATGCAGTGGACGATATAAATGACAAGCTCGTGGAAACTGTCCATGCGGTCGGAGCTAAGTTCTGCAAGACCCGCTGCAGAATAACAAAAAAAACTCTCCGATCACACTTTTATCTCATGGCTGTTAGACGGGAGATGAGGCTGCAATCATCAACAGATTTGACAGCATACAGGCAACTGAACAGACAGATCTCCAAATGCATGCGGCGAGACTTACGCAACTTTAATACTGCTTGTATTAAAGAAGCGATCGAGCGGAACCAGGGCTTGAAAGTATTTGCCAGAGATCTATATGCCAGAAAGAGCCAACTGTCAAAGCTGAAGACTGATTGTGGCAACATCGTTTCCAGGACACCTGAGATTCTGAGTGAGATTGAGAGGTTCTATGGGCAGCTGTACACATCATCGTTGGAGCCACATGCAAGTGCGAGAAACGATTCAAGAGTAAGTCTTATCCGACACTATTCCGATGATATCCTGGACGTCAGTCTAAGCGAGATTAGAATGGCTCTCCACCACCTTAAAAACGGCAAGGCCTTGGGCGAGGATGGAATTACAGCGGAGCTTCTGAAAGCGGGTGGAACACCGGTACTTGAAGTCCTTCAGAAGCTCTTCAATTCCATCCTCCATGGTGGCACTACTCCGCAGGCGTGGAGCAGAAGCGCGGTGGTCTTGTTCTTTAAGAAAGGCGACAACGCTCTCTTGAAGAACTACAGACCGATTTTCCTGCTGAGCCGCGTCTACGTGCTGTTTTCGAGAGTCATTACGAATCGTCTCGCACGCAGACTCAACGACTTCCAGCCTCTCGAACAAGCCAGTTTCCGAAAAGGCTTCAGTACCATAGACCACATACGTACCTTGCGGCAGATTGTACAGAAGACCGAAGAGCACAATCTGCCACTTTGCCTGGCATATGTGGACTATGAGAAAGCCTTTGATTCTGTCGAAATTTGGGCGGTGCTACAGGCTCTTCAGCGGTGCCAAGTTGACTGTCGGTGTATCGAGGTGCTGAAGTGTTTGTACGGTATGACTACGATGGCTATCCGAGTACAGAACCAGAGTTCGAAACCTACCCAACTGCAGAGAGGTATAAAAAAGGGTGATGTTATATCCCCGAAACTCTTCACCGCAGCGTTGGAAGGCGTTTTCAAGCTACTGGACTGGAAAGGATACGGTATTAACATCAATGGCGAGTACATCACTCACCTTCGATTTGCGGACGATATAGTCCTTATGGCAGAATCGCTGGAGGACCTTAGCACTATGCTCAATGACCTCAATGGTGTCTCCCAGCGAATAGGTCTTAAGATGAACATGGACAAAACAAAGATCATGTTTAATGTCCGTATCACACCTATGCCGGTAGTTGTTGGGAGCACTAAGCTCAAAGTTGTTGACGAGTATGTTTACCTGGGACAAATAGTCCGATTAGGTAAGTCCAACTTCGAGAGGTCAATCGACGGATTCAACTCGGCTGAGCAGCGTTCGGGAAATTACGTCACATCTTCTCCTCAGGTATACCTCAATCTCTGTAAACTAAAGTGTATAATCAGTGCGTGTTGCCAGTGATAACTTACGGATCTGAGACGTGGTTCTGAGACTCAGAAATGAGGATATCCGCAGTAAAACCAGAGTGACCGACATAGCCCAACGGATTAGCAAGCTAAAGTGGCAATGGGCCGGCCATATAGCTTGAAGAACCGATAACCGATGGGGAAGAAAGGTTCTCGAGTGGCAGCCTCGTACTGGTAGGCGTAGTGTAGGGCGACCGCCCACTAGATGGAGTGACGGCCTGTTAAGACATGCTTCCTGCATGTTAAGACATGCAGGAAATCGATGGATGCAGGTGGCTCAGGACCATGCTTTGTGGCAATCCTTGGGGGAGGCCTATGTTTAGCAGTGGACTGGTGAAGGGCTGTAATTATGATGATGATGATGCCGGTAATCTGGTATATCTGGTGATAGGCGAACGCTTTTATCTTAACGAACCCAAAACTATAATACTGGCCAAGACAAAAAAGTTCTTTATTTTTTATAAAAAATCTAAAGTGGCAAGCGAACTAACGTGGCTAATGCAGCACCTACAACCAACTTCAAACAAAAAAGGTCACAGATGCGTTATCCCCTCTGAGGACTAACAGTGATTGGCCTCATAACTTAATTACAATCCTGTCTCTCTTTTCATTTCAGGCCGGAACACAGCAGAAATAACTAAGGGGGTGGTAGCCACCCAAAGGAATTCCTGGTCAGATAAGGTGCCCCATCACCGAATAAATCTTTCTCATATGCAAAAGTTCCCCTTAATTAAAGTTAAATTTGCCGCCGTGCTGCCCTTATGCGTGTTAGCGAACTTCACGTGTCTTCGAATTATTTTTATTATTTCTCAGACATTCAAGTTTTCTCACGATGTTTTTCTTAACTTCTGAGTACGTCGTACATTTGCATTAAAAATTTCAATTAACAAATTCATTGGTACCGCCAGGGATCGAACCCAGATTGCTTGCGTACAGAGAAATACAGCGAGCGCTTAGACCCTGAGTTAGCGCGACTCTCTACTTGAACTACCACGGCTCTCTTACTTAAGGCAAGTTAATCAACGATACAACCATCAACGATAAAATTAAATCGTTATGTCTTATAACTTAGACTACAATCAAAGTGAAGGGTGTATTTAATGAGTTACACGTGTTGGGGGCAATGCTGGCGACTTTAACACGTCAGTTGCACGGCCTGTTTCAATTCAAGCGTGGAACTCACACTGTGTCGATGGACTGCCTAAAGAGTAAAACTAAAAGGTGAACATTTAAACTGTCGTCATCAAATATTCGTACAACTGTGAGGTATGTAAAACGTACAAATGTACTTAACTAAAACGGGTACGTATGGACTTCAAGAAATAATAAAAAAAAACGCCGCAGCTCATTGCCGCTGCCATTGTGCCACGAAGCCGTTACTTTGACAAAATCTGTCAATACCGAATTTTAAGAATTTGTAGTTAAACTTTTTCCTTTATATATTAATATTCTATCTTAATGCCGAATTTCAAATTTCTAAGTAACTTAGAAGTTATCTAAATTTTTGATGAGTAAGTCAGTGAGTGACAAAAATGGAATGAGGTGATTTTTTTATAGGAAAATGGTGACAAGCGAGCACACTTTCCACCTGATGGTAAGTGGTTGCTGTGGCCTATAGACATCTACATCTATCCTCGTTTGCGAATCAAAACGAAGATGCGTTGTCAGCCTTATGGACTAAGATGGAATGCCTCTTTTCCAGTAAAAATGGTCTCCGGTTCTCTACACTCACCATACGAAACACAGCAGCATTAAGCTGCTATTTGATGCTGGTATTCTGTGAGAGCGTGGTCATTCCCCGGTCAAGCCGACCCATTCGTGCTACAACTAACCAATTAATATAGCTGCAACATGGCTCTACCACGTAAAAAATGATTGCTACCAAGCTACATATTTCTAATTTGTTTTGTGTAGTTAATTTTTTAACATAATATATGATTGTAAACAGATTTTTAAATGTCCCGCTGGATTATTTGCGGGTTCTTCCCAGGACATAGATTTTGTGAACCAGCGGTAAATGAAAAAAAATATAGATTGGTACTAGTTGAGTACTCAAATGGTTTCAACATAGTTGATCATGAAATCCTCCTTTCCATACTGTGTCATCTGAATTTTGGCCCTACTGCGTTGGATTGGTTTGCATCTTATTTTCGCGGTCGACAACAGTCAGTCTGTGTGGGGCTCATGTAGTGGTGGTGTTAATAATTTCATCATCATCATCATCATTACAGCCCTTCACAAGTCCACTGCTGAACATAGGCCTCCCCCAAGTAATGCCACAAAGCACGGTCCTGAGCCACCTGCATCCATCGACTTCCTGCATGTCTTACCAGGTCGTCACTCCATCTAGTGTAGTAGTTAATCATTTAGTGTAGATTATAAATTATATATATTTTTTTAAAAAAGCAATTGTTATTTCAGCATTCAAATCGGAGTTGTACCTATTGCCCAGATTGTTAAAAAAAAACAATTGTATTTTCACTATTTAAATCGGGGGACGAATAAAAAGATTTTAAATTATCAGCCGATGTCAGTACTCTCATCTACGTCTAAAATATTAGAAAAATTCATTAACAGCAGATTAATGAACTATTTACAAAATAAATCCATATTGTCGAAATATGCACTATGGTTTCAGGCCAAAACTGTCCACTGCTGATGCTGTGCAGGAAATGACCGATTACGTTTCTCAAGAATTAGATAAAGGTAAACCACCTTGCAAAAGCATTCGATACGGTTTCTATTCCCATCCTATTAAATAAGCTAGAGAGCATAGGTATTCAATTTAAGCAGCTTCAACTTTTTGCGAACTATTTAGAAAATCGATATCAATGCATAAAAATCGATAAGGTTGTTAGGTCTGAACAAAAAAAATATTAATTTTTGACGTGCCTCAATGAATTGTATTAGGGCCAACCCTATTTTTAATTTATATAGATGACCTTTGAAATCTCGAACTTAACTCGGGTAAAATAAAATCTTACGCAGATGATACCGTGCTCCTTTTTCCTGCAAATACAGTAGACAAGGTTATTTATGTGCATATCAGGGTTGTGATAGGGTTTATAATTGGCTCCTACAAAACATATTAACACTGAATGACGTCAGCTTGGGCTGATGTGGATACTGGTGTGAAATTTTCACCACACTATGGGTTGACCTGTAAAGAATGCCTTAAGGCATTAAGTCCGCCCTTTTGTATTCTTTTGTTTTAAATAATGCAATGAAGAGTAAATAAATAAATTGGAATAGTTATTATTTATAATCTATATTGAATAAAAACGTATTTATTTCAATTTCACTTTTCAGAAAATTTGTTAGGATTTTAAAGTGCATGCCTTAAGCGCAAAGCGCGTAGGTATGTTCTACTAGCGCCTAAAAATAAAAAATCCGACTTTATGTCGCATGGTATCATATCTAACAATCATATTGAACATATAAATCATATTAAAGGCATATTGCTAGAGAGTTAAATGATTGTTGAACATATTATAATTTTTTAATACACACGATAACTTTTTAAAATATCAATTGTCAACTCAATCTATTAATTTTGTTTTGTTTAGTTATCATTTTTTTCGGCTGCTAAATTCCGAAATTTTCGTTGTTTAAGTTGCCTTGTAATAAAATATTTTACTAAAATACAGATACACCTTGACTCCCAGCGGGCTTCCCTATATAAAAACGTATTCTGTGCTGCGGGCTCGGCCTCCGTCGTGAGTGAGTTACTGTGTCGTTTGTTTACAGCGACTCGTGATTAAAAATATCAATCCCTGTAGAAATACAAAATATTCCAAAAACTAAATTTCTTACACATACTTGACAAAGGTACTTAAAAAATATTATTACTATTTTATTACCAAAGATTTTCACTACAATATATTGTTTCGCTAAAAGTTCGTAGGATTTATAAATAAATATACTTACTTACCTATACTTCTTGGACTTTATAGAGTGACCTGAGTGAATGCTAAATTAAAATACTGGATATAGTCCCTACATACTTATATATGACTAGATGAAAGACTTGTTGAAAATGAAATAAAGTTGATGAGAAAAAGAAAACTACTAGAAAGATACTAACGAGTCAGATAAAAAAGAAAAGTTTTTACGATATTTTTTTAACAAACGATACCACCACACTAGGACTTTCTCCTGTATCGTGGAAACACAGGCAGTTTACATACATAAATTGCACAAGGACAAACATCCAGACCCGGAACAAGTACTTGTAGGCCGTACAAATATTGTTCCGTGCGGGATTCGAACCTGCGGCGCTCAGCACTATAACTCATTGCTAAGCTACTGCGCCAAGATGCCGTCAATGCCGTCATACCTGAGTACAAATACCCAAAAATTTAAGTAATATTAAGGTTGATTTTTGATCTTTATATTAATAATTCTGTTGAAAGTTTTTTCAATTGACATTAATAAATATTTTTTGGAATCTCAATAATAATAACATAGTAAAATTTAAAAAATATTTTCTAATGCTGATTGAGATTTTTCACGATCATATGACTCGTGCACACAAAAATCTAAATAATATTATTTATATTTCTGTTGTCGTGCACTTCTGGATTTCGCAAACTTTTTTTTATTGACGTTTGACATAATATTATCGGAAAATTAAAAGTAATAGTAACAAGGTAATTTGTGAAAATTGTGTGTATTTAAAATACTTTATTTTTTTTACCATTTACCAAAGTTTTATTTTTAACTTATTGTTATTAAGTATGTAGTTTACAAAGTTAAAAGTGTTTGGGTCTAATAGTTTTGAGCTTTGATTATATACCTGTCCAAAGGTTTTGAGTAATTGTGGGCTTGAAGGGGACACGAAATGATTTGGGTAAATAAATACGGTGCCGCTGCGTCGCCCTTTTCTTTTCTGAACTTGCCTGACGCACTCTCGCATGTGTTGTTATGCAACTTTTATGCAACGTTTACATACTCGCCAAGCACAGACGAGAAGGCACGTGTACAAGTATGTAAGGTATGGGGGTGTAGTGAGATATCACGTGTATTTATTTTTTCATTGAACGCGCCATTTCTAAACCGAAATGCGGCGCGTGATTTTAACTCACTGATACCGCCGCCCCCCGCCCCCCCCCCCCCGACACTCGTTCTTTCTTATCCGATTTTCCAGTCGTCCAGTGGCCTATATATTCCGAAGCCTAAAGAGCATGATAGCAAGACATTTGCTACGTTTATTATGCATCGGTCTCTTGGAGTTACCCTGACTCAACGTTGATCTTCAATAAAGCACACTGCCAACAGCTGACTTGCAAGATGCTAATCCACTTGGCGTTGAAGAAATTGTCACTAATCCGTGGTCCGAGGACAATGTTTATTAAATATATTCATGTACCAGTACAATTATTTGTTTTCTTGATTAATGATTACGCCTTTCTTTTATTGTTTTTATATTAGTAAAAAACCACCTGAAATCTTAATATCTGTTTGGATATTTTTATCACGGTCCTTACTTTCCATAATTAAATTAGATTATACCTGTATTTATGTTATGTATGTATGTTATGTTATTATAGAGCCGTGGTAGCTCAGATGGTTAGCGCTCGATGTAAATATAACAGTACGCGAGAAACCCGGTTTCGATCCCTGCCGGCACCAATGAAATTGTTAATTGCAATTTTAAGTGCTGATATACCACGTGCTCGGCGGTGAAGGAAAACATCGTGATGAAACCTGCATGTCTGAGGAATAAAAAAAAATATTTCGAAGACATGTGAAGTTCGCCAACACGCATTGGGGCAGCGCGGCGGACACTTCCTTGCCCTAAAACCCTCTCAGAAATGAGGGGAGGCCTGTGCCCAGCAGTGGGACGTATATAGGCTGTAACTTTACTTTACTTACTTATACCTGTGTTTGCAAATAATATTCTAAATACATATTTTAAGATCCCTAAAATTAATTTTACTAATAGTACCAAAAATACTATTAGTAAAGTATTTTTTGGTACTACGAGAGGGAGGTGTTAGTCGAAAACCTCACCACGTGTCTGCAGGGAGGAGGAAGGGGGTTCAAAATTTAAAAAGATCACGTTATTATTGGACGACCCCCTATTGCGGCTGCGTTTCGTGTGGTTAGTTTGAAGATCCGGAGACTCTTGTCATTGGAAACGAGGCATTTCATCTTAGTCCTTAGTGTTAAAAACTCATGTGCATTTTGATGCTTAATCGAGGATAGACGTAAATATATATTGGGCGCAGCGTCCACTTACCATCAGATGAACTGTGTGCTCGTTTGTCACCATATTCTATAAAAAAAAGTCTTTGTCTAAGCACTGACTGCACAAACTATAGGGTTATATGGAATAAACTTAATTATTTTTAGTTCTTTAGAATCGTGTTTTGATCTTAATTAAACCTTGATTTTCTTTATACAGTAATAATATTTTTGTTTCTAATTTGTTCCTTCAACAAAACAACATTTAAGTATAATGAAAGAAATACAAACAAAATGTGTAAAAAATACTTTAAATAAAAGACGTAATCCACTTGAGGTCTATAGATGAAGCGATGCCACACGAATTTACATCAACCTCATCTCAAGAAAGGGATGACACTAGAAACTTCCTGAATATTGTCTCTCATAATACGCTCTTTTGTGTTGAATTGCACAAAGAAATATTGTACTCCCAAGACGCAATATCATGTAAATATGAAACGCGGAAGACTCTTGTGTCATATAAAAGTTTATAGCGTCTTAGAGTCGAAGGTTTTCAATTATTTTAACGAAGCAAAATTAACTTTTAACAATAAGTGAGACTCGAAATTAAAAACAACGGAATTAAACGACCAACTTCACGATATGACATCATTTTACTATTTTTTAAGTTCTTTGAAGACAGTTTTTAGTTTTATTTAATGTTATTTTATCTTTTGTAATAGACTAAGATATATTGCCCTATCAATGTCGTCTAAATAGTTTCATTAAAAAGTTCATTTCCAGTTTTGCCATACCTAGAATACAACCATATTTAACCAACTTTTGTAGTCACACATTATATCTCAATATCGAAGAGGTTTACAAAGATTACGGTTCATTATATTGTTTTTACGCGTTTTCGATGAATTAGCAGTTTTTGGTGATCTCGACTCCATTGAGGTCTCTAGAGCAGTTTCAATAGACGTTGACTCTTGCCAATCACATGTGCCTCAAACTGAAAATTACCTTAAAATTATAACTCAAAATATACAAAGTATAGGTTGTAATTTTGATAATTTTGCTTTGCTTTTGGAAAGAACCAAAATTGTTTGCGACATAATTATACTTACCGAATGCTGGCTATTATGTAACCCAAATATCCCTACTTTAGACAATTATATTGGATATACTAACAAAAAATGTCTTAACCAAAATGATGGTGTCGCAGTTTATGTAAGAAATAGTCTCGGTGTCTCGGTTGAGGAACCTTATTTTACGGGCGCAAGCTGTTTAGTAATTAAAAAAGGAGTAGATCTCGCAATCATTGCGATATATCGTTCCCCTTCAAGAAATAATAGCCCAGATTCATTTATCATCTCTTTGGAACAAGTCTTAGAATCGGTGGTATTGTTTAAAAATGTCGTTATCATGGGAGACATAAATTTCGACATCTCAACGAGTAATATGGATACACATACAGAAAAATATCTTAATTTGACGGCATTTTATGGTCTTATGCCAGCACATTATTTGATTACTAGACCTGTTAGCAAAACTTGTATCGATCACGTATTATTAAAAACTAAAAAGCCCGCTCTAACGTTGATCATCCAGTCTGATATTACCGACCACAGCTCTGTTTTACTTTGTCTTAATTTTGATCCCACTTCTCAACCAAAAACTAACAGCTACTCTAAATTGAATCACTCTAACCTCAATAAGGATATGATAAACACAGATTTCAGTTTTATTTATGATATTGATGATCCTAACGTCGCCGTAAATCGGTTAATTGAGATAATCACTAAACTACATCACAAAAACACAGATATATCTATATACGCCAACCGAACTAGGATTATCAAACCTTGGATGACATCAGGCTTACTTCGATGTGTTAGAAATAGAGATAACCTTTTTAAGAAAGCCAAAAAACACCCAAACAACAACACCATACAAATAACTTACAAAAGGTATAAGTGTTTTTGTAATAACTTACTTAAAAATATAAAAAGAAAGTATGAAAGTGAATTAATTTTAGGTGCTGGTAATAACAAAAGGAAGCTCTGGAATGTTCTAAAAAATATAACCTATACTAATAAACCTAAATCATCGGCTGACGAACTGTTGCAGTCTTATGCAACAGCTGACTTAGCCGTTGATAGTGTAAATAATTACTTTGTTAACATTGGAAAACATTTAGCTGAAAAAACCGCTGATACTGACCATTTAACCGACTCAAGCGACATGTCGACTTCTAGTAATTCTTTCGTTATGTTGAATACTGATGAATCTGAAATTGAATCACTTATCATGAATCTCAAAAACAATTGCTCCACGGGGTGGGATAATATTTCAAATGTTTTTCTAAAAAATAATAAAAATATACTTGTACCGATATTAACGCATATTTTTAATAGGTGCTTGGAATATAGTGTATTTCCCGAAGCTTTTAAAAAATCTATTATAATCCCTATACACAAAGGGGGGGACAGAGATCAAGTTACTAACTATAGACCTATAGCTTTACTCCCGGCTATGTCCAAATTATTAGAAAAAATAATAAATAAACGCCTTATCAACTATTTAGAGACGAACAATCTATTCGCTATAAACCAATATGGCTTTAGATCTGGCAAAAACACAGATGGTGCTATGCATGATGTAATTAAGTTTATATCAGAAAATTTGGATAAAGGCAGACGATGTTTAGCGATCTTTTTAGATTTAGCGAAAGCTTTTGATACGGTCTCTGTGCCTATCTTGCTGGAAAAGCTTAAAAGGCTTGGTGTACGTGGAAAGCAGTTAGATTTATTTAAGAGTTACATGGAAAATAGATTGCAAAGTGTTAAAATTAGTAATCACATGAGTTCAGATTTACCAGTGACCTACGGTGTACCTCAGGGCAGTATACTGGGGCCCACCTTATTCACAATTTATGTTAATGATCTCTGTCAAATGAAACTCATTTCTGGAAAGTCTATTTGCTATGCAGATGATACTGTGCTACTTTTTGCAGAGGGTGATTGGAAAAAAACTTTTGAAGCTGCCCAAAATTCATTTAATACTGTACAAAGGTGGTTGTGCTCTAATAAATTAACTTTAAATGCGGAGAAAACCAAATATCTGACCTTTTCCATTCGTGATGTGACGCAACCAGGAAACGCTTTCTCTCTACGTGCACATAGCTGTATTTTAAAAAATCCTAGCTCTCTCACTTTCTGCCGATGTCCGTTATTGGAAAGAGTTGAGATTGTCAGGTATTTGGGTATCCTTCTAGACAAAAATCTATCTTTTGAACACCATATTCAACATTTAAAAAATCGTATCCGCAAACTTATATATATTTTTAAAAATCTAAGACATGTAGTGCAACCATATCTTTTGAAACAGCTGTATCTTGCTCTGTGTGAATCTTTGTTAACTTATTGCATTTCTTGTTGGGGTGGGGCTCTAAAAACGCACATGGTTTCTTTAGAAAGGGCTCAAAGAGCGCTTTTAAAGGTCTCCACTTTTAAACCATTTCAATATCCTACAATATTACTCTACAATAACTGCCAAGTACTAACTGTTCGCCAACTATTTGTTCTAAATGTTATAAAAAAACAGCATCAGTGTATAAATTATGACCCTGACAAAATCAAATGTAAGCGTCGTAAAGACATTGTGATTAAGTCCAGTTTTAAGCCCAACACAAAATTTATAAAAAAATATTTTTGCTTTCTTGGCCCATATTTATATAATAAAGTAAACAAAATTGTTCATATATATTCTATGAATAAGCATGAATGCAACATTGCCCTCAGAAAATGGCTTCAACTAAAGTCTTATGAAGAAACGGAGAATTTGTTAACAGTACTTGCATAAGTGTTCATAGATGTCAATTCATTACTTCTCTGCTAATATTTTTTTTTTTTTTAATCTGTGCATGTCTTTTAAATTCTAAGGATCTATTTTTTTTTTCTGTGTCACTTGTATTATTTCATTATATTTTGTGTATCTTATTTAAGGTTTTATGTAAGTGGGAAGAGCTTTGCTTAACCTAAAACACAGGGTTTACCCTAACTTAGGAAGCAAGTTCATTTTTAAGAACATATTTAGTATATAAGAAAAGAAAAAAAAAAAAAAAAAAAAAGAAATTTTTTATGAAACGTTTGAATTGTTGTTATGAAGCATTTTTTGAATATAGGGATGAGGCGATGCACATTTGAGTTGGTAGAAGAAAACGACTTGGTTTTGCGTGAGATCTCATTAAATTTTCAAGCAAAAAAAATAATAAAAAGTTTTGGATAAGATGTCATTGCCTAATCAAGCTAAAAAAAAATTTAATAAAAAATAAAAGTCGACCACAAATAACTGAAAGAAAATAATTTCACATTCTGAAGTCAGTGCTAGAAGAATTAATGGCCGACTTCAGAATGTGAAATTGTTAAATTTTTTTAGTTGTTTAAAATCGACTTTTAAAACTAAATCTAACTCTAAGGTCACACACAATATCAAAAAAAACTATAATAAATAAAAACTAAAAAACTAATTTTTTTTATTCTCATACAGTACTACTCCTGTGTTATCTATCGTATGAACGCTAGAAACATACGGCAGAATTGAGAACTTTTTCCTTTTTTGAAGTCAGCTGAATAGTGTCGAAAATTTGCTACTTGGTACATTTTTACAATGTAAGGTTTACATCAAACATTTATGGCATATTAGAATCTTTTGTTTGATTATACTTGTAAAGAGTAATTACAAAATGCATGGTGAATTTTTTAAAGCATACTGTTTTTTTTTCATTTTATACAAACAAAATGAATTTAATAAACAAAAGACAAAATATTTCTGCGAAACAGTGTTTAGTCCAAAACAAACGATGCCATTTCCATTTTCCGTCGCGGGGCTCCGTGCCGTTGTCATAGCAACCGCTTCCCGACCTACCCTACTGCTGGAAAATCTAATAAAAATACAAAAATAAAACCTTAACAATCCACTTTTATAGGACCTTATTTTCTACAGCGTAAGTAGATTTTTCTATTGTTCGGATTCTAAGATCATTTTAAGGGTAGTTTTGAGACTAAGCGTATAGACATGTAAACATTTTTCCGCCCTCTTTATTTAGTAATGCAATACTTTTGCTATTCAGGGGAAACGAAATTTCCCTAAGCGAATTAGGTACTGCCTGTACTTACTTACTAAACGTATATAGTTAGCATATATTTTTAATATTTTCTGCAACGTTCTTATTGCCAGGACCAGAATAAAAATTTCCAAACTTTAAGCTACCACTTGCCCAAGCTAAATTAGAGTGACTCAAGTTTCCTAGTTTATAGCATGTAGCAGCGGTGTAAGAATATCGGCTTTTCTATATTATACCGTGGTTGTCGTAAGAGACGACGACGACCACGGGAAACAAGTCACGAGATAAATAGCAGCGTCTTCTTTATGAGGCGTGGCAACTATAGCAGATATTTTCTTTAGAAAGAAAGAAATAAAAATCATTTTCATTTATTACTTTAATTACTTTTATAAAATAGAAAAAGAACTTAATAAGAAAACAAAAACCGACTTAGCATAATTCTACAGCAACAGTTACCGCAGCGCTGATATTCTGTCGGAGCCATGTAAGGTCGACTCGCGAGCAACCGCTGGACGTAATTCATGAGGTAAGCTATGGGGGGTGTGTAAAGCAGTGGGCTTTGCTAGAGTCGAATCTGTTGTAAAAAAAATAGTGAAAGATTCTGCGGTATAATAAACACTATTTTCCTTACCAATGTTCAATTTCATAATCAGCCCGTGAGAGTACTGCTGGGCATATTCCAAAGGATTTGCCATAATAACCAAGTAGTTAGGTTGTACCAGTTCTGGCGCACTTGTAGTTAGGTTGTACCAGTTCTGGCGTACTGAGTCAGAAGTGGTACAAGTACGACGTTCGTCGACTCACGAACCAAAAAAAAAAAAAAGAAAGGTTTTGGCATGCTCTGATCACGAATCTGCGGTCCATTTTTGCGTAGGATGCACGGTTCCGGAGATGTGCAGATCAATTAACTCTTATCTAATTGATATCCGATTCAGGCC
Organism: Parnassius smintheus behrii; assembly: GCA_036936625.1. Classification (NCBI taxonomy): domain Eukaryota; kingdom Metazoa; phylum Arthropoda; class Insecta; order Lepidoptera; family Papilionidae; genus Parnassius; species Parnassius smintheus. Next base: position 52,315,622 of record JAUPFT010000007.1, read on the forward strand.
TCCACCGTCATTAGCGCTCCATTGTTCTTATCTACTTATCTATTGTTCATTCAATACCGTCATTATCTATTCTTCCTCAGCGTGGTGCTATTGTATTATACTCCTTTGTTCCTATCTACACTAATCTGACTCATTAATAAAACACATTACCCAATTTTGTTAAAATTTTTATTTATAAAATACAAAATCTTGTTACTTATTATCTATAAAATAGGAGCGAAACATCTCATCCACTAAAATATCGTTGTACAATGTGTTCCCTGTAAATATACTCGTAAAACTATGCATTGCACATCCCTGAAACTTATATAGCAAATACATTAAGCAATATTCGCCACAAACTGAAGTCCACTCATTCTGAATACAATCAATATTTCAGTTCCATCTTTTACAATTTCTTTTAAAAAACTCTATATGATATCGTACAGGTGCCCGTCCGAATGAATCAAAATATTGACCGACGTCATTCGTATCGATATATAAAGCTACCCAATGTGACCCTGGTTTATCATCTGTATCCAAATTGCATATTATATACGTTGGTACGTGGGTGTACATGGGTAGTTTATTGGCAGCATAAACATTATTTTCTAGAGTGGGGTGAATCTCTTTCAGATGTTGTTGTACATCTAGTGTATCCATAATATTACTGCTATTAGTAGATTATTACAGTACCAATCTACTCAATGACTAATATAGGAATGATCAATTATAGTGATTTCTAAATATTAAATTACATTCTTTGTGTTATACAAAACGTATTTGAGTCACCAATACACTGAACAAGACACGACAGGAAGGATGTAGGAATGTAGAGATAAGCAACAGAATGTAAGGTAAGCTTGTTGACGCATAAAGATACTATCAATTCTACTGCAGAAATTCTTTAGATTAGAATTATTACTCACTGGTACTATATAAGACCAAGCAACTGCAGTCATGGAGTTAGTGTATGGTCGTTTGACCGCAGTGGATCTATCAATACTACGTTTGTGTTACTTCAACGCATCAAAGGCCTAGGATGTAAGTGTTTATTCTATTGACAAACTTACTTTTCTTTCTGTTATTTTCTTACATGTGTATGATTTAGTGTTAACAAATTATATTTAAATATTATGTGTGTGTATATGGTTAAGCCGTGGTAGCTCAGATGGTTAGCGCAAAATGTAAAATTCACAATACGCGACCCGGGTTCGATCCCCGCCGGCACCAATTAAATTGTTAATTACAATTTTAAGTGCTGATTTACCACGTGCTCAGCGGTGAAGGAAAACATCGTGAGGAATGCATGTCTGAGAAAATTTCGAAGGCATGTGAAGTTTGCCAACACGCATTGAGGTATCGCAGCGAACATTTCCTAGCCCTAAAACCCTCTCAGAAATGAGAGGAGGCCTATGTTCAGCAGTGGACTTTAATAGGTTGTAACTTTAGCTTTTTTAACTTTTATGATTAAGTGTTAACAAATTGATATTAACATGATGACTGTGTTGTTGCAGAAATCATTGAGCTTCGATGAAAATACCTATAAACAGTATTACTACTCGCCACTCTCCCCTCAAGAAGAGAGTGATGACATCGTCATTAATAATAACACATGCGATGGTGGAAAAAGAAAATCGCAATCGATTGATCATTTTTTTGAAGCTGAATCAAAAATAAAAAAGAGGAAGCTGTTATCATCAACCGTAGCACGAGCCGCTAGAGATGGTGTATCATACATTTCTACTAATTCTGACGACGGAGACCAAGCGACGCATCTCATCAAAATTGAAATGTACGATATGAAGAAGCTATCCAAGATTCCAACTACTGATCATTGGAAACATGCTTCCACGAGGATTAAATATTACGTAAAGACTAATAAGGATAGCATCTACGACAACACAAACGCCCTCGTATACAATATTACAAAGACAATAGCAGAAAGTGAAAAAGTTAAAAAATACTTTTTAACAATAACAGTCATTAGCTGATCATTAGTGAATGTGATTCTGTTTATTTAAATTACAGGAAGACAAGAGCAGAAGAAAGAGATGAGTGTGGCATACGTGTACAGAACACATCATTGAAGAACAAAACTACAACACTGAGTGGAGATGAAAACGAGAAGAATATGCAGTACTCAAGAGCTGAATATCCATTCTTCAGTTCAAAATCTAGCCGGTTGCTCAGTTTCGAAAACTGGCCTCTCGTTATGCGACAGAAACCTGAGGATCTTGCAGAAGCTGGTTTCTTTTATACTGGCCATGCAGACAGGACCAAGTGTTTCCATTGTGGTGGTGGCTTAAAAGATTGGAAAGATGATGATGATCCTTGGCAGCAGCATGTTCAGTGATTTAGTCAGTGCGCTTATGTAAAATTTAAACTCGAACAGAGTTTTGTATTAGATTAAATAGAATATTTATAAAGAAATAAAAAATAATATATTGCATACAATTTGTTTTATTTAATTTTATAATGTTTCACATAGTTACATACACACAAAATGCATTACACATAACTCATAAAATCTAACACACAACACATATTATAACCTTAACTACTATAGTCTACAGTAACATTTCTGTTTTTATCTATCTCAATAATATTATCAAACTCAGCATAAACTATACAGTTAATTGTTTGTATTAGTGAGGATTCAAATCGTACTTCTAATCTTACACTACCATGCTTTATGAGATTCCAATGAGCTGATGAGTTGGCTGATAAATCAGGAGTTAAGTCAAATGCTAATAGACAGTAACCTTTGGCATACTGTTCACAAGAGATTCCATTTCCTTCATTAAGAAAGTGAATACCAGTTCCCGAGAATAGAGTATGATATGCTGATGTAAATATGCTATTATTAAAAGATGGTTGCAAAGCTTTTGAAGGTATTTGTTGACCATCAATATATAAGCTGAAAGAATTAATACCATAGTTTTCAAAGTTAAATGGATTTTTAGTAAGGGAACCATTAAATGCAGAATTGTTCACAAATCCAATTATACATCTTTTGGGTACCTGCCCTAAAAATATATTATCAAGTGTTTTTCCTTGAACAACCGATGGAATTGTTAAAACTTTTACTTCAGCTCGAGTAATAGGATATTTAGCAGTGGTAGAAGCTAAAACTTTTTGATGTGCGAGTAATACACTTGGATTAATTCGTGCTCGTCGAACAATAAGAGTTGCGTCCGTAATGCAAACTTTAAACTTTACATCGTTTGACCCAGCAATTAAATTAAATCTCTCTCTCGATCGAACCAATTTAACACTCATTTCAACACCATTAATTAAAAATTTATCTTGGTTGAAAATGTCACCGTGAAGATGACCAATCATTTCTATTTCCTTACTTTCACTAATCAATTCCTGTCTTAACAAATCCTATGTTTCTACCATCCGTAGAATCCATTTTTCCTGCTGTATCATCATACCAAAGACTACAAGTAAGATGAGATTGTTTAGCAGCAGGAGCATAGTTTAAAAGGGTTTCCATGTATGCTCGATATGCATAGGTATTATTAGGTGGTGATACAAGTTTTTGGTTTAAATAAACATCAAGTTGACTAAAAAGTGAATGCAGCCAATTATTTACAGGTGCTACTATTGTAGTAGATATCAAGTTAGTTGAATCTTGATTTAATACTTTTGCCTTTATGTGGAGTAATGTATGAGACAAATCTACTGTCGCCTGTCCCAGGAACTTGAAACTCGATAGGTCCATCATCACCAAGAGATGAAATTGGTTTATAATGAATCCACAATCCATTTTCAATGCTAGTTTGTGTAGACGGTAGTGCAAACAAATCCAATTCTGACTTAACGCACTCGCAAGAATGATTATGAAGGAAAGACATATTTAATTTGAAAATATTGTTACGAGGCGTAACAATATATCTTTGTTATTTTTTGGTTTTAGACCAAGTTTTTTCGCAGCTTTCACTTTAGCAGTTAATGGTGGAATGAACGAGGTCAATCGTTTTCTTTTAGTTTTATACCCAGATCCTGTCATGTTAAATTGATCAATTTTCTCATCAGCCTTTCGTTTTAAATTCGTACTAACTTGCTTTAGACGATCTTTTATTGAGGCTTCCAAAGGACGCGCTTGAACCATATCCGATAACAGTCCTACTCCAGCGCTTAATGCCTCCTTACCAATCACTCGAGCACCACTTGAAAGTAAAGGTAAAACTGATCTAAATAACCCCCCTAAGAAGCTCCCAATACCATGACCGCGTTGGTATGGTGCACCCTTATAAATTACTCCAACTCCTGACCCAGCTTGATGTGTATAATAATTTTCATATGGACATTTATGATGATCACGAAGAGAATTCATTATTATAATTTTCGGAAATGTAGTTTAATACACACGGTTCCAAACTGGAATGGTATTTTTTGTCCTGTGCTCGATCTTATAACTATTTCCAGCGTATCGAACTCTCTTCGCATAACAGGTAAGTAGTGAGGTTGAGAGAAAACGTGCATTTTATTTGCACCATAAATGTATTTTGTAGGATCTAATGAAATGACTCTTAGTAAAGGAGTCATAACATCACCCACAATCTGAGGATCGATAATGTCACAATATAGAAAGAGTTGAGATGGTAACCCTAAGTGTAAATTAGCAGGACACTTCCCAAAATTTCTCTCTAGGAGATTTTTATTTGGTTCATAACCTAGTTGTAAACTTAATTTGGGTGATAATGTTACGGATGTTATATTTTTATCCAAAACAGAAATAGACACAAATTTTGTTATTTCATCATAGCGAAATTTCAAGTTCTCTCCGATACCATTTAACACTCTTAAAATATGCTCAACGTTATCATAGTTGGTAGCTGGAATATGTTTTTTGTAGTACACTGTGGATGGTTTATCTTCATTAGGCATTAACATAGATTTTGTAATGTATATAACATTTTCATGATCTTGAACAGTAAACATGGTACATGGATATTGAAACTCGACAACTCCAACCGACCATTCACCTTCTAATTTAATAGCTTTCGGTAATTTCGTTGAAAAATTTGTGGTCTTGTTATCAGGAAAGTATTCCATTGAACTATTGCTGAGCAAAGTTAAATAAAAACTTTCTTTATTCATATTTCTTTTAAACTAGAAGCTAAAATCCAACTGTTAAATTTATATGGATAACCTTTCCACTTCACTAATACTTCTTTTCTGTTACCTGAGTAACGAGTGTCAATTATTTTATCTATTTTATATTGTGAGGTGGGGTTGTAAGTGATTTTCTGTAATTGTCTTTCATAAAAAGTATCAACTATTGGTTCATTTTGTAAATCTGTTATTGTATAAACAACCCATGGAGATCTATCAATTACTGAAGATATAATAAATATTTCATCACTCCAATTTGATTCATATCCTTTTTGGAAAACATGTTTATATTTAGTTATTCGAACATAATCACCCACATTGAAATTTGGTTTAGGATTTTCTAAAGAAAGTTTGTTTGATCGTCTATCATAAAGATTAGTCCAAACTGTCATAATATTGTTGGAATTTACATCACATGGGCACATCTTAATACTAGAGTGAAAGCTGTGATTGTAAGAGTATATTAAATCTTGTAAAACATCTATATATCTATAAGTATTATTATGAGTGAAATAACGCCACATTTTCATTTTTAGTGTTCTTTGAAATCGTTCAACAATACTGGCCTTAATGTCAGGATTGTTAGTGGTATAGTAATTAATCTTTTTGGATTTAAAGTATTTTTGTACATCTTTTGAAACAAATTCTGTACCTTTATCAGATTGTATGTGAGTGGGTGTTAAATTACTTTCAGTAAATATACTTTCAAAACATTCTTTAGTTGTTTCTGAGTTTTTCTTTTTCATTGGTCTTGCAAAAGCATATTTACTAAATACATCAATAACACAAAGTATATACTTGAAACCATCATTATATTGAGAATAAGTTCGCATATCACTTAAATCAGCTTGCCACAGTTCATTAATATTTGATAGAATGTACCTATTACGCGGGAATTTTTTTCGAATGGGTTTATGTAATGTGTATGTTTCTTGTGATTTTAACCATTCCTTTACTTGCTTTTTATTCATTTTACCCTTCTTGGCTTTTGATAATTTATCAATACTACCAAAACCAGCGGGATTAGATGGATCATAATAAATCCTGTTAATTTCTTCTAGTACGGGGTCCATTTTTCCCACTCAAGCCTTTTACGTATTTTAGTTGTAGACTTTTTATCTCTACTGCTCGGTGTAGAAAACTCTTGAAATTCAATCTCAGAGGGTTTGTTCAGATCTTTTGCTTGAAGTTGGTTAATAAACTCACATCTCTTTGGATTTCCAATATAAGTAAGTGGTACTTTAATATCTTTTAATGCTTCAGCAAATCTATCCCACCCTACTGGATCACTTCTTTTTAAGGGTCTTAGTGAATCATTTATTAAATCAACAATATTACTTCCAGGAATTTTTTCATTATCAATTATGACTGTACCTTCATTATCCCAATGTATTTTACCTTTACTTGTTTCAAATAAGTTTAATAATAACTGTCCTTTTTTATTATAAGTTTTTGGTATTAAACTGAGTATTTGAGCTGGTGTGTAAAGTGGATTTTCAACATTTTCTTTACTTTTGATGGATCGATTCTCCTCCAACAAAGATTCAGCATCAACTGAAGTTTTTAGATCTCTATCTTTATTTTTAAAACCAATTTTAGACTCGTTTGAATCTTCATTAGATATATCAGAATAAATTGGTAATCTGAGTGGTTGACGATCCTCTTCGGTAAAATGAAGGTATCTTTGCAGTGTTTGTAAATATAACATCCATTTCTTTCGGTCTTCCGTCTTACTATTCATAATATTTTGCATTTCAATATCTAATCGAGATAAACTACTACTCGTATTAACCTTATTTTCTTGTTTTAATTTTTCAATCAATCCAGGTTCGATAAGTATCATTTTCTTTGCATTTTCCATGTTAACTGGCTAGTCCACTCACTAATCCACTCAATATTGCACCTAATATTATTGGTAAGAAAGCCCCTCCCTTTTGTATAATTATATTTTTCTTAGTTTATGTTTACACTTACGCACTATTTGACGGAGTATATTTTTGTGTTTATTCAATTTTTGTTTATCTTGATCTTTAAGAGGTACTTTTCCATGTAAAACGTTATGAATACACTCACAAATACAGTTAATTTCTTCTTCATCACACGTTTTAAGTAATGCTCTTTGATATTTTGGTTTAAGCGTATGCAAAGCGTTTAGCAAATGTTTATGCGTTGTGAGTCGACGATGCATCATTTAGCAATGATTTGAAATGTTTGATTCTTGGTGTATTTAAACTCTTTTGTGGGGACGTAGACTGTGCAGAAACCATTAAATGGGAAGACATTTGTCTTGATACGACAAAAATCATTGGTATTATGTTTTAAATCTACCGTTAAATATCCATGCGCCTCTAGAGTTGCATCCCTGTAGGCATCTTCAATAAATTTTGGGTTATCTGGTGACACTTGTCGTGCTAAATATCTTATTTGAGTTTTATCTCGAGGGTTTTTAAAATATATTATATAACTTGAGTTTAAGAATATGTCTCTTTGCCCTTTACCCTGATGAAATAAATTTTGTGTTAAATAAAATACACTAAGATTCCTGTGATGACTACCTTTTGTAAATATATCCACAATTCTTCCATCGGACTCTCTCATTAGATCATCAATAATAACAAGATGTGGGTTTTCACCGTCAAACATATTAACATTTGGAATTCCTTGATGGTAGTTAACATTTGGTAAATTATATAAAGGTTGCATTTCATCAAAGCACCATGTGATCTGATTAAAATCACAATTACATATTTCTGTAACTGATTTTATGAAATTTGTTACAAAATTTGACTTCCCACATCCACTTGGCCCCGCCACAATAGCAGTAAACGGATGGATAAAGTGAAACATTACACACGTCTAAAGTTCTAAGGGGTGAAATAAAAAATGAAAGTGTTGGTGTTAACAATTAATATATATTGCAAACATTATATAAAACAGAATGATCTGTATACTATTTCTAACACAATTAGTACATCATAATTTTACAATCAACTCAACTTCAAATAAATGGACACACACACACGCAAATATAAACAACAATTAACTTAAATTATTTACAATAAAACAACGATTAAATATGCTATAAACTCTACGTCATATTATACTTTTATCATTATTTTACAATCAATACAAATTTTATTTACATGCAGACATAAAATTAAAAACTATCAACACTTAACGTATTTTATAATGACCCCAAGCTAATGTTTCAATATTATTATCTAAAATATGCCTCTTTGTGTCATTATATGATAAACCAATCTTATTTAATTTTTGTGTAAAAATTGTGTGTTTAATTGATTTAAATCTAAGCATACTATAATATTGCACTTTTTTATTAAATAGAGAAGACTTATCCATGGTCATCTTTTTAGTGATACATTTATTTACCCCTTTTGCCTTGGCTATAGTCTTATTCTCTAAGTTAAAAGCGTACATTTTGGATCGTAAACCCACAAATTCTTTCATGATTTTACCATTATTTTCATCTTTAAAAAAACCTAATTCCTTTTTATTTAATTTTGGATATTCAAAAATATTATTTGCATCATAAGCTGAGGTATCAAAGTATGATGAAAGGTCAGGTTTTATATCAGAGTAAAAATCATCTGTAAATATATGATATATTAAACTATCCGTATCTGTATACAATAATTCGATTTTACTAAACTTTTTAACCATATAGTTATAATGAAAATCATACATTAATGTTTTTGAAATATCTAAAATGCAAAACCCTAAATAAATTGGTTTGTTATATATTAACTTTGTTTTTCGCAACTGAACCGCAACTAGGTTTTCCGAAAATACTGAAAGACTATGAAATTGTGGTTTAGCGATTAGATCTTGAGCACCTAAAGCTTTGCCCTGGTTCTCCCAGTGTGTAACTAATTTTATGTTAACCCTTTTTTCAATATTCTCCATAGTCTTTTCGAAGACTGAATTATTCATTAATTTATAAAAATCTTTTTCGAAATCTGATTTTGCTAACGTTCTTAATTTTGTGTTTAGATCTATGTACATCTTCATCCAGCGAGACTGTTTAAATTTTAAAACTCTATTAATTTTAGTTAATTTAAACCCCATTTCTATGCACTGCTTTAAATTTCTGTAATGAATTACATATTTATCTTTATTATTTAAATTTGGGACTAGTTTATTTTCATTAATATTGCCTGCAAAAATGTTTTCGGGGCATAAAGGAAAGTCCGAATGTAAATCATGAAGTTCATCTGGATATTCCAAATCAACTTCTAAAATAAAACCGAAGTTCGATGTCTCAGACACATTAAATTCTGTATTCGGATTTACCCATTCGAATCCACCAGTAGGAAGACATTGAGACATAGCCCAACCATATAAATTGTTGGCATCAAAATATGTGATATATGAATTTGGTTTCCCTGCATCATAATCCCCCATATATTTGTTATTAGCTCTAGCATAACGATTACTACATTGAGATACACCACCCCTGATACCTGATCTAATAAATGCAATTTTCTCATAATCTGTTAAAAGTTCTAATTCTATTTTTATATATTTTAACATTGCATCCCAACTTAAACCGGGTGCTGTGTAATAATGGGCAGGGTCTAAATCATAAGTATTAATACATAACTTTCTAAAGTTTTCAAATACATCGGTTAAAAGTAAAACGTCTGTTTTTAAATACAGGTTTGAATAATCTAGCATATTACAACACCCAAAGTGTTCCCAAACATCTTTAGCATGATTGTAATCATCATTTTAAATACGGGAATCTGTGAGCGAGCTATAAAAAAATTTTTGTTCGGGGAGCGATGTTAGGCTTAAACTATCATAATTAGTCATAAGTTCATATGGATAAACGCCTTTCCGTTTTAAACGAAAGAAATCTTCATCATTAGGATAATTTCTACGTAATTCTTGAAATTAATCATTACTGAGATTTTTGGCCAATTCTTCTAATTTACATGATAAAAACTTAAATGAATCTATGAATCTTAATATAATTTCGTGGTTATTCATTTTTAATTTTTTGGAAAAGGATATATATTTTTCTTTATTTTGAGGGATAACTTCGACTTCACCATCACAAAAGTTTAACGCGTGAACAATAAAATGAGCATCATAGTGACTAAGGTTGTGTAAAAATATTGGTATATAACGAAGTTTTCTGAACTTCGAGCTACATGATTCGTGAGCAACACCTATAAAACTACCGGTGTACCAATCAAAATCATAAAAATGTTCTGCTAACTCTGTTTCACAAATATGACAAATGGTTGCATTTGAAATTTGGTTTTTGTCTTCATTTGTTAGCGGAAGTGGAGGATATTTTTGAAGTCTATTTATTTCTTTGAGATTGTTAGATAAACTTTCCATAAACACTTGTGCACAGTTGGGTCCGCAATACGTTACATATTTTGATAATTTATCATCATATGAACATTTTATATAATAACCAAAACTATGTACTTCATGTTTCTGAATATTGTGTATGAAAGGTTTGGAAGGATCGTTAGAACATGATTCTATTGGTTTTAAAAATGCTTCAAAATCAGCATAAACTACGAATGGTATCTTCAACTTTTTTTCATAACTATCAAATTTAATTTTATCATTTGAAATAGGTTGACCAAACCAATTCTTTTTTTTAAAAGTTTCACTGTTTGGTAATTCTGTACAAATGTGGGCATAATCGTATTGTTCATGGTTATTTAAACTTTCCTTAGATGTAAAGTGAAGTAGACATGCTTCGCAAATGTACATGATGTGACCGTCTTTTGAAATTTGTTTACTAACTAACCGCGATAAATTTTTTATGTAACAATAATGATTTTTTGTATCCCTGGAAAAAAATAATAAATTGATATGTCTATCTTTACGACACTTTGTTAAAAATAATGGACCTACTATAGAATTACATCGTTTTTCTTTATTATATTCTAACCCAAAAACATTAATACTAATATCATTTAATTTCTCTACTTTTGCTATGTCAGAAATTTTAACTGGAAAGAAAATACCATCAAATTTAAGTTTATTTGCATGTTTAACGTACGATGATACACGATCCGCGTCTTTGTTTACGGGATATAACGCCGAGAGTAACGCCCATTTAAAACAAAAATAATACTTGCTTTTTACATTTATAACAGCCTTTTTTAATTTTATGTCACGAGGAAGATCTATGTATGAAGTACCGCGTAGGGGGTTAAATTTATTAACATTCATGTCTATAGATTTTATGATTTTTAGACACCATCCACTATCTTTTTTTTCAAATGCACTAATTTTAGTAGTAATTGTATAATTTGAAGATGAAAAAAAAATATTTAAGTCATCTCCTTGACAAATAATATAGTTAAGCGTTTGAAAATCGAACGTATCATGAATATCTTTAGTTTGTTGAACAAAATCAGCATGCAATATGAAGTTTACTTTAAAAATTATGAGTTGATGAATACACTCTTGTATTAAAAATAAAATATCATCTTTAATAGAATTTAAAAATAGTTCAGGAGTTTCAAAATTTACCAATGTCGAACTATCTACTCTACTCTTGATTTTATAAGTTAAAATCCTATCTCCAAAAGCAGATCCAATAACACTAACGTTTGATAAAGAATTATGTGAATTTAAAAGATTATTTTTGTGAACATTACTTTTAAAATGATTAGCTAAATATCGTTTCTTGATAAATATATGACACGTTAGACATTCCACTTGATCATCGTTACTGATACTGTTCCCTGCAGAGGTAGGCGCTTCTGCTTCCGTTGTTGGTTTTTTGATGATCTTGGGTTCTTTGCTGCTCGTTCGCTTCGTTCCTCTTCCAAGTTGTAGTAGTTGACTACTAAAATGTTTAAATTTATTAAAAACTGTACAAGACATTGTGTAAATTATGATCGAAATGAATGTTTATTTTACTTACTTAAACTGTGTTTCAACCATCGCACAGTGATTATACAACTCATCATCACACGATGAATCGAACAGTTGATCCTTCTCCATTTCATCACAAACTTTAGACAACTCCTGATTTAATTCGTTGTTGAATAGTTCCGTATTCTCTTCCATGGTTGTGGAGAAGAAAGCACTGGTGCACACTTCACTGAAGTTTGCCATCCTTATAGTAAAGAAGAAAATAGGTAGCAGAGTAAGTAACAGTTCAGTGTTGGTAGACCAACTGATACCCAAATTTCAAATAATGTCCGATATTTAAGTCTAACAAAGGATTAGAAATAGAATATAATGAGAACACGGAAGTAATTTAAGTAAACAGAATCACATTCACTAATGATCAGCTAATGACTGTCATTGTTAAAAAGTATTTTTTAACTTTTTCACTTTCTGCTATTGTCTTTGTAATATTGTATACGAGGGCGTTTGTGTTGTCGTAGATGCTATCCTTATAAGTCTTTACGTAATATTTAATCCTCGTGGAAGCATGTTTCCAATTATCAGTACTTGGAATCTTGGATAGCTTCTTCATATCGTACATTTCAATTTTGATGAGATGCGTCGCTTGGTCTCCGTCGTCAGAATTAGTAGAAATGTATGATACACCATCTCTAGCAGCTCGTGCTACGGTTGATGATAACAGCTTCCTCTTTTTTATTTTTGATTCAGCTTCAAAAAAATGATCAATCGATTGCGATTTTCTTTTTCCACCATCGCATGTGTTATTATTAATGACGATGTCATCACTCTCTTCTTGAGGGGAGAGTGGCGAGTAGTAATACTGTTTATAGGTATTTTCATCGAAGCTCAATGATTTCTGCAACAACACAGTTATCATGTTAATACCAATTTGTTAACACTTAATCATAAAAGTTAAAAAAGCTAAAGTTACAACCTATTAAAGTCCACTGCTGAACATAGGCCTCCTCTCATTTCTGAGAGGGTTTTAGGGCTAGGAAATGTTCGCTGCGATACCTCAATGCGTGTTGGCAAACTTCACATGCCTTCGAAATTTTCTCAGACATGCATTCCTCACGATGTTTTCCTTCACTGCTGAGCACGTGGTAAATCAGCACTTAAAATTGTAATTAACAATTTAATTGGTGCCGGCGGGGATCGAACCCGGGTCGCGTATTGTGAATTTTACATTTTGCGCTAACCATCTGATGTACCACGGCTTAACCATATACACACACATAATATTTAAATATAATTTGTTAACACTAAATCATACACATGTAAGAAAATAACAGAAAGAAAAGTAAGTTTGTCAATAGAATAAACACTTACATCCATGGCCTTTGATGCGTTTAAGTAACACAAACGTAGTATTGATAGATCCACTGCGGTCAAACGACCATACACTAACTCCATGACTGCAGTTGCTTGGTCTTATATCGTACCAGTGAGTATTAATTCTAATCTAAAGAATTTCTGCAGTAGAATTGATAGAATCTTTATGCGTCAACAAGCTTACCTTACATTCTGTTGCTTATCTCTAACATTCCTACGTCCTTCCTGTCGTGTCTTGTTCAGTGTATTGGTGACTCAAATACGTTTTGTATAACACAAAGAATGTAATTTAATATTTAGAAATCACTATAATTGATCATTCCTATATTAGTCATTGAGTAGATTGGTACTGTAATAATCTACTAATAGCAGTAATATTATGGATACACTAGATGTACAACAACATCTGAAAAAGATTCACCCCACTCTAGAAAATAATTTTTATGCTGCCAATAAACTACCCATGTACACCCATGTACCAACGTATATAATATGCAATTTGGATACAGATGATAAACCAGGGTCACATTGGGTAGCTTTACATATCGATACGAATGATGTCGGTCAATATTTTGATTCATTCGGACGGGCACCTGTACGATATCATCTAGAGTTTTTTAAAAGAAATTGTAAAAGATGGAACTGGAATATTGATGGGATTCAGAATGAGTGGACTTCAGTTTGTGGCGAATATTGCTTAATGTATTTGCTATATAAGTTTCAGGGATGTTCAGTGCATAGTTTTACGAGTATATTTACAGGGAACACATTGTACAACGATATTTTAGTGGATGAGATGTTTCGCTCCTATTTTATAGATATTAAGTAATAAGATTTTGTATTTTATAAATAAAAATTTTAACAAAATTGGGTAATGTGTTTTATTAATGAGTCAGATTAGTGTAGATAGGAACAAAGGAGTATAATACAATATCACCACGCTGAAGAAGAATAGATAATGACGGTATTGAATGAACAATAGATAAGTAGATAAGAACAATGGAGCGCTAATGACGGTGGAGGCCTGCAGCAGATATCAATTAGATAAGAGTTAATTGATCTGCACATCTCCGGAACCGTGCATCCTACGCAAAAATGGACCGCAGATTCGTGATCAGAGCATGCCAAAACCTTTTTTTTTTTTGTAGGTTCGTGAGTCGACGAACGTCGTACTTGTACCACTTCTGACTCAGTGCGCCAGAACCGGTACAACCTAACTACTTAACCATGCTCGGCAGTTATGACTTGGCAATTTTAATACCAGACGTTTCGCACTTTTGATGCTGGTCTACGTTGACATTGTGTTATTATCAGCTTTTAGTTCAAGTCACTGCCTGACATAGGTCCCTCCAGTACTAGAGGAATTTACCCTTATCCTCTCGCTTAGCAGGTTGAAAGTTGTAGTCCCAGCAGCTCTCCGTCGTCGGTTTAGGTATTTTAGGTTTTTATTTAATAGTTTATTTTTTTATTTTATAAAATGGCACTTAGTAATAATAATAATTTTTATTTCAATAAACTGTACACTTAATTCAAATGATGTCTTAAGTTAAACATAGTCTACAATAACAAGCACCTGAACTAGGATAAACCTGTATCTCAAGTGTATGTGCTAAAAGATACAATAACAAATATTTTCTGTTTCTTATATAAAAATGACTAACATACTAACTAATTAGGGTTATTTCGGTAAAATATATTATCATTAATTTACTCATTATATTGTCTGCCATTTTTAATGGATATATGTACAAAATTACATTCACTTGATTATACAGAAAAGGGCCAAGGAATGTAAAAAATCTATGCATGAAAGAATGCCTTATTCTAATGTTAGTTTCAATTACTTTATCTTTGCGTTTTTTAGCAGTGACCTCTTCTGTAGGGCAATTTTAAGTCCTGTTTTAGTAAGGTACTCATAACTAATAACTGGCGCACTGAAAAGCCATTATAGGATTTATATAAGAGTTGGGACGGGAATAGAACAGGGCGGAATGTTCCGACTTTTAATAAAGCTCTTTGAGCGCTTTCCAGTGGTAGCAGTATAGTTTTAGCTGCTCCTCCCCATGAGGTTATACAATAGGTGAGAATTGACTGACATAATGCGAAATATACTTGATTTACTAACTTAATATCAGCAAAAGAACGAATATTTTTAAAAACAAACATTAGTTTACGGACTCTATTGCGTAGGTGATTTATGTGGTTTTTAAATGTAAACGTAGAATCTATAAATATTCTAAAGTACTTAATAGTTTTTGTATTAAAAATAACAAGACGTTTAGACTCTGCGACTAAGCTACATTGATGTATCGTATGTATAAAGGAGACAATTTATTTCTGTATGGAGGATGGGCCCACCACAAATTTTAGCGGTCCTTAATGAAACATATTCATATATTATATCGATTTATTCCTTATAATCAATAGATTACAATAGTAATATTAACCGCATCTTAACGGGAATACAGAGAAATTAACAATTAAAATATGAATATCAATATAACCTTAAAACAAACTAAAAGCGATTGTCTAGTACTTTTCACTGGTGTTATAAGTTAAAATAGTGCACTGTTTAATAATTAATAGTATAAAACAAGATTACAGGTACATTCAGCAAATATAGATACTTTAAGATCGATGGAAAATTATTTTAGTGGTTCCAACAAAATATACTCTCTGTGTACAAATGTATGAATAGGTAGGTACTATCTTTTAAATATATTTATTGATTGTGGTTATTCATTTCATCCCAAATACCCTTAAACTAACATGATCAAAGCCAAGATGAGCAAGGAATAATATGTTTATAATATTACCTACACACGCTATACTTACCTAGAGTAAGAAAGATGTTTTAAACTGGTTGTGCTAAGGATAAAAAACACAAAGTATAATTAATCATTATACTTTGTGCTTTGTAAATAATTTCCAAAGTATAATATTAATAGTAGAACAGACTGACAGACATGCACCATGTTAAGACTTTGTTTTAATATGTTTCGGTTGATTAGTAAGTACCTACCTACTTATACATCTTAAATAGCTTGTGTTTAGATTGAAAAAGCTTTTATGCTATGCAACTTTGTTTATGCCACTTTTTGCTAATTAATATTATATTAATTATTTTATTTTATTTATTTATTTATTTAAGAAATTTATGATTACAAAGATGAATAGTTTTAGTGTAAACATAAACTCATTAGAGTTTTTCCGTACACCATTGCTGTCGACACATTATTCTAATTAATACTTTATAATACATTACATTACCAAAGTTACATTAATATTATTACCAACTTAAATTAGGTGCATTAAATGTTATGTTTCTAATTGACAAAACTATTTATGGGTACAAAAATACAAAATAGTCTTAGGCGATGAGCGTAAAATCACATGGTGAACTTATTACATTCTGTGAATAATCGTGACACAGGAACATATATTTTTATAAATTTATAATAATGTTGTGTGAATAAGTCAACTAGCGCCATCTAGTGTCAGGAACGAGAGCGAGGGGAGCTTTGCAGAGAATGACATCACAGATCTCTCAACCGACAGCGCCATCCGAAGAACTAAGTTTCTGGAAAGTCTATACTCGCACACTCGTCCCTTTGCGCGCATTTACCTGAATATTCGGGATGTTTCTTTGCTAATTTAAATAAATAGGCGCTGCAAGATGCGATCGGGGCAGAGTTGAACTCGGCGACACAAGCGAAGCTTCGGAGCGGAATTAAGTGAATTAGTGTGTTTAATTATTAGTGTTTTTAACATTAATTTGTATAAAGTAAATTAAAGTGTTAATTTAAGTAATTCTATCGACAATTTTTATTGACACGAACCTCAAGCTCGTAACAATAAGATAATATGTTGGTAAAGTAAACCAATAATATAGAACGAGAAGTTGTTTAAAGTGTTACGAGTATTTAGTAAGAGTTAATTGTATATAAAAAAATTTTAGTTTATATTTTATGTTTTTACGTGTAATGACGTCTTTCAAAGATTTAGGTAACTGATTGATTAGATTAGGTATAACATAGTTTAATGTTCTTTTTCCGTATAAGTTATTATATCTAGGTAATTGCAGTTTTAGATGATCAGTTCTGCGTGTGGAGTATAATAACTTATCTACCTTTTTAAAATTTTCAGTAAAGTAATTTTCGGTTAGTAATGTTAGTTCAACTTTGTCGTGAATAGGTATAATTTTACAAAATGCAAATAGTTTTCGATAATCATCTTTAAAATTAATTTTGAGATTATTAGGGACTATTTGTTTTAAAATGCGCAGCTGAAGTGAGTAAATTCGATCTAGATATGTAATTATCACTGTAAAAAGTAGCATAAACAGAGTTGTGTGTGAACATTGATTATATTGATTGATTGGTTAGCATATCCTAAACACTATTTAAGTCTAGTAATGTAAACAGCGATATATATTAAGCTAGACATTTTGAACTGATTATATAAAAATAAAAAAAACTCACTGTATTTATTATAATTGATCATCACCATAAAGCAGTATATACAGACAGGTGCAGTGTGTAAACTTTGTTTTAAAATGGGTTATTTGATTAGTTATTATACCCCTATCTAAAACCAGTAAAGCCAAAAAGGCTGGGTAATATCATGTTTATCACACTAATAAATAGTTAGGAAATAAGAAGTTAAACTGGTTGTATTACAAAAACCAAAATATAATGTAACTCTATTTATTATTATAAACCATACTTATTGAGTAACTTTTTTAATTTACCACTGGTTTGGAAAAAAATCTTGGGAAGAACCAGCAAGAAACTTGGTGGAACTTTGTTTTAAATAAGAGCTTACAATCATGTTGTTATAAATAACAACATAGAACAAATTAGAAATAGCTTGGTTGCGATCACTTTACCCAGGGGTTATTATCATCTATAAATTCCTTATTATTTATTTTTTTAAACTTCATGCAATATGTACAGGTGGACTTAATGCCTGAGTTATAGTAAATCTTTTCATACAAAATTAGTTCAATAAAATTTTTGAACTTTGATGATTGATTGAGATAGACAGATAGGAGCGGTGTCAAGACTGTTTTAATATGTTTTGGTTGATTAGTAAGTGCCTCCAAACATCTCATACATCATAATAAAATGACTGGGTAACAACATGTCTATCTATGTAATTACACACAGATAAATAGTGAGAAAGTAAGATGTTTTTAAGTGTTTATGTAAGGATTATAAAAACACAGGTATAATTTAATTATATTTATTAATAGCTGGTGATTTATGGATCTAGACAACAATGCCATCTACCGGGTCCAAATATAAATATAAACCATCTAGGGATCCCTTTAAATACCCA
This sequence comes from Parnassius smintheus behrii, assembly GCA_036936625.1. Classification (NCBI taxonomy): domain Eukaryota; kingdom Metazoa; phylum Arthropoda; class Insecta; order Lepidoptera; family Papilionidae; genus Parnassius; species Parnassius smintheus. Next base: position 52,334,309 of record JAUPFT010000007.1, read on the forward strand.
CAAAAATTTTTATCTTCAAATTTTCATCAAAATTGGTTGGATGGTTTCAGTCTAAAACAAACATTTCTACATAGGTAGAAAATTTTTGTGTTAGATATATTTCAAAAGATTTTTTCAAAATAACTTGATTGTAACATGTCCATGTATGAACTTGATATAGGCATTTTCATAGATAGGAGATATGATATAAGACTGTTTTCTTCAATATGCACACACTTGTTTGTCTCTGCAAGCTTTCAGCCAGCAAGGCATACATATTTTTTCTAAGCGATCCACCTGAAAAGAAGTTATTGAATATTGTAAAGGTGTCATAACTAAATAATAATTCTTATCAATATATTATTTTTTCTATATTATAAAGGAATCAAGAGGACATTTTTAATAATAAGAGATATGGGATAAGACTACGCCTTCAATGTCAACCACATTTACATATTTATGTCAAAATTTTGTTATATCTGCCTAGACATGTACTAAACAAAAAAGAAATTATTATAAGTTATAGAGCATCAGCTCCAGCTGATCAAATACAGAAGCAGTAATTATAATAATAATAATAATAATTTATATTTATTTTATATACTTTTATATTTATTTTATGTTATTGATATTTATGTATATTTATCTTTTCATTTTCATTTATAATTATATATTTATAGCACCCAACCAGATGAGAAAACTATATAGATACCCCACAATAATAATAATATTCCACAGCTATCACACAACGCCATCTAGTCCCAAGCTAAGCAGAGCTTGTGTTATGGGTACTAGAGAACTGATAAACATACTTATATATTTCTAAGTACATAAATATTATAGATAAATTACACCCAGACACAGAACAAATGATCGTGCTCATCACACAAACATTTGTCCTGGGTGGGAATCGAACCCACGACCTCCGGCTTAGCAGTCAGGGTCACTAACCACTAGACCAACAGGCCTGTCAATTATTATATATATCAATTTGTATATCAATTTATATATCAATATTGATTGATATCAACAATATTCGACTATGTAAAAGTTGTCTCACATTTTATTTTCATTGGTTTCATGTACATACTCGTAGGAGAAAATATATATATATATATATATATATATATATATATATATATATATATATATATATATATATCTGATTCTAGTCAAATGTAGTTAACTCAGATGATTTTTTTACTTCATCACATTCGCAATTAACTATCAAAATTCAGATGCGTTGTCACCCTGGAGGACTAAGATGGAATGCCTCATTTCAAGTAAAAAGGATCTCCAGTTCTCTACATTCACCATTCATTTGACGACTCCGTGGCGCAGTGGCTTAGCAATGAGTGGTATATATATATCTGATTCTAGTCAAATGTAGTTAACTCAGATGACTTTTTTACTTCATCTGAGGTAGTACAAATTGCTATTCAAAGCCGATGAAGCTGTATTCCTTAAATCCTTGGAACCAAAGATTCTTACTTTCTTTTAACATTATAATAACTTCTTTTGTGTATTTATTCTATCTATTATTTCATTTAAATTTTACTAATAACATAAACTTAATACTTTGTCACTTTTAACAAAATATAAACTATATTTTAATATATATATCTGATTCTTATTATATATATATCTGATTCTAGTCAAATGTAGTTAACTCAGATGATTTTTTTACTTCATCTGAGGTAGTACAAATTGCTATTCAAAGCCGATGAAGCTGTATTCCTTAAATCCTTGGAACCAAAGATTCTTACTTTCTTTTAACATTATAATAACTTCTTTTGTGTATTTATTCTATCTATTATTTCATTTAAATTTTACTAATAACATAAACTTAATACTTTGTCACTTTTAACAAAATATAAACTATATTTTAATAATAAGGTTATGGACATGTTTGTAATTTGTCTTAGGTAATTTAACAAACTTAATAATAGATTTTTACAAATTTTAGGTGTAAATTAATAAACTTTTATATTAATTAACCTAAGCTTGTCAGTTTTATTGGCGAATATTATTACAAAAAATAATAAAGAGAAATACATACGTTATGTGTAAATTAATATTTGGCTAACCTGTATGATAATTGATAATATCCATATTCTCTTAAACATTTTTGCGTCGATGAAACAATATTTAGTGTTTTCTTGTAAACTAAAATCAAACATGTACATAATTCTTAATTGTGCTACTATCAAAAAATATAATAACCACTTTATTTTGTTCTTACCATAGTGATGCGACTCGAACCACGTTTTATTTCATTTGAGTGAATCGAGTGAATTTGTCCAACTCGGTAATCGAGTGAAAATAAATCTTACTGACTTACCAAGTCATCTCGGCGCATCTAGATATTATTTCGCTAATTAGATATTATTGTACAGGGCTAGATAGCTATTATTTCGCTAATTTTCTTGTAGTATAAGTCACCGCGGGTGACAGGTCACAGGTTGCATCCAATTTCTGGTTTAAAGGCTTTGAGGTATAACTGACGAGAAGACGTGTTATAATTTCCCGAACGCTGCCCAGCCGAGTTGAATCTGTCGATTGACCTCTCGGTTGAAGTTGGACTTACCTAGTCGGACTATTTGTCCCAGGTAAACGTACTCGTCAACAACTCCGAGCATAGTGCTCCCAACAACTACCGGCATAGGTGTGACATGGACATTAAACATGATCTTTGTTTTGTCCATGTTCATATTAAGACCTATCCGCTAGGAGACACTATTGACACGGTAATAATTTCTATAAAATTACCGTGCTATTGATATAACAATTTATGTTATTTATAGTATAAATTGATTAAGTATACTTTGTGATAGTCAAATTATTAATAACATTAAGACCTACGTCATAACGTTAGAGCGATATTATTTTATGAAGGTTGTCGACACGCAAACCAAAAATATATAACTACTTATTGAGTTTAGTAATAACAATTGTGATGGATGGAAGAACAATTATAAAAATAATTGGTGATAAATTGACATAGCTTCGTTCAGCTAATTTGAATTGCGTAACTCGACTCTAAAATGGAGTTACCTGATTTTCAACTGGAGTTAAATCGAGTCGATTTTTTTTCGAGTTGGCACATCTCTAAGACATGTATTTTTTTTAAATATTACATTACTAGTCCCAATGACCTGAACGAGAATATCAAAACAACTAATTTTTTCACATTTCTTGATTCCGTTTAGGTTTTTAAAAAATCTTTAAGCTATATATAATAATAAATTGGTATCTTTTTTGTGTGTTATACTATTGCGGGCCGCTAAAATTTCCAGTGAGCCCAAAAGCGATTGTCTCCATTATATGCTGGGATGAGCTGCCCATAAAAAAATGAATATATATTTAGTTTTGTCCGTATTCAGTGTTAATATGTTTTGTTGAAGCTATAATAACCCTATCAAAAACTTGCTGTGCATATAAATAAAGCTCGTCTACTGCAATTGCGGGAAAAAAGAGCACGGTATCATCTGCATAAGATATTATACCTGAGTTAAGTTCGAGATTGCAAAGGTCATTTATATAAATAAAAAATAAAATTGACCCTAATACACTTCTTGAGGCACACCAAAATGAGTATTTATTTATTCAGAGCTAACAACCTAATCGATTGTTATGCATTGATAACGATTTTCTAAATAGTTCGCAAAAATTTGTTGTTTTAACAAATAATATTTTTTTATAGTATAAGGATTGGATTACAAACGAGCACACAGTCCACCTGATGGTAAGTAGCTAATGTGGCCCATAGACATCTACATTTATACTCGACTACGAACTAAAATGCAGATGCGTTGTGTGGATCGCCGGTTCTCTACAATCATCATACGAAACACAACAACGTTAAGTTGCTATTTTACGCTGGTATTATATGAGAGCTGGTATTATATGCCAAAACTATACTACAACTATAGCTGCAGCATGGCTCTTCGACGTATGCAAATAATGCAATATCAAAGGTAATATTTTTTTATTAATTAATTAATAAAAAAATATTACCTTAATTCGTAAGAAGTCATGTCTTCGAAACCCACGAGATGAAAAATGATGATGGATACTTTTACTTCCCCACACGGTAACCCACCTGTTATCTACTTCTTCCCTACTTCTGCTACTTCCTTTTTAAAAGGCCGACAAGGCACCTGCAATTTCTTTAGTGTTGCGGATGTTGGGTGTTGCTGGTCACTGATAGCGTAGCTTTCTTGATTTTGTAACAGTAACTTGTATAGGTTATTTTGATATAAGCACACACATAACATAAACACCCACGCCTGTCACCCAGAGGGGTAGGCAGAGACTACGGACTTCCATTTGGCACGATCCTGACATACCTCTTTCGCCTCCTTTACATCCATATATCTACGTAAACATGCTCGTCTGTTAAGGTTATTTTGTTTATATAAAAATATGTTCGTTTTAGATAGCTTGACTTGATTATTTTTCTTTTCTTTGATTTATTAAAAGTGTTACCTTCACGCTATCATGTTCTCCTGTATTGTGGAGGCAATAAACATAAATTGCACAAGAACAAACATCCAGACCCGGAACAATTATTTGTAAGCCATAGAAATATTTGTATGGCTGCACCAATTGTGATGAACTTGACGCACAGATAAAGAGCAATGTCAGAAGGGAGTAAGTCTACACTATATCCGAAAAACTTTATTTAAAAAAATAACGAAAAGTTGAAATAAATTGCCTTTAAATGTTGTAAATTTACATAGCGCTGCATTAATAGATGTCTGTTTAAATATGTCATAGTTTGGTCCTGATGCAACGTAGACACTAGGACAATCACAACACATTACAACCCAAAAAGTAAAAGAAATACGTATTCCTAAAAATCTCTGCTCCTGTATTTTGAAAGGCAACTCGCCTGCAATTACCCTGGTGCTGTTGTTGTTCGTGGACGGTGGTAGTCACTTACCATCAGGTGAGCCGAATGCTCGTTTGCCCCCTATAATACAGAAAAAAACATGAGCTAGGTACTGAATAATCAGATACTCAAAGCACTACACGCTAACTTACATTCGTCGTTAATAGATATAAAAGTAACTAACGATCACACAGTTCACCTGATGGTAAGTAGATGGTATGGCTCTAGATATCTACATTAACCTTCAATTGAGGATCGTAATGAAGATGCAATGTTACCGTACTATGACTAAGTTGGAATGCTGTTAACCAGAAGGATAGCTTTCCAGATCTCAGAACTCACCACACAAAATACAGCAGCTTAACATTGCTATAATACAACAAATTGTTTTTACCCGACTCCAGAAAAAGCAGGAGGCTCTCAATTGGAATGCAAGTTCTTTGTTGTACGTAGGTATGTATTTATTTACTTAACAACGTCAACTGTAAGCCGGTTTTAATGATTATGTTTTATTCAAAAGGAGTGATCCTACATAATTTGAATAAAAACTTTCAGCTCTGAAGATGGAAAAATAGGGGATATTTTTTTAATATCCACTGACTTTCGTGCTTATGACAATGATGAATACGTCATTGGCTTATGATATTCTTCTCAAAAGAGTGTAAGTTAATGTTACAGCTTATACACGTCCCATGGCTGGGCACAGGCCCTCTCTCATACCTGAGGGGGTTTTATCGCAATGAAGTGTCCGCCGCGCTGCCCCAATGCTTGTTGGCGATCTTCACGTGTCTTTGATATATATATATATATATATATATATATATATATATATATATATATATATATATATATATATATATATATATTCATTTTTTAATTTTTCAGACATGCAGATTTCCTAATAATGTTTTTTTTTCTATGCCCAGCACGTGGTAAACCACTTGGTACAGCACTTAAAATCACAATTGCCAATTTCATTGCTGCCGGCGGGAATCGAACCCAAGTTACTCGTATACTGTTAAATTTAGAGCAAACTCTAACCATCGGAGCTACGACGGCACTATTTTCCATACAATAGCTTCAGAAGTCGGAGTGTTAATACTCTCTTTACACTATGTCTTAGTAGCGTAGTTCTATCACGGTTAAGGACATTATACTTAATGTCTTAGAATTACAACATATTGTATGTATTATTTCTTACAATGCCATGATGCTCGAATATATCCATCAAACGAGTAGTTAGCCGGGAACGGAAGTGATTTTTACCGAAAATTGGTCGGAATTTACTCTGCTTTTCCGTAATAGAAGTTTCATTTGAATAGAACGTTTTAGTGATTAGCACGTTCTTCAAGCGTGAAATGATCCATATCGTATTTGCCTTAGCTACACAAAATAATTGTTATCAAACTGTTAAATTTGGCGCTAAAACATAATGGCGGCAACGTTGACCACCGTGTAACACGGAAAAAAGTTGCAGAGAAAAGCAATTAAACATGTGAAGCCGAAAGCAGAACCTATTTTAAATAAAATAAGAAACCACAAGTAATCTCGAAACTCCTAAATTAGAATTTCACCAAAACTTTCCCCGTTGCGAAATATTTCAATATGGCTTAATTCATTATAATTCCACCCGTCAGAACGTTGCTAAGCGCAAGCGCAACTGTAATTAAATTCGACGAAGTTTACTTACGTGTAACCGATTAGGCGGAAGCTGACTAGGCGTCAAACCGGTAGTTTGCGAACTGTGCGGAATTACGGGCATTCATGGAGCAGTCGAGTCAGCGCCCCTTTGTAAGACTGTTTGCAACGCGCGGTCCTTACGTGTAATTACCTATGTTTGTGCAAGCTGTATTTAGCAGAAATTGATCGTCTCTTAAGCACTACACGACTTAATAATATTCATAACTTTCTAAAGTGATTGTCTACTTGCTACTAGATAGCTTATAAAAATGAAACCATTCACAATGTACCATAGAATACATCAGTATACCTTTTATACGTAGTAGAACCAGGCTGCCTAATCCTTAGATCTAATATTAAGGTTGTAGCACGAATAGGTTGGTTCGACCGGGTAAGGACCACGCTCTCACAGAATATCAGCGTAAAATAGCGGTTTTATGCTGCTGTACTTCGTATGGTAAGTGTACAGATCCGGAGATGCTTTTAATTGTATACCAGGCATTCCATCTTAGTCCTCAGAGGTGACAGCGCATCTGCATATTGATTCTTAATCGAAGGTAAATGTAGATGTCTATGAACCACAGTATACACTTACCTTCAGATGAACTGTGTGCTCGTTTGTCACCTTTATTCTATAAAAAATCTATGCATAATAAATAAAATTGAAATGTCACATTGAGCTAAGAGATCAAGAAGACATGAAAGAAATGCTGAATGGCAATTGAGCTCATAGAGAACCGCGGTGGATACTTCCTAGCATGAGACTTATGCCCAACATTGGCACATATAAGGCAATGATTATCAGGCAATAATCAAAGGCTGTAACATTAGTTTCTTTAGTTAATATATATTTAAAAAAAATCTATACTGAAATGCTTTCGATTACCGACATAAATTGAGTTTTGTTTTACTTAAAATTGAAAACATAAACTGACTATTCTCTCTCAGCAAGTAACAAATACATAATTATGTTAAACAGAAGAAAGGTTTATTTATTCAGGTGGACGAGTTTTTAACCATTTGTATATGTCTATTATAGCAAAAATAATCCTGAGCATTGTTGGTTTCGTTTAGTATTTCAAGTGAACTTATATAACAGTTCGCCTGATAGCTACTTGGTAAGTGGTAGTACCCTTTTTAAGGTTTTCGCTCTGGCTGTCGGTCTGTCTGTCAATCTGTCTGAGCTTATCTTATGAATGGCTGTGAAACCAAATGTGATGAAACTGATCACGAACGGATAGAGGGCAATGTCAGGAGGGATCTAGACTATGTTTTATCCGAAAAATTTGAACATTTCTTTACTGAAAAATGAAAATATGATAAAATAAATGATTTTAATTTTTTCTTATAGAATAAGGGTGATAAACGAGCACACAGTCCACCTGATGGTAAGTGAATGCTGTGGCCCATATATATCCATATTTAACCTCGACTTAGAATTAAAACGCAGATGCGTTGTCACCCCTGAGAACTAAGACAAACTGCCTCGTTTCCAGTAAAAAGGGGTCTCCAGATCTCTATACTCACCGTACGAAAGACATCAGTATTAAGCTGCTATTTTACGCTGGTGTTTTGTGAAAGCGTGGTCCTATCCCCGTCGAGCCGACCCATTCGTGCTACAGCCATGATATAGCTGCAGCGTGGCTCTACCACGTATTAATCTAAAAAAACGCCACATTAATAGATCCTATCCAGGTAAAGTCGTTTAAAAGACTTCTTTGCGTTAATAAGATTTGATTTTACCGACCGTTCATAGTTCACTGTCGGATATGGAATATGGATCCCTTTTAGAGATTGGAGTATTTTGTTATAATCGCCACCTCTGGCATGCTGCTTGGCTCTAGAAATAGATGTGATGGTAGTACCAACCCAGACAGAACATAAATAGAAAAGCTCTATCAATTCGGAGAATCTCTAACTTTCAGCACGTTTGTCACAGTAATTTAAAAATAATTTAATTCTCTTTATTCTTGACGATGGCGTATCTAGGATGTTTGTATAGTAAGATAGGATAACTCCTATCTTTAACATCGTTAACTATACTAGAAATTCGATAGAGATTTCAATGTTAATTTAATAAATAAAATACTAGGGGCAAACTAACTTCCTTTCGCCCATCTCATGGTAAGCGTCTCCTGCAGCTGGGAATGCCAGATCGGAAGACGAAAATATCTGGACAAAATTTAAAAATGTCTGGATTTTGGGGTTATTGTCGGGAGAAACAAATATTATAAATTAAAATGTAAAATAAAAAGTTTATTTTTTTAAATAAATAGGCTACAAAAAGACGTAACATTGTTGCCACATAACTAATTTAAGTACACTTAATTCTCAGGTTGCCACATGTATTTGGCAATTGGACTTTACTGAGTCCACCAATTTTGATCTTTTATTAGTATTCAAAAAAGATTTAAAATTCAAACAATTTACTTCAAAGTCAGTTTGTCAAACTACTAAATCAGCTTTTACTAAATCATAAGCATCTGTGAAGTGAAGAGAAGCTGTTTATCTGGAAATTTTGAGTTTTGTTGGGAGTCAAGAAAATCCCGACGAATCCCGACCATCTGGCGACTCTAACTGCAGCCCAAGTGATCTCCATCTAACTTCAATCAAAGAAGGCTAACCTTTGTCAAGGATTAAGATGGAATACATCACAGCCTGTAATTATAGTGGCTCTCTATACCCTTTATACCGGATCGCAGGCTACCTATGAAATTGCCGTTCAGCAGTACTGGCCACTTCAAATCAAAATAATTTTTGTTTGACTGAGAATTCTAATTTCAAATATTTTTTTAAATATGAAATTATTTTTCAAGGAGGCAGTAATGGCTTAGATGATTAGAGCTCGCTGTAAATTTCACAGTACGTGAGCAACCTGGTTACCCGCCGCAACTAATGCAATTGTTAATTGCACTTTTAAGTGCAATTATATGATTTAATACGTGTTTTCATGAATACCTTAAAAATTCGTGAAATTATGGAATATGACTACCGTCGTGGCAGAAACGCGGCACAAGCGCCACGCAACATTTACGATGTTTACGGGGGGAATACTACATACAAATGCACCGACTGTTATTGATTTGCCCGCTTCCGTTCTAAAAATTTTGACCTAAAAAATGAACCCCGTGGTCATCCGAAAACTTTGGTCGACAATGACGAATTAAAGACGATTACGGAAGCTGATGATACTCAAGCAGCAGCAGCTTTCGACTTTAGCTTCAAAACAATATTGGTCTATTTGCATCAAATTGGCAGGATAAAAAGCCTGACAAATGGGTACCCCACGAAGTCAATGATCGCCAGCGCGAAGTACGCGTCGAGACGTGCCTTGCAATGCTCAACAGGTACACAAACGAAGAAATTTTTAACCGCATTGTTACCTGCGACGAAAAATAGAAAGTTTATTGTATCAAGTTTACTGTATCCTAGTTCAGCACCTTGGTAATGCCCTAAACGAAAACTTACCCTTAGAAAAGTGAAGGTTACTCTTTGGTGGTAGCGCCGGTGTGATTCATCACAGCTTCTTAACAAACGAGATGAGCATTACTGCAGATGAGTATTGTAAAAAACTGAATGCAATAATGAAGAAGCTAGCACGTCCCCAACCATATTTGGTCAAACGCTCGTCCCCACTGCTCCTATACGACAACGCGCGACCTCTTACTGTACAACAGACGGTCTCAAAGTTACAAGAGCTGGGGCTGAAAACTCTCCGTCGTCCACCGTACTCATCAGACTTTGCGCCTACAGGCATCTACGTTTAAAAAAAATCAATTCCCAAGCGGCAGTACAAAATACCTTTGATAAATTTATTACCCCTGTCCAGCTGATTTCTTCAAGAAGGGCATCAATAAACTGCAACTTCGTCGGCAAAATGCCGGCAAAATGTACCCTTTATAATTAATATAAAAATATGGAAAAAATACTTTATTTCATTAAAAACGGATGTTTAATAGGTATATAATATGATTAGATTTGAAAAATATATAACACATTTTTTACTGTTCAGAATAAGTTATAAAGACTTGAATTGAATCACATCACATTAGCAACAGATGTCACACAACTTTAAAAAAAGGAGACGGGAAAAACAGTGTTACAATATTGAAAATATTCCAAACGGCACTCTTCTGCTCGTTCACTTTAATAAATCAAACAAAATGCCAATTAATGGGATTTCCGTAAGCATTGAACGCACCTGCCAATGGGTAGCAGAATTAATTTGAAGTTGTTTGTGACTTGAGCATTTCTATGTCACTGTGAATTTCTTCGAATTACGAGTATACTCGTATGTCCATTATTTACAGAGAATATTAGAATATGAAAATTATAAGCTTGCTTCAGACATTCAACTTTTTATAGAATATGGTAGACAAACGAGCATACAGTGCATCTGATGGTAAGTGGATGATGTGTTCTGCTTGGAATTATTAACATCTTTAATGAAAACCGAAAACAATTTTGTTCAATCATGATGATCTGTGAGCATGGTCCTTCAATCTTAGGTGCTAGTTGTACAAAAAAGTCCAATCTATCTGTTGTTTATATATTTATATTCGATTAGAATATCAAAGACCACTGCTGAACACAGCACTTTCCCACATATTGCATTAAAGGAGGTTTCCAACCATTTTCCACTTCTATATTTCCGCGAGTTACTATAGAATAGAAACATTTACATCTAACCTTGATTAAGAATCAAAATTAAGATACGTTATCAGTCATCACCCTTGACGACTAAGATTGGATGCTTCGCTTCCAGTAAACAGGTTCACCGCCATTATTCTGTGAAAGCGTGGTCATCCCCGGTCGAGCCGACCGATTCATGCTACAACCATATTATAAATGAAATGAATGATTTTATTCAATATAGATTATTGTATAATACTTATTGTAAGTCATTTTTTATTTATTTTTATGGACTTGGTCCTTTTTCTATGGCGTTGGTCCTGCGCCTAATCTCTGTCCGGTCGTGTCGGTTTACTGTACCATCAGACTATGAGTGAAGTATGAGTGAAGGAATAGAGTGTGCCAATATGCTTGCGCATTGCGCGCTTGGGCACTATAATCCTGTCCTGCGGCGAAAGCTAGTGACCGAAATTCGATCTGGAAGACATTATTACATTTATGTAAGTACAGTATGTATCATGAGATAGATATATATTCAGATAGATAGAATGCAGTGAGATTATGATGTGATGTGATAGATAGTGAGTTTAACTTTGAATTCACAGACTTTCTTTTTTCTTGTTCCGCCGTTATCAAAACACCACTGTATAGGTATAATGTCTCTCCAGTGTATCGAAATGACGAGTGCAGTATCAGTATCCACTTTTCACACCGTTCCACTACGCTGCTCTAGGTATTTTACACGTACCAGGTGTTTTGCACACAGTGTGCAGGTGAATATTGAGATAAATTACGGTCATCAAAAATGGAGGCAATAGCGTGTTTCCGATAGTCATGGGTTATACCACTCTTATCCTAAACGATGAAATGGAGTGATAGATTACTAACTAAATTGAACAGTCCAATAAATAGAAATACTAACGCTGTATTTGAAACATTAAATTAATAGAAGCGAGATTAGATATCGCTTGCCCTTTGTTTTCAATAAACGATCTAGGTGTATGTTAACAATTGGGCCTTTACCTTGCATGACAATAGTCACAATTTATGGACTCCGTAATGGAGAAATGTTTTCCTATTGAAAGGTATCAGATTTGAATGCAGGAAATTAAATCCGCGAACGGAATGGGAACACTGCATGGGCGTCAGATCCGGGACTAAATGGTACGCGTTATGTACGTGATATCGTATGTGTATTATCAAGTAAAAAAGTGTTACAATGAAATTATGTTGTGTAATCATTATTGCCATCAGATAAACATATGTCCATGAGTGGTAGGACTGTCACAGAACGGAACGGGTAGGGGAATCCTTATGATAAAAGTGAAAAGTATTAAGAAAAATAGAAAGCAAATTCAGTCTTTCATTACAGACCGTCACAATTCTACTATTGAACATTTTTTTATAGAATAGGGGTGACCAACGAGCACACAGTCCACCTGATGGTAAGTGGGTGCTGTGCTCTATAGACATCCACATTTATCCTCGGTTAAGAATCAAAACGCTGATGCGTTGTCACCCCTAAGGACTAAGATAGAATACCTCTTTTCCAGTAAAAACGATCTCGCTATACGAAACACAGTAGTATTAAGCTGCTATTTTACGCTGGTATTAGGTGAGAGCGTGGTCCTTTCCCGGTCGAGCCGACCCATTCGTGCTACAACCATAATATAGCTGCAGCGTCTCTCTCCCACGTATGAGACATATTAGACATATTATAAAGATTGAGCTCGATTATAAAGATAGAGCTCGTAGTGGTGATCTCTTGGCTGACAACTTGGTCTCGTGTTCCTCAACGTGATTGCTGATAAAGAGGTCCTTGGTTTAAATCCCGAATTAGGCCAAAATCAGTTACTGGGTTTTTCTGGAATAAAAATTCTTATTTCTGGAAATAAATTCTACACCTGATCTCTCTCCGGTCGTGTGGGATTACCATCCCATCGAAATAAGAAAGTGAGAGAATAGAGAGTGTACCTGTGCTTGCGCATACAATCGTGTACTGCGCAGATGGCTTGTCTCCGTTGAGACATGCAAAGACAAATCAACTAGGTTCCTAACCCAGTCAGCGCTAATATTTTTATCCATTGCAACTTTAAGAGTTGGTATGTACTGGTTTCTCTTTGTTTTCTTAGTCATCTACGGATTACTAAACCACAGCTAATAAGCCCGCCCTGCCACCACAAGGCAGGAGCTCGTTCAGGGGGGAACTATTCCTTTTTTTTTTAAATTAAAGCTTAACGTTTTAAATCTATAAATAAATATGACATATTATACAGACACAGTATGACAGTAGTTATATATTGCAGAATTAAGGACGGAGACCGCAAAAATGAGGGCGGAGACAGCAAATGGTATCAATACTACATTTGGTGAGTGTCTTTTTGGTTTAACCACTTTCGTAGTGTAATTCGACTTGAAGAATAAATCACGAGGAAGACCAAACCACTTGAAGATGATTTAAAAGTAATGGTGGAAGCCGATCCCTATCAAACAACTCGAGAAACTTTCTTATTCTTTTTAAACTCCAAACAGTATTCTTTTTAGTAAACTGAAGTTGATAGATGCAAATGGATACTGCTTTATGGTATTTTTAGGGTACGTTTGTGTTGAGCAGAGAACTTGATAAGAGCTAAGAGCTATAATGTTTATCATTATAGCTATAATGTATCATCCTATGTAAATGAGTGATGTTTTCGCTAAAAAGGGTAGTTTTTCGGAATTCTTCACCGCTGTATTGAATAACATTTTCAAGGTACTGGAAGGACTAGAAATAATACGGTATTAAAATGAATGGTTTCTTGCCGATGATGTAGTCCTTATCGCAGAATCGCTGGATGACTTAAGTACTATGCTCATTGACCTTAATAGTGTCTCGAAACGAATAGGTCTTAAGTGCTCTAGTGTTCAGGCAACTCATCTCAGCCTCCAAGAAATACGATGCGCCTTTAATTTAGTTATACTTAAAAAGCATTTTGATACGTAATCGAGGATAGATGTAGATGTTTATGGGCTGCAGCATCCATTTACCATCAGGTGGACTGTGTGCTCGTTTGTCACTCTATCCTATAAAAAATCATGAGTAGATGTAGCTGCTTCTTTGTTTTTTATAAGACCTTTAGTATGTATGGCTTTTTATTAATGCATTGTCTGTCATGATTAGCTTGAAAGAGTATCTAACGTTTATGTCTTCAAGGCCGAAATTTAGTCGTAACGACTAAACGGAGATTAGCCATCTACGCATGACAGGATTATGGTGCATGAGTGTGTGTGCAAAGACAGATGCACTCTCTAACCCCTAACTCATAGTTCGATAGGCCGTAATCCAACACAACTGGAGAGAGATGGAGGACATACCTGACGCAGAATAATTTCCAAGGGAGGAGGCTAAAACACTGCAAACTTTTTTCTAGGCTGCTACTGACATTTTTTTAACAAAAAACCTAATAACAGATTATAGCCTGACCCATGATGAACCCAGAACTAAAAGATCAGCTTTCGATTGCTAGACCAAGGAGGCAGTAAAATAAACGAAAGAGTTCGTTACTAGGACATCAGGCAACAGAGAGGATAATCCCTCATTGGTAATTGTCTTCCTCAGCATCAGTCAGTCTGCGGGATTTAGGTCTGATATCTTCGCATTCACATGTTGCTATTTTTGTCGGTCGCTAGAGTATTGTACTCCTAGTAGTAGTAGAAGGGGAACCTGAGACAGGAAATGTTGGCAGTTGTTTTCGAAAAAAAAAAACTATCAATATTTCCCTTTACACATGCGACAAAGAAACAGCAATCGTATTTTAAAGTATAACACAGTACGCGTTAAGCCATCTACAAACAATAGAAAGTTACGCTTAGCGAATCTCTTAAGCTATACAATGACAGGATTCCACGAAAAAAACGCCATCAAATAGTTTACAGACAGGAACGGACGGATAAACGCAACAGCAATAATTCCTGGTACAAACACAATATTTATTTATACATTATTCTCTGAATCGTCCATAACTCATATAATATGAGTGTGACGTACATATCTGAGCGCGACTGTACTTATCTAATTAGGATTTATATTTCAGTGGTAGCTTTCGAACCATTCCTTTACTTATTACCGCGCAATAACGGCCATAATCGCTTTTAGGTAATTTTAAACTCAATTTTCAAAGTAACACTCATTGCTTTCAGTTGGAAAGGATTAATTTTTGATAGAAGTTTCTTTTTGTAGTAAAAGTTTATCAAGAATGAAGAAGGTTTCGTGAAAAACATATTTTATCACTTTGTAATTTTACAAAGTAAGGGTAACGTCATTCACTATTAACGACAAAACAAATCATTTTTTTAAATTTATGTTCGCACTTTCAGATATAGGCAAACATAACAAAATTTTGACGTAGTATATTCACATACATACTATGGTTGTCGCACGAATAGTTCGGCGCGACCAGCGAAGGACCATGTTCATACAATACTAACGTGAAATGGAAACTTAATGCTGCAGTGTTTTTTTTATATATAATAGGGTTGCAAACGAGCACACAGTCCATCTGATGGTAAGTGGTTAAAAAGTAGACATTTCCACCTATCCCCGATTACAAATTAAAATACAGATGCGTTGTCGCCCGTGAGGACTAAGATGGAATGCCTAGTTTCCAGTAAAAAGGGTCTCCGGTTCGCTACACTCACCATACGAAACAAAGCAGCATTAAGCTTATATTTTGCGCTGGTATTCTGTGAGAGCGTGGTCCTTCCCCGGTCGAGCCGACCGATTCGTGCTACAACTATACTACTAATATAACTGTAGCATGGCTCTACCACGTGTAAAATGTATGTAAGGTGGTTTTTCCATGTTAGTCTCCAGGGTTGTTAGCGTTTCTGCATTTTTATTCTTAATGTCTATGGCCAGTAATCTATACACTTACGATCACAGTAACCACTTATCATCAGATGAACTGGTTTTCGTTTGTCACCCTCACTTCAATAGAATTATTAGTTTTTCAGACTGGATATACCTATTAGGCCTTATTGTATAAATATAGGCAGGGACGAGTAAAAATTCGCACTGAGAAATAATGATTCAACAAATACACGAACAATATCGATACATAAACAATAAGAACTATGCTATAAGCAACAACATACACAAAATAAAAACACATCATTTTACTTTATTGTGCGGATCTTAACTAATTAATTTTCAAGATCTTTAATAGTTCAGCAATGATAATACTAATTAAAAAAATTCAAGAATGACAAATTTCCAATTTCACTTTTTTTAATACAAACTACTTATTCGACATTTTGGGTCATTTAAAAACAAAACAACTTCAAGCTGTCGTAAGCTTTACAGTATAACGTTAACATTACCGTTACATACTATTAAAGTTCACTGCTGAATATAGTCCTCCCCCACAAATTACCTCACAGGTCATGGTGTAATATTTTCTATAGTAGCCACGCTTGGTGAGCGGGCTGGCATCCGTAGTTTTTTTTTTTATTTCTTAGTCGTTATCAGGAAGAGGCTGCTGCTCATCTTCTGATTTGTTTCTCTCTGCTGCCTCTTGCGACACCCACGGGGTGATGTGGTGTAGTGGATATTCTTACACAGTTACGTATAAAGAATATATAAGAGAAAGAAATGTTTTGCTTTTAAGCTCTCTTTCTTTTCTTGGCAGAATGTTCGTGGTCATCACTAAAGCATCTTTAAGGACAGATATAAGTCGCTTTACAAGCATCCGCCACTTCTCCCTGCTAGCCGATATCCTGGTACACTAGCGCAATGGACTGCTTACAGTAAACTTAATTTGGTCGGTCCATCGCACGTGTGACCTTCCTCGTCTTAGATGCCTTCCACTTTGCACCACTTCCAGTCACTCTCACGCTGGGACACGTGTCTGAATAATTTTATTATTACTGTTAGTCTGCACTAATACGTAAAATATTAATGATTTCTTATATTTACGCGAACACTACACATGATTAAAACTACTTTTACGGATTTTATCGCGTTTATTTTTACTTTTTATTTTCAAAAATAAAAAGTAAAAATAAACGTGATAAAATCCGTAAAAGTTGTTTTAATCACGTAAAATATTATTCTGTACCATATTTTTATTGTTTCGTGCTCTAGAAGCTCTCTTAAGGTAAGCATAGCGATGAAATATAAAAATTAAACACTTCGTTTACTGGGAAATAATATTCGATTCTTGTCGTTGATCAATCGAAATTAAAAAATTTTTCTTCCTCGCTCAAACTTCTGTGTGGAATCACCACCAGTAATTTTCCGGACCAACACAAATTCAGAAAAAGGACCTACTCTATTTTAAAAGACCGACAACGCGCCAACCATTCTCCTGCAATACCAGTTGCCACTGACCTTCAGGTAAGCCGCATGCTCGTTTGCCCCCTCTGATTAAAAAAATATTACGACAAATAAAATAAAGAAAAAAAAACATTGATTAAAACTACTTTTACGGATTTTATCGCGGTTAATTTTTAATTATTTTTAACTCCCGACGTTTCGGGTGCTTTCCAGCACCCATAGTCACGGGGGACTGAGATGACTGACGTCCCGATGTCATTATTAAACCCAGAGTACACGGTTAGTGCGGTTAAAAAAGCTGAAGGTACTCAATACCGGCTGATTATTTGATATCAATTATTATGCGTGCTGAAAAGCACCCGAAACGTCGGGGATTAAATATAATTAAAAATTAAACGAGATAAAATCCGTAAAAGTAGTTTTAATCAAAGCTTTTCCTATCAAATAAAACACTAAGAACAACCGAGCTAATTACGCAGCAATAAATACTATATCTGATAAAACTTTAGTAAATCATATTTTGGTTTCGCTTTCACATGACTGAACCCTAAACCACGTTACCTATAAAATAAGTCCATCTCACTACAATATTTGATACGTATTAATTTCAATAAAATACTTTCTTATATCCGCACAATATTTGAATACGAGGGTGGATTGAAAAGTACTCGGCCTAACCAAGAAAATAAACACATACTAAATCAGTTGTATTTTTATTTTTCTACATAATCACCATCAAGTTCAATACACTTTTGCCACCTCCCCTTCCAAGCATTTAGACCGTTGAAAAAAATGATTCTTCCTTAGAGTCAAAATATGCGTCTACAGCTGCTTTGACCTCGTCGTTTGTTGAAAATCTTTGACCTCCCAAGTGCTTTTTTAGGTTAGGGAACAGAAAGAAGTCTGATGGTGCCAGATCAGGTGAATACGGCGGATGCGGTAACAGTTCAAAGCCACAGTTGTGAATTTCAGCCATTGACTGTACTGACGTGTGAACACGGGCGTTATCTTGATGAAACAGGACTTTTCTTCTGAGCATTCCTCGACGTTTTTCTTTTATTTCCTCTCGTAAACGACGTAGTAAGGTGCAGTAGTAATCAGAGTTTATAGTCTGATCCCTTTCAAGATAATCAATCATAAGCACACCTTTCGAGTCCCAGAATACTGAAGGCATCACCTTATTTGCCGACAAAATCGACTTAGCCTTTTTAGGGGGTGGTGAACCAGGTCTTCTCCACTGTTTTGATTGTTGTTTTGTTTCCGGTGTACAGTAATGAACCCATGTTTCGTCCATAGTAACAAAACGATTCAAAAAATCATCTGCATCGGCTTCAAATAACTCCAAACAGTCGCGTGAAATAGTCAATCGCGTCCTTTTTTGTTCAACTGAAAGCAGTCGCGGAACCCACCTCGTAGACACCTTGTGGAAACCCAACTCGTTGACAATGATGTTTTGAGTTCGTTCATAAGAGATGCCTATAATCTCGGCTATCTCTCTAATTTTTAATCTGCGGTCTCCCATTATTAAATCAAGTACTTTTTTAATATTTTCGTCAGTAGTTGACGTCGAAGGCCTTCCAGAGCGGGGTTCATCTTTCACACTCTCTCTACCACGCTTAAATTCTGCTATCCATTTTTGACGGATGAATATGACAGAGCACAATCGCCTAATGTACTGACCATGTCATAATGGATGGCTTTTGATGATAGCCCCTTCTTATGGAGGTACTTAATGACGGCACGCTGCTCGATTTGCTCCATTCGCGGAAATTATGTCCGATTACTTTGTTAATAAATTTATAAAATCACAACTAATTATCGCACACGTTTCGAACTTCACACAATGAACTAGTCTGAACTGAACTAAATAATGTGGGTAGATTTGATTTTTAGAATTGAATGGATCTGTGTTAGGCCGAGTACTTTTCAATCCACCCTCGTATTATGTTACTTATTAGCTTATTACACATAACGTTTCAAATAATAATCAACTGAGCTTTTTAATAGAATAAGGGCGACAAAGGAACACACAGTTCGTGGATGATGTGATTCATAGACATTTATGATTAATTAAGAATTAAAATGCAGATGCGTTGCCACCCCTGAGGACTAAGATTAAATGCCTCGATTCCAGTAAAACGGGCCTCCGGTTGTCTACACTCACCATACGAAACACAGCATTAAGCTGCTATTTGACGCTGGTATTCTGTCTGTGAGAGCGTGGTCCTTCCCCAGTCGAGCCGACCGATTCGTGCTACAACCATATAATAGCTGCAGCATAACTATACAACTTATATGCTATTAAGGCATGAAGACGTGATTTAAGATTTTTGTCTATTTTGGTTTGGCTGATTCTCTTGTGATGAAACTGCACGATCAGATGGAAAGCAATGTCTGGAGTGATCTAAGCTGTACTTTATCTAAAAACTTGAAGATTTAAATTAAAATGAAAAACTATAAAATTAATGGTGTTTTACTATCTAAATAACGCCAAATTTATAAATCCTACCTATCCAGGCAAAGTAGCGGATCGCTAACACTATAAGAAAAAGAAAGTTAACTAACGGAACTAAGAGGCCTTAAAATTCTTATGAAAAACTTACTCAACTTAATCTAAGTAAACATCGCTATTCAACTGTAAGTTTAATAGATACATTCACTTACCTTATTCAAGTTTTGCTTTCACTCCAGCAAGTTCAATAGTACTCACATAAGTGTTTGTTCAAACTTGACCCAATACTTCAATAGAACTTGCCCGGAATATGTATGCTATCGGTTAACGTTGGAGACAAATATTGAATTTAAGAAAGTTAAAAGAAACGTTTCAGCCTAAATACGTCTGTTAGATATAAATCTCCTCAGAAAGCCATGGAGCATCTTTACTTTCTTTACTTTTCTGCCTAAGAGCCCGTTTGGGTAGACACCAAACTCTTACCAATTTTTGACGCCCCTGAGAAGCATCCTATCTTATTCCTCAGAGGTGTCATCGCATATGTCGCCTTCTTTGTCTCTGATGGAGAAGGAATAGTGTTCTTCCGAGGGGCGGCTATGGAGAGGCCAATGTTGGTGGGACCACGGATGTGTGCGAAAACGTTTCCGTAACCGTGCTGATATACAGTGAATATGGTACACCATGCGATTTTAGTCAGCGTGAGTCCGACACATACCGTATTTGCCCCGGCGAGGCGGGTATGCATAGGCAAATCCTCATGCAAAAAAAAACCTTCTTTGGTTCAAGATGGCTGTGTCCAGGGACTGTAAAGATACTTACCATCAGATTCGTTGTAAGTTTGTATAAAACTTACGTTTTATAAAAAATTTTGTTCGCCGGGCTGCTTAAGTGCATGTTGATCGACTTCACATAATATCCTTTTTTCTGAGTCATGAAGGTTTCTGGTAACGCCAGTTAACAATCTACTTTATCAACATTACATTACATATCGCATTGAGTTCGTCCTAAGTTATATCTACTTTATCAACATGACTAGTGCATATTTTTTGTTTCCTTCCTTCCTTCCCTTTCCTACCGCACGCGCTGCCGCCGAGGTGAAAAAGAGGATCTCGGCGCGCGTCATTATACTAAGTGATATTACGCCATCCGCAACGCACGGCCACCCGTCGCGTCTTATGTACATTAACCGCAAACCGCGCAGGACGAACATTGAGTTCTCCTGTTTATGTTTAATATTCACCGCATCAGACATTGTGTCTTTGTAACTCATAAAAGTGTGAGACGCCCCCGTAAGGGCAAAGGTGGAGAGTGTGGGACTTCACGAGACTGTTCCGAGAGTGCGTGTGCGCCGAACCACGTGGCGAGCTCGCGGTATAGCAGACACTCCAGGAGGAAGGCGCGGCAGCCCTCATCAGGTCAGTGCGTGCTATCCCACCTATTTATTTTCCCCTTTGCCGTATGCACCAAAATTACAGTCCACTAAATCTTTATCGAAGATACCTTAAGTTACTGGCGTCTCCATTTTTAATGGTCACTTCTCGCTGGATTGACCTTGACTTTCCGCCCTTATTAGATCGTTATCGTAATAAGCGTTTATATAATTAATTATTTATATTTTAATCCGACTTCGGATTAACCCCGCCCTTATTAGAACACTAGAATAGGTCCTAATAGGTGACATTCATAGTAATTTTAAAACTATATTCATAGAATGAATAAGCATATAATTATCTATATAAATTATTTGTTGTATGTTCACATCACGTCATCAACTTTTAACTACATCTATAGATTATACTGTTAAATTACATTTATTATTTGCACATATATTTAAGCATTATATTCGTTATAAATAACTTCATAATTATTATAAAAGTTAACAATTAAAGTTCATCGTTAACAAAACTAATATTTAATAATTCAACCGCGTAGCGAGGTCGCTTACAGACTACCCGCTTATAATTATATTATTTTTGCCGCATAACTTAAGTTGTAATGCCGCCTAAAAAACAAATAGCATCGAATAATAGCGATTCCTCGGATAATGAGGGCACACCTGATGCTGAGTTGGTTTTATTGTTAGCTAAACGAGATGCTTTATTTCAAATAGTGCAAAAAATATATGATATGTCCTCGGACATCCACATAAACACTTCCACGATGGAGCGTTTTCTTGATGGAAGTTCTAATATTAATGCTTTACGTATTGAGTTTAAACAGGTCTTAGATAATTATAATTCACATTTATTAAAAATAAACCCTATTGCTAAACCTGATTATAACAGCCTCATTGCGTTTGAGTCTCTTTGCGGTAGAATAAATAGGCTTTATTTACAATATTCGCAATCTAATTCACAAAGTACTAGTACACCATCTAAAGCCAGATTCTCACTTCCGCCTATCGAACTTATGCCATTTTCGGGTGACATTCGCTCATGGCCTTTATTTTATGCTAGCTTTAAATCAACCGTCCATGACAACACATCGCTTACCGACGCTGAAAAGTTATACTATTTGCTAGGTAAACTAATGGGCAAAGCCCTATCTGTATGCTCAGGTATAACTCCTTGCGCTGAAAATTATAAAATTTTATTGCAAGCACTCGTTGACAAATATGAAGACCGGCGTATGCTAGCATCTACATATATTAATCAGATGTTCGAATTTAAGCCATTGCAATCGGCCACCGCAAATAATTTTGATTTATTTACTGATAACTTTATAAGTGCAGTGCGCGCTTTACAAAACTTAAAGTTAGATAATCTCGCGGACTTAATTGTTCTTCATATCGCGCTTAAGAAGCTGGACCCGGATACCATTCGCTCTTTCGAATATAGTCATAACTCGATGGTACCTACCTTTGATGATTTAGTAAATTTTATTAAGACCCGCTCCAAAGTTTTGCAACGCACCGATTCTAGTACAAATTTTAATAGCGCACCAAACAATCGACGAGGTAACGGTAACAATCGTCGCTGTAATAATACTTCGTCGCCGAAGTATCAGGCGTACGTAAGCACGACGACTAGTTGCTCAAAGTGTCTGTGCGATAATATTGTGCATCAACACCTATTTAAGTGTGCAGACTTTAATAAAATGACGCCGCAGGAACGATTTAAATGCGTAAAGAGTAACAATGCATGTGTGAATTGTCTCAGTTTAAGTCATCGAGTGTCTAGTTGCTCTTCAAATTATAGTTGTCGAGTTTGTAAATTTAAACAACAAACACATTGTTGCACTTCCACCGCAGAAGCGATAATGCTTCCCCTGCGCTGGCGCGTTCTCCACCGCTTCAGCCAGTTACACTGAAGTCTACAACCCCCGCGCCCGCACACTCGCCACCCCTCACCGCAGGTGCGCGTTCAGACGTCGCGCTGTGTACTTCGTTCAAGAATGTTTCTCAACGTTCACCGCCTCCCGCGCGCGCAAGTCGTTCGCAGAGAACTGTTTTATTATCAACCGCTCAAGTATTTGCTTACGATGCTAAGGGAGAGAAACAAATTATTCGTATATTATTAGACTCCGCGGCTCAAAGCCATTTTATGACTAAAGAGTGCTGTCATCGTTTAGGCGTTCAACAACACGATACCGAATGTACTGTAGTAAAGGGATTCGGTGGAGTTGAAAAAATTGTAAAATCGAAATCGATTGATATTAAAATTTTCTCACGATTCGACTCGAATATTAACTTCAATATTTCAACGCTAGTTGTTGATCAAATCACCGACCTTTTGCCCACCGCTGTGGTAGACACATCTGTCTTATCACACTTCCATGGCATAAGACTCGCTGATGAATGTTATAGCATGCCTAATAAAATTGATGTTTTGATAGGCGCATCCCTTTTCCCGCACTTACTATGTCCAGACGTAATTTATTCGTCTAACGACTTGTCCGGGCCCTCGGCTTTGAATACGGTATTTGGTTACGTTATTATGGGCTCAGTGCCGACACTTCAGGTAGATCATTCTTTAACGTGCTGCTCAGTTCTAAAGTCTCCTATCGTTGACAAATTAGTGCAACGATTTTGGGAGCTTGAACAGCCACCCTCCGCACCGCCCATTCAGTGTCCTTCAGACATTGAATGTGAAGAGTTTTATAAATCTACGACATCCCGCGATCCTTTTACTTGTAGATATATTGTTGGCCTGCCATTTAAAGATGACGTTTACTCTCTCGAAGATTCTTATGAAACCTCTCGACGACGATTCATGTGCTTGGAGAGGAAACTTCAAGCCTCGCCTACATTAAGGTTAGCATATGATGACGTCATAAAGGAATACTTAGCTAAAAATTATATATCCCCCGCACCGCCGTATGACTCTCATGAACCCGCTCCAATATATGTCATACCGCATCATGGAGTCTTACGCGAAGATAAGAAGTCAACGCGTCTGCGCATCGTCCTGGATGCTAGCAGTAAGACGAACAATGGGCGATCATTAAATGATATTCTGCATTCAGGACCAAATTTGTAAGGCGACTTGTTCAATATAATTTTAACTTTCCGCTTACATCCAATCGCTATGACAGCCGACTGTCGCCAACAATTTATGCAAATAGTTGTTCGCGATTCTGATCGTCGTTACCAATGCTTCCTATACCGCTTCCGTCCACAAGACCCACTTGTGTTATACCACTTCAATCGCGTGTGCTTCGGTTTAACTTCGAGTCCATACCATGCATTGCGCACGGTAAGACAGCTCATTGATGACGACGGCGCAAAGTATCCACTTGCGAGTCGTATCGCATTTACTTCGCTATATATGGACGACATCGCGTTCTCTATGCCCAGTGAATCCGAGGCCAGTGAGACCTCTCGGCAGCTGATAGACTTATTCAAGGGTGCCCAATGGGACCTGATAAAATGGCATAGCAACCGTCGATCTGTTTTAGATGACCTCCCTACTTCTCATAAAATTACAGGAGAAGTAGAGTTCGATAAATCAATGCCACATAAAATACTAGGCTTGCATTGGTCTACCGATAGTGACGCCTTTTATTTTAAGATATCTGTTCCCGCTGATGTGACGTGCACTAAGCGCGCCATCTTATCTACTGTCGCTCGCCTGTGGGACATAATGGGTTTCGTTGCTCCCACAGTCGCGTACGCCAAATTGTTAATAAAGCAGCTTTGGCAACTTAATTTAGATTGGGACGACATACCACCACCGCCAATTACTAAGATGTGGAGGCAATTCTGTGCTGAATTACCAGCTCTTAATGATTTACGTATCCCGCGACATGTTGGTGTATCCAAAAACTGTACTGCGTCACTTTTTTTTTCGCGTCGGAAAACACGCGTTTTCCGACGCCAGCGAGCACGCATACGGTGCCGTAGTCTACATACATGTAAAAAGCGTCAATGGTAACACCGTCCAGTTGATTTGTGCAAAGACTAAAGTCGCACCGACGAAACCACTATCTATTGCACGCCTTGAGCTTTGTGGAGCGGTTTTACTCTCAAAATTGCTTCGCAGAGTACTCGACAATTATTCTCTTGACCTTGCAATATCAGTCTATGCCTTTGTAGATTCAAAAGTAGCTCTGTACTGGATAAAGAGTTCGCCACACAAGTGGCAGACCTTTGTTGCAAACCGCGTTGTTCAGATTACCGACAATATTCGCGCTGATAACTTTTATCATGTCGCAGGTACTGAGAATCCCGCTGACATACTTTCACGTGGCGTTACGCCAAATAAATTAGTTTCAAACCCCCTGTGGCTCCATGGGCCTCAGTGGACTTCGTTAGATCCATCTCAATGGCCTCTTCGTATAATAATGAGGTTATTGCAAATATGCCTGAGAAGAAGATTTTGTCGCACACTGTGTGCACATCTGTCTGTAATTCTGCGATTTATGAGCTCGCATTCCGCATCTCTTCTTGGAGTAAACTTCTACGTATAATTGCGTACGTGTGTAAGTTTGCTAAATTATTGCCCCGCCGCAACACTACTGTAGTGACTGCTGATGATCTCAGTTTCTCTGAGGTTATAATCCTCCGCGCCCTGCAAAAACAGCATTTTGCAGTGGAATATTTAAATATTGAAGGTAACAAACCTTGCTCGCCCGCTTTCAATCGTTTAAGGCCTTTTATTGAGAATGGTTTAATCTGCATTGGTGGTCGTCTTTCGAACTCCGCATTAGATTACACACAAAAATATCCAATTATACTCCCGCGCAGTGATCATGTAGTGAACATGATTATTGACTATTATCATATTAAAAATTTACACGCTGGGCCTGAATTGTTATTGTCATTGCTCCGTCAAAAATTTTGGATACTTTCCGTACGCCGCACTGTGAGAAGCAGAGT
Organism: Parnassius smintheus behrii; assembly: GCA_036936625.1. Taxonomy (NCBI): domain Eukaryota; kingdom Metazoa; phylum Arthropoda; class Insecta; order Lepidoptera; family Papilionidae; genus Parnassius; species Parnassius smintheus. The sequence goes on from JAUPFT010000007.1 coordinate 52,360,575, forward strand.
CTACAAGTGTAATATATGTTTCCGGCTTAGACCCCGTCCAACTTACCCTTTGATGGCTGATCTTCCCCATAGTCGTGTAAGACAAGCTATTAAGGCATTTACACACACGGGCTACGATTATGCCGGTCCTATCGCATACACTCCTGTACGTCGTCGTGGTGTACGCAGCGAGAAGGCGTACTTATGTGTTTTCACATGCCTCACGACTCGAGCTGTACATATAGAAATCGCTACAGATCTTAGTAGTTCTAGTTTCCTCGCTGCGCTTAAACGTTTCCTCTCTAGACGAGGGCCGATTCAGTTTTTATATTCGGATAATGGAACGAATTTTAAAGGCGCCGCTTCGTATCTTCGCGATCTCTATAAATTTCTAAACGTTGAATACCGCCCAAAGCTTGAGCAAGAGTGTGCTGAGAATCGTATAACATGGAAGTTCATCTGTCCCAACTCTCCTCATTTTGGAGGCGCCTGGGAGAGTATGATCAAAGTCGTAAAAACGCATCTGTTCCGAGTTATCGGACATCAGTTACTTTCATACGAAGAGCTTAATACTGTTCTTGCGCAAATTGAGTGCTTGCTAAACTCGCGGCCCTTGACAGTATTGAGTTCTGATCCTGCAGAGCCTTCAGCTCTTACTCCGAGTCATTTTTTGAATACCGCACCTTTATTGTCATTACCCGCACCCAAAGTCAAATCTGACTCTACCAGTCTGTTACACAGGCATTCTTTACTGGATAAATTAGTTCAGTCGTTTTGGGATCGGTGGAGGACGGAATACCTTCACGGATTACAAGTTCGTCAGAAGTGGAACACCCCGTCTACGGCTATCGTACCAGGCATGGTTGTAATTGTGATAAATGATAATGAACCGCCCCTTGCTTGGCCATTAGCGATTGTCGAGTCTGTTCATCCTTCGAAGGATGGCGTAGTTCGAGTAGTGACCGTGAGAACTACTAAGGGAACATATCTCCGTCCTGTTGCTCGTATTTGCCCTCTCCCAAGACAATAAATCACGATTATTTTGATTATAATTATTTATCTAAATTAGGAATTAAGTTTATATTTATATATATTAAAAAAGTATTAAACCGCAATATTATATTTATGTATACATTTTCTCGCTTACCAAGTAAGGTTAGTAGATGAGACATGCGCATTGAGCGCATCCTCTCACTTTATATACCGCTTATTTATTTGTTTTCCTTTTACTTTTTATATTACGGTTGTCTTTTAAAGGTGACCCTTTAAGGGCGGGAGGAAATGGTAACGCCAGTTAACAATCTACTTTATCAACATTACATTACATATCGCATTGAGTTCGTCCTAAGTTATATCTACTTTATCAACATGACTAGTGCATATTTTTTGTTTCCTTCCTTCCTTCCCTTTCCTACCGCACGCGCTGCCGCCGAGGTGAAAAAGAGGATCTCGGCGCGCGTCATTATACTAAGTGATATTACGCCATCCGCAACGCACGGCCACCCGTCGCGTCTTATGTACATTAACCGCAAACCGCGCAGGACGAACATTGAGTTCTCCTGTTTATGTTTAATATTCACCGCATCAGACATTGTGTCTTTGTAACTCATAAAAGTGTGAGACGCCCCCGTAAGGGCAAAGGTGGAGAGTGTGGGACTTCACGAGACTGTTCCGAGAGTGCGTGTGCGCCGAACCACGTGGCGAGCTCGCGGTATAGCAGACACTCCAGGAGGAAGGCGCGGCAGCCCTCATCAGGTCAGTGCGTGCTATCCCACCTATTTATTTTCCCCTTTGCCGTATGCACCAAAATTACAGTCCACTAAATCTTTATCGAAGATACCTTAAGTTACAGTTCCTCACAATGTTTTATTCTTCTGAGTACGTTATTCAGTACATGATTTGCAATTATCAATTTCATTGGTGACGTTGGAAATCGAGCTCAAGCTGCCGGAGTATTATCAACTTTATAGCGGACACTTTTACCTACACCTGAGCTACCACGGTATTTTTTTAATAGTGTTACGAGCTTGAGGTTCGTGACAATAAAAATTGCCGATAAAATTACCTAAATTAACACTTTAATTTACTTTACACAAATTAAAATTAAAACACTAATAATTAAACACACTAATTCACTTAATTCCGCTCCGAAGCTTCGCTTATGTCGCCGAGTTCAACTCTACTCTGCCCTGATCGCATCTTGCAGCGCCTATTTATTTAAATTAGCAAAGAAGCATCCCGAATATTCAAGTAAATGCGCGCAAAGGGACGAGTGTGCGAGTATAGATTTTCTAGAAACTTAGTTCTTCAGATGGCGCTGTCGGTTGAGAGATCTGTGATGTCATTTTCTGCAACGCTCTACTCGCTCTCGTTCCTGACACTAGATGGCGCTAGTATATCGTCGACTTGAGCGCGTAACACTGCCCCCTCCTAAGACATGCTCGTCCCGAGCATTATCGGCCCCATAATAACGCGCCAAGCGATCCACATGGACGATCTTAGGAGTCCCTCTTGCGCCTTTCTGTAACGGCTCCGCAATGTCAAGGGCTGTCCTATCCCGTGGTGCACCAACATTGTACAATTTCGGTGCTCCTCTACTACGTGTCTGAGGTCCCCGCACGGCCGCACAACTCGTACATGTACGACACCAATCCTCGACATCGTCACGATAATGGACCCAGTAAAACTGTTCTCGAACCTTCAGTAGAGTTCGTTTAACTCCCAGATGAACTCTTGAACGACCATTATGGCACAGCTGTAGAACATTCGGCACTTTAGCTTTAGGGACAACCATTTGCAAACGACAGCTGTCTCTTCGACCATCGTCCCATTTACGGCACAGGACTCCATCCTGAATCAGCAAGCTGTCCCATTGGGCCCAATAGCTTTTCGTGGTTGAACTCATTGCTGCGACGTCCCTCCACTTAGGCTTGGTAGCACGGGCCTTCATCCATCCCAGAATCGGCTTGATGTCCGGATCTTCCTGCTGTGCATGTCGTAGGCTGTCCTTCCACCCGTTGCTGAGGTGATCTGACCTGAGCATCCTCACGGATACCACTTCCTTACTCTCTTGCCTACTACAGTGGTTGAAATCTTCAGGACAAGGTCTTCTTGACAATGCACCTGCGCTGCCGTGAGATTTCCCGCTGCAGTGTCTGATAGAAAAGTCGTATTCCTGCTGCTGCTGGGCGGTGCTGTTAGCCGCACTTCCTTTCTGAGACCGTTCACCTTCCCTTCCTAGGGTGTGCTTAGGGCAGCTGGACCGAAGATGGCCCCTTTCCCCACAGCCATAGCACCTAGGGCTGTATCTTTTATTGTGGTCGCGAACCGTAACTGCTGTAACCTCCCTGACGCGATGGGAACGATGATCCTGCCGCACGGCTTCCACTTCCAGTGCATGGGCCAAGGCGTCCTTAAGCGTCTCGTGGTGCCCGAGCCTCACAGCAGCTCTGACTTCCAGGTCGCGGATGCCGTCGATGAATGTCTGCACCAGGTTCCCTTCAATGAGCGCAGGTACAGACCGGTATGCTTTTCGCACCAGCTTCTCCACCTCAAGGGCCCACTGCTGCAGGTTTTCGTTGCTGCGTTGCACGCGATCTTTAAGCTGCGCGCGAAAGACGTGTTCCAGGTGAAGGTCACCATATCTCGCCTCCAAGGCCTCAAGAAGCTGCTCATAGGTCACTTTCTTACCGAGAGCTTCCAACACAGTTAAGGCTTGGTCGCGCAGGCCTAGGGTGAGTGCAGTCATGGCTTGGCTTTTATTCCAGCCGTTCGCCTCCATGACGGCCTCGAACTGGATTTTGTAGGCCGACCAGGAAGAGGTCCCGTCGAACGGCGGCACTTTGAATCCTCGTAGCGAAGGTGCTGCAGCTACTACGGGAGCTGTAGTTCCATCCCCAAGTTTGAGGTCGTTTAGCGTTTTCTTCACGTTAGCCATCACGTTATCAACCCGATTGTTCACATGGTTGATTCGGGTTTCATGTTCTTCGATTCGGGTTTCAGCTTCCGACAGGCGGTTGTCGTGTTGAGCAACCCTATCCTTCACCTGCCTTATCTCTTTCCCAAAGGTAGCGTGAAGGTCCTTCATGAGGAGCATCTGCTCTTCCGAACGACGAGCCTGTTCCGCCTGCTGACGGGCCTGTTCCTCTTGTCGGCGGCTCTGTTCGTCCTGTCCGCCCCGCAGCTGTTCTTCCAACCGACGGACCTGTTCCTCCTGTCGGCGAGCCTGCTCCTTCTGTCGGCGAGCCTGCTCCTCCTGTCGGCGAGCCTGCTCCTGCAGCATCACCATCAGAGCACCTAAGTTAGGTGCCACAGACGTAGAAGCTGCTGACGGACCGGCTTCCGTGGCCGGCGGCTGGCCCTCAGACATCTGCGGCGTTGCACCACCAAATCTCCTCTGGTCCGTCTCCTGCTGGCGTTGACTTCGGGTACGGACACCCTCCGTTTCCTCCTTAGGTAAAATCGGCATTATTTTATCCCACTTCTGACACCAATTGTTACGAGCTTGAGGTTCGTGACAATAAAAATTGCCGATAAAATTACCTAAATTAACACTTTAATTTACTTTACACAAATTAAAATTAAAACACTAATAATTAAACACACTAATTCACTTAATTCCGCTCCGAAGCTTCGCTTATGTCGCCGAGTTCAACTCTACTCTGCCCCGATCGCATCTTGCAGCGCCTATTTATTTAAATTAGCAAAGAAGCGTCCCGAATATTCAAGTAAATGCGCGCAAAGGGACGAGTGTGTGAGTATAGATTTTCTAGAAACTTAGTTCTTCGGATGGCGCTGTCGATTGAGAGATCTGTGATGTCATTTTCTGCAACGCTCTACTCGCTCTCGTTCCTGACACTAGATGGCGCTAGTATATCGTCGACTTGAGCGCGTAACAATAGGATAGGGTGACAAACAAACACGCAATCCACCTAATGGTAAGTGGATGCCGTGGACCACAGACATCTATCCTCGATTGCGAATAAAACTGTGTGACCAAAAAGTGAGGACTGAGATATGCCTGGTTTCCAATAAAAAGGGTATGCCTGGTTTCCAATAAAAAGGGGCTTCGGATATTTACACTCACCATACGAAACACAGAAGCATTAAGATGCTATTTCACGCCTGGTATTCTGCAAGAGCGTGGTCCTTCCCCGGTCATCCGACCCATTTGTGCTTATTTCATTTCCATTTTATTAACCTATATTAACCGATTCAATATCATTGACGTTATGAACACTTCAAATAAAATTGTGGACGAATGGGCGCGTCATATTGAACCCATATGGAATAAAAACCCATAGTGAGGTGGATATGTGTGGAGTGGAGAATGAGGTTTAAACTTATGTAGTTCCAGATATCCACGTATGTAGCCACTCATCATAAAATGTTTGGACCTCGTTTAAAAAAAACTTTAAAACAAGGCTTCGGATTAGGACGGTGAGAAGCAATTGATACGAACTTGAACCGAAATGCAATTAATTGGGTAGGTATACCAACGCTCATACTGAGTCAGATAATAGAAAATGGTCTATATAATAGATGAATAAAGTAATAATAATAGATAATGTCCTCCAAACCGAATTTCGATCACGGCGGCCTGCCTCAACGGAGACCAGCCATTGGCGCAGGACAGGATTTTAGTGCCCAAGTGCCCAGGTGCACTCTCTATTCCCTCACTCTCATAGTCCGATGGTATGCGCCTGATCTCCTTCCGGTCGTGACGGTCGCAGGACCAACGGCTTTACGTGCTTTCCGAAAAATGGGGTTAACACCGCCAACTTCCTGACTCCAGGCAGCTACCGAAAATTATTTGACGGTAAAACTCAACAATTAATTGTTTGGCCCGACCCGAGATTCTAACCCGGGATCTCATGATCATCAGTTGCACTACTATAACCACTATACAAACGAGGCGAGAATAAAATAATATAAGAATATCCAATACCTAATATCATCCTCTTGGTGTCTTAAGAGGCGACAGAGAGAAACTTAACCAGGAGACTGGCGGTAGAATGTTTCTGGTAACATCTGAATTAAAATAAAAAACTATCGCAGTTTTTATTTTTATAGCCAAACCGCTAGCCAAACGTGGCAATCATGGGTATTATCTATATATGAGACAGTGGGGGTGGCCCATGTTCTTCAGTGAACTTTTGATGGACTGTAATGATAATGGTAATGTAAAAAGGTTTTTTATTTTGATTCCAAGAACGGAAGCCTAAAAGAAGATCGTCTATAAAATGGGTAGAGTCAAAGACAAAAGAAAATGTGACTCTGGGTAGAATGAACACCAATAAAAATGTAATATCGACAAGGCATCATTATATACGAAATATTATTTAGCAGATTTTGTTATAAGGCACGCGATACACAATCAAAAACGTTGTAACTCCAATCGTAAGTGGGCGTGAATGATTAACATCGCTATAAAAACTATGTAGGCGGAAATTTTCTTAATCCATAATATTTAAATAAATATAAAAGTTGTTTGGCAAAATGTAGACTTTCTGCAATACAGAATGTGATGTTATGTATATGTATTCTGGAGAGTATCCAAATAATTTCGTATGAATACCGCCTATTTCGTGTTTATGATTGCCGTAAAAATATAGCCAGAAATATTTTATCTAAAAGATGTTTAAGGTCGCTTTTTGTAGTTCATTTTGACGTAAGAGTAACCATAACTCTTTTGTCGCGTCGTTATGAAAAATGTAACACCAAGGCAGGTTACTCATCGGTCGGCATAGCAGCGTCGTAGAGTTCTCCATATCGAGGTCTTAACCCGAGGCCTCATTGGAGAGCATTCAGGGGACTCTCTTGTTTAAACAAGCAACTTACCCCGGCTTTGCGTATCTTTTTACGATGTTGTCAATTATATATAAGCAATATATATAAGAATATTTTAACGAAAGCCTCATCAAAATCCATCAAGATTTATTGTTTTAAGCTAATACACAAGCACAGTAAGCAGATTTGGATATAAGTGACTATGTTGCATTTTATGTCTAAGAAATGTTTTTATTCCCCGCCGTACTTACCGAACCGTTAATTGCAAGTTTAAGTGCTGATTTACCACGTGCTCGGTGTGTGAAGTAAAACATCGTAAGGAAAACTGCATATGTAAGAAACAAACAAAATATTTCGCAGATATGTAACGTTCGACAAACATGTATTACCGACTTTCCTTTGGATTACGACTTTAAACGAGAAATGAAGAGCGAGTTGAGCACAGCTGTGGGATGTATAAACCAGGCGGTCCCATAATGAACTGGCCTGATATAGTTCAACGCGACATGTCGCTACATGTTGTGTTGCATTAAATAGGACGTTTATCGTGCACTTAATATAAGAAACATGCATCGACATGAAATGCTTAGTCTTTGTTTAACAGGCATTTGAATAACGAGAGTCGCGTATTTTTTCAAAATGTCGAAAACTGAGTATCGAAGTGTCATAAAGTTTCTGTTTAAAGAAGGTTTATCCCCTGCCCAAATAAAAGAACGATTGGATGGCGTGTATAAGGAGTCTGCCCCCTCCTATAGCACAGTGAAAAATTGGGTGAAAGAGTTTCGCCTCGGGAGAGAAACCGTCGAAGACTTTGGCCACGACGGCCGACCTGTGGAAGTGCTCACTCCCGAAACGATTGCACTTATCGAAGAGGAGGTTCTGAGTGACCGCCATTTGAAGATTAGAGAAATTGCAGCAAGGCTTGGGCTCTCTAAGAGTACTGTTCATCGCGCGATCCATGAACATCTTCACATGAAAAAAGTGAGTGCAAGATGGGTACCGAAACTTCTATCAGTGGTACAGAGACAGGAAAGAGTGCGCTGCGCTTCGGAGTTTTTGGATCTTTGTGGCGAAAATCCAAAGACTGTGATCGAGCGGCTAGTGACTGTTGATGAAACTATGATCTTGTATTATGATCCACAAAGCAAGCGCGAGTCAATGGAATGGCGTCACAAGGGTGAAAAGCCCCCTAGAAAGGCAAGGTGCAACAATCGACTAAAAAACTGATGTGCACAATATTTTGGGATTTTCAAGGCATTTTGATGGTGGATTTTAAAGAACGTAATACAGTCGTGAACGGCGAATATTATGCTTCTTTAATATATAAATTACGAGACAAGATAAAGGAAAAACGAAGAGGCAAGCTGTCTAAAGGTGTCCTGTTGCTCCATGACAACGCCCCTGTTCATACCGCTGGTGTTTCGAAGGATGCAGTTCGTCAATGCGGGTTCACAGAAGTTTAACATCCAGTCCGACTAATATTTATTTCTAAATTTAAAGCGGGACTTAAGAGGAAAAAAATTTTCAAGCGATGAAGAGTTGCAGGCGGCCGTCTTCAGTCATTTTGAGGATAAAAAATGTGATTATTTTTATAAAGGTTTAGAGATGTTGATTCACAGATGTCAGAAGTGTGTTAGTATTCATGGTGATTATATTGAAAAATAAAATTGGTTTCGTTTCATTTCCTTCATTGGTTTATAGTTAGGCCAATTCATTATGGGACCGCCTACATATATAGGCTTTAACTTTACTCACTTTACTGTGTTTACAAGGAAAGAAATAAACCTTTATTTGTTGTTTGGGTGCTCTATGGAAGTTGAGACATCTCCTAGTACACCAACTTAAAAAAACTTAACTGCGTCTTGAGATTAGCAAGAATAACGTTTTATTTCTGTTTCAACTTTGTATTAATCCATTTCAATCATTTAGTCGCAAAATACAGTATCCAAGGGTGAATAACCTACAAAAACGCTATGCTAGTAACATGATATTTATTTTTTAATTTGACATCAAAATTTGAATTTAATAATGCAGTAGTTAGTTAAAGTCTGTTTGTTATCTAATTTAAACTTAACTGTATCTTAGGCCTAGCAAGCTTATCGAATTTATTTCTGTTTATCTTTGTTTTATACCATCAAGAATAAAATACAGAATCCAGGGGTAAAAAAACCTACAAAAAGACTATGCTCGTAACATGATATATTTTTTAAACCAGACATCAAAGTTAGAATTTAATAATGCATCGTTTATCAAAAACTGTTTGTTATCTGAAAAGGAAAGTTTATCCACAGCGTCCGAGTGCGCGAGGGGTTCATAGCAATTTCCTTGGAAAAACAAGGGGTGCTTGTAGGAATCGAATAAATTTTTTATGCAGGTCGATCGTCTCTTATACTTATACGTCTCTTAAATATTTCTTAATTTTATGTAAATTCAGATATAAGGATGTTATGAATACGATTATACTTATTTATTCTTTTTTGTAATGTACTCGATATTTTTTTTGCTTGTACGAAAATATACGAGGTTATTTTTGTACGAGCAACTATGTAGGTTTAATAAGACCAGTATCAATGCAAACAGGAAGATCTATTGCACAGATTACCCCCCTGTGATCTATTGTGATGGCTGCTATGGCTATAGTTCACAGGCAATCCCTACATCATAAATAAATTGAAGGGGTTGCTAAGGTGTAAGCATTTTCAATTCATCTGGGCTAAGTACATAGTTTCACAGACGAGTGTAACTCGACATACCCTATATCGATAGGTTTTTTGTTAACTGATTACTATACTCGTATATAGTTTACTATCTCAGTTGTCTTATAATACAAAGTAGATTTTTTATTACATTATATATATATATATATATATATATATATATATATATATATATATATATATATATATATATATATATATATATAGTACCCGGTTGACCGAGCTTTGCTCGGTATTTTTCGCTCGGCTTTTTTTTAATTCGTGTGTTTTGGAAATTATATTTAGATACAAATTACATACTGATGAAATATGAATAATATTTTTTGATCTTAGCGAAATAATAGAAAACCTGAACTGGTTATTTGAATAAAAAATCATGTTTGCAATTAGTTTAATTTTAATTTTCGTGTTTTTAAAAAATACTAAAAAAAGGGCTCGAAAAAATAGATTTTCTCAAAAAAGAAAAGAACATGAAAAAAAAAAATTAAAAAAAGTCGGTCGGTCTGGGCTTGAACCGGGGTTTTAAGAGTGTTTTTATGTGACCGACCATTATACCAATTAAGCTATTTATAATCACTAACGATCCGTCAAAATTTACCTTCTTATTCTAACGATATTGTAGCAGTTTTTCATTGCCTAAAAACACGGACAAAAAGACATTTTCTAAAAATAAATCCTAGCTAGATCGATTTATTATCCCCGAAACTCCCTGGACACTAAATTTTATGAAAATCGTTGGAGCCGTTTCCGAGATCCCGATTATATATATATATACATATATACAAGAATTGCTCGTTTAATAGTATAGGATATATATATATTAAACATTACAATTACACAATATACACATATTGTTTATATTTTAATGTACCAGAACACATTGTGCGCCGTCCTCCTTGGCCTCCAAACTGCACAACGAAGCCCCCGTGCTCGATGCCTGAAGGCCATGGAGCCAGGAACAACATCCCTCACCCCCCGCAGCCCAACCACCACCGCATCAACGTTACGGCCTCGTCAAAATTGCAGAAGATAGGGCGAGTAGTCTCTCTGCGACTCCACCTAGGCTGCAGTGGTAAGGGGAGAGGACACCTTTCTCGCTGCAGCCCACCAACTCATATCCGAAGTGGGCCCGCCAAGCCTACTCTGAGTGACCACCTCGGGCCGGCCCTTCACCTCGGACCAGCCATGTGGGTTCCTCTTTATTCAACGTGGATGACCACACCACGATAACCCGTTCGAAGGGGGGGGGGGGGGCTGGACATAAGCCTAACCTGTGGGGAGGATTTCTCTTAACAGTCTCTGTCTGCAAAACAAAATAGTTAAACAATCGAAATGTTTATATTAAGTAAGTATCTCGGTTATTACGCGCCAGAGAAGAAAGTCCCCTAAATAGAGTTATGATTATGTTTATATACATTTTAAGTTAAGATGGTTTAGGTATATTTCCCATTGAGCCAATGTTCTTAATTTTTAAGTTCTTGAAATTCTGAAATAAAGTTATTGTATATATTTAATTTTATACCTGACCAGCTTGATGATTAACAATTTCACTGTCCCGTAAGTCATTTATAAATCAATACATAAAAGTAAAGTAAAGTTACAGCCTATATACGTCCCACTGCTGGGCACAGGCGTCCTCTCATTTCTGAGAGGGAAATCAATACATACAATAACTTATTTCTTACTCCTACTGTTCTTAATTCCAGTTTCTCCTTAGCCCAAAGGTTGTCTGGATGAGATCGCTCTTTAGCGATAAGACCGCCTTATTGTACATACGTATATATTAAGTTTTCTCTGTAATGTATTTATTCGTTGTATATGTGTGGTGTACAATAAAGTATATACTACTACTACTACTACTACTATTTCAGATTGAATGAATCGGCACTTAAATTTGCAATTAAATATATCATGGCTACAAGGAAGGGATCAAACTCGGATCGCTGGCGTAGTATAAAATTAACAGGGAGCATTTAGCCCCCGAGCTAGCAGCGCTCGTAGGTAGGTACTCTAACAAATAAGTCACGCGGTCGTAATAGTGTTTAATATCCTAAGAATAATATAATACAATATTACCAACATTAGTAAGTCTTCCTGTAAGTAAAAGAAGTCCTGCTTTTGTAAGTGGATAGACAATAGCTTACAACGGCGTTCCGATGCCGATTGGTGGAGTTCACTTACCTTTGGTACACACGTGTATTTATTTAAATGCAATTTTATGCACTAACTTGGACTGATATAATTGTATATTGTATCTGTCCAAGTTAGTGTGAAAATTATATATAAGTAAGTCAGTAAGCCTCTTAAAGTTAGAATAAGTAGTACCGAGACTATTTCGTTCACAAATTGAACAGAAAAGACGTATACGAAAGATATAATATATTACTTCAATTGCTGTCTTGTTCAAATAACTTGAAAATATGGGGGCACACGGATATAAGATCTGACTGAAATACGAGCCTGTCTCATCGGTCTAATATGCCCGCATATTGGATTACCTTGTTTGATTTTTATTTACTACGTAAGGGTCAAGATCGCTTGGCATTTTTTTAAATTAGAACGTAAATGGTACGCCATGTTAGCGTTTCCCACGTGGCTTTGTCGCAGTAAACATTCTGCGTGTTATGGTAATGGGAAAGATATTGTTGGTTGCTTTGCATAATCTTTATATGATGGAGTGACGTTAAGTCTCGCCCAATATTTGTGTCAACTGAGTAATTCCAATTTAAACTTTATGGCTGGTTACTAAGGTGTTTTGTGAAAGCACATTTAACGTTGTTAAGTCAGATAACGGCTTGACCGTTGAGATGAGTTGTGACTGTGTGAAGCTGATTGTTTGTTGTTTAATTTTTTTTAAACTTTGCGATACGCTTTTTTTAGCTATACGCTTTATTTATATTTGGTAGAGCCACGCTGCGGCTATATTATGGTTGTAGCACGAATGGGTTGTCTCGGCCGGAGAAGGACCACGCTCTCACAGAATAATAGCGTAAAATGCCAGCTTAATACTGCTAATTGAGGATAAATGTAGATTTCTATGGGCCACAGCATCCACTTACCATCAAGTGGACTGTCTGTTCGTTTGTCACCCTTATTCTATAAAAAAATCTCGCAAATTTTGGCGATATAATGGAGAGGGTGATGAAAGTTCCGCGTAGGGCTAAGGTGTTCAATACCATTATGATGATACAATATAAAATTATATCTGTCCAAGTTAGTGCATAAAATTGCATTTAAATAAATACACGTGTGTACCAAAGGTAAGTGAACTCCACCAATCGGCATCGGAACGCCGTTGTAAGCTATTGTCTATCCACTTACAAAAGCAGGACTTCTTTTACTTACAGGAAGACTTACTAATGTTGGTAATATTGTATTATATTATTCTTAGGATATTAAACACTACTACGACCGCGTGACTTATTTGTTAGAGTACCTACCTACGAGCGCTGCTAGCTCGGGGGCTAAATGCTCCCTGTTAATTTTATACTACGCCAGCGATCCGAGTTTGATCCCTTCCTTGTAGCCATGATATATTTAATTGCAAATTTAAGTGCCGATTCATTCAATCTGAAATAGTAGTAGTAGTAGTAGTAGTATATACTTTATTGTACACCACACATATACAACGAATAAATACATTACAGAGAAAACTTAATATATACGTATGTACAATAAGGCGGTCTTATCGCTAAAGAGCGATCTCATCCAGACAACCTTTGGGCTAAGGAGAAACTGGAATTAAGAACAGTAGGAGTAAGAAATAAGTTATTGTATGTATTGATTTCCCTCTCAGAAATGAGAGGACGCCTGTGCCCAGCAGTGGGACGTATATAGGCTGTAACTTTACTTTACTTTTATGTATTGATTTATAAATGACTTACGGGACAGTGAAATTGTTATTCATCAAGCTGGTCAGGTATAAAATTAAATATATACAATAACTTTATTTCAGAATTTCAAGAACTTAAAAATTAAGAACATTGGCTCAATGGGAAATATACCTAAACTTATTTTTACTTTGCACTGGAGTATTATAGGATTATCCGAGGTCCGAAGAGAGGGGGAGGACACGGTGATTCTCGAATCCGGCAACTTGTTCTATCACCGGGAGGGCGACCATCTGTCCCAAGGAGGTGTCGGATTTATCGTCCACAAGTCTCTCGTCAACAACGTTGTAAAGATTGGGAGTGTGTCGACGAGGGTCGCGTACCTGATACTCAGAATCACCAAACGGTATTCGCTGAAGGTCATACAGGTTTACGCACCAACCTCGGCACATCCCGATGAGGAGGTGGAGGAAATGTATGAGGATATTTCCAAAGCCATGCATTCCTCCAAAACCCACTACACGGTGTTGATGGGAGACTTCAACGCAAAACTAGGCACAAGAGGAAGCGGTGAGCTGAAGTTAGGGAAATTTGGAGTAGGGCAACGGAACCGAAGGGGCCAACAGCTGGCCGACTTTATGGAGAAAGAGGGACTCTTTATGATGAACTCTTTCTTCCAGAAGCGGCCCCACAGGAAGTGGACCTGGTCGAGCCCCGACGGTTCGACAAAAAATGAGATTGACTTCATTATGACGACCAGACGCCAACTGTTCAGTGATGTCTCAGTGATCGCAAGAGTGAAAACTGGCAGCGATCACCGAATGGTTAGAGGCACACTGAACCTAAACGTTAAGTTGGAGAGGTCTCGTCTAATGAAGTCAACGCTCCGTCCCCCTCGTGCTCTAATCCAGAATCCCGAAAACTTTCAGCTCGAGTTACACAACCGCTTTCAGTGCCTACAAGATTGCAATGCAGTGGACGATATGAATGACAAGCTCGTGGAAACTGTCCATGCGGTCGGAGCTAAGTTCTGCAAGACCCGCCGCAGAAGAACACAAAAACTCTCCGATCACACTCTTAATCTCATGGCTGTTAGACGGGAGATGAGGCTGCAATCGTCAACAGACTTGACAGCATACAGGCAACTGAACAGACAGATCTCCAAATGCATGCGGCGAGACTTACGCAACTTTAATACTGCTCGTATTAAAGAAGCGATCGAGCGGAACCAGGGCTCCAAAGTCTTTGCCAGAGATCTGTCTGCCCGTAAGAGCCAACTGTCAAAGCTGAAGACTGAGTGTGGCAGTATCGTTTCCGGGACACCTGAGATTTTGAGTGAGATTGAGAGGTTCTATGGGCAGCTGTACACATCATCGTTGGAGCCACACGTAAGTGTGAGTAATGATCCAAGAGCAAGTCTTATCCGACACTATTCCGATGATATCCCGGACGTCAGTCTAAGCGAGATTAGAATGGCTCTCCAGCACCTTAAAAACGGCAGGGCCCCAGGCGAGGACGGAATTACAGAGGAGCTTCTGAAAGCGGGTGGAACACCGGTACTTGAAGTCCTTCAGAGGCTCTTCAATTCCGTCCTCCATGGTGCCACTACTCCAGAGGCGTGGAGCAGAAGTGCGGTGGTCTTGTTCTTTAAGAAAGGCGACACCGCTCTCTTGAAGAACTACAGACCGATTTCCCTTCTGAGCCGCGTCTACGTGCTGTTTTCGAGAGTCATTACGAATCGTCTCGCACGCAGACTCGACGACTTCCAGCCTCCCGAACAAGCCGGTTTCCGAAAAGGCTTCAGTACCATAGACCACATACATACCCTGCGGCAGATTGTGCAGAAGACTGAAGAGTACAATTTGCCACTTTGCCTGGCGTATGTGGACTATGAGAAAGCCTTTGATTCCGTCGAAATTTGGGCGGTGCTGCAGTCCCTTCAGCGGTGCCAAGTTGACTGTCGGTATATCGAAGTGCTGAAGTGTTTGTACAGTAGGGCTACGATGGCTATCCGAGTACAGAACCAGAGCTCGAAACCTATCCAACTGCAGAGAGGTGTAAGACAGGGTGACGTTATATCCCCGGAACTCTTCACCGCTGCTTTGGAAGACGTTTTCGGGCTACTGGACTGGAAAGGATACGGTATTAACATCAATGGCGAGTACATCACTCACCTTCGATTTGCCGACGATATAGTCCTTATGGCAGAATCGCTGGAGGACTTAAGCACTATGCTCAATGACCTCAATAGTGCCTCCCAACGGATAGGTCTTAAGATGAACATGGACAAAACAAAGATCATGTTTAATGTCCATGTCACACCTATGCCGGTAGTTGTTGGGACCACTATGCTCGAAGTTGTTGACGAGTACGTTTACCTGGGACAAATAGTCCGACTAGGTAAGTCCAACTTCGACCGAGAGGTCAATCGACGGATTCAACTCGGCTGGGCAGCGTTCGGGAAATTACGACATATCTTCTCGTCAGGTATACCTCAATCTCTAAAAACTAGATTGTACAACCAGTGCGTGTTGCCAGTGATGACTTACGGATCTGAGACGTGGTCCTTCACTGCTGGCCGTATGAGGACGCTCAAGGTCGCTCAGCGAGCTATGGAGAGGGCTATGCTCGGAGTTTCTCTGCGTGATAGACTCAGAAATGAGGATATCCGCAGTAAAACCAGAGTGACCGACATAGCCCAACGGATTAGTAAGCTGAATTGGCAATGGGCCGGCCATATAGTTCGAAGAACCGATAACCGATGGGGAAGAAAGGTTCTCGAGTGGCAGCCCCGTACCGGTAGGCGTAGTGTAGGGCGACCCCCCACTAGATGGAGTGACGACCTGGTAAGATATGCAGGAAGTCGATGGATGCAGGTGGCTCAGGACCGTGAATTGTGGCATTACTTGGGGGAGGCCTATGTTCAGCAGTGGACTTGTGAAGGGCTGTAATGATGAATGATGATCCTAAAAAAATGTTTTCTGAATGTACAGCGCCTTAAAATAGAAGTTTCATATTTTATATATTTTTAGGTTAAGCTATATACTGCTATGGGCCAATGTTCTTAATTTTTAAGTCCTTGATTCCCGAAATAAAGTTATTTTATTATAATGTATAGTGAGTGGTGAGGGTGAGTAAACATACTTGTCGTCAACTTGAAGCGTAATCATCTCAACAGCTACAGACTTTCGGTTTGTTTATGTTTAGTTTAAGAGCTATAGGACCTGTAGTGTAAGGCGGCTTCCCACTGCCCCAGATGGAATGATGACCTGTTAAGTATTGCAGGATGTCGATGGATGCAGATGGTTCAGGACCGTACATTGTGGAACTCCTTGGTGGCGGCCTATGTTCAGCAGTGGACTTGTGATGGGATGTAATGATGATGACGATACATATACATAAATACATGCATAGAGTTAGTGTAATAAACAAAAGATGCTTGAGTAACGGGTGGATTACTATTTGAACCTAGTTTATCTAAATACGTTGACTGACTAAGATGTCATCATATTTTCGAGATAAAGCTTTCACATTTTATACGTGGTAGAGCCATGCTGCAGTTATATTAGTAGTATAGTTGTAGCAGGAATCGGTCGGCTCGACCGGGGAAGGACCACGCTCTAACGGAATACCACCGTGATATAGCAGCTTAATGCTGCTGTGTTTCGTATGACGAGTGTGGAGATTCGGAGGCCCTTTTTGCTGGAGGCGGGGCATTCCATCTTGGTCCTCACGGCTGACAACGCATCACCATTTTTATTTGTAATCGAGGATAGATGTGGATGTCTATGGGCCGCAGCAACCACTTACCATCAGGTGGACTGTGTGCTCGTTTGTCACCCTTATTCTGTAAAAAAACATTCATCTAGTTAAGAAAATTATATATAAGTAAGTCAGTAAGCCTCTTAAAGTTAGAATAAGTAGTACCGAGACTATTTCGTTCACAAATTGAACAGAAAAGACGTATACGAAAGATATAATATATTACTTCAATTGCTGTCTTGTTCAAATAACTTGGAAATATGGGGGCACACGGATATAAGATCTGACTGAAATACGAGCCTGTCTCATCGGTCTAATATGCCCGCATATTGGATTACCTTGTTTGATTTTTATTTACTACGTAAGGGTCAAGATCGCTTGGCACTTTTTTAAATTAGAACGTAAATGGTACGCCATGTTAGCGTTTCCCACGTGGCTTTGTCGCAGTAAACATTCTGCGTGTTATGGTAATGGGAAAGATATTGTTGGTTGCTTTGCATAATCTTTATATGATGGAGTGACGTTAAGTCTCGCCCAATATTTGTGTCAACTAAGTAATTCCAATTTAAACTTTATGGCTGGTTACTAAGGTGTTTTGTGAAAGCACATTTAACGTTGTTAAGTCAGATAACGGCTTGACCGTTGAGATGAGTTGTGACTGTGTGAAGCTGATTGTTTGTTGTTTAATTTTTTTTAAACTTTGCGATACGCTTTTTTTAGCTATACGCTTTATTTATATTTGGTAGAGCCACGCTGCGGCTATATTATGGTTGTAGCACGAATGGGTTGTCTCGGCCGGAGAAGGACCACGCTCTCACAGAATAATAGCGTAAAATGCCAGCTTAATACTGCTAATTGAGGATAAATGTAGATGTCTATGGGCCACAGCATCCACTTACCATCAAGTGGACTGTCTGTTCGTTTGTCACCCTTATTCTATAAAAAAATCTCGCAAATTTTGGCGATATAATGGAGAGGGTGACGAAAGTTCCGCGTAGGGCTAAGGTGTTCAATACCATTATGATGATACAATATAAAATTATATCTGTCCAAGTTAGTGCATAAAATTGCATTTAAATAAATACACGTGTGTACCAAAGGTAAGTGAACTCCACCAATCGGCATCGGAACGCCGTTGTAAGCTATTGTCTATCCACTTACAAAAGCAGGACTTCTTTTACTTACAGGAAGACTTACTAATGTTGGTAATATTGTATTATATTATTCTTAGGATATTAAACACTATTACGACCGCGTGACTTATTTGTTAGAGTACCTACCTACGAGCGCTGCTAGCTCGGGGGCTAAATGCTCCCTGTTAATTTTATACTACGCCAGCGATCCGAGTTTGATCCCTTCCTTGTAGCCATGATATATTTAATTGCAAATTTAAGTGCCGATTCATTCAATCTGAAATAGTAGTAGTAGTAGTAGTAGTATATACTTTATTGTACACCACACATATACAACGAATAAATACATTACAGAGAAAACTTAATATATACGTATGTACAATAAGGCGGTCTTATCGCTAAAGAGCGATCTCATCCAGACAACCTTTGGGCTAAGGAGAAACTGGAATTAAGAACAGTAGGAGTAAGAAATAAGTTATTGTATGTATTGATTTCCCTCTCAGAAATGAGAGGACGCCTGTGCCCAGCAGTGGGACGTATATAGGCTGTAACTTTACTTTACTTTTATGTATTGATTTATAAATGACTTACGGGACAGTGAAATTGTTAATCATCAAGCTGGTCAGGTATAAAATTAAATATATACAATAACTTTATTTCAGAATTTCAAGAACTTAAAAATTAAGAACATTGGCTCAATGGGAAATATACCTAAACCATCTTAACTTAAAATGTATATAAACATAATCATAACTCTATTTAGGGGACTTTCTTCTCTGGCGCGTAATAACCGAGATACTTACTTAATATAAACATTTCGATTGTTTAACTATTTTGTTTTTCAGACAGAGACTGTTAAGAGAAATCCTCCCCACAGGTTAGGCTTATGTCCAGCCCCCCCCCCCCCCTTCGAACGGGTTATCGTGGTGTGGTCATCCACGTTGAATAAAGAGGAACCCACATGGCTGGTCCGAGGTGAAGGGCCGGCCCGAGGTGGTCACTCAGAGTAGGCTTGGCGGGCCCACTTCGGATATGAGTTGGTGGGCTGCAGCGAGAAAGGTGTCCTCTCCCCTTACCACTGCAGCCTAGGTGGAGTCGCAGAGAGACTACTCGCCCTATCTTCTGCAATTTTGACGAGGCCGTAACGTTGATGCGGTGGTGGTTGGGCTGCGGGGGGTGAGGGATGTTGTTCCTGGCTCCATGGCCTTCAGGCATCGAGCACGGGGGCTTCGTTGTGCAGTTTGGAGGCCAAGGAGGACGGCGCACCATGTGTTCTGGTACATTAAAATATAAACAATATGTGTATATTGTGTAATTGTAATGTTTAATATATATATATATATATATATATATATATATATATGTTTGTTGTATATATTTAATTTTATACCTGACCAGCTTGATGATTAACAATTTCACTGTCCCGTAAGTCATTTATAAATCAATACATAAAAGTAAAGTAAAGTTACAGCCTATATACGTCCCACTGCTGGGCACAGGCGTCCTCTCATTTCTGAGAGGGAAATCAATACATACAATAACTTATTTCTTACTCCTACTGTTCTTAATTCCAGTTTCTCCTTAGCCCAAAGGTTGTCTGGATGAGATCGCTCTTTAGCGATAAGACCGCCTTATTGTACATACGTATATATTAAGTTTTCTCTGTAATGTATTTATTCGTTGTATATGTGTGGTGTACAATAAAGTATATACTACTACTACTACTACTACTATTTCAGATTGAATGAATCGGCACTTAAATTTGCAATTAAATATATCATGGCTACAAGGAAGGGATCAAACTCGGATCGCTGGCGTAGTATAAAATTAACAGGGAGCATTTAGCCCCCGAGCTAGCAGCGCTCGTAGGTAGGTACTCTAACAAATAAGTCACGCGGTCGTAATAGTGTTTAATATCCTAAGAATCACCCAATTTCACACCCAAACAGCTATCTTTCAGCTTCTGTAAACAGCTGTCGAGATACAGTATGAACAGCCAGGAAGACATGACACAACCCTGTTTTACGCCCGCTTGGGCGCTAAACATGGGTGACAGGTCATGCCCTACCCGCACACAGGCTTGACAGTCATAGTAGAGTGACTGCACAGCCCTTAACAATCGACCATCCACACCATATCCCGGCAACAGTTCCCACATTTTCTTCCTTATAACCTTATCAAATGCTTTCTCCAGATCCACAAAAGCACAGAAAATCCTCTGGTTAACACTCAGAAGCTTCTCCGTGATCATGCGGAGAGAAAACATTTGATCCGTGCATCCTCTTCCAGGTCTAAATCCGCATTGTGCCTCCCATAAGAATCTTTCCGATTTCTCTTGCATCCTGCGTGTCAAAACCTTCGAATAAACTTTACTTGCTAAACTGGTCAAGCTGATCGCCCGATAGCTCCCGCAGTCAAAATGTGAACCTTTACCTTTATATAAAGGCACAATGACCGCGGATCGCCAATCATCCGGGACATCTCCCGTCCGCCAGCACAAATTGCACAGCAGATGAAAGCTGTCCCAGACGCGAGGCCCACCGTACTTGACCATTTCAGCAGTAACTCTGTCTAGTCCCGCAGCCTTACCACATTTCAAACTTCGAATCGCACGTTCAATCTCTTTCATGCTGATGACCTCAGTGTCATCGAGGTCCGTGTCTGGCGTGCCAGTCACGGCGTCACCCCCGGATCCTTCACTAAGATCATGACACGCATACAATTCTCTATAAAATTCACTCCATCGCTGCATGACGTCCGATTTTTCTGAGAGGATGTCATTGGTTCTCGAAAGCACTTTGTTCATACTAACTCTATGCATGTATTTATGTATATGTATCGTCATCATCATTACATCCCATCACAAGTCCACTGCTGAACATAGGCCGCCACCAAGGAGTTCCACAATGTACGGTCCTGAACCATCTGCATCCATCGACATCCTGCAATACTTACCAGGTCATCATTCCATCTGGGGCAGTGGGAAGCCGCCTTACACTACAGGTCCTATAGCTCTTAAACTAAACATAAACAAACCGAAAGTCTGTAGCTGTTGAGATGATTACGCTTCAAGTTGACGACAAGTATGTTTACTCACCCTCACCACTCACTATACATTACAATAAAATAACTTTATTTCGGGAATCAAGGACTTAAAAATTAAGAACATTGGCCCATAGCAGTATATAGCTTAACCTAAAAATATATAAAATATGAAACTTCTATTTTAAGGCGCTGTACATTCAGAAAACATTTTTTTAGGATCATCATTCATCATTACAGCCCTTCACAAGTCCACTGCTGAACATAGGCCTCCCCCAAGTAATGCCACAATTCACGGTCCTGAGCCACCCGCATCCATCGACTTCCTGCATATCTTACCAGGTCGTCACTCCATCTAGTGGGGGGTCGCCCTACACTACGCCTACCGGTACGGGGCTGCCACTCGAGAACCTTTCTTCCCCATCGGTTATCGGTTCTTCGAACTATATGGCCGGCCCATTGCCACTTCAGCTTACTAATCCGTTGGGCTATGTCGGTCACTCTGGTTTTACTGCGGATATCCTCATTTCTGAGTCTATCACGCAGAGAAACTCCGAGCATAGCCCTCTCCATAGCTCGCTGAGCGACCTTGAGCGTCCTCATACGGCCAGCAGTGAAGGACCACGTCTCAGATCCGTAAGTCATCACTGGCAACACGCACTGGTTGTACAATCTAGTTTTTAGAGATTGAGGTATACCTGACGAGAAGATATGTCGTAATTTCCCGAACGCTGCCCAGCCGAGTTGAATCCGTCGATTGACCTCTCGGTCGAAGTTGGACTTACCTAGTCGGACTATTTGTCCCAGGTAAACGTACTCGTCAACAACTTCGAGCATAGTGCTCCCAACAACTACCGGCATAGGTGTGACATGGACATTAAACATGATCTTTGTTTTGTCCATGTTCATCTTAAGACCTATCCGTTGGGAGGCACTATTGAGGTCATTGAGCATAGTGCTTAAGTCCTCCAGCGATTCTGCCATAAGGACTATATCGTCGGCAAATCGAAGGTGAGTGATGTACTCGCCATTGATGTTAATACCGTATCCTTTCCAGTCCAGTAGCCCGAAAACGTCTTCCAAAGCAGCGGTGAAGAGTTCCGGGGATATAACGTCACCCTGTCTTACACCTCTCTGCAGTTGGATAGGTTTCGAGCTCTGGTTCTGTACTCGGATAGCCATCGTAGCCCTACTGTACAAACACTTCAGCACAGCAGTATGTATGTGGTCTATGGTACTGAAGCCTTTTCGGAAACCGGCTTGTTCGGGAGGCTGGAAGTCGTCGAGTCTGCGTGCGAGACGATTCGTAATGACTCTCGAAAACAGCACGTAGACGCGGCTCAGAAGAGAAATCGGTCTGTAGTTCTTCAAGAGAGCGGTGTCGCCTTTCTTAAAGAACAAGACCACCGCACTTCTGCTCCACGCCTCTGGAGTAGTGCCACCATGGAGGACGGAATTGAAGAGCCTCTGAAGGACTTCAAGTACCGGTGTTCCACCCGCTTTCAGAAGCTCCTCTTTAATTCCATCCTCGCCTGGGGCCCTGCCGTTTTTAAGGTGCTGGAGAGCCATTCTAATCTCGCTTAGACTGACGTCCGGGATATCATCGGAATAGTGTCGGATAAGACTTGCTCTTGGATCGTTACTCACACTTACGTGTGGCTCCAACGATGATGTGTACAGCTGCCCATAGAACCTCTCAATCTCACTCAAAATCTCAGGTGTCCCGGAAACGATGCTGCCACACTCAGTCTTCAGCTTTGACAGTTGGCTCTTACGGGCAGACAGATCTCTGGCAAAGACTTTGGAGCCCTGGTTCCGCTCGATCGCTTCTTTAATACGAGCAGTATTAAAGTTGCGTAAGTCTCGCCGCATGCATTTGGAGATCTGTCTGTTCAGTTGCCTGTATGCTGTCAAGTCTGTTGACGATTGCAGCCTCATCTCCCGTCTAACAGCCATGAGATTAAGAGTGTGATCGGAGAGTTTTTGTGTTCTTCTGCGGCGGGTCTTGCAGAACTTAGCTCCGACCGCATGGACAGTTTCCACGAGCTTGTCATTCATATCGTCCACTGCATTGCAATCTTGTAGGCACTGAAAGCGGTTGTGTAACTCGAGCTGAAAGTTTTCGGGATTCTGGATTAGAGCACGAGGGGGACGGAGCGTTGACTTCATTAGACGAGACCTCTCCAACTTAACGTTTAGGTTCAGTGTGCCTCTAACCATTCGGTGATCGCTGCCAGTTTTCACTCTTGCGATCACTGAGACATCACTGAACAGTGGGCGTCTGGTCGTCATAATGAAGTCAATCTCATTTTTTGTCGAACCGTCGGGGCTCGACCAGGTCCACTTCCTGTGGGGCCGCTTCTGGAAGAAAGAGTTCATCATAAAGAGTCCCTCTTTCTCCATAAAGTCGGCCAGCTGTTGGCCCCTTCGGTTCCGTTGCCCTACTCCAAATTTCCCTAACTTCAGCTCACCGCTTCCTCTTGTGCCTAGTTTTGCGTTGAAGTCTCCCATCAACACCGTGTAGTGGGTTTTGGAGGAATGCATGGCTTTGGAAATATCCTCATACATTTCCTCCACCTCCTCATCGGGATGTGCCGAGGTTGGTGCGTAAACCTGTATGACCTTCAGCGAATACCGTTTGGTGATTCTGAGTATCAGGTACGCGACCCTCGTCGACACACTCCCAATCTTTACAACGTTGTTGACGAGAGACTTGTGGACGATAAATCCGACACCTCCTTGGGACAGATGGTCGCCCTCCCGGTGATAGAACAAGTTGCCGGATTCGAGAATCACCGTGTCCTCCCCCTCTCTTCGGACCTCGGATAATCCTATAATACTCCAGTGCAACTTGTCTATCTCTTCTTCCAGCTCCAGGATCTTCTCGTCAGTCCTCAGTGTGCGTGCGTTAAATGTTGCCAGGTCGAGTCGTCGTAGGTGGCAACCGAACCTCCACCGGAGATTCTTAGCACCACCTGCCCCGCCGTTACCATGGTCGCCACCGTAGCCAGGAATAGCGGGGCCGCCGGGGACTGGGGGCCGTCTATTTGTGTTATTGTTCATGGGGGGTATATTGCCATAGTTGCCACGCTTGGCGAGCGGGTTGGCAACCGCAGTTTTTTTTTGTGTAATTGTTGTTATCAGGAAGATGCTGCTGCCCATCTCCTGCCTGTTTCCCTCTGTCGCCTTTTACGACACCCACGGGAAGATATGGGGTAGTGGATATTCTTAACCGCCACTACACGGCAATTTTTAGGATAATGTATATATATTTTAGAGCTGCAAAAAATATATGTTAATCTTGATCGTATATATTGGGGGACCATTGTGTTCAAAACACGTTTTCGGTAAATTTCTCGATAGAAAAAAATCATAAAAAATTCATTAAAAATGAAATAATAGCGATTGTAACTGGATTACTTATGAACAAATCTTGATCAAGTTAATAACAGTGATGTAATATATAATAATAAAGGGTATAAATAATAAAGGGGATTAAAATAAGATATTTGTAAGTATTAACATATTTAATGATTAATAACTCGAACAAGTCCAACGAAACATCGCGCCATCTTGGCGTTTCTTTGCTTCTCTTTCATTTCTTTTCTACGCGGAATGCGGAGCGACACTGACCGCTGAGGCGCGCTGCTATATAGATCTCTTTCGCTCGCCGCTCAAAAATCATTTACGTATGTTTTGTTGTTGAAAGCTCTGTATATTTTATTTTGTGATTAGTTTTTTATAAGTTGGTTGGTGTAAATTTTTGTTCGGTTTCGGTTCTGGTGATACGTTTTGTAAATATACAATTAGTTTTTTATAAGTTGGTCTAAACTTTTTCCAATTAAGGATTTAGTCATAAGTTTTATAAAATAAACAATCAATGTGTTTATACATTATAAAAATCGGCAACAAAAAAAAATAAACGCAGGGCAATAAAGAGATCTTATTCGATGAAACAAAAACACACAATGGAAGTTGTAAAATAAGTATCTACATTTTTGTGCACACCTTATTTTGGTTACATAGATTATCTATAGATGCGTAATTTCAACCACTTGACAGCAGTTCGATTGGTCTAGCGGAGCCTAGCGTTGAGTATGTTTCTTGCGTCGATGTGTATTGGTTCTAATCCCATATACTACAATGGGTCACGCTTTTTGCTGATTGACTTTTTCTCGATTTTCTTGTTTGTAATAATTTTTCACAATTTTTTTTTATTTTCTTATTTTTAATATAATCATATATCAATTTTATTGTTTTTTTTAAGTAAAAAGAAACGGTTGGCATGCAATCCGTCAGCAGATGAATGATCGGAGAAAACTTTTCATGAGTAGGCTTTTACATACATGGTGTTACAGAATATTTCTAATTTATCAACTCAGAATTACTTCTCAAAATAAAAAAGTGGGCTTAGGCGCTATAAATTATCAAAATGCCTACAATATAAATTGAATAAATCCGCATACAACATTTTCTAAATGCCAAATGAAAATTACTCAAAATACAACTTGTTGGAATTCATTTTCTCAAAAAAAAAAAACACATGATATAAAAATAACTATGTATTTCAATTTAAAAACTTGTTTGAATTTTAGATTACAAAAAGATTCTGAGCACGAAAACCCTGGGACATTACTTTCAATTGCATCAGTTGTAACTCCAGGAGCCAAACCAAAATCGAATGATGATAAGTGAGTATTCGTAAATACGGCGTAACTTAGATTTTTTGTTCGTAATTAAATAAAATTTAAATTTCGTTTTTTTTTTACAGAGAAATCACTGACGATTTGATTGAACCGTCTACTGAATCTCTAAAACCACCAATTCGTGGTCATGATTTTTAAAGTCCCACTGCGTGACTTGCTGGTTTTTCCTAGGACAGAGGTTTTGTTCCGAACCAGTGGTAAAGTAAAAATGACTTTCAATAACAATTACATGTGATCTATATTGCATAAACAATCATTTTATTCGATTTTAGGGCTGACACCATAATAAAAGTTTTTCATTTCTATGTGTACAAAAGATTTTAGTAATGCCTTTGGTATTACTAAAATCTTTTGTAACATACTGTATATTGTATTCTGAAGAAGTATATTATGTCTATAGTAAAAAAAAATATGTTTTTATAAATTCAAAATTTTTTGACAATTAGCCGTTTCGAGAATAGACTATTTTTATAACCATTCTGCACCAGCCATTTTATTTATTATTCGTCTAAAGAATCTGTTATATAATTCCTCTATAATTTTCGTATTATAATTGAATATTTATTTTTAAATTAAGAAAAAATATTTACCTATTTCAAAAATAACAATACAAAAATATGTTGGTACATAATATTTTCAAAACAAGAAAACAAATACTTATATAGAGATATTTAAAGAATACGAATACAAAAATATAAGCGTGTGACGGGATTCGAACCGCCAGCCACCGCGGTACCTCGCAATTGCACAGCGTTGCGATGGGCCAAACATATATTACACAAAGGTGCGAAATTACGCATTTATATGTAATGGACGTCACACATTGGGGAAATTCATGCAGTATGCACTATGCACCCCGCAGTGAGCGAGACTACTCGTCCCCCACTCATCTGCTTCACCCCCTCTAGTAAATAAAAGTCGTCTGTTCACCGCGTCGATATTCTTTGGGTACGTGCTTCTTTAGCCGACTCAACTACTCAACGACCACGCACTCAAAGATCATACATACTATTTCCTCACGAGACGCCCATGCACCGACATTGGTTAAAACGGGTGACAATCATAATATATGGAATCATCTCTTGAAACTAATATTTCGTGCGCATTATGCTTAGTTCGGTCGTGACTGATGCCGCATCAAAAACCATACTTTGAATTTTAAATCATAATATCAAGTATCTTAATCTTCGATTAAATAAACAGTTGATCAAAGATGCCAATGAAGCAATGAACGAATGGGTAAAGATTTATGTGATGGATGTTATACGGATGTTATATAGATCAAATAGTTATTATAAGTAGTACATATTATAGTGGTTGTTTATTCTTACTGATTATGTTTTATTGAATACCATTCGCGTAGTTACTTTAAAATTTATTGAAATCCATACCGACACAATGAGCAGTAGAACTAATAAGAACTATTATGTTCATAATATTCATAGCACTATACAAACTAGGTAGATAAACCCAGAATAATAAGTAGTAACTAAATTAGCAACTCCTCTGACCACGAAACCACGTAATTTCGTCACAAATATTATGCACAATATTAAAAGCGACAAGTCAGAAATAGCAAATTCATCGCGTTGCAAAACAACTAAAAAAATTACTAATTTATGAAATGACTAATCCGACGTTATGTGCAACATTGCGAAGCATTAGTACAGTTGGCGATAACTCATTGAGACGTTCGCCGACACCGACAATTTTAAATTGTAACTAAATGTCCCATCTCTGTCCGTCTGTCCGTATTTGCGTCGAGAAGACCACAATAAAGTTTCAGTTTGTGAAACCATTAGTCAAAGCAAACGGCGCGTGCTCTCGCGCCTTGCAATGTACGCTTAAGTGGTTCAAATTTTAATAAATTACGTCACCTGAAATATTTAAATTAATACTGTGTTTTAAATTAGTTACAATCACACCGTTTTGGAATATGAATTTCTATTTGTCTTTGGTTTGAGACTGTAAAATATTTGTGCGCAATAATATGCGTTTAAATTTTAAAAGGACATATTTGTTTGCTGATGCCAACTATGTATCTTTCCTGTGATGCCGATAAAGATTCCCCTTTCATAGACAAAATTTAGGCGTAATCGTCATTGTACATTGTAAGGAATTTTCAAGGCAAGGAATTGTTACTATTCATTTCAAACTTTTACGCTACGCACGTGACTTTTTAATCTTGTTTTTTAAATCGTTATATAAAGTGTTAAGTAACAGACCACATATATTTTATTTTATACCTACGTGGAACAGCCACGCTGCAGCTATATTATGATTGTAGCACGAGTGGGTCGGTTTGACCGGGGAAGAACCACGCTCTCACAGAATACCAGCGTAAAATAACAGCTTAATACTGCTATGTTTCGTATGGTGAGTGTAGAGATCCGGAGACCCCTTTCTTTTCTTTTCTTTTCTTTTCTTTTTGATTCTTAATCGAAGATAAATGTAGATGTCTATGGGCCACAGCTTCCACTTACTATCAGGTGGACTGTGTGCTCATTTGTCACCCTTAATCTATAAAAAAAACATACATCCGCATGCTAGGAATAGGTCTCGTCAGTGTCTATTTTACAATATCTTTGCCTTAATGTGCTTCCACCGCCGAACAAGTGGTAAATTTAACAATTGTTGCAATTAACAATGTCATAGGCGCGGGCTGGATTTGAACATGGGTTGCTCGTACA
Organism: Parnassius smintheus behrii; assembly: GCA_036936625.1. NCBI lineage: Eukaryota > Metazoa > Arthropoda > Insecta > Lepidoptera > Papilionidae > Parnassius > Parnassius smintheus. The sequence goes on from JAUPFT010000007.1 coordinate 52,389,223, forward strand.
TTTTAAAATTTATAGCAAGCGCTTAGCCTCTGAGCTACCACGGTAAACATTTTTATGCACTAATTATTTATCAAATTAGTTATACTAATTCCGGAAGAATGTTGTGGTCACAGTACAAATCCACAAACGCAAAGACTTTAACGTGCTTGAAATAAAGTTCATTTTTCTTTATTTTTATTGAATGACAGAATTAGTAATAATACAAATAAAACTGCACTCTTAAAAGTCATATTGCCTTAAGTTACGGTCCATTTCAGTTTGTTTTGACCGTACAGATTTAGTGTGACTGTAATTTACGTAGTTTTAATAATTTTTGGGATAAAAAATTACCTATATTAAAAACGATAGGAATCGATTCAGTAAACGATTCTGAACAAACTACATTCTCAAAGTGCGATAATTATTAGGGACGGGCTGAATATGGATTTCATCAAATACCAATATTCGGCCGAACATTCGGTAAAATTTTTACCGAACCGAATATTCGGCCGAACATTATTCGGCAGGATTAGCTCGGTACCTAACTAATTTATGTCTAAAGTTGTTAGTTGTTACCGTAAAGCGCGCGGGATTAGCGCCGGAGCAAAGAATAGTATACACTACGCGAAGCCGGAGCCTTCCCCTCGCTCCCCGCCACACCTGACATGATATTGCATCATCTAGTACCTACCTACTGAGAAAATTGCCTGCACATGCTTATGTTTTGACTATTTTTGTTAGAAAAAAAGTATTTCGTTCTGTTATTCTTAGTGAAAATTGATAAGTATATGATTACAATGAGAGGCAGGAGATCTACTATTTGGACCAATTTTAGAGAAACTGACTACTGTAATGTAATATTTCTTTGATTGATTCCAAACAAAATGTTATCAAGCTTTATATTTGCTATAATTGGAAATAAATCTACAGTGCCTCAAAACATAACGCTATACAAGTAGATTTAACTATAAATAAATATACTTTCAACAGCAAAATTATGAAAGACATGGCATTACTCAATTCGTACATTTCTATATAGTGGATACTTTGAGTACCACTTAAACGAATGTTTGGTGATTTAGCCGAATATTCGGCCGAATACGAATATTCGGTACACCTGCCGAATATGCCGAATACCGAATAAAAAACGAATATTCGGCCTACCTCTATTAATTATGTTACATGTTGTATAAGAAAGCAAGCGAACACAACAAATTCTTAGGAACAGATTTTAAGAAAGATGACACATAATAAAAGTCAGTAATCCTACTAAAATAATTTCAACTTAACAAAACATTTGACGTTTATCATAACTATAATTGAATAAAAAGTCCATAATATGTCCTGCTTCTTTTATTGTAATTAAAATTTAAATACCGGAAGCTTACCTCACCTTCATTATCCTATCATTTCCTGTGTTTTACAGCTTATTTACGATACGCCTTTTCTTTCTTATTCGTTCTTCGATATATTTTATCGACTACGATGAAGCACTAGAAATAGAGTAAACTTATACGAATTTCGTATCTGTGTTTATATTAACGTAATAAAATATTCGTGCGCGTTATTCTCCACTTGGTTGAACGAGTTTTCATACATTTGTGTTTTATGTCTGGTCCAGTGGTTAATTCGTTCAAGATCACAGCCTATCAAGAGTCCACTGCTTAAGCCTTATAAGGAGGATGCTGTTGCCCAACTCCTGGTTCAGTTTCCTTCTGTCGCTTCTTACGACATCGACTACAGGATCAATGTACATTTCATAGCTTTCAATTGTTCAGATTTACGTTTGTTTATTTTGTTGATTTACTATTGAGACATTTGGCAAGATATTAGAGATTGTACTGAGAGACTACTAAGTTTACCAACGTATCAAAAAACATTACATATGTTTTACAATTGTGTTGTGGCGGCGTAAGAATATCCGCTACCCCATAACGTCCCGAGGGTGTTGTTAGAGGTGACAGAAAGAAACAGAAACACAAATCTATTTGGGAAGCCTATTTTTTTTCTGATAGTGTATAATGTTGGCTCTGCGGCCTATTACAGCTTCATCGAAATAGACTCGTAGGCGGTGGTCTCCTATAAACGCCGTCGGCCGCTTACAGCGTCACGCCGTACGCCGCGTTACGATGCTTACTATAGAAATGTATTGTTGTGGTCTCTTTTACACGCTGACGTCGGTGTATGGACGTCGTAGGCGGCGTTAAGGTGTATCCCTGACCAAAATGTTGCGAAAGTGCGTCTTTCAGACTCTATTATCTCATTAGTTATGAAAAATAAACTACATCTAAAAGCATATTATTAATGTTCGATATCTTATCATCACTTTCCACGTTCTAATTTGTTTTATGTGCTATAAATACATTTAAAATCAACTTTTAAAAAATTACTAAAATTCTTAATTACATGCATCTGTTGCTAAACGCAACGCCCTAATCATTTGAGGAGTACACTAATGGATAGATAATTTAAATATCTATATTCTCCACGTTTTATTTAATTTTTTAAGTTCGTTTTTCTTTTTTAATTGAAATAGTTCCAAAAATTGTGTGATGCTTTGCGCTGCGTCTCTAGTTATTACGAGCCATTGCAGCGTGAAGGTCGTGTCTAGCGTCAGTGCAAAATGACAAAATGTAATGAAGAAAAAGACGAGTTACTGGTTTATTATTATGTTTAAATTGTTCCTGATTAATACTAAAATATTCAGTAAATTTAGAATTGCTGTCATTTAAGTGTTTCATTATCAATAGCCTTCTTCGTTTCTCTTCGTAAATAATCGGTGTCTCGTTGCCTTTATTTTTCTTCGTATACGGTTGTCTTGTCAAAAGTATTGAATTTATATCCATTTTATGTACAAATATAATACACAACCACACGTGAGCACTGTCGGCTACTTAACTGTTGTTTGGTCGAAAATCTAGACGTCGTCGTCCGTGTTGCTAAGATATGTTGACCGCTGACGCTGTGCCTGGCGTTCAGACGCCGATCGGAACGTTTACGCTGAAGTATAGCATAGAGACCGTAGCCTAAATATTTTTAAAATGTTTGTGCTTTGTAGCTTTCCGGGCTAATCTTCGAAATGGCTAAACTGCTTGTAATGAATTTCGACGAGAAGATAGAGAGAACCTAAATGTAAGGAGTTAATATAGACTAGATTTTATCCGAAAAACTTGGAGAATTTTTTTAGAAAATTAAAAATTTATAAAATAAATTATTTTAGAATATCTTAAAACTAACCTACCCAAGCGAAGCTGAGGCGGATCGCTAGTTAATAATCAAATTCAACTGTACCTGGAGACGTAGAATTTGAAACTAATTCCGTCAGTGAATCGACCGAGCGCCGCGGACATTTGTCACTCCACCCTTCTAATTGGCAACAGACGCGGTCGCACCGCGCTCGATGGATCGTGTTTAAAGGAAACCACAGAAATTGATATTTCCGAATACTTCTCCGTCAAACACCGTCCCCTGGTGATTAATTAGGTGACGAAAGATACTTGAACGCTTTACGATTTCGTTTATTAGTGGTGAGAGAGTAACATGTAATACCTACTTACCTTTTCGCAAGTTCGGGTTCGATTTCTGCACGGAAGAAATATATGGAAGGTCTATGAATAATTGGGAAAATGTAGATACGTCTGCTTCTGTGTTCACTCTTAACTCCTTAAATTATTCAAAGAATTTAGTCAGATATCAATCGATTAACATACGAGATTAGACAGATAAATTTAGATGTCTATGGCCCACAGTATCCACTTCCCATTAGGTGGACTGTGCTTATGCACTCGCACCGATCGCCAAGTTTGTTATAAAAAATATTAAATATGAACATATTGTAATATAAAAAAGTTCATACTTGACAATTCATGACCACTATATTTATTACGACGTTTTTATTACTTTAAGTCACTTTCTTGTTTGTCCGTTCCGGGTCGAATTTAGCAATTGATTTTTAAGTAACTTTCCGATGAGCGGGAAACCTTAAATTTTGAATACAGCTCAAATTTGGATGACAATGCGAGAATATGATAAAAAAATGTCTTAATTTTTTTTTCATTAACTTCACTTGTTTAGCTAACGTCATTAGTCATCACAGCCAGTCACAAATCCAAAACTGATACTTATACTTACATAGGCCTCTATCAGTGATATCCACTTAGCACGGTCCTGAGCCACCTGTATCCATCAACCGATAGTGAAAAGAGTGGCACCCTCGTACTGGTAGCCGCCCACCAGATGTAATCTGACAACCTGATAAGGTAACGAGGCACCAAGCTGATGAATGAATGATATATGACCTTGCAGGCGCATTTTCTGTAGGCTATATTATAAAATCAATTTGTAGTTATTAAAGTGAAAATATAAAATTTATTGGAAACTTCACAAACTTCAACCTATAGAGTTCAGATTTTGTGATTTCATCTTTTTGACACTAATCTAACATAATAATATGAAATATTACAAATTTTGTAGAATAGAATTTATAATACTACTAATAATATTTTACTGCAAATTACGCTAAATTACGGATCCTAACTACTAACATAAGAGTAGCTACGATCCATCGACTCGAAAAATAATATTATATGTATTTGACCACAATCTATCAAATCGTTTAAAAGTTATACGATCGCAAACAGAGGCACCGAAGGTTATATAAAGAGAAGATCAGGAATGAGAAAATTATGCGTGGGTTGTGAGGATTTGCGTCATAATTACCAAAGGGAAAGTATTGGAATTGGAATACAGCCTATGTAAAATACGTCATATTTACACTAAAGAGTATCGATTTCTCTTCGAGAACAGGCTCAGACAGTTTACCCTAAGGATTACAGATTGTGGCAGACGAAGAAAAAAACTGCAAAGGATTCTTTCGTAAGACTCGTAGACATTTCTAATAACCCCTTAAGTTCCCCTCGAGATTGGAGCAAACAGTTTTACGCCAATGTCCACTCCACTTTGCTACAAATTTGTTAAAGCATACCGAACACGCGACTTTGAATTTTAAGTCTTCTTAATAAGAAATGAAGTATCAACAAGGATGTCCTTGAATTGGGTCCGTGACGTTACCATGGTAACGGGTATTGAACGACAATCATACGTCGTGCTGATACAGAGAAACATGATTCTTATGAAGGTAGTTATACTGTTGATATTAAAAGCACGATTTATTTTTGCTCAGTCTGGTGCATCTGAATATACCCATTTCAATTCTGTGTTTAAGTTTTGATGACGTTTCTATATTTGATAAACAGTCTACTGTTTCTAGAATACTATTATTGCCACTACATCTGTAACAAATAAATTCACTGAATAGTGATATTGGACAAATTTGTTATTGGGTTATCTGACTATAGAAAACAATAAATCAAGTTGCAATTGGCAAACTTCAAATAGTCAAAAGTTGACTCACTGAACACAAACCAAACCCAACAATAAACTTTACTTAACGTAACTGCAATTAACTACGTGGATATCTTAGATTAGTTTTTTCCCGCAGCTTTTTTTCAAGGAAACTTTTGTTTTCTTGTGGTAAAGATCTGGAACTGGATCAGAATCAAGGGCATAGTATAACCACAGTCTATAAAGTATAACTGTGTGCCAAACATCCAAATCTGTAGGTATGTACGATTAGGGAAACATTCAAAAGTTACACACATAATATTAAAGAATATTAAATACAGATAAAATGTATGGATATGATAAATTTCTCTTTTAATATCTATTCTTCTTCTTTTGTACTACCAGTGTAAAATCGTACAAGGGCCTTCCCCATAGTTGGAAAGGTTTTTCGTCGCGCAAAATGCAAAAGTCGATGGATGCAGGTGGTTTAGAACCGTGCTTTGCGGCATTCTTCAGAAGAGGCCTATGTTAAGCAGTAGACTTGTCATGGACTGTGAAAAAAACCAAATTGGTATTCTTTCAGCTCATGGAAGTGCTCAAGACATGTTAATCAGTATTTGACTTAGAATCAGTGTATAGCAGCCGTCACGTAACGTTGGGTAGACACAATTCGCATCTGCACCACTTATATTTCTTAAATATATTGTCCCTTGCTTTATTTAATTTTTCTTTAATAACTCGTAAAATTCTACTTCTGGAAATGATCCCCTCGTATTGCGTGGACCCAAAAAATGTGTAGATCTTTTTTAAACTAATGGTTTATGAATTATGACGAATAAGAATGCTTACGAGTTACATTTTAGTTCCTTATTTATTTAATATTTATTATAATCCTTAAAACAAAGGGTGACAATCAACTACAGTGAAATGAAGATAAATAGAATAAAAATTAAAAAAGTTTTTTTTTTATATACTAGTAATATTAAAACATTAATGCACACATTACTAATATTCCCTTAAACTGCGCTATCTTCACATGTCTTTGAAGTAATATTGAATATGATAATTGATAAGGTATAAATATTAAATAATAAATTTATTAACGGATATGCAAAACGATTAAATAAAATAAAAACAGCTTTCTATGCATAATAATAAATATAAACATGATAATATAGTCCAAGAGCAAGTTAAGATGATGGAATAACAATCAGTCTACATATTTGCAACATGGAACTATCACTTAAAAAATGGAGAAGACCGTTCAGATCTGCGCCGCTACATTTCTTGAATACGTTATCACCTAGGCGGAATATTTGTCACAGAATCGCTTTTTTAATATTTTGAGCTATCTTGCTAGATACTGCTAAATTACTCATACTGTCCGTGTTCTCTTACTTTTTCCAAAGGCATAGTTTGATTTTTATACCCCGCTACTACACGGCGAAAATTTCCCTCATATGAAGCAACGGAAGGTCAATGTTCAGACGAGGACTTTTTTGGGATTATGGCGTAGTCTGCTTATCTTTTTTAGGGTTCCGTAATCAACTAGGAACCCTTATAGTTTCGCCATGTCTGTCTGTCCGTCTGTCCGTCCTCGCTTAATCTTTGTGACCGTTAGCACTAGAAAGCTGAAATTTAGTACCAAAATGTGTATTAATCACGCCAACAAACTCGTAAAATAAAAATTGGAAAAAAATGTTTTATTGGGGTAGCCCCCCTATATGTAAAGTGGGAAGTGATTTTTTTGTTAATTTCAACCCTAACGTGTGATATATTGTTGGAAAGGTATTTAAAAATGAATAGGGGTTTTCTAAAATCATTTTTTGATAATGTCAATAATTTCGGAAATAATCGCTCCAAAATTAAAAAACAATGCGTCCCCCCCCCCCTCTAACTTTTGAACCATAAGTTTAGAAAATATGAAAAAAATCTGAAAAGTAGAACTTTATAAGGACTTTCTAGGAAAATCATTTTGAACTTGGATGGAAACAACAGTACCCACTACCGGGAGCAGTTGCAGGAGCGCGAAGCGCTGCTGAAGCGCGAACATAATGGATACCCACCTTTAAACTCATAAGTGGGAACACTTATTGTGACGGACGGGAAACTACGGAACCCTACACTGAGCGTGGCCCGACACGCTCTTGGTCGGTTTTTTAATTATTTGACCTCTTCATCATCATCAACCTAGTCCAAGTACCTACATTATTGGACATCATCATCATCATCATTACAGCCCTTCACAAGACCACTGCTGAACATAGGCTTCCCCCAAGAAATGCCACAAAGCACGGTTCTGAGCACCTGCAGCCATTGACATAAGAGGCCGAAATTATTATAGAGATCGAATCGGGTATTATTTATGGCACCGCTTTAAACGTGTAATTATGAGTAACATCAGTGCATATATGTATTTGCAGTATTTCAAGACACACGACTATAATATAACTTAAAAACTGAGTAGACGCAGTTCAAACCCGCGCCATAGGTATTTTGTAACAACGTTTTCTCGTTTTATTTTGTTGTCATAGCTCCCGCATTCGCTCAGCTCAAATTTTTTTTCATATTCTATTCCTCCCGATGAGGCCTTTCCTTTGACTGGCGTTTTTTATTCTTCCAAACATATTACGAGTTATATAAAATGATACACAAATTAACATACAGAATCATAAGGTCTCACGCCTGTTACGCCGGAACGGTAAGCAGAGACTACGAAATTCCATTTGACATGATCTTTATACACCTTTCTCGCTTCTTTTACATCCATATACCTACGCATCCATGTACCTATGCTCGTCGCTTAAGGTTACCTACATCTCCACTTGCGCCATCTAACTTCCCGTACATACAAAGGGGTTCCATGCGGCCAGGAAAATGAGCAATCGATAGCATCAGTCTAATAAGTATGTGACCTGGTCTATGGCACCACCGTTAACCATGTTTTGGCTGTAAAGGGTAGGACTTCTTTCTTTTACAAGGTTGTTACCTTTTTTCCTTTCCATAAATACCTCAATTGATGTTCCATTATATTCAAGTTGGTAAGAATTGCTTAGCCCTCATCCACTCAATGAAATAAAATGATGTGTCTTACCTACTTTGAAGAGCACCACCCGCCCTCCCTCAATTACGTGCACTATCCTCGACACAACTAATCCCAGCACCACTTCTCCAAACACCATTACACTAGGAAAGATACACTATCTACGATAACACGACATGTGTTTCGCCTGTACACGGGGCATCCTCAGGTGATGTAGACTCTACAGTGGCTGACCGTAGAGTCTACATCACCTAAGGTGCTTTTCAAACTAGGTAAGACACATCGTTTTGTTTCATTGAATGGATGTGAGCGAAGTAATTCTTACCTACTTTTATATAACGGATTTCTGTAAAGTAACGACTGACTTTATTAATTATTGTTGGCGACGCGCCTATAAGAATGTTTCAGTTTATTAAGTCAACCGATGACGAATAACTTTTCAAAGACTTATTGTCCAATTAAAATGTTCTGATAAGAAAATGCTTAGTTAAATCTTAAAGAAATGTCGAATTAATGGTATGAAGGTCTTGGGTTCGACTCCCAGGCCGGACTAGTTTACTGTTTTCTAAGTAATATCTTTCAATAAATTCATATAGGGAATTTTATGTTATAAATTATGTTACCGGATTTGTTCCCCGGTTGAAATCGTCTTTCCAACGATGTAAATTCAAAGGAATATTAAAGTGAAGTTAGAGATCGGATTGGTTCCCCGGTCGAGATGATCACTCTGTGCACAAACAGAATTAACGAAAGTTAATTGCATAAGTATTGTCTTGTATAAGTTTGATATGTTTGTACGAAAACAAATGCCTATTTGTTATGATTGATTAATGAAAACATTCACTTGTATTGTTATCTGATAAGAAACATGATAACTGATAAGAATCTTATCAGAGATAGTTTCCTACTGTTTGAAAATTATGTAGAAGCACTTACTTATTTAATATTGTTAAAATTAAGTGTATTTCAGACTTTCATTTTTTCTGATAGCCGAGAGCCGTGCAAAGTTAGTTGTTCAAATAGTGTGAGTTCACGGAAGCACGCTGACCACGCCCTTAGGAGGCCGAATATGTAAAAATTTAAAATGTTTGTAATTTCAGCAATTTATGTAAAAATGACTTGTAAAACATTTCAGGTTGATTGTACGTGCTAAAAAGGTGAATTCTGTGTTATTTTTATGTGAAAATTCCTGTGTATAAGTGAAATAATGATAGTTTTGTATAAGAAATTTAAAAGTGTTTTAAATAGTGAAATAAATAGAGAAAATGTAAATTAAACTATTGTATTAGTTAACATATGTATAAATTCAAGTGGGAAACATTGTTTTAACTTTCTGTGTTAAATATTTAAGAAGTTTGGATTTTGGATTTGTGATTAAAATAGGCATGTTTTGTTTTATAAATTAAAGGATTTTTGTGATACGAAAAAATAATATATATCATGGTGTAGATATTGTTTTGTGCTATCTAAATAGATAACTTGTATTTATGTATGACTTATGTGAATAAAGAAATTAAGTGAAACGTGAGAGAGTAATAGTACAAATTCATGTTATTAAGTTGCGCAGGCACGCGAATGGCGCGGCTCACTTTCGCGTATAGCTCTGGGGGTAGCTTAGTGAACGGGTTTTATTGCAATTAAGGATCTCCTAGGTGTGCGTTACTTGCAGTATTACAGTGGCTGCAAATAACCGCCGGTACGACAAACTTCGCCCACGTTGAGTCCCGCGATTCCGTGAGGCGTTGAGGTCACCGGCCCCTAGTTGATTCTTGGCACTTTATGCGCTCCGTGCATCCTGTGCCTAGTCGCGTTATAAGGTGCCACCCTAGCACTTCCCCCAACCCTTTTGATTACAAAAGGTGTAGGCAGTGCCCCAAGTGTGGAAAGTCACTATTTCACATACCATTTATTAGACAGGGCCGTATATTAGATTACCTGACTGACGTAGGTAGGTCAATATGTCCGACAAGAAACAGGGGGAGCCTCCCCCCCATCTAGAAAACCACCGGACCGAAAAGGTGTGTTGGAACGACCACTGGCTATGAGGGATCTGTCGAACCCGGAGCGCACTAGAATAGTGTCATCCTTTTCGCAGATCCCTCAAAGAAAACCCGTCTCGCCACGGAAAGACCCCGCACCGGGCGTCGCGCTCACGCCGGCCGTGTCTGAGCACACGGTTAGGCAGGAACCGTCGCCTCAGCCGCAGCGGGCGAAGAAAATGGCGAGACGTCATACTCCTCCGGAAACGGAAGCCTCCTTGTATGAGAAGAGGCAACGGATTGGCTCCCAACCGTCTTCCGATGAAGCACCAACCTCATCAGAGGAAGACGAAGAGTACCATAGAGCGACCACAAAGAAGGTGCTGAGATCGCCACCCAGGTCACCTTCTCCACCGCAACCCCCCCCCCCCCCGCTCCATATCACCGGATCGGCGAAGCCATGATTCGGCCCAGTATGAGCAGGGGGGCGAGGAATCCTTCAGTTGGGGGTCAACCACGTATGCCACCCTCGCTGCATCCGCCGGCCGATCATCGCCGGTGGCAACAATAAATCCGTCCGGGCTCCCACAGGACGATGGCCAACGGCCATCTACCAGTTATGCCCATATGGTAGCTGCACCAGCAGTACCACGACCACCACCGGCAGCAGCGCCTACAGAGAAACCTGCCGACCAGGAGAAGGGCCGTTACCCACCTATAGTGGCCGAATGCCTACCAGACTGGACGAGGCATTTTAAGGAGCTCAACAAAATGTTGGGCCACCCCATAAATGCCCGTCCGTTTGGGAAAGGCGTCAGATTCACACCGCAGAGTGCTAATGAATTCCGCACAGTACAGCGGTACATGGTGGATTTGACGAAGAAAACACCAACACTGTCGTGGTATTGTTATACCCCGGAGGAGGACAAGCCCACTAAAGTGGGCATCCGGGGTCTACCTATGGGCACGGATACCAAGGATATAGAGGAGGCTATAAGGGCAAAAGGCTTCCCTATCAAATATGTGAAGGCAATACCACCTCGTAGAAGCAGACCTGGCTGCGTCTACTTTGCCCAACTGGACCACCTGAGCCTGGAGCAGCTCCAGGACCTTTACAACATCGACGAACTCCTCTATATGAGAGGGGTCGTCATCGAGGCCTGGCAAAGAAAAGCAGGACCAGCTCAATGCCACCGATGCCAGGCCTTCGGGCACGCCTCTGCCAACTGCTTCAGGCCAGTGAGATGCGTGCGCTGTGCCGGGGAGCACATAGCAAGCCTTTGCCCTCGGGGTAGAGAAGAAGAACCGAAATGTGCCAACTGTGGCAAAAACCACACGGCAAATGACCGCCGATGCCCAGTCCTGAGGAGGACTGCTAGGAGGCAGGGGTTAACCTTACCGGGACTACTCCCGGAGGCACCAAAAAAGGCCCCCCAGAGTCGCCCGAAAGCTGTTACCATTCAGCAGGACGGGTGGACCACCATTACCGGAAAGGGCAGGCAACCAGCCCCCCCCCCCCCCCACCCGTAACATCCCAGGAAACGGTGGAACCCACGATGACCAGGGCAACCACCGGGGCGACTCTACAGCCTCCCGCCAATCCTGCCACAGAACGGCAACCCTCAAAGAAGAGGAGGCGGGAGAGAAGTAGGAAGAAGGCGCAGCCTCCTCAGGCTGTTACCTCTACCCCGACACCAACAGTACCAGTAGCCTCGCAAAAGGCGCAGATTACTCGAGAGACAACCAACGTGGGTACAGTGCCAGAAAGGGCCCTACCAGAACGTAGGGCCCGCTCTAAATCTAGAGCGCGCTCAACCCACAAGCCAAGAGGGCAGGACCAGGAGCAACCACACCCGAGACAATTGCCAACGCCTTCTTACAGGAGAACACCTTCCACCGGCCTCGAAACAGCAGATGCAATCCAACGTCTGGTTGGTATTGCCATCGAGGTCGGCACGCAAGTCCTGGCTGACATAAGAGCCGGGACAGACCCAGTGACAGCGATAATGAAGGCGCTGGCAAACCTTCTTGCCCGGCATTACGGAGGAGAGTAATCTGCGCCTCCTCTATTGGAACCCGGACGGAATACAGCAGAAGCTGCATGAACTCCGCACAGTCGCTCAGCAACAGGATTTACACATCATCTTGCTGGGAGAGACAAAGTTGAACCCAAAGACGCATATTAAGCTGCCGAATTATCACATCTACAGGAGGGACGAGGTCACTGCTCAAGGGGCCGCCTACAGAGGAACGGCGGTTCTAGTGAGGAGGGACATCGTCCATCAAGAGCTGGAATTACCACCTTACCAGACTATGCGTTCTATCGGCATAAAAATGGAGGCGGCGGGCGAGGAACTTAGAATCTACGCGGCATACCGCCCGCCAGGGACTCCATTTTGCTCCTCAGACATCCGGACGGTGATGGAAGGCGACACACCCACAATTGTCGCCGGGGACCTAAACGCTAAACACCCGGCGTGGGGGTCCAGAGTGATCACCCCGCCGGGTCATGAACTATATGAAGATGCGGAGAAGAATTCGTATGACGTTTTAGGTCCCGAGGAACCAACACACGTTCCTACTGACCCAAGGAGGAAACCGGATGTATTAGACATCGTGCTCACTAGGAACGTCAACTATCCGATAGTGGTAGAAGTGCTGTACGACCTTTCTTCACAGCACCTCCCGTTACTGATAACCCTTGGCCTGAAGGCGGTGACTACGCCGCCCAGAGCGTTTAAGACACGTGTCGACTGGAGGCTCTACTGCCAACACCTGCAGCAGAGACCTCCAACACACCAGCCGATAAGCACAGCGGACGACGTAGAGGCCGCTGCAACTAGAATTACCAAAAACATCAAGGAGCCCCTCCACGCGGCCTCTACGATCGTCCCGATCACTGCCAGGCGAGACGATCTGCCGCTTAACATATGCGTGCAGATCAGGCGCAAGAGAGCGTTAAGAAAGCTCTGGGCGCGTACTCGCTGCCCCAGATTAAAGACCCAGCTCAATACCATCTCGGAGGAACTGTCGGTTGCAGTCCAGGCCATCAGAGGCGACGCCTGGGATCGGCGCATCAGCAAGGCTGAAGAGCAAGATGCGTCGCTCTATAAACTGAACCGGCAGTTAACCAGAACCAAACCTCCTTTTTGCCAGCTGATAGATAACACAGGCAAACGCTGCTACGATGCCAAGGGCAGAGCGGATATCCTAGTCGAGCACTTCGAGGAGCAATTTATGCCGAACCCAGCAAGTGCGGAGTTCATGGAGCTTCATGCCAGGAAGGAAAGTCGCGTACAGGAGTTCCTGTCGTCGCCCGCGCCGCCTCTTGCAGGAGAGTGGTTCATCTCCCCCGCTGAATTGCGGAGGACAGTAACCCGTCTGCAACCGAGGAAGGCGCCGGGGCACGATGGGATTACCAACGCTGCACTCCGACAGCTGCCCAATAGAGTCATAGTAGAGCTTGGTCGACTCTACAATGGGATATTGCGGACATCCCACTTCCCGGAGGACTGGAAAAAAGGCAGAATTATCGTCTTGCCGAAACCCGGGAAGGACAGGCGTAGAGCTGCCAGCTACAGGCCGATCACGCTATTACCACACATAGCTTAACTGTTTGAAAGATTGCTGCTGAGACGTCTCCGTCCGTGCATCCAACTTCGGGCGGAGCAGCACGGATTCAGGAGGGGTCACTCTACAGTCACACAATTGACTAGAGTGCCGCACCTGCTTGCGGCAGAGTACAATCGTGGCCGCATATCGTTGGGCGTCTTTCTCGACATCGAGAAGGCGTTCGACCGGGTGTGGCACATAGGACTACTATATAAGCTGAAAGAACAGACCAGTGTCCCTCTTGCTATGTTGCGGTTGCGGGACCAGTGTCCCTCTTGCTATGGCGTCTTTCCTGGAAGACAGGAAGTTCTACGTCTGCGTAGAGGACGCCGAGTCCGCAACCAGAACCATCAGAGCCGGCGTTCCACAGGGCAGCTGTCTGTCACCAGTCCTGTACGCGGCTTATACCAACGACATACGCACACTGGCAGGCAGGCTTCAAGAGTGGGAGGACGACGTCGAGCTGGCGCTATACGCGGACGATAGCGCCTATTTCACCTCGTCCAGAAGAGCCCACATAGCCACTGCCAAGATGCAGCGTCTGCTGGACCTGCTGCCACCATGGCTGGATGAGTGGAGGATGGTCGTCAACGTTGGTAAGACGACCGCTCTGCTCACCCGCCGTCTCAGAAATTTTCCACCTCCGCTGACCCTCAACGGCCAGGAGATTGCGTACCAGAAGGCTGTAACTTACCTTGGGTGCAGGATCGACAGGACGCTGCGCATGACAGCGCACGTCGTCTTCGTCGTCCGCCGGGCCCGATGTGCGCGGGCGACGCTCTTGCCGGTCCTGGCATCCAAGCTGCCAACTCGAACTAAGCTCCGGATATACAAGATGTATATCCGGACCATCATTACTTACGCTGCACCGGCCTGGTACGCACTTCTGAGCGACCCTCTGAGGCGGCGACTACAGGCCCAGCAGAATCTGACTCTAAGAACGATCGTCGGAGCAGGTCGCTACGTCCGGAATGACGTGATAGCGGCCGACTTGAAGGTCGAGAGTATCTACGACTTTGTGGCCCGGTTAGCGCGCGGCATATTTGACCGTGCCGATAACGGGCCACACGAACACCTTAACGGCTTTGCGCCGTTACACACCCGGCCACCGGACGGGCGACCTCTTCCAAGAGAACTCCTCTCTATATGTGATTAGAGAGTCGAGTAACAACCCACAATGCCGCTGAAAGGCCAACTTCGACTTTTACTGGACAACCTCTCTTTTTCCCGTAATTAACCAACTACGGGAAAAATACTATCAAGCACGGATTTACCCGGAAATTACCGTACAATGCCTAAAAAAGGCTATAAGGACTGGCCCATAGTGATGGGCCATGAGGAACATCCGGGCAATGGGGTATACCCCGAGGCCCGACACCTGCATTGTCCCACGGGACATTGTAGACGACAATCAATTGCAATTCGTTCGGGAAAATAGTTCGGGGAAATAGTTCGGAAAAATAAGAAAATCCTTCGGGAAAAGTGAAAAACCAGCAGTCAAGAATAAGTGTAGGGAAGTGATAGGGAAAAGTGATTACTCTCTCACGGAACGGTTTGAAGATAATTGCTGTTTTATTCCCAAGTAATTCATCCCTAAAGTTATACAGTCCACATCGAAGAATTAAGGCGTCGGGACCGGGACGACTTCGGAAGACCCGTAATCCCCGTCTGAACCTACTTGCTGAAAAAGAAAGAGATTATCGCCCTAGTGTGTTACTCCGTTGCGGAGATCACATACGTTGTTCCCGAACCCAACGTAGGCGTTATAGGAGGCCGGATCGAGAGAAGCCTCGATTCCTCCCTTCTGTTTCTTAATCGAAAGTCGAGTTCCGCTTGGTTCTTTTTCAATTGGTCCTTCGCAGCCGGATCAAGAGGACCTTCCGAAGTTGTTTCCTTTTCAATTGGACCTTCGGAGCCGGATTAAAAGGACCACCCGAACCCCGCCAGCTGGATCAAGGAACCAGCTGTGGACTGCTGGTTGTGGAAAAGAAGACCTTCGGAGCCGAGTGAAGATCAGCAACCGAAGGAAGCCGGAGGTTTGAGCTGAAGCAATAGGACCAAAGGCCAGAAGACCAGGACGTCAGCGCTGAAGGACTGGACCTGGAACTACCGGAAGAAAGAAAACCGGGATTGCGGCCTGGGGCGTGTGCTCGCATGGGGCACGTATCGCAGCCGGGCGCAGGTGTCTTGTGAAGGCACTCATCGTGGCCAAGCAGGGCTTGGCATTTTTCCTGTCGGGCAAGCGTGCTCGGCATTTCCTGTCGGACGACTGTGTCCGGCATTTCCTGTCAGGTCATCAGAGGGTGCAAGAAGAAGCATCCACCGCTGCTGCTGCCAGGCGAGGGTGCGCGTGGGTACCTGACTGCATCGCGGCCGGAGGAGGGCGCTCGGACGAGGCGTCACCGGCAACTGGGCGGCGAGCACAGCATACATCCCGACCACCTAACGGTGCCAAACGGTTGGGCTCTGGCACAACACCTTCGGGTGGAGCAGTTCTCTCGAGCGAGACTGCGCTTGCACTACCGCTCGACTGTTTCGTCATATTCCTTGGCGGGACAGTTCCTAAACCTTTCCTCCATTCCATTCCTGCACGACTCCATCCCTGGACGGCTCACCTCGGTAGGCCCCGTCCAGGATTGATAGGGCTGATAGGGCTGTTAGGGTGGTAGTAGGGTTGTAGGGTTGGGAGATAAGGGGGGGGAGGGGTAGTGGTGTTAGGTTGGGGTGTAGAAGGGTTGTAGGAAAGGGGTTGTAGGGACCGTAGGGACAGTTAGGGACCGTAGGCCAACAATCACCTTCCTGCAAGATGAAGAAGGCACAAGACCAGACAGGGAGAAGCGAAGGGAGCTAAAGAAGCGGAACCATCTGGAGCGACCACAGCTACTGCGTCAAATGGAGCAACTCCTTCAAGTGGAGCCACCACCGACACGTCCACATGCACGTGGGACTCAGGGACGTCCATGGCAACGACTAGCAACAGGACGGACACCAGTGGTACGCAGGCCAGCACCGCACAACAATCCGTTATATCCAGGAGTGAAACGGTGGTCGAAAAAGTAGGTCAAAGGACCGAAGAAGCGGCATCGTCAAGGACAGTAATCGGGCACACTAGTGATAAAGGGTCACAAAGAGGTAGTAGGTCATCGCGATCGGCGAGGCTGAAAGCCGAATTAGAGGCACGGATTAAATTCGAACGCTCAGAGCTCGAACGAGCACAGGCAGCTGCTGCCTTAGCCAAGTCTCAATTGGAGTTGGCACGACTCAACCGAGAAGAGGAGATCGACTCGAGTGAGGATGATGAAGAGCGGAATACTCAGGTGGAACCTTTCGTAAGGAGTTGGGTTCAGCAGACCATAATGAGCGCGCCGGTTAGTGTGGCACAACCCGATATTGCTGATAAGGAAGCGTGTAAAGGATCACGCCGCAAAGGGGCGGAGATCGAGCGCAACCAAGGAAATGCACAGAAAACACACGCGAGTGAGGTGTCAGAATTGACCGAAGCGATTGTGAGTGCAATAAAAATAGCGGGTAAAGATAAGTCTTCCCAGCTTCATTTCCTCCAGGAATTACCGGTGTTCGATGGAGACCCGGGTGAATGGATAATTTTCAAAACGGTGTTTGAAGACACGAGAAGCCAATTTTCAGGGGTGCAAAATGTTGCACGCCTTAGGAGGGCATTAAAGGGCACCGCTAAAGAGGCGGTAAAGTCGCTGTTATTTACTTTGTGTGAACCGGAAGAAATAATGAACGCTCTAGAAAGAAGATTCGGTAGGGTTGAGATGCTCATTCTAGCCGAAATCGAGAATGTAAAGCGTATGCCAAGATTGGCTGAAGATTGCCGGAATATAGGATCTTTTGCAAGTCGTATTACGAACGTGGTTGCCACGATACAAGCGTTGAATCAACCACAGTATTTGTACTCACCGGAGTTAGTGAGCCGCATAGTGGAGAAACTCGGAACTATGATTAAATTTAAATGGTTTGAATATCGAGCTCAGTATCCTTTGGAGCCAGAGTTACAGAAGATGGCCAAGTTTTTAAATTTATTAAGTGAACAATTTGGAGCGTCCTTAAACAATGAAAATGCGCCTGAAAAAAGGAAGCGTCCTGAATTCAGGAAGCAAACTGTACACACTTCAAAGGGAGGTGTACGCAACTGTGCCGTGAGCGAGCGCTATATGCGCCGAAGTAATTCGAGCGAGCGTCTAGAACGCCGAAATAGTAAAGGGCACAACCGACAAGTGGTTATGACAACCCAGGATAAGCCTGTAAGTCGGGTAACACATAAGTGTGTTATATGCAACAAAGAGCACTCTATAGTGAGTTGTTACAAGTTTAAGGACATGAATATTCGCGAGAAATGGGAAGCGGTCAAAAAAGCGAAAGTATGTTTCCAATGTTTGTCACCTAACCATAGGAGGTTAGAGTGCAAAGCGAAAAAATGTGGTGTAGAGGGATGTAGAATGTCACATCATCGAATGCTACACCGATACCCCAATGAAAAAACCTCGCCACAAGGGGACGAGGGGGGTAAAGATGCTCAGATTACAACTGTTAGTACAGTGAATGCACTGCCATGTGCATACTTAAAGATTATACCGGTCGAGTTGTATGGACCTAGAGGAAAGGTCAAGACTCTTCAAGACTTTGAGTCAAGGACAGCTCTTCTGGATGAGGGATCGACCATGACACTCATAGAGGAGTGGATGGCTCAGAAATTAGCGCCTCGCGGACGTAAAGAGGGATTACGTATCGAAGCCGTGGGAGGTAAGCGAATTAACGACGACAGTTCGTATCGCTTAAACGTTAAGATAAAAGGCATTTACTCGAGCGACTTAGAAGAGATAAGTGTACAAACAATTAAGTCACTTAACCTTTCTCCGCAGTCGGTAAGCCGAGAATTATTGCAACGGTGTTCTCATTTGACACCGATTAAGGATGAGTTGATGTATGAGAGGTCCAAACCTACCATATTAATTGGTCAGGACAATTGGCATCTCATAGTTACTCGTGAATTAATTTCAGGAGGTAAGAACCTACCTGTAGCATCGCTCACCAAACTTGGATGGGTTTTACATGGTCACATATCGGGTGGTATTAAACCGATCAAGATCGTTAACCACATTTCCACCAAGAAGGAGGAAGATATGGATAAATTGATCAAGGATTATTTTAGTTTGGAATCTCTGGAAGTGTCGGCTAGAAAGCCAGCGAACGACCCAGAAGAACGAGCCTTAAGTATTTTGAACAAAACGGTACGTCGTATACCTAATAATAGGTACGAGACTGCTTTGTTATGGCGCACAGACAATGAGTGCATGCCGTCGAATAGAGCGCAGGTTGAAAGTCGCCTGTTGAATATTGAAAAAAAGCTCGACAAAAATAGCGAGTTGAAAAAGGAATATGAGAAGCAAGAATTCCTCAGGAAGAGTCCTGATTTATGGCCCAAACAAGTGGACACCATAAAAGGCTTAGAAACAGGTGAAGAAAAATCGCCAAAGGGCGTAAATGCGTTAAGAAAGCAAGAACCGTTAAGTCTACCCGACTACGGACGATTTAGCAGCTTTAAGAAATTCCTTGGGGCAACTACACGCACCTTACAAGCGGTAGAAAAATTCAAGAGTTTAAGAAAGTCGGTTAAAGGACCCGACGACGCAGCCGAAAAGTTGGTTATGTGTTCCAACAAAGTTTTAGCAAAGTCGGTTAAAGGACCCGATGGCGCGTTGGACATAGCGCTCTTGAAAAAAGCGGAATTATTAATTTGGAAGTTCGTTCAATACGAATGTTTTTATTCGGAAATAAAATGCTTGAAAGCAGGCAAAAGTGTTGAAAGAAGTTCACGCTTAAGTAAATTATCTATGGAAATAGGAGAAGATAACTTACTCCGTTTAAATGGACGTTTACCTTTCGAGTCTAATTTGACCGAGGAAAGTAGAAAACCTGTCATATTGGACGGTAAACATGAAATCGTTAAAATGATGATTAGAGAAGTTCATCATCATTTTGGACATGCCAATCACCAGACGGTGATGAATGAGGTGAACCAGAAATTTTATGTCTTGAACTTACGTAATGTAGTACGAAGTGTGTCACATCATTGTCAGTGGTGCAGGACATACAGGTCAAAACCGCAGAACGTGCCACAAGGAAATATTCCTCTGGAGAGAATAGCTCATCATGAACCACCTTTTACATGCTCAGCTGTGGATTATTTCGGTCCTATGAGTGTGACTATAGGAAGGCGACACGAAAAACGTTGGGGTGTTTTATTCACGTGTCTGACCACCAGAGCAGTACATCTGGAATTAGCAGCCTCATTGACACCAGCGTCAATGATAATGGCGTTGAGGCGATTTATCGCCAGAAGAGGAAAACCAGCCGTTATATACAGCGATAACGGGACAAATTTCAAAGCTGCGAATAAGGAATTATTGAAAGCATGCGAAGAATGCCATGAGGGCATGAAAAATGAGTCATTTAAGAAATATATTAAATGGAAATTTATACCTCCGGGAGCACCGCACATGGGTGGCGCCTGGGAGAGGTTAGTAAGATCGATTAAAATTGCGTTGACCGCTACGCTCAGAGAAAGGAGCCCACGAGAGGAAATTCTACATACGTTGCTTTTAGAAGCAGAGCACACAGTAAATTCCAGGCCTCTGGTAACATTCAGTATGGATAGTCCTGAAGAGGGTTTGACACCCAATCATTTTCTTCTGGGACGCTCATGTGGTGATCGACCACCTGGATTATTTCTAGAGCGGCACCTGACGGGTCAACTCAATTGGAAAGCTGCACAGAGATTAGCCGACCATTTTTGGACAAGGTGGCTGAAGGAATACATGCCTACCTTAATACCGCGAACAGGTAATAACGGAAAGTTCATGGAACCTAAAGAAGGCGATATTGTTTTGATAATAGATCATTCGTTGCCGCGAAATACGTAGCCGAAAGGCAAAATTAGTAGAACGTTACCGGGACCAGACGGTCACACCAGAATGGTTGACGTCATTACTAGCACAGGTATCTTGAGGAGACCTACATCCAGAATAATAGTCCTGGTACCCGCGACGCCTCCCAAATGATGGTGCTAACGCACGGGGGGGGAGATTGTTGGCGACGCGCCTATAAGAATGTTTCAGTTTATTAAGTCAACCGATGACGAATAACTTTTCAAAGACTTATTGTCCAGTTAAAATGTTCTGATAAGAAAATGCTTAGTTAAATCTTAAAGAAATGTCGAATTAATGGTATGAAGGTCTTGGGTTCGACTCCCAGGCCGGACTAGTTCACTGTTTTCTAAGTAATATCTTTCAATAAATTCATATAGGGAATTTTATGTTATAAATTATGTTACCGGATTTGTTCCCCGGTTGAAATCGTCTTTCCAACGATGTAAATTCAAAGGAATATTAAAGTGAAGTTAGAGATCGGATTGGTTCCCCGGTCGAGATGATCACTCTGTGCACAAACAGAATTAACGAAAGTTAATTGCATAAGTATTGTCTTGTATAAGTTTGATATGTTTGTACGAAAACAAATGCCTATTTGTTATGATTGATTAATGAAAACATTCACTTGTATTGTTATCTGATAAGAAACATGATAACTGATAAGAATCTTATCAGAGATAGTTTCCTACTGTTTGAAAATTATGTAGAAGCACTTACTTATTTAATATTGTTAAAATTAAGTGTATTTCAGACTTTCATTTTTTCTGATAGCCGAGAGCCGTGCAAAGTTAGTTGTTCAAATAGTGTGAGTTCACGGAAGCACGCTGACCACGCCCTTAGGAGGCCGAATATGTAAAAATTTAAAATGTTTGTAATTTCAGCAATTTATGTAAAAATGACTTGTAAAACATTTCAGGTTGATTGTACGTGCTAAAAAGGTGAATTCTGTGTTATTTTTATGTGAAAATTCCTGTGTATAAGTGAAATAATGATAGTTTTGTATAAGAAATTTAAAAGTGTTTTAAATAGTGAAATAAATAGAGAAAATGTAAATTAAACTATTGTATTAGTTAACATATGTATAAATTCAAGTGGGAAACATTGTTTTAACTTTCTGTGTTAAATATTTAAGAAGTTTGGATTTTGGATTTGTGATTAAAATAGGCATGTTTTGTTTTATAAATTAAAGGATTTTTGTGATACGAAAAAATAATATATATCATGGTGTAGATATTGTTTTGTGCTATCTAAATAGATAACTTGTATTTATGTATGACTTATGTGAATAAAGAAATTAAGTGAAACGTGAGAGAGTAATAGTACAAATTCATGTTATTAAGTTGCGCAGGCACGCGAATGGCGCGGCTCACTTTCGCGTATAGCTCTGGGGGTAGCTTAGTGAACGGGTTTTATTGCAATTCGTTCGGGAAAATAGTTCGGGGAAATAGTTCGGAAAAATAAGAAAATCCTTCGGGAAAAGTGAAAAACCAGCAGTTCATGACTGCTGGTTTTTCACTTAAGTTATAGAATAAGTGTAGGGAAGTGATAGGGAAAAGTGATTACTCTCTCACGGAACGGTTTGAAGATAATTGCTGTTTTATTCCCAAGTAATTCATCCCTAAAGTTATACAGTCCACATCGAAGAATTAAGGCGTCGGGACCGGGACGACTTCGGAAGACCCGTAATCCCCGTCTGAACCTACTTGCTGAAAAAGAAAGAGGTTATCGCCCTAGTGTGTTACTCCGTTGCGGAGATCACATACGTTGTTCCCGAACCCAACGTAGGCGTTATAGGAGGCCGGATCGAGAGAAGCCTCGATTCCTCCCTTCTGTTTCTTAATCGAAAGTCGAGTTCCGCTTGGTTCTTTTTCAATTGGTCCTTCGCAGCCGGATCAAGAGGACCTTCCAAACCTGTTTCCTTTTCAATTATTAATGATGTTCCATTAGTGTAACACAAAACGTTGTCGATTAATTCATTTAATCTATGACTTATATAATACGAACCTGATTAACACAACACTCCTTATTTTGATTTATGTGGTTTGCAGTATGTACTTACCCTAAGCAAAATATAGACAGTATATATTATAACGCCTTGGGCAACATCGTTGTAGCTGTTATATCAGTAGAGCAAAATAAAGATATAAAATTGAGTTTACACGACATAAATTCACGATGTCGCCTATTTTTACTATAGCGCGTCTTGTTATGAGAATAAATCGCGGGTTGAGAGGACAAAACTGAATTGCTCGCGTCCCACTAGTCGCTTATGTTAAGCAGCTTATGCACTGGCTTGTTTAAATGCTTGTTATTCTTACAGCAAATATTAATTTAGCAAGAACAGTCAAAAAATTTATCTATAATATAATTGGCTGAAGTCGTATCTAGTATCTTTAAATTAATAGAATCAGCCATTACTTCTTGAAAACGTTGGTTGGACTTAATTTGCTTATTTATCCTATACTATTAAACGAGCAATTCTTGTATATAAATATATATATATATATATATATATATATATATATATATATATATATATATATATATATATATATATATATATAAACGGGATCTCGGAAACGGCTCCAACGATTTTCATAAAATTTAGTGTCCAGGGAGTTTCGGGGATAATAAATCGATCTAGCTAGGATTTATTTTTAGAAAATGTCTTTTTGTACGTGTTTTTAGGCAATGAAAAACTGCTACAATATCGTTAGAATAAGAAGGTAAATTTTGACGGATTGTTAGTGATTATAAATAGCTTAATTGGTATAATGGTCGGTCACAGAATCTTAAAACCTCGGTTCGAGCCCAGACCGACCCACCGAATTTTTTCAATTTTTTTTCATGTTCTTTTCTTTTTTGAGAAAATCTATTTTTTCAAGCCCTTTTTTTAGTATTTTTTAAAAACACGAAAATTTAAATTAAAATAATTGCACTCATGATTTTTTATTCAAATAACCAGTTCCGTTTTTTCTGTTATGTCGCTAAGATCAAAAAATATTATTTATATTTCATCAGTATGTAATTTGTATCTAAATATAATTTCCAAAACACATGAATTAAAAAATCGAGCGAAAAATACCGAGCAAAGCTCGGTCAACCAGGTACTATGTAATGAAATGAAATGTTTTGTCCTGCCCAATTTAAAGAGCAAAGTTCTAAAAAATACAATGAATCTAGTATCCACAACTCAGTATACAGGTACACTCACCACTAATCCAAAGAGTCACATGTAACATCAACATGTAAAGTAATAAATAATATTTGTACCTTCTCCCTAACATTGAAATATCTAACTTTGATATTTTCTGCCCGCTTCGCGTTATCTACCAGGGCTCCATAAATCGCTCAGACTCGAGAGATGTCCCGCACAAAACAATATTTGTTTTGAAACGACTATGGCAAATATGGCCGAAATAAAACCACTTAGTGAGTTATAACTAACGTACGCCTACAGTTGATGCAGTAAAACACAGTAAATTGCTTAATATTGTGAAAGTCCTAGTCAGTTAAAACTAAAATAATAGTTCCGAAGAGTTGCACGTTGCATGTCGCATCTCTATGATGAGCAAGCGACGACATTTAAATATGTATATATTAAAAGTATTAAAACCAAGAGTTTTGCCAAATTAATTACCTAAAATAGTTTGTACAAAATACCACACAATAAACAACGTAGCTGTAGTAAAAAATATAATAATAATGTCCTCTAGACCGAATTTCGGTCACGGCGGCCAGCCTAAACGGAGACTAGCCATCGGCGCAGGACAGGATTATAGTGCCCAAGTGTATGCGCAAGCACAGGTGCACTCTCTATTCCCTTACTCTCATGGTCCGATGGGACGGTAAGCCGACACAACCGGAGAGAGATCAGGCGCAGGACCAACGGCTATAAGTGCTTTCCGAGGCATGGAGGTGAGACACCGTTAACTTCCTGACTCCGGACAGCTACTCAGAATTCCTTAATGGAAAAACTCATATTTTGACCCGACCCGGGTCGAACCCTGGACCTCATGATTAGCAGTCGTACTGCTACAACCGCTAGACCAACGAGGCAGACAATATTAAAAATATATATGTATATATAAAACATATTCATTGCAATATTAAAGAATAATATATGATTAAGGTTCTTATACTTATTCACCATATTCGTGGACAAGTATATACTCGTATACATGAACTGCACACGCACAAGCAACACATATCGAGACCAGAAAAAATTATTTGCAAGCCATACAATTACCTGTTTCGTACGGGATTCGAACCAGGACCACGCTTTCACAGAACACCAGCGTAAAATAGCAGCTTAATACTGCTGTGTTTCGTATGGTGAGTGTAGAGAACCGGATACCCTTTTTTTACTGGAAACGAGGCATTCCATCTTAGTCCTCAGGGGTGACAACGCATCTGCATTTTGATTCTTAATAGAGGATAAATTGTCTACTCTTCAACATTACTTAACGAGATGATCTGATTATCAAACAATACCAATACTTCATAGCTCTCTTTTATATGCTGGTCTCCCAGTGTTGAGTCGATTTGCGCTAATTACCCGAATGCAAACTGAACCAGGATTTAAACAAGGAGTTTGCATATAATCAATTAGAGGATTACGATTCGTGTAGACGACTATCACAAACCCATTATTTAAGTTTTGTTTATTAAGCTAAGTTAGTTATTCCAATATTTACACACAAGTGTTCTTTGATCTCGACATTTAGTTCTTATTTGGCACAGTTGTAGCCAACATTTGCAAAACATACATTTTTTATAGATACGAGCATACAGTCCACCCGACGTTAGATGGATGCTGTGGCCCGTAGACATCTACATTTATCCTCGATTAAGAATCAAAACGCAGATGCGTTGTCACTAATGGTGGTTAATATAGCGCATAGCGCCATATTATAGCGCGCTACCTCTTCATAACGCATAGCGCGTGCTATGTAAGTAGTCGCGACGGCGCTATGACGCTATGACGCTTTGGCCCTATTCATATCAAGCGACAATTAGTTCTAGCAGCAGCGCTGTTAGGAGTAGACATGTGACGCAAATTTAATCTAGCAACACGCTATTCATGGCGTGCGAACTAATTTAGTGTTAGACGTTATTTAGTTAGTGTATACTGTATATATATAAGTGATCGAAGGACACAGTTTTCTGCTACAAAAGAAGCCTAACTAATGTTTTTAAAATGTGAATAAAATGTAGATACAAAAGTGTATATAGCAATGTTTGTAAATAGTTGATTTTTGTATATACAATCAATAAACTTTTAAATACATCTTTAATTGATTTATAATTTATATTAAGGTTGAAATAACGTTTAGATCAATTATAATAAAAATGATTAATTTTATTTTGTTTAAAAATGTACACGCCTTAAAAATATTTTTAGGATTATAGAAAGTCGTAATCCTGAAAAGTATGAAAGATCTTTCATTGATTTTTCTTTACCACTTTATTTTATTTTAATCTAAAATGCGACTTATTACGAAACAATCTTCGATCAAAAATACCAATGATCGAAGGAAACAATGTTCTTATATAGCACGCGGCCTATACAATGAACGAAATGTAATGTAGCGTGCTCCGAGATATAGCGTGCTGCTAAACTTAACGCGCTTGCCGGCCTCCTACGCACTTTTTTATAAATAGTATGCTATAACATAGCGTATTTAATAGCGCGCTAGAAATTTCTAGTTTATAGTCTGTAGCGTGCTATAGATTTATAGTCGTTTTGAACAACTTTAGTTGTCACCCCTGAGGACTAAGATGGAATGCCTCGTTTCCAGTAAAAAAAGGGTTTCCGGATCTCTACACTTACCATACGAAACAAGCAGCATTAAGCTGCTAGTTTGCGCTGATATTCTGTGAGATCCCGAACCTTCCCCGGTCGAGCTGACTCATTCGTGCAACATCCATAATAAAGCTGCAGCGTGGCTCTGCCACGTATAAATTGTTAGTGTCGGGCTTATCCATGTTGATTATGCACAATAGTTATCGAAAATCGTCATCATCGTCATTATCAATACACCCTATTAAAGTCGACTGCTAAACATAGGCCTTCTCAAAAATTGTCTCATAAGTGAGATACTTGCCATAATTACCGCGTTTGGCAACTGCAGTTTTTATGATGTAACATGCTGGATGGCGATGGATGCAGGTGGCTCAGGAGGTGGTTTTGTAGCATTCCGTGGGGGGAGGCCTATGTTCAGCAGTGGACTTCAGAAGGGCTTTAATGATAAGGATGATGATGTGCAATCCTGGTGATAACCGAGCGTTCAAGGTATTGATTAATACCAGCAAGATAGGGACCTATCACACGCGACGGTACACGTTGTTGCTAGTGGTCGTGCGCAGTTTATTTAGGATCACTCTATAACGTAACATACTGTTGTAATCTAGAGTTAACATTAGATTATATTAATGCTCTGCATATCATAAGAGTCAATCAATCAAGAGAAAAAGGTTTGAACGTGAATCGAATCTAGGAGCGGTACGCAGCAATATATAAAAGTACCCGTGGGAAACCGGGATATGTAGCTAGTATAAAATTAATAAAAAATTAACTTCTGTAAACGCACTTTTAAAATCATTCATCAAGCGCACTGAACACGCCAGTAAAACACTACGTACAAACTTGTTAAGCAACGTCCGTCCCATAAAATGTAGTGTACCCTCGAGATATTTTATAATAACCATGGCTTTTGCAACTCGTCCACTTGTAATTAACCGGTGGCGGGTATCGTACGGCCCGGGGCAAGTGTGAACTAGCAGACCGGTATGTTTATAATAATTATATATTATGTCGCGTGCTGTTCACCCGTCAACATATCCAGTACAAACATCAAGTCGGCGTGTCAGTCAAAGTGCTGGAATTCGCTTCGGAGAACAACCGGGAGCTATCAATTATCGTGACGTGGTAGAATGGAGTTGGGCCACGAAACACGCTTTTAATTTTATACCGTTTGCAAACACAAATGCACAATCAATGACTATAAAATTTGGCTCATAAATTTTAAAGAAATAAACAATTTTTCATTTTCATTTTTCATAAATGCTCGTTTACTTTCTGGTTTGTTTCTCTTCAATGAAATTAAGGGTGATAAATGAGCACACAGTCCACTTGATGTAATCTTGGAATGTGGAAACTAATACGCTAATAAACTAATACGCTTTGTTACCATTAAAAATAGTCCATGGTAATAGTCACCGACTATACGAAACATAGTAACCTATATGCTGCTATTTTACGATACAGTATTCTGTCCGAGCGTTGTGCTTCTGCAGCTGCTGAAGCTGTGTGAGCTTCGGCAGCTGCTGAAGCTGTGTGGCCGGACCACAAACAGGACAGCTGGCAGCTGTCCTGTTTGTGGTCCAGCCATAATACACTAAAGTATGGCTCTACCACTAATTAATAAATCACGCTATCGCAGTTTCCAAACTACTCCAGTATATTATGTAGAACAAGTTCTATACCACATGGGGCGTTGGCACCAAATAGCACCTGCACTGTTGCGTTTCGGTTTGAAGAGTATAGAGAATGAGTATTATTATAGACTGTGAGGCATTCCACTCTAGTTCTCGGTGATAATATCGCATCTGCAACTTTCCTTGTTTAAAGTTAATGTGAGAGCTGTTGGATTGCAGTAGCTACTTACCATCATAATTTCTTAAATTTACGCGAACACTAGACTAGTGTCTTTGAAACAATACCCTTAATATATAAAAATATAACACACACTAGCCATTTTTACGGTTTCGTGGGAATATCTTAAAATAAGATAAATTTCATTTGAACAAACATAAAGACTCAGTACGATTATATTTCGTATGTTATACAAATACTTGTTCCGTGTGGGATCAGAATGCGCGACTCGCAGTGCCATCTTAGACAGTGCCATAGATTTATAGTCGCTGTCCTAATCAAGCCGTCATTATCGTAAAATAACTCTTTCTTAATCTTCCCATTGATAACAAACCATTTATTAATTTAAATCTAATACAATTTTAATTTATTTAAAAACATCTTTTGACTAACGGGTGTAGCAATGATAACAATAAACTCACAGAATTATTGTATAATACCATAAGAAAACGCATAAAACAGTGGCATACCCCGCCAAGTTTTTTTTTTAAAGGAGATGTTTGATTTTGGGCTACCATTATATAGATAAATAAGAAAAAAATGCGGAAATTCATAAAACTACTTACAAATTAATTTGAAAAATGGTATAGGCGTAACTACAAAAATAATTATTTGAAAAGTTTTTTGTTATGATAACCCTATTTTAAAGGCAGCCATGACAGTTTTTTGACTTGACGTTTGACGACTTTGATAGTTTTAAGAAATGACTATAATTATAAGTGACGTCTTTGAGTTTTCTTTGCTTTAGGAGTGAGCTGTAACAGGTAAAATAATCTGCTCTACCTGTTCCATATCTAAATAAATAACAGTTCCTAAAACCTGTAACAAAATAGCAGTCTGTTACTGCAGTCATGTTAGATAGGTGATTCTCTGAGCTGAGCTGTTTCTTCAGTTTGTCATAGTGATTTTCTTAGTGATTTTCACAGTGATTCAGTAGTACTCTTTCTAACTAAAGTGTTGAACCTATGCAAGAAAAGGAAAAAAACTTGTGACGAATAACACGGTATCACAGTAACATTTTTTAACTTATTCTTAGTAAGCTTACTTTGGTATGTGAGAATAAAGAAAAACTTGTGACTATGGGTGGAACAGGAGCAGTTCTTTCATTTTGTTTGTCACAGTTACAGTCTGCTATCTTAAGATACCTGTTTTTGTCTGTTACGACAAATACGCATTACTCACTCTCACTCCTACTCACAGAGTACTTTTTATACTAAGGGTTTCGCATTAAAAGTAGCGATACCTGCTCGATACCAAGTATCGAATAAAAAGTATCGATACCGATAAAAATATCAACTCAATAGTATCGATACTACTTGGTATCGAGTAATTGTGTTGCTCTCCTTGACCAAGTTAATTTGAATGTACATTGAAACGATTAAAGAAAACTAACAATAAAAAACGATAACTATATTATATATATATATATATATATATATATATATATATATATATATATATATATATATATGTATATATATATATACATATGTATATATGTGTATATATATGGATATATATATATATATATATATATATATATATATATATATATATATATATATATATATATATTACTAGCTTGCCAGACAGACGTTGTTCTGTCCTTTTCGACAACCCTTTGTCATGTCCTATTAAAATTTCTTAAATTAGCAAAAAACCCAACTGCACACGGTGTGCAAATTTGATTAAAATCAGTTAAGTAGTTTAGGAGTCCGTCGCGGACAAACAACGTGACATGTAATTTATATATATTAAGATATACATATAGTGTAAATAGTTCTAGCCCAGGCTCCATACATTTCTGAAACATCTCCTTTAAATAGGACGCGCTATTCGCTGCTTTTGCGGCCCTAACATCCACCTGGAGCTGTAAACGTTAATTAACGCAACTCGTCAATTTGCAGACCTAAATTGTCGGCCTAAAGACAAGTCCGTTCCACTTCGAAGTTACAGGAGATGCAGCCCTAGGCGGCTCTCAGTTGTTATAATGAATTTCAAATTAAAAACTAAAATTAGCACGTTGCGGGTGAAGATTCTATATTTAAATAAATAACAAAATAAACAAATATAAATTATTAAAACTAAAGAACTCATCTGCAATAATTATTTTATCAATTATTATTTTAAACGGTCCGCACCATGCCGTTGGGCTAGTCTCGATTAATACTACTATTGGCTTGAACGATTAAAAAAAAGGGGAATTAATTTCATAGACTTATTATATTGACATGATGTATAATGTGTGTAAGCACGATATCTGTCACCGCTGCAACTCTATGCGAAACGCACAGCCCGATGGAACGCATTCCACTCAGGCCTTAAGCTTAAGTATATTTTTACTCTGCTTACGCTCTTAAGTAGTAGGTAACGATTAGTCCCTCCTTGATATTCTTCATTTTCTTTATTTTCTTTTTTAATAATTACCCCCACAGTAGGATTTCCTCCCGTATCGTGGAAGCTGTTTATATATATATATATATATATATATATATATATATATATATATATATATATATATATATATATATATATATATATATATATATATATATATATATATATATATATATATATATATATATATACATTTTACGAGGGCAAACATCCACACCCGGAACATTTGTAGTACATGTGTGTGAACCTCTATAGTATTTTCCTTTAATAGGTAATATCTTTGTAGCATTAGGTGACAAAGGAGCACACAATTCACCTGATGGTAAATGGATGCTGTGGCCCATAGACAACCACATTTATCCTCAATTACGGATCAAATGCAAACACGTTGTTGTCTCTGGGGACTAAGACGGAACGCCTCGATTCCAGTAAAAAGGATCTCCGGTTCTCTACACTCACCATACGAAACACAGCAGCATTACGCTACTATTTTATGCTGGTGTTCTGTGAGAGCGCGGTCCTGCCCCGGTCGAAACACAGATTACCTCCTAAGAAATCATAATATAATATATAATAATCTTTGGGTCGAGCCGACCCATTCGTGCTACAACGAAAATGTAGCTGCAGCATGGCTCGTAAAAATAATTACATATATTGTAATATTAATAGTATTCATAAACGTAATTAGTACGTAAATAAGTTATTAAAGTAAGTACATTTAGATAAAATTAATATTTTTTACTATAAAATATGAATATATTATATTACTTGGTATCTAATACCGTTACAGCCTATCAAAAGTCCAGTGTTGAACATAGCGCATGCTTAGTGGAACACTGACCCATTAGTAGATATGACAGAATTGAGTTACGTACAGATACAGACTTCATTTAGCGTGATCTAACGTCTACCGTTTGAATTACGTTGACTTTTCGCACTGTTGCCGCCCCAGCGATATATGCGTCTCTTTCACTCTTGTCGGATCTCTCATCGTGTTTTCGTCGAAAAACGACTCATGCCAGTTTGTGTCCGACATCTGTGTAGTGAGGCTATAATTATTTTATTGAACGAAGACCCAATCGTTGTTGAGTGTGTTTACAACTAAATTCAAAGGTAAATTTCATCAAATTGTGTAATATTATATTGACAAATTATAGTTTAGGTCAGTTTACTACATATTTTATTAATACATTACGTGAAACATTCATTTTTAAGCCAGTTTATCATTGAACGTTGTTATACTTTTCGAGGCTCATTACGAGTTAAGTCAGTTTACCATTAAAAGCTATGCAATATAATAGGTAACACTTTGTAACATTCAAGTTTAAGTGTTTTTATTACTAAAGGTTATTGTTACATAATAGCCGCAATATTAGTTGAGTCTTTGTTTGAAAAAATTAAATGCAATATAATGTGTAATTTTTTCATTGCCCGTAAATGTTTTGTGTTAAGTCATTGTTGGTTTAAATACTGCATTCAATAATTTATTTGTACAAGAGGCATAATATTACTATTTAATATGTTTTAGGTTGATAATGTCATCCAATAGGTCGAAAAAGATGATAGAGCTTGTTCAGGTTCGAAACTCGGCGCCACAACCGGCAACACAAGTTAGAGAACATGAATCGGTGCCATCAACTGAAGTAGAGGTAACAATTTCAAGTAAATTTAAAAATTAGGTTTGTCTTAATTTCTTATTTATTTTATTACGACTAAAATACTTTTTTCGTTATAGATGTTAGCTGATTTAACAAACAAGCCCGAAAATCAACGTTATTTAAACGTACAGGAATATTTTGAAATTTCGGAATCTGCTTCAGTCAGCAATGAAAATCACATTCATAACACTACAGTCGTCCACGATTACACTGATGAGAGACATTCAAAATTTGAATATAGCGATGGTGATTTAAGTGATGAAGATCCAACATACAAAGTTCCGTCTAACAAGAAAAGGCAAATACCAGTATATCCAATTCGATCAAAATCATCTGGAAGTTCCTCATCTTCTACGTCTTCTTCATCCTCATCTTTTTAAGGATCTTCCAGTGATAGTTCTCAAGCAGACTCTAGTGATGAACAGAACAAAACACAAGATAACATAGTTCAGGTAACTGCAGAGAGACAATCAGGTCAAACAAACATTAGTGAACCTGCGACAACAGAAGTTTCGCTAAATAAAGATATCGGAGAAAATACTACACCACAAGAAGAAAAGAAGAAGGGAAGAAAACGTAAACGGAATGAAGACAACTGGAAACAGAATAAAGCTAAAAGTCTGAGAAATGCTGGAAAACCATACATTAGCAGGAAAAATAAAGCAATCAAACCTCGTTCTGTTCAACCACCCTGTGGTGTTAAATGTAGGCTCAAATGCTCTGAAAAGATAACTGTAGATCAAAGACAAACCATTTTTGATGTGTATTGGAATCTCGGCCAGGTTGATGCTCAAAGATCATTTATTAGGTCTTGTATGACCAATATAGCTCCAAGATATAAATATACAAATGCTCGTAATCCAAGAAATTGCAATCAAGCATTCCATTTCTTAATAGAAGGGCAATCAGTACGAGTCTGTAAAACGTTTTTTATGAAAACCTTGGATATTTCTGATCGTGTTATACGTACTGTCAAGAGCAAAATAGATGAACATGGAATTCTAGCACAAGATCTAAGAGGACAGCACAGCAACCATATAAGGGTGGATGAACAACTACTAAACGATATCAAACAATTCATAGACGCAGTACCAAGAATTGAATCCCATTATATTAGACAATATTCTACTCGTGAATACATTGATGGTGGGAAAACAATTTCAGATCTTTTCAGGGACTTTAAAGAAAATCAAATTAAAAATAACAAAGCAGCTGCTAGATATTGCACATTTTATAAAGTATTTACACAAGATTATAATATTTCATTTTTTCGTCCCAGAAAAGATCAATGTGATTTATGTTTGCAATACAAGAACTCGACGCCTGAACAAAAAGTATTGCTCAAAGAATCGTACGATGCTCATTTTGAAGAAAAAACATTGAGCCGCCAAGAAAAACACGATGATCGCTGCAAAATAGACGTTAACAATAAAATTCTTGTGTTCGATCTGCAAGCTGTTTTGCGATCTCCTAGAGGAGATACCTCAGGATTTTATTACAAATCAAAATTAAATAGTTACAATTTCACAATTACTATGTTAAACAAAAAAGTTGACGCTTAATTAAAAACTCATATGATGATGTACACTGCTTCTTCTGGAACGAAACCGATGGTAAACGCGGGGCCAATGAAATCGGATCTTGTTTGCTAAAAGTTTTTGAAAAACTCTCAGCGGAGTCACCAAATGACAATGGGTGTAATTTAATTCTTTATTCTGACAACTGTGCCGGGCAAAATAAAAATAAATTTATAGTAGCACTTTACCTTTATGCAGTCACTCATCTAAATATTATATCTATAACTCATAAATTCTTAATAAAAGGTCATACGCAAAACGAGGGTGATAATATCCATAGCCTGATAGAAAAGGAGATTACAAAAAATCTAAAATCCGGTCCAATATATTGCCCTCACCAATATGTAGCCATAATTAAAAACGCAAAGAAGTCTGGCAAAAAATTTTCAGTACATGAACTGACATTTGAGTCGTTTTTAGACTTGAAAAAACTGCAAGAAGATTGGGGTTTTAATTTTAATAAAACTAAAGACGGGAGAACTGTTTTATGGAATGACTTAAAGGTGATAAAAGTGTGCAAAGATACACCTTTTTCATTTTTCGCTAAAACCTCGTATAAAGATAGTAAATACCAGGAAGTGATCGTCAGAAATAAAAGGGAAAAAATGCTTCCTCTGTGTGAAATTGTACCAATTAATGTCTACATAAATAAGCAAGAGCTAAGTGAGAATAAAAAAAAAGATCTAAGAGAGCTATTATCAAAAAAAATTGATCCCAAATTTTTATTCAGATTTTTAAGTATTTAAGCTTAAATTTTTTTTTTTTTTATAGAATAGGGTGACACACAGTCCACCTGATGGTAAGTGGTTGCTGCGGCCCATAGACATCTACATCTATCTTCCATTGCAAATCAAAATGCAGATGCGTTGTCACCCATGAGGACTGAGATGGAATGCCTCATTTCCAGTAAAAAGGGTCTCCGGTTCTCTACACTCACCATACGAAATACAGCAGCATTAAGCTACTATTTCACGCTGGTATTCTGTGAGAGCGTGGTCCTTCCCCGGTCGAGCCGACCCATTCGTGCTACAACTATACTACTAATATAACTGCAGCATGGCTCTACCACGTAAAAACATAAATTACTGATTACATATCAAAATTTATTGAAAAAGAAGGTTCCTTAAGTTTAATTATGTTCGCTTTAGAAGTTTATATTTTATAGAAATTTAACTAAAGTTGATTATGACATTGTTTTATTTAATAGGTTGGATCACCAAAGTGGGTTTACTTTTTAAAGTAAATTAAAATTTGTAGTTTTTTTAGCGTTTTTTGTACAATTGAAACAATAATCCGGCTTGATTTTTAATATTTTGATGTATAGAACCTATTTATAAGACTGATAAGTTAAAATTGTTATTTTTATCTGCTACTTGTGAAGTTTGCTGCATTAAAAGATTGATGATTATATTTATGTTTTTTAATTAAGTAAAAAAACACCAATATAACTTTATTTACGGTCTGATAATTTGAATAAAGTGACCCAATCTCTAAATGTGTTTCACTAAAGTAATCATTCACAGACTAATTACTGAATTAGTCATTATGAATAATACATTGTTCAAACTAAAACAGGCTTAAAACTTAATGGAACAATTGCCTTTTAATATATTTGCTTTACTTTTTATAAAACACTGACATAACTTAGAATGTACTTTTCAAAATATTTTTTTAAAATTAAATAGAGATTATTTCCGATTTTTTTTTACTCAAATCTCTTCAACAATTAATTATAGAAGTTCAAAATACAAGCGCTCATGATTAATATAAATCAGTTTTATTTTTATGCATCAAAAAGTAGGAGAAGTCATCATAACAAGATATTCTTTTGCGATTTCCCAAAAATCGTCTTTTTTGAGTTAAGTCAGTATTCCATTAAGCATGCGATAGGTCTAGCCAAAAATTCCCTTATTGGTGGATATTTTCAATAGCAACTGCCTGGCAACCGCAGTTTTTGCACGGCCTACAACCCGCGAGCGAGTGTTCTACTCTCGATACGCCGTTATGAGACGATTTTGCAATATAAAACTGTTAGTATGTCTCAATTTAGACACTTTACTAATAGAAAAGAGATGTTTTGAAAACTAGATGTATTAAATTATAAAGTCAGCGTATTTTTATTCATTTGGTTAGTTATATTAACAAAAATGTAGTTAAAAACCAGTACGGCTGTCAGTTAATCCGTGCACTTGTTTGTCTTCACGTTTCAGAAAAATATACGCAACGAAATGAAATAAATCTCTCTGAATAAGTTTCCATTTATCCTCAGGATCCGTATTGCTGGTTGTTCTCAGACTCATAGACGTTTAAAGATAAAAACGCTCATGAGGCGTGCATTTTTGGATTTATCAAGCTATTTTTATTTTTTGTTGTTATTTTGTGTAAACTCATATATAAGAAAGACGTTGCTTCTCATCTTTTGGTTATGTTTGACCTAAATAGCAACTGATAACTAATAAGCTTTTAGATATTAATTTATCTTGTTAAGTACATACATGTGCGTCGTTTTATTTCTGCTTGGCTATTTTAACAATTTAACTTGATTCATTTTTCCAAGTTCATCCCGTTACAACCATGTTAAGTGATTTTATGACTTCCTACAAAAGTATAGCTAGCAGCTAAGAGGGTAGCTGTTAGCTACCGTCACGTACAATATTTTAGTAAATTTGCGATCGGTGCTTCGCGCGAGTGATTTCTCAATAACAGCGCTACACACGCTATAGTCCTTAACATTAATCCTCAACTTTACCATATGTTTATTTTAAAATAAATTTCAAATTTATTTTGAAAAAAATATTTTATTTCAAAAAAAAGCCTTTGAGGTTATATTTCCCTCTAAGTGCGTTATTAAAAGAAGTATTCAAACATACAGTTTATTTTTTAGAAAAATCGAACTAAAAATAATTTAATTAAAATAAATTTTTATTTGCTAATTGTGTGTGATTTTATTACCTCTGACTGACACAAGCTACGGTAAAGCGGGGTCTTTGGTAATGTTCTTTTTAGGGTTCCGTAGTCAACTAGGAACCCTTATAGTTTCGCCATGTCTGTCTGTCCGTCTGTCCGTCCTCGCTTAATCTCTGTAACCGTTAGCACTAGAAAGCTGAAATTTAGTACCAATATGCGTATCAATCACGCCGACAAAGTGGTAAAATAAAAATTGGAAAAAAATGTGTTATTAGGGTAGCCCCCCTATATGTAAAGTGGGATGTGATTTTTTTTTAATTTCAACCCTAGCGTGTGATATATTGTTGGAAAGGTATTTAAAAATGAATAGGGGTTTACAAAAATCATTTTTTGATAATGTCAGTAATTTCGGAAATAATTGCTCCAAAAGTAAAAAATAATCCCCCCCCCCCCTCTAACTTTTGAACCATAAGCTTAGAAAATATGAAAAAAATCTGTAAAGTAGAACTTTATAAGGACTTTCTAGGAAAATAATTTTGAACTTGGGTGGAAACAACAGTACCCACTACCGGGAGCAGTTGCAGGAGCGCGGAGCGCTGCTGGTGCGCGAACATAGTGGATACCCATCTTTAAACTCATAAGTGGGAACACTTATTGTGACGGACGGGAAACTACGGAACCCTACACTGAGCGTGGCCCGACACGCTCTTGGCCGGTTTTATTTTCTATTGACAAATATTTTTTTATTAAAATTAAATTATTTAATGATCGAGTTTTCTGAAGAAAGTTATTTCTATACGTTGTTGTATATACTAATGTTCCACCCCAGGTCCGCACGAGAGATTTCTATATATCAAAACAACGCCACATGTTGTGAATCTAAACCATTCTCAAATCAACTTAATTACACACTAAATTTCATCAAAATAGGTCCAACTGTTTCAGAGAGGAATAGAGAGAAGTAGAGAAGACGGAAGAATATAATATATAAAGATAAAGACGATGTTTGCACAGACCCACGACGTCACCGCAGTGCAAGTGCGAAACATCGGGTACTGTGATAACCATTTTGCCTGCCAAATTTGGTAATTATCACAAATACTTTCTACACTATAATAAATCTATACCTAGCTATAGATTGTTACAGAGTGGTGGTAGGATTCCTTTTGCTTCCTAGGAGTCCGACTTCAGGTACCTCCCTCTTACCTATTTCTGACGCCAAATAGTAGTGCCTGAACTGCTGTGTTCCAGTCTGAATGCTATAGAGGGTTTTTATATGTGGTAGAGCCATGCTGCAGCTACACGTTGCACGCTTCACGTTGTAGCACGAATGGGTCGGCTCGACCGGTGAAGGACAGCGCTCTCAGAGAATACCTACGTAAAATAGCCGCTTAATACTGCTGTGTTTTGTATGTTGATTGTAGAGATCCGGAGATCCTTTTTTACTGGAAACGAGGCATTCCGTCTTAGTCCCCAGGGATGACAACGCGTCTGCATTTTGATTCTTCGAGGATAAATGTAGATGTCTATGGGCCACAGCATCAACTTACTATCAGGAGGACTGTGTGCTCGTTGTCACCCTTATTCTATAAAAAAAGAGAGCCAGGAAGTGAAGTATTCCATATGTCTCCAGAAGTGGCAACGCACCTGTAACCTTTTTGTTTGAGGTTAGCTGCTGTTGTTGTCCATAGCAGTAGCCACTACCTATTTAGTTAATATCTAACTAAGTTTGTTTATCACTTCCGTACTGTAAAAAAAGACTAATGGAGAAAAACATATCATGTGTTTATTGTATTTTTTTATAGAATAAGGGCGTCAAACGAGCACACAGTCCACCTGATGGTAAGTGGATGCTGCCCATAGACATCTAAATTTAACCTCGATTAAGAATTAAAACGCAGATGCTTTGTCACCCCTAAGTACTAAGATGGAATGCCTCGTTTCCTGTAAGCCAGTAAGTAAAAGGATCTCCGGATATCTATACTCACAATACGAAATTCAGCAGTATTAAGCTGCTATTTTACGATGGTATTCTGTGAGAGTGTGGTCCTTTCCCGGTCGAGCCGACACATTCGTGCTACAACCATAATATAGCTGCAGCGAGGCTTTACCACGTATAAAACGTATAAGAGATCTATTTCAATTTATATTATTTAAAAAGTTTGCCTCATATTTACTTAACAGAAACACATTTAACTTATTTTAAACTCTGAAGGTAAATATTCGTAAGATAAATAAACAATTTAAAGTCGCATCTGTCAAATATACATACGCATACAAAACTTTCGCATTATATTTTGTTCTTGAGTCACCCCTACAATGCAAAAACAAAGTTAAATGTAATATGAACAAAGGTAAATAGTCTTTATTTTCAATATCATATGGATGATATTATCCGAATATTTCCAACTATGATGTAGTAAAAATAAAAGCAATTTAAAGTCACGCTAAAATGATCTCCGTTGCGTTGATGTTTGACGCCAAAATTGCATGCGGGGTCGTTTTCTTAGGTAAATCAATGTACCCTCATTGTATTGAGAAGACGTTTAGGAAGAATGTCGCAGCATTTTCGGATAATATCCATGTTATGTCAGTCGCTGGCGTAAACTGTCACGTCACGTGGTATGATGTACAAGGGAGAGGATGGCCAGGAAAACAGCGATTTCCATCACATAGTTTTGTTTTTCTGTTGTTTTGTTGTTTCTATGTATTTTACGTATTATAATTATAATATATAGATGTAAAATATAGATAATGTTTTACTTTCCAACTTTATCAAGATAAGCTTAATTCCACAGCATAGCTCATTTATTCAGGTACTTGATATAAAAACCGACAAATCATACTTTCCTAATTTAAGCATGTAATTTGTGCATAATAATTAAACTGAAATTGGAATTAGGGACCGAAAGAGATATATATATATACTCGTTATTTCAGCGTCAAAATTAATTAAATACTTTGCTAAAATAAGTACAAATATGTTACACACTTTTATAAGAAAAAATTGTGATTTTAACATCCTTATGTTGTACTGATGAT
Organism: Parnassius smintheus behrii; assembly: GCA_036936625.1. Lineage (NCBI taxonomy): Eukaryota > Metazoa > Arthropoda > Insecta > Lepidoptera > Papilionidae > Parnassius > Parnassius smintheus. Next base: position 52,429,370 of record JAUPFT010000007.1, read on the forward strand.
GCATTTAATGTATTGATTTGATCTATATTGATTTAGGGCACTGATAATTTGAAATATAATATCATCGCACTAAAGGCCTTATCTGACAGGATCATAATATCATAATCGCTGATTGCATTATCCAAAACTAATATCTAAAAATGAATAGAACAAACGAGGCCGTATGGCAAAATTTATTTAAAACTACACTTGAGTTTATCTTTCAGATTTTATCGCATCAATGTTGCATTCAGCATTATAATATCTCGAGCACAGTTACCAGCTTTCTTAATGGAATAGAAGGTACACGCTCTGAGTGAAATCGGTAAAAAAAATATTCGTGGTAAAGCCACGCTGCTGATATATTACGATTGTATCACGAATGGGTCAGCACGAAAGAGATAAGACCATAATCTAACAAAATACCAGCGCAAAATAGCAGCTCGATACCGCTGCGTTTCATATGGTGAATGTAGAGAACCGCAGACCCTTTTACTGGAAACGAAGCATTCCATCTTGGTGCGCAGGGGTTACAACGTATCTGTATTTTGATTCTTAATCGAGCATGAATGTAGATGTATGTGGGCCACAGCATCTACTTTCCACCTAAGGGATTGTGTGCTCGTTTGTCACTATATTCAATAAAAAAGACCTACCTATGAACGAAATTACATTGCAAGATCGCGCATAACACGTTATTTTGCACCGCCGTTTCCATAGCCCTACATAACCATTCTCCCTACCATCAAGTGACTGCTTACAGTAGTAGGGCAGATTGAATAACGCTTTGTTTATTTTCGCTACGTCCGTGCTCGTAAACAGTAGGCTCCAGTTACGGGATTATACCCGTGAAAATTAAGACGGCACGTCTACAGTCTTGTCGTCGAGAAGCAACTAGTTTTCGTTCAGTTTTAATAATCGGTCTGCAAGTACTAATGTTATTATCCAATATTAAAATAATAACTTACTTCATCAGAATATCCTCTACCCCTTATTGTTTCATGGGTGTGGGAGTCGACAGAGGTAACAAATAACGCAGCAGCGTTGCTCTATTAACAACGAAAAATAAAAATAAATCTACGAAGCGGGGCAACTTTGTTTAGTCTTAATTTTTCCTTTCTTTTTTCTTTTCAGTTTTCCTGTCTCGTCTCTTACGACTCCCAGGGAACGATATGGGGTAGTGGATATTCTTACACTTCTCGATACATAGTCGCAAATACAATATACCTAGATGCATTTATTTATTATATTAAAACAATTGAACTATTTTTATATACATATACAAAAACACTCACGCCTGTCACCGGGTAGGCAGAGACTACAGACTTCCATTTGGCGTGATCCTGACACACCTCTCTCGTTTCCTCCACATCCATATACCTACGCACACATACTCGTCGGTTAAGGATACTCTTAATTTGGCCCATTTTCAATATATTGCCAATTTAGTCCATTTTGCGACTCTTCCGTTCACTTCTGCAACATAAATTTGCTTTTTCACTCTTTACTCATTCATTCTTTCTGTATGACCGATCCACCGAAGCATTCCTTTCTTAATCCTTTCACAACATCATCTTGCAAACCAGACTCTTCTTTTATCACACAGTTTCTCACCCAGTCACTCAGATTCAGCCCTAACATACTCATTAACGACTGCATTTCTACTGTGTTTATTCTACTCTTGTGCTTCCTCTGCCACACCCAACTTTCACTTCCATACATCAAAGTAGGGACTAGCGCAGCATTGTGAATTGCCATTGCCTTTTATTGACACATTCTGACTTTCCACAATAGAATGTAGAGCCCCATTTACTTTATTTCCTGCGGTCACTCGTCGTTCTATATCCTTATCACATCTACCATCCCTGCTGAATACACATCCCAAATATACAAACTCATCTACTTGCTCGAGCAACTCCCCTTCTATTCTTATTTCACATATCGTTTTACTTTCTTCTCTTTGAAAAACCATAACTTTCGTCTCACTTGCATTCACTTTCACTTTCTTTTAAGTTAGGTAATCGAAAATACTAATAAACTTTTTATTGTTATTTATTTTTTTACAATAAATATTATGAATATTTATACCCGTATAAGAAACACTACATTAATACATATACATATGTACGTGATTCGAATAATAGTATCAAATTTAGTTATCCGATCCCAACTACTCGAAGTCCTTTGGTTTTAAGGTTTTACCATGATTGAGTAACCGCAGTTTGAGTGACGTGTGCAATGGAGAATCCTTGGCATACACATTGTTTATGTACGAAGAGGTAGGCGTATTACTTTCCCTTTGGAATATTCAATTTAATAAATTAATATAACGTCTATCTATATACATACTCGTAACATTAAAATACTCGTAAACTTCGAAAGAATAATTGCATTCACATGGATAATGTTTTATTCAAATTGATACCTATTAAAAATTAGAAACTGACTTGAAAAATAAAAGAATAATTTCAACTTAATAACTTCTAAAATCGATCTCAGGACACAGTATTCAGTTTGGATTTAAACAAATAACTAAATAAGAAAAAAATTGTAAAATTGGTTTCATTTAATATATAGTTAGCGTAAATATAAGAAATCAATAGCAAAACGTAGGCAATGTGAGGTGATGAGTCGTCGTGGCTCAGAGGTTAAAAGCGCTCGTAAATTTCAAAGTACGCGAAACACAAGGATTCTATTCCCACCAGCACCAATAAAAAATTTAATTGAAGGAAGTACTGATTTGCCACGTGTTCGGTAGTGTAGGAGTAGATGGTGATGATGATGAGGTTAGCTACGGATTTTGTAAGCCTCAGTTTATTTTACTCTTGTTTGTTGTTTGGTTTTAACTCTTCTTGGTAAGTATATTCATTCGAATTCCTCTATAAACATACTCCAATACAGCCATTGTCATAGTACCCTCCATTACTCTATTGTTCGTTAATATATAACGTTTGTTGTTGTTTAAATTAAGCATCCCGTGAGTGTTGTGAGAGGTGACAGAGCAGCTACATCGCCCTGATAACAACGCGATACAATAATAATAAAAGTTGTGTTTTTTTTTATAGAAGAGGGAGCAAACGAGCATGCGGTTCACCTGATGTTAAGTGACTACCGCCGCCCATGATCAACTGCAACATCAGGAGAATTGCAGGTGCGTTGCCGGCCCTTTAAAAAGGAGTAACCTTTTTTCTTGAAAGTCTCCAGGTGGTATCGGTCCGGAAAAATCGCCGGTGGTAAACTATTCCACAGAGAGGTTGTACGCGAAAGAAAACTCCTTTTGAAACGTACAGTGGTGGACCACCAAGCATCTAGTTGGTGTGGATGCTATCGGGACGTTTGCCGCGTAGTGCGTTCACGAAATTTGGCATCTGGGATTAATCCGAACAATTCCTCAGAGCACTCCCCATGGTATATGCGGAAGAAAATGCAAAGACATGCAACGTCTCTTCGCAGTGCCAGTGAATCGAGCCGATCGGAAAGCACTCGGTCGTCGATGATTCGAGCCACTCTGCGCTGGATGCGCTTAAGTGGAAGGATCTGGTACTGGGGAGCCCCAGCCCAGAGATGGGAACAATATTCCATGTGCGGCCGATCCTGCGCCTTGTAAAGTTGCAGGCGGTGTGCCGACATGAAATACTGTCCCGCTCTGCTGAGCACGCCAAGCTTTTTAGAGGCCAATTTGGCCTTCTCTTCCAAGTGACCACGAAAGTGCATGTCACTCGATATGTCGATGCCGAGGATTCCGATACTGGCTGAGGCAACAAGGGGAGTGCTTTGAAACTGAGGAGATATGACAAAGGGGTTCTTTTTAGCGATTAACGCGCAAACTTGTGTCTTCTGGGGGTTAAACTGGACTAGATTTAGTCGCCCCCAATCCGAGACTCTGTTCAGCAAAGACTCGACTTCAGACACAAGTTTGTCCCGGCACTCGGAGACGTTTTCCCGAGAAATACTGGCTCGGCCGATGTAAAGAGCATCACCAGTGCAGTTATCTGCATAGCAATGAATATTACAGGTTTGCAACATATCATTGATATGAAGAAAAAACAGCGTTGGCGATAGCACGCAGCTTTGTAGAACACCAGTATTAATAGGCTTGCAATCGGAGCTTGCCCGTCTACAACGACCTTGATGGTCCGATCTGCAAGAAAGCTGGTGATGCAATCACACAATTTCTCGGGAAGTCCATAGGAAGGGAGCTTCGAAAGAAGCACTTTGTGCCAAACCCGATCGAGGGCCTTCGCAATGTCCAAACAAACGGCCAATACCTCCCCCTTGGACTCTACTGCCTCCGCCCATCTGTGAGTTAGGTAGACCAGAAGATCACCAGTTGACCGACCACGGCGAAAACCGTATTGGCGATCACTAATCAGCTGGTGATCCTCAAGGTACCTCATGAGCTGGCAGTTTACAATGGACTCCATTGTTTTAGAGAACAAGGAGGTGATGGCGATAGGCCGGTAGTTGGACAGGTCTGAGCGGTCGCCGTTTTTAGGGATCGGGTGGACGAAAGCCATATTCCATGATTTTGGGACTACGCCTAGGGAGTAGGAGTACTGGAAAAGACGCGTTAAAACCGTTGCCAACTCTGGAGCACACGTCCTCAGCACGATTGGGGGGATTCCGTCAGGCCCACTCGACTTGTGGATGTTAAGGGAGAGGAGTGCTTTGCGAACCGAGCGCTGTGTGAACTGCATTTCCGGCATGGAGCACTCACACTGCGAGATGGTCGGCGGCGTACTCCCCCCGTCATCGAGAGTCGAGTTGGACGCAAGGAACGAGCCTAGAAGATCGGCTTTCTCCTTTGCGGTATGGGCCAGTGAGTCGTCCTCCCTGTGCAGAGATGGAAGAGATGGCTGACAGAAATTCCCCTGGACAGCCTTTGCGAGAGACCAGAATGCATTTGCCAAAACGCTTGCCGAGAGTGGCAAATATCGTGGCAAGTCTGTGTTCGACAGTGAACTTCTCAACTTAAAAGTACGCTTTTGCTTACGTTAAGCTTTTGACTTCTACGCATATAATTTTATTGTAGTTGATATGCAGAACAGAGAGTATAAAATTGTGTTTTGTAATATGGAGTGTGTTATTTGTGTACACAGCCCACCCGATAGTGAGTGGATGCTGTGTCCTATATATATTTATATCTATTATCGATTAAGAACTCAAATCACAGAATGAATAATAGTATTACTTCAAAATGCAGACAGACTTCACTCCTGAGGACTAAGATGCAATGCCTTGTTATAGTAAAAAGGGTCCAGTTTTCTACACCCACCATACGAAACACAGCAGCATTATTCTGCTATTTCACGATGGTATTCTGTGAGAGTGTGGTCTGATCCCGATCGAGCCGACCCATTCGTGCTGCAGCTATGTATAGCTAGAACGTTGCAACGTGACTCTACCACGTAAATCACTTACCGCATATACATGAGACATTCAGATGAGAGTAAGGATTACTTAAGGCTGAATACGACGCCAATGACTTTGCTCGTTTCGCAGCAAACCACGCGCCGCCAGTACCTACGCTTTGTTTATATAGACATGTATAATACCTATAATCAAAGCCGTACGGGCTTTGATTGTATTTGACTAAGCTAGCTCAGATGCAGAGTAATGAACTTCTTAAATAAATTTTTCTTATTTATAATATTAGTTCCTATAGATTATAAATTCTGTACTTTATTCGTTATAAAATATTGTTCGAAAAGTTATTGAATTGATAACGATTTTTTTTCTTAATTGGTGCATCGTACGTAAAGAACCTCATATGTATAACTGAAAATGTTTGTTCTTGTGAGTCTTACAAGATGCCGTAATGCAAATTGCATAAATAATAAAGAAAAAAAAACTAAAAAGTCGGTGATTGCCCCATAGTGGGGATAGGTACTGTGTATGTAAATTCTCACAAGACTACTCCGACTGGTCAATCACTTCACATCCGAAGTATTTCGGTTTTTCTTAATTATGTACTTACCCCATGCTTTCGGACAACACATTGACTGACATTATTTGCGGTCTCTGTGCTTGCACTACTCTGTACATTCTTTTCCGACTGGGTCTTGATATTTTACATTTTTGGTGTTTCTCACTTGAAACCAGAAAAGTATAAATGATCAGTTTGGCTAATGTAAATGAGTAAAAATGCAACCTATTAGGCAGCCTCAAACAAAAAATTACCTCACAAAAATATAAGTATTAACCTCAAAATACAACATTCGAGCGGCGTTCATGCGATAAACTCTCTTTGTTTTACCACTTAGGTAACATTTATTTCTTTTCCTACCCATATTTACATTTATAGACACTTAAACGCGTATAAAACACTAAATTAACGATTTTCGCTACAGACACATCGACTGTTGTTGCCTTACGTCACACGTCGAAGCGCCTGGTAATTTATTACGGCAAACTTTTATCTGGCAATATACGATATTATTATTAGGTGTTTTAATTAAAACGAATTATGTTAATAAATAATATTTTTTATCGAAAATAAAGATAGCAGGTACCTTCGGAATCACAATACAAACATTTTTACGTAAAAGAATTTTTACTAAATTAAAATTCACAGAGTTTTGGAAGAACAATAATTTTATATATCATTTCTTAACATTTTTTTATTTGTTGGTATATTCATTTATTTTAAAATTTTAAAATGACGGTGACATTGTGAAGGACCCGAATAAACCTACAAAAATGTTTTAAAGCTTAGAATTACTTCAGGTCAAAGTTCTAGTCAAGAGAAATACATTAATTTTCGCCAGTTCTCTTCGTATTCGGCCTTAAAATATAGAATTGAAAGTAACGATTATTTTTTAAAATATCGTTAAGAAAATATTTTTAAATACTTTTATAGTATAGAAACTGTTATTTTGTGTAGTATAGAAACTCTAATTAAAGCTAGAGCAGTCTCTATTTAACTTAATTTATCATATATAGTTATATCGAAATATATGTAGAGAAAACCCAGTTATTTTGTCTAGTCGTTAATTGTTGTAGTATTGTCTCTGCCCTTTTTAAGCGTGCATCTAGCATAACGGAATTATGATTTAGGGTTTCTAAAACTGTCCAACATTTTGGAGACCAAGGTAAGTTTCTTAGACACGATAACTTCTTTGTGACTTAACTCCGAGATAAGTGTATCATACTTAAGAACATCTTCATGATTGAGAACATTTCCCGCAATAATTTTTAGAACAGAACCTAATTGATTTAGGATCTCTCTCTTAAGGAGGTTCGGCATAAGTTATATAATATAATGGTTTTTAATTTTGTACATTAGCGTTAAAGCCTATCAAAAGTACCCTGCATAACTTAGACCTCCCCCATAGATAATGATGTCATGATCATGTCATAGGGTTTGGATGAATAGTTGCCATGCTTGGCAGGAGTGTTTTGTTTCCCACTGTCGTCTGTTGCAACAAACAGTGGACGATATAGGGGACAGCGGATATTTTTACACAGCCACTTCACAGTTACTACACGTTCGGTTTTGTTCTTTATTACGTAGTACCTGGATGACCGGTTTTTTTTTTTTGAAATTACATTTAGATACAAATTACATACTGATGAAACATGAATAATATATTTTGATCTTATTAACATAATAGAAAAAACTGAACTGGTTATTTAAATAAAAAATCATGAGTGCAATTAGTTTAATTAAAATTTTCAAATACTAAAAAAAGGGCTTGAAATAATAGATTTTCTCACAAAAGAAGGGAACTTGAAAAAAAGGAAAAAAAGTCGGACCGAAGACAGGACGCGAACCAAGGCATTACGATTTCGCGACCGCTCGATATTCACTTGAGCTATTACGATCATTAACAGTGTCAAAATTTACCTTCACACTAGTGTAAATATACGGGCAGTTTAGTACACATATACGATATACGTATCATGAATATTATATTAAATCGCACGGGTGTAAACTGGCCCCTACTCCACTGTCGATAGTCAACTAGATCTGAATTCACCCTTAACTATCATCGGTCAAGCGTAGACAATATTATTTGCTTGTCTATCGTCCCAAGTCCTGACTGCACAGTGTGTGTACGTAAACCATGGGCTAAACAAGTAAAATACTAATATACTGAGGGATTTTTTTAACGTCTAAAAAAATAGGTTACAAGTAACAGGTGAACAGAATATGGCACTGATATTTTCCAGTTTTTTTCTTTTATATAAACATATTATAAAATTGATCTATCAATAAATACTACTAATTGAGTGCGTATTATTTAAATTTCGATAATTTTAAATGGATTTATTTATTTAGTTCAATTTTTTTTCAATCCTGTAAGTTTTTTTAAATTAATAGTATTTATTAATAGATCAATTTCATAATTTTTTAATGTAAAAGAGAAAAAATTGTAAAATATCAGTGTCATAGGCTTCTATATCGTTCACCTGTTAAACCCTATTTTTTCCAGAAGGTGAAAAAATCATTCAGTACCCTCTATAGTGGCGATACAAGAATATCCACTACCCCATATCATGTCATGTGTGTCGTAAGAGGTGACAGAGGGAATCTGAAACAAAAGATTGGCAGCAGTGTATCGTTAATAATAAAATTAAAAAAACTGCGGCTGCCAACCCGTCTGTCAAGCATAGCAACTATTACTAAGTCTTCACTAATTAGGAAATCTGTGGGTTACGTCTATGGATAACAATGGATATTTATAGGCTGTAATAGATAGATTCATTTATATATTACAAAATTCCACTGCTGAACATTGATTGCCCCCTCCATAAAGGGCCTGCCTTATTTGCATTTGTCGTAATTGTAGTTTTTATTATAAGTTGCTGTTTAGGTGTTTTATTATAAGATGAACGTTGTTGGAAGATGGTGCTAACCATCTTCACTTTGCTTTGGTCGTCAGTTTCTCTAAAATAAGTCCAAATAGTAAATCTCCTAACGCTCATTTTTATCATATAATTATCAATTTTCACTAAGAATAAAACAACGAAATACTTTTTTATCACAAGAATAGTCAAAACATAATCATGTGCCGGCAATTTGCCCAGTACTAGATGATGTAATAAGTGTCAGGTGTGGCGGGGAGCGAGAGGCAGAGTCCGGCGCTAATCCCACGCGCTTTACGGTAACAAGTTTCGACATAAATTGGTTGGGTCCCGAGGTTATCCTGCCGAATAACGTTCGTACGAATATTCGGTTCGTTGAAAGTTTTACCGAACATTCGGGCGAATATTCGTATTCGGTGAAATCCATATTCGGCCCATCCCATCATCCCATAATAGATAGATAAAAAAGAGCCAAGGCTATTCACATTGATATTGCGATAAAACTGTAGCCATTCTCAACGCGTGCGTCCAGAGAGATGTACACTCTCATACTAAACGGCAGGCATGTGTGTAGAGACAGTTCTGATATCGCCCCGATCGCTGTACACTGAAGTTGTCCAAAACGACTATAAATCAATAGTTGACTGCCTCGTTAGTCTTGTAGTTGTAGTAGTGCGACTGCTGATCATGAGGACCTGGGTTCGAATCCCGGGTTGCGCCAAAAAATCAATTATTGAGTTTTTCTGTCAAGAATCAGTTCGTAAAACCGTTGGTCCTGCGCCTGATCTCTCTCCCGGTCGTGTCGGTTTACCGTCCCATCGGATTACGAGAGTGAGGGAATAGAGAGGGCACCTGTGCTTGCGCATACACTTGGGCACTATAATCCTGTCCTGCACCGATGGCTAGCCTCTGTTGAGGCAGGCCTCTCATTTTTTCTAAATTATAAATAATAAAGTGATATATTAAATTCACACATCAAAAAAGTTTGTGATCATTAGCAATCTATGATATATTTTTAAAATTTAAAATTGTCGAGCAAAAGTGATTACGTTATATTTTTCTTTAAATAGAAATTGTATAAAATAAAAAATAAATCTTTTTTTTAGTTTTTTACCAACAAAAATTGAGTAATTCAATCCTAATGTAATGGTAACAGAAATTTGATGGAAATAAAAAGGTTGTTTAACAAAACCTATACCACAATTTATTAATATGTAGAAGGTTTTTATTACATACAATATAACTCCTCCCCTGAATCGAACACATGCGGAGAACCTGCTGGGCATGCTGAGGATCAAGCTGTCCAGCATTTCTTGCGGTAACCTGTACCATTATTGAATAGCAGCTCCCCTGATCTCTGCCACTATCTGGGGAGGTGACTGACAGTTCCAAACAGCTCGCTTAAGAAGTTAAGAACATCTCACTCGTGCTCTATTGGGTTTAAGTCAGACCAGCCGTAAGGCCAGTCTAAATTTGTGATGTCGTATTTTCGGAGAGCAGCATTGACTCGTTGATTTCGATGTGAGGGCGCATTATCAGCGACCATTACGAATTGGTGCCAATTATTTACTTGGAATGGTCTGACAATTCCATCAGTAGTGACTGTTTTGTACCTATCTGCCGTAATCCATCATAGTTCCACCCCAAAAGGACACCGATTTCCCGCCTCGCTGAACAGTTCCAATGACAGTTTTTTGTCTTTCAGAGTCTAAAGATCTTCTTCAGACACGGATAGTCGGTTATCTGAGAGCTGGTTCACATTAGGTCGGACCGACAGTTTTACCGGCCCAACAAACGTGTCAGATCCATATTTGTGTATGTATGTCAATAGCGCCGTTTACATTAGGGCGACCCGACCAAGCTGTCGGAGCCGACACTTTTACCGTACGTCCAGCCACGATTTCTGTCGGATCGGACATAATATTGGCGTACTAGCAAGTATGGCGCCGTTCACATTTGTCGGCGCGAAGCGGCGGCGACACCCGCCTGCCACCCTCCTACCCGCCCTTACCCCGCTATCGGCACTCGCGCAAGCAGTTTCGTCGACGTGTATGCAGAGAAGACACAGGTTCAATATGGAGGGCGAAATTAATGTAGAAGTTTTGATTTCTCTTGTGGAAGACAGGAGTTTACTGTGGAATAAAACGTCGGGTCGGCGGCGTCTAGTTTGAACAGCAACACTCGGCAGTCGGTGAACGGCAAACTGTCGGTCCGACCTAATGTGAACCAGCTCTGAACGAGTACTGATTTGCATTGTTATATATATCATGTATATATTATTTATTTACTATCATCTTTGTTTGTTTGTTCGGTTTTCCTGATGAGTTAGAGGCTTGAAACTTTAAACATAGCACAGAACTGCAAATGGTATTTGTAGGTTTCGTGCTAGCAGTAACAGCTTTTACGAGTGAGTACAACTGCCTATTGGCTGCTGCCTATAATTATCATCGCAAACATTGTCAAAGAGTATATAACCCCTACGTTTTGAAGATAGTTAACTCGGATTTTTATTATTCGACACAGTCTTCTGAACGCAGTCTCACAAATTCTAATTTCTTTCTCTGTAAGAAAAAATGAAAATGTAAACTTATTATAGATATGATGCTATTAATAACCTGTTGTCAATAAGAACCAATTTCTTAAATCTAATATAACCTAATACTTAGGCTCTTCGAATTATTACGTATTTTTCATAGACATAAATTAGAATAATAAGTCTATGGTATTTATTCACGTTATTTATTAAAATTCATGAAAGTTAATGAGAATTATAATATCTATAACGATTTATGTGTAACAAACGCCGGAATCATTTTAGGTATCATATAAGATATACTGCCATAAGACAGGCCTGGCGTAGTGTAAGAGACAACAGTAAATTATTAGAATAATGTAAGCTAAAACATAATATTTGAAGCTGTTGTTTTTTTTTTTCTTTATTTCTATTTAGGTATTATTAATGCTAATCCAAATATACGGGGATTAATATCATTTCTGAAAATTATTATAATATAAATTTATTTGAACTTATTAATATTTTTAGTTGCAATCTTCAACAAATCTATCACTCGATAAGCATAAGATAAGCAAAGAAATTTTTTAAGAGATAATGGCCTAAAATAATAAAAAAACATTAACACTTTCAATGTCCCGTTTTCAGACACAATAGTAAGATAATAGCAATGATATTATATATATATATATATATATATATATATATATATATATATATATATATATATATATATATATATATATATATAATGATAACTATATGTAGTGCACGGGACTGGTAAGGATTAAGGTTAAAGTTAGTCTATATTATATATCCCACTACTAGGTGTAGGCCTTCACTCATTTCTGAGGGGATTTTAGGGCATGGAAATGTCCACCGTGCTGCCCTAGACATTTTTAAAACCATCCAAATAAAAAAAGTACATTTCATTTACATGTTTGTTATTTTTAAAATTATTTTTGGAATGAGAAAAGCTGCTTGCACTTTATTTCATTATAAATATGTAGTAAAAGTTCACACATTAAGTTGTCGCAAGAAAGCCCGACTGTAGTGGGGTAAATCGGTAAATTGCCCGCAGTTGCCCGCCCCACTGTTTGCTCACCTCTCTGCCCTTTTTGTATTAATGCCGGCAAGCATTTTACTTCAAACACCGCTATTGATTACAGTCATTAACATTGGTGAGTCTCTCTGAAGCGTTTGATCTTGTTTTCTCCTAGTATATCTATGTTATAATTCTATGATTCCACTTGTGTATTTGATACTAAAGAACTTGCACTGCTGTTTTTTGAGAAAGGTACAGTCTACTTAGTATTTAAACATAAATATATCACAGCCTATTAAAGGTCCACTTCTGAACATAACCCTCCCCCATATGTTGCCCCATAAGGGGGGAGGTATTTGCCATAGTTGCCACGCTAGAATAAAGAATTTGAATTTGAAGTAATGTGGGACATTCCATATTAGTCCCGGAGGACTCACCTTTTATACGTGGTAGAGTCATGCTGCAGTTATATTAGAAGTATAGTTGTAGCATGAATAGGTTAGGCTCGACCGAGGAAGGACCACGCTGTCAGAATACCAGCGTGAAATAGTAGCTTAATGCTGCTGTGTTTCGTATGGTGAGCGTAGAAAACAGGAGACCCTTTTTACTGGAAACGATGCATTCCATCTTAGTCTTCACGGGTAACAACGCATCTGCGTTTTGATTCATAATCGAGGATAGATGTAGATATCTATGGGCCCCAGCAACCACTTACTATAAAAAAACCTCTGAAGGCAACAATGCATCTGTAACCTTCTCCATTTAAAGTGTTCTGCAGTATAAGCTACTTTATAAGCTATTAAGCGATCATTAAATTTGTTGACATCGTGCAATGGACTTTTTGGGGATATTGATGACAAATAATCTCTATATACAAAAATCAATTCCTGATTTTGATGAAACTTTTTGTGTGTGTTTAAGTGGGGCCCTGGATGCTCTAAACGATTCAAAATTGGACCCGTTAGGTGACGCTGCTGTTGAGATCCAGTGATCACCCGAGCGAAGACGGGGCTGATCACTAATATTTAATAAATAACTAATAAGACTTGGTTTTTAATATAGGTACTATGTCACGTTCTTTAAGCATACGTCCATAAAATAAAGTTTTCCCAAAAGCACGGAACGGAACTCACAGAGCACGGAATAGACATAAAGCTGCGCCTAGCTTTATGTCTATTCCGTGCTCTGTGAGTTCTCCAATTACTTCTAATGTGTATACTTTCTTATGCCTTCTTTAATTTAAGCGACCGTTCTTTTGTCGCCAACTTCACTGGAGTCAACTACAACTGTATACAATCAACAATGCCATGAATAAAAAAAATTCGTTCATTTTTTAATCAAAACATATTATGATGAGCTGCGCTAACTAAAGCCCAGAATAAAATATTAATACAACTTAATTTGATATATTAGTTCATAAACATTTGTTACAGCAAGTTGATGACGCAAATTCGTAAGATTTTATTAATTCGCACACCAACTACATAAAAGCAGACTTAATGCTACAAGGCTTTCTTAGTTTGAGTTTCAGTTTGTGTTATGGGATGGGTGCAAAGAGAAAATAACTCTTTTCTACGTTACTTACTATGTTACTTATCTGAAAGCATCCAACACACATAATATACGCGGACCACTTTATATTTATAGTTACAAATATACTGTTGATATTAGTATCAGTCAGTGAGGTGAACTCATAAGACTTTATCCATCCTAAAATCGCCCAACGAGTTTAAAGAAGCGTTTCAGTGTCATCAAAAAATTTAAGCTTAAATTTAAGCGTTTATTCCTAGCCTTAGAACTTTAAGGCATATTCACAAGCGGTGAGCCTCTCGCAGAAACTTTCCACCTTGTTCACTTCGATGAGGTGATTTTAATAAGCATTTTATTTTGATCATTTATACAAAAATAAGGTCACATTCAATCATATTACAAAAGAAGTTTATAATAAGTTATATAATCAAGAATAACAGTTATAAACGTGCACGCAGTATACCTCATGGAAAGAGGATATTGTGACCCATAGGTATCTACATCTATCCTCGATTACACTTTAACATATTGATGCGTTGTCATCCTTCAGGACTAAGATGAAATGCCTCTTATACAGTAAAAAGGGCCTATGTTCCTCTACACTCATCATATGAAACAAAGCATCATGTCAATCAAATCGAATTCAAACGTAACACAACAATAACCTAACGTAAAATCATCAATCCATACCGTTACGCGACAAAGTAACGTAACTATCTACCAACTAGATATTCGCCGCTTCTCTGTCAAACTCTTCACGCCGCCAGTTGTAAAAACTAATGAGGTGAATATCTGCCGAACTCGGCCGCGTTTTTCCTTAGTTATTCGGTAACCAACCTAAACGAAAACGCAAAAACGTTAAACTTTTATTTAAAAATAAACTTGATAGCAACATGGTAAAAATCTTATGTCAAGTGTTTATTATAAACTTGATTTTACAAGGTACATTTTGCAACAAAAATAGTGTGACCTGATTTCTCAAAAAATTATTTCTGTTTCATCATTCGAACTTTAGTCGATCGTAGGCAACAATAAATGCAGAAATAGTAAACAAATCGTGTTTCATATCGATATGAAAACACCATATCGGATATATAACCGTTATCATAATAAAAAACCGGCCAAGAGCGTGTCGGGCCACGCTCAGTGTAGGGTTCCGTAGTTTCCCGTCCGTCACAATAAGTGTTCCCACTTATGAGTTTAAAGGTCCATTGAGTTTAAACATCCATTATATTAGCGCTCCAGCAGCGCTCCGCGCTCCTGCAACTGCTCCCGGTAGTGGGTAGGGGAGCGAGGGGCTTGTTGTAACAGTTTTCATTAAAACTAATATATCTTGAGATCTATTGATTAAATTTCTACTAAATAAAGATGGATGGATACTGTAACTCTTCCTCTACCAAATCAAGTAAAAATAATACCATAACTATTGGTCATTATTTTACAATCAATTATTTTCTAGAAGAAGTGCGGTGTTACAACTTACCTCGTGCTTGAGGCAAGTTGTAACGTCTACCGGGACAAGTAGTAACGACAAAAAAACGACAATAATAACTTTAATCATTTATTCTTTGTTTATTTTTAACAACATTGACATCTTTCTTAGGTAAGTAATATGTAATTCTTATCAAAAATCAACTCGAATACACTTTTTTAGTACTCAACACTTAAAAATTAAGTAATTAACGGTTTTATTTGGTTAAACACCTCTTATAATCATCATGGCACTTTTAAATCACAGTAAGTAATTAAATTATTTATATCTAAGGTATGCTTCGTAATTATTTCTTCTTAATAGCTATCTAACAAAGTATTATACTTATGTAAGAATCAACATTTTGTGGGTTTCATTATAATTAAATTCAGTCTTCATCTGAGCTACAATTAACACAAATATAAGATATAATGTCTCCTGCAACACATCCTACATGTGCCTACGTCTTATAATTGATACACTCTATCCAATCTTCTTTATTTGTATCTGTGTAAGCTTCACCACAAACCAGACAATACCACTCTTCTGATTCAGATTCTGAATCTGAACATAAAATCTTCTTTTTAGCTCTGCCCACTACGATTTTATTATTTGTTGATTTACCTTTGGCTTTTCCCTTTCCCTTCCCTTTTCCTTTCCCTTTTCCTTTAATTTTATCATCTTTTTTCTATTTTTTCTTCATTTTTTCTTCATATTCCTTTTTTAAAGTTTCCTTTTCAGGAGTGTCCGTCAATACTGTAGATTTTCTTTTGCGTCTGCTATTTGTATTAGTTTTTCTTGGTGGCGCCTTTGGTAAAGGTCTAATCTTCGATGGCGAGAAAGTTTTTGTAGACTTTCATTATTCTTCTTTTTCTCTATGTATCTATAAAGAGAGACGTGACATAATCTGAGTCTGACTAGCTTTCCGAGTACTGCATTTTTTTTTCTAAAACTTCAGCTGCCGCTAACTCATACACTTCGTGCCTTTGTGTTGACCGCTCTGACTTTCTTTAATATACCCTCATTCTAAAACAAAGGATAAAGTAGGTATCTACATCATAACTTGGGGCATGTTGTAACACGTTACAACAAGCCCCGGGATTTTGTTACAACTAACCCTATGGTATGATTTTTAACATTATCAGGATAACTATTTAAACAATTTAGCAATCATAAAAACTGTTACGCATTATCAGAGATAGATAAATTTGAATGGAAATAAGATATAGAAAATTTGAAATTAGTCGATATCAAAAACGCTAACCGAAATTTTACGACAGTACAATTTTATATTACCTGGCAGAAATGAAGCGCGTGCACACTTCGGCTCACTGCGCGTGCCGGTGGGACACTGGATATGGTAACATGATGCGGCGCGGTTTATAGGTCAAATCTAGTCAAAGAAATACGTTAATAGCGTTTAAGATCCTAGTGAAAAGAGCCTGTTACTACTTGCCCCTGTTACAACAAGCCCCTCGCTCCCCTACTGTTGTTTCCATCCAAGTTCAAAATGATTTTCCTAGAAATTCCTTATAAAGTTCTACTTTTCAGATTTTTTTCATATTTTCTAAACTTATGGTTCAAAAGTTAGAGGGGGGGGACATATTGTTTTTTACTTTTGGAGCGATTATTTCCGAAATTATTGACATTATCAAAAAATGATTTTAGTAAACCCCTATTCATTTTTAAATACCTTTCCAACAATATATCACACGTTAGGGTTGAAATTAAAAAAAAAATCACTTCCCACTTTACATATAGGGGGGCTACCCTAATAAAATATTTTTTCCAATTTTTATTTTACCACTTTGTCGGCGTGATTGATATACATGTTGGTACCAAATTTCAGCTTTCTAGTGCTAACGGTCACAGAGATTAAGCGAGGACGGACAGACGGACAGACGGACAGACAGACTTGGCGAAACTATAAGGGTTCCTAGTTGACTACGGAACCCTAAAAACCTTATAATGCCCTTGTTTATGTAGTACAGAGAAAAAACTAAGTATTTAAGATTGACTAAGGAGTGGCACGGGCCGCGGGTGCAAATACAGACAGATTTGTATGGCCACAAATAATAGTTTCGCTTCTGAATGTTTGTCCTTATGCATATTTGTATATTTTCTGTATATAATAGCATGATCAAAGTAACTTACCTGTAAGTGAACTTCGATCACTATTATACTTATTAACGCCTCGTCTGATATGACTATGTAGTTTATGCACTTTTCGCATCAACAAACACGCGTTCAAAGATTTGGTTAAAATTAACCAAAAAAATAAAATTTATTTGTGACGGCCACCCATAAGTCCATGGCAACACTGGCCGGCGTGCGACCAATCATTAAGTTTAAAGAACTCCCAGCCATTTTCATTATGAAGCAGGGTGGGAAACTCAAAGAAAACAAATGGGAGGGAACCTTCAGACGAGGCGTTAACTGCGTATAATAGTGATCGAAGTTCACTTACAGATAAGTTACTTTGATCATGCTATTATACTTATTAACGCCTCGTCTGATATGACTATGTAGATGTTGAAAGATCTTGCGAAATAATGAAAATGTTTTCTAATAATGATGTTTATTTATAACAATTCACAGTTACAATTATAATAATTTGACTCATTGATTGCGAAGGATGGATTCACCAAAGTCTTCATTATTTTCCAAAGGTAGATTATAAAATATGGCAAAATTTTTAGACCTGTGGGACCACCCAGCTGTTGATTTAATCAAGTTTATATTAAGGCCTTTTCGGTATGCTGCCGATGTAGAGGCATGTCGTGTGCTATGTGCAGAGTATATAGATATATCAATTCCAGCCTCAAATAAAACATCTTTTATCCACCTGCTGAGTGTATGGGTTGAAGCAGGAGTATGAGGTTTTTTAATGGTGATAAAAAGATTATTTGTGTTCTTCCGTAGTGGTCTTGTGGCGTCTAAATAATCACATAATGTTTTTGCAGGGCAAATACTCACATTTTCATTAAAAAAACTTTAAGGTCGATAAAGGTTGAAGACCATTTATTTTGGAGGTTTTGATTAATTGGGGAACTTTGATTTTTATGCAATCATTAGTAATAGTAATGTTATCTATTGTTATGAAAGAAAAAGTTTGTAATCTTTGTGCTGTTGTTAAGGCTAATAATATTAGTAATTTTCTGGACAAAATACTTAAATCTAGTTCTGTATTTGGGTATAAATTGCTTACATAATCAAGTACTAGACTTGGATCCCAAGTTTCTTTATATTTTGGTTGGTTAGGTCTTAATTTAAAGATACCTCTAAAAAACCTATTAATATCTCTATTTGCACTTAATTCACTATCCAAAAGTAATGATAAAGCTGATCTTATACTATTTATGGTGCCATAAGAAGCACCATTTTTAAATTTTTCAGTTAAAAATTTTAATAATAAGGGAACTGATTCAGACAATGGGTCAGCTTTATTTGTTTGACAGAATTTCCACCAATGTTGATAGCAAGAACTGTATTGCTGTAGAGTGTTTTTTGACAGAGAATTTGTGATAATATTTACACATTCCAGAGAGTATCCCTTTTTTAAGTAGATCTTGCTGACAACATCCCTGCAATTAGTGAAAGGCTCTTGTGTAGCGGGTGACAAGACCTGAAAATGGATGAAAGTAATTTTGGATTGGGTTTTAAATAAACAGGCTTTGAGCTTAACAGACTCATAAAGAGGGGGTACCATGCTTGTCCTGGCCAATTTGGTACTACCACAATACCCTCAGCACGATCTTCTTGAATCTTTTTTAAACAACGCAAAATTACTGAGAAAGGTGGGAAAGCATAAAATTTAAGTCCTGTCCAATCTATGGTAAAAGCATCTACTGAAAAACAATCTGGTTCAATTTTCCATGAAATAAACTTATCACATTTTTTATTTGCATGGGAAGCAAAAAGGTCAATTTCAGGTATTCCTAGTTGTGTAATAATTTTTTCATAGGCATATGAGGCTAGTTCCCATTCAGTTTCTATATTAATTAACCTAGATTGTCCATCAGCTTCTATATTTTCTTTGGAAGGTATGTATGAAGCAAAAATATGTAGTTTCCTTTTTTCACAAAACTGCCATATTTTTCTAGATAAGGAATTTAAGTGTGGGAATTGTATTCCACCCATTCTGTTTACATATGAAATTGCTGTAGTATTATCTGAGCAAATTAATATATTACAATCTTTCTCATTTTTGGCAAAGCATTTTAATGCAAAATAAATTGCTAAAAGTTCTAAGTAATTTATATGATATTTTATTTCCTTTTTTGACCAGTTTCCATGTAATTTTTTCTGGCCGCATACTATTCCCCACCCAGTATTAGATGCATCAGAAAATATTTCGAATTTATATTTTTGTCGCTTATTAATTGGGGCTGAACATGAGAAGATTATGTTTTTCCACCACAATAGGTCTTCTATAATGCCTTGATTGATCTTTAGTTTGGATTCATAATTGTCCCTAGAATTTTTTAAAGCTATATACTTCTTTCTTTCCAAAATTTTGGTGTACATCCATCCATATGGGACGGAGGGACAAATTGATGTTAAGGAACCCAAGAGAGATGCAAACTCCCTGATGGTACATTTTCTTTTTTGTATAATGGAGTGCAATTTAGAGTTAATTTTATTTCTTTTATCTAGTGGAATACTTATTGTAAAATTATCACTATTTAATATGAACCCTAAGAATTTACACTCTTTACTAGGATGTAATTGACTTTTTTCATAATTTATAATGAATCCTAATGATTTGAGAAATTGACAGGCGGTATCTACATCCTTTTTACATTCATTGGCAGTTGGTGATATAAAAAGAAAGTCATCAAGATAATTTACCAAGGTTATCCCTTTTGATCTAAGGTAGAAAACTATTTGTCTCATTATTTGTTTGGATTTTTGTTGCTTGTGCTGTGGATAAACCAAAAGGTAGGACATTAAACTGATACAGATTTTTATTAAAATAAAATCTTAAATATCATTTAGATTCTTCATGTATTTGAAGTAAAAAATAAGCAACTTTTAGGTCAAGCGATGCCATGAAACATTGTCTATCAATAAGATGTAATGCTGTCCTAATATCTTCTAGTTTAAAATGCAATGTTGGTACAAATCTATTAAATTTTTTTAAGTTTAAAATAAATCTAGATGAACCATTTGGTTTTGGAGTTATAAATATTTTTGAAAAATATTGATATTTTAATAGCTGTGTTTCTAGTGTAACTGCACCTATTTTTATTAATTTATCTAAACATTGTGAAATTTTTTGCTTTTCAATTTCAGAAAAAGAGTTGTTTTGAGGTACCTGAGATTGGTATACTATGTTAGACAATGGTATAGAATATCCATTTTTTACCCAGGTTTAACACAATTGTGTTTTTTGTAAAACACCAATTTTTATAGTAATTAGACAATCTGCCTGCATAGCTTGCCTCTATTCCCGATGATGCCGCTGTGGTTGTGTTGTCCTGGAGGGATGCCTTGTCAACGATCTTAATTGTTGTCGTTGATGTTGATGGCGTTGCGTCATAGTATACTTCACCGTCGAAGGCTTGTTTTTTGGCCGTTTGGTGTTGTCTTGTCTGGTGTTGTATTGTCTGGTATTGTCTCGCCCGCCCTGCTTCCTGTTCGAGGACGGGCCCCAATTGTTTAAAGGCTTCAGGTCCTTAGCAGAGTTCTCTAAGTTTTTGTTTTCCTTTAATATATTAGTGATATCATTTCCAAATAAATAATTGGTGATCAGTGTTTTTTCTAAGGTTTCCTTAAGTTTTTATTTACACCAGGTAAAATGACTGCTCTTCGAGTCTGAGACTCTTTGTAATGTACATGACATAATAGTCTAATGCAGTTTCCTATGTATTCTGTTGTGTCACTTTCTGTGTCCTTCTCCAACATTTTTGTTAATATTTGTGTGAGGCCACAGATTACATATCCAATAATATTTTGTTTATGGCAAATGTGTTCATCTCTTTTTAATGCCTGGGGTGACAGGGTAATCTTTATTTCTGGATTGAGGTTTGGAGGTAACGTAAGGCAATCTTTAATTAATGGAAATGTTTTTAAAATTTCATCACTTGATTTTTCGTCTAACCCTTGCGTAAGAAGTGTGTTCCACATATTTTTTAGTTCACTATTTATAATAATAGTTTTATCGATTTTCTCCACATGGCCCATTTTTTGAAGAAAATTTGGAAAATTATCGTTATTGTTACTATTGTTACTACAAGAGGGCAAGATATTTTCGACATCTTCTTCAGAATCGCTTTCCACAATTATTCTCCTTCTCTTTTTAACGGATATTTCAGCTTCATCTGCGAAAATATTGCAGAATTAATTTATCACATGTACTCGCTCGTAGTACCGTATGATAATATTGATGAAAATTTATGGCAATATTTCGTGACTTTTTGTAAGAAAGTATGAAAAAAAGTATCACATGTACTCGCTCGTAGTACCGTTAGATACATTTATCATACAACAATGAAACCACATGTACTCGCTCGTAGTACCGTATGACTTACATAATATGAAATAAACTGCTTATAGTAAACAAAGACCAGGTATAGGCGCTCGTCCTATCGCTAAGGCCAATATTTTCATCCTTTAAGATACTATTTGTTGTGATAAAACAAATGACGCATTTAGCATTTTTAAAATGGCGACGCCCAAGCACGACTTATTCTTAAGAATCTACGAGTAAACATACCTTCTGATGAAGAAAATAAAAGATCCATAAGCTTCCTTTTTAGTTTTTCTTTCTTATTCTCCATTTTCAACTTAATTTTTTCTTCTATACATTTATTTTCCACAATTTGTTTACGGATACGACGCGGATTGTTTAACACGAAACGTCATAATGATTGGTCGCACGCCGGCCAGTGTTGCCATGGACTTATGGGTGGCCGTCACAAATAAATTTTATTTTTTTGGTTAATTTTAACCAAATCTTTGAACGCGTGTTTGTTGATGCGAAAACTGCATAAACTACATAGTCATATCAGACGAGGCGTTAATAAGTATAATATGGGTGACAAACGAGCACATAGTCCGCCTGATAGTAAGTGGATGCTTTGAACACAGCTAGTATTTCGCGCTAGTATTCTATGAGAGCGTGGTCCTACCCCGGTCGAGCCAACACATTCATACTACAAGCATAATATAGTTGCAGCATGGCTCTACCAGCTAAACTAAACTAAACTAGCCTTTACAGTATAGGAGAAAAAAAGGAAGCTCTAGAGTCCCCCACACGTTTTTTTTAAAGAAGACAAAATTGATTACAGTCTTATGAAATTGCTTGAAAAATTATTACTCTCCTAATAAGTTTTCGAGGCTTATGATATTTGATAGCTGCCTGTATTATCGAGAATTTCCTCACGAAACCGTTACTTAGTTATAATTTCATGTTACACTACAAATGACAGGGTAAATTTGTCTATGCGGGCTTGGATTTATTAGTGCTGTATTGTGCAACCTATAATTTTCTTTCCCTCGTCATTTCGTTGAATGAATTTCTTATGTTATTATTAGAGTTTCATGTTTCTATTAACGGTAATATTAAAAGGGCTTCAACATATTACTCGAGTGCTTTATTATTATAGACTGTATTATTTGATTTAACCGCTGAGTTCGCAGTGACAAACGGCTTCTTCAACCCATAGACGTTGATTATATTTACGTTTATTTTATACGTGGTAGAGCTACCCAGCAGCTATTTTACGGTTGTAGCACGAATGGGTAGGCGCGAATGGGGAATGATTACGCTCAGAATATTAGCATAAAATGGCCGCTCAATGCTGCTATGTTTCTTGTGGTAAGGGTATAGAACCGGAGACCACTTTCACTGGAAAATAGGCATTCCATCTCAGGGGTGACAACGCATCTGCATTTTGATTCTTAATTGAGGAGAAATGTATGGGCCGCATCATTCACTTACCATCAGGTGGTCTGTGTGCTCATTTTACACACGTATTCTATAAAAAAACAATATTTAACCATATATTAAAGTAGGTTACAGATGCGTTGTCACCTCTGAGGACTAAGATAGAGTGCCCCACAGCCTGTAATTGTTAAATAAGTTAATTACCACGATATAATCCGTATATATATATATATATATATATATATATATATATATATATATATATATATATATATATATATATATACTTTTATTCAGTGTGTCGTGTTCGCGTAAATTTAATAAATTAAATATTTAGGCTAAGAACTAAACTTATTATGCAGTGAACATTATCCAGTTACTCAATTCCAAGTTTAAGTCGTTGGATGGTTAGAGAACCTAACACGCTATTTCTTCCCCCATCTGCTGTAATGCGGTCTATGGGAAATAACAACTCAAATAAATGGTGGGAACAACGTTTTTTGTAACCCATATGTATAGTACCCAGACCGATTGAATGAAACTAGTTTTTCCATTTTATTAACTTTTTTATACGGTATGGTGACAAACGAGCATACAGTCCATCCAATATTAAGTGTTTACTGTGGCTCATAGACATCTACATCTATCCTCGATTGCGAATCACCATGCAGATGTGTTGTCACCCGTGAGGGCTAAAATGGAATGTCTCGTTTCCAGTAAAAAGGGTTTCCGGTTCTTTACACTCACCATACGAAACACAGCAGCATTAAGCTGCTATTTAATTGCTGGTATTCTGTAGAGCGTAGTCCTTCCTCGGTCAAGACGACACATTCGTGCTACAACCATAATATTGCTGCAGCGTGGCTCTATCACGAACAATAAAATGACACATGGTCACTGGAAGAACAATTCACATTGTGCATTGTCACCCCGTGACTGTGGGTTCTGTAATGGTGAACACAACCCATTGCCCCCGTGAACATGGATGTTGTAAAGTACATGTGTAATGATCATGTAAATATCGATTTCCTTTATTTGCTGTCCGATTGTGTCGAATTTCCGCCCCATCGAACCGTGAGGATTATTGATATTTTCGTTAACAATTAAATTAATCTGTGATACCTGGATGGTTTATTTTTTATTTATCTTTATGGGCAATTCTAGTATATATAATATTTCCTATTAAAAAAAATCAGTACAGTTGAATTAATAATAAAAATAAACTCTTTCCTTAAGCCAACAGATAAAAATTTTGTTTTAATACAGAATTAGAAACAAAAATAAATTTACAAAATTTACAACATATTCGGACCAAATAACCTACACTAGACTCGAACCTAAGACCGGTGAGCGATTGATCAATATTCACAAGTGGCACCTGATTTTATTTGGTGAAATCGTGAGAAATTTCAAGTATTGCTTGACACACTGCCTGGGGTGCTTTGGTGTGAATGAGACCTAGTTAACCGCAGACGTGCACTTTTAATTACCACCTACGAATGCTCCAGATATCGGTACCGGTAATTATTTCATCACGTTTCACACGCAGGTAATAGGGCCCTATATTGCACCTACACAACATGTAACAAAAACACTGTAGCTCCCAAGTGCGTTATCAAAATCAGTATACAAACGTATATATGTATATAACTTCAGAAAACTCGTCCATAATTATTTTTTAAAATTATAATAATAATGTCCTCCAGACCGAATTTCGGTCACGGCGGCCAGCCTCAACGGAGGCTAGCCATCAGCGCAGGACAGGTCGGAAACACGACGCCATTAATCTGCAATTTTACGCTGATATTCTGTGCGAAGAGTTTCGAGGAAATAACGTCACCCTGTCTTACACCTCTCAGCAGTTGGATAGGTTTCGTACTCTGGTTCTCTACTCGGATAGCCATCGTAGCCCTACTGTACAAACACTTCAGCACTTCGATATACCGACAGTCAACTTGGCACCGCTGAAGAGACTGTAGCACCGCCCAAATTTCGACGGAATCAAAGGCTTTCTCATAGTCCACATACGCCAGGCAAAGTGGCAAATTGTACTCTTCGGACTTCTGTATAATTTGCCGAAGGGTATGTATGTGGTATATGGTACTAAAGCCTTTTCGGAAACCGGCTTGTTCGAGAGGCTGGAGTCGTCGAGTCTGCGTGCGAGACGATTCGTAATGACTCTCGAAAACACCACGTAGACGCGGCTCAGAAGGGATATCGGTCTGTAGTTCTTCAAGAGGGCGTTGTCATCTTTCATGAAGAACAAGACCACCGCACTTCTGCTCCACGCCTCCGGAGAAGTGCCACCATGGAGGACGGAATTAATGAGCCTCTGAAGGACTTCAAGTACCGGTTTTCCACCCGCTTTCAGAAGCTCCGCTGTAATTCCATCCACGCCCGGGGACTTTCGTAATCGTAATCGGTTCAATAGTATAGAATAGCATATGATTTTTTTTTAGAATAGGGTTGGCAAACGAGCACACACTTCACCTGATGGTAAGTAGACGCTGTCGCCCATAGACATCTACATTTATCCTCGATTAAGAATCAAAATGTAGATGCGTTGTCACCCCTGAGTACTAAGATGGAATGCCTCGTTTCCAGTAAAAAAGGGTCTCCGGATCTCACTCACAATACGGAACACAGCAGTATTAAGCTGCTATTTTACGCCGGTATTCTGTGAGAGCGTGTTCGTTCCCAGATTGAGCCGACGCATTCGTGCTACAATCATAATATATCTGCAACATGGCTCTACCACGTGTAATAAGTAGCTCTACCACGTATAATATGTGACAAATAAGCAATTAGTTTTATATATTGTTGCAACAGAAACGAAATTAAAATCAAACTGCTTGTTTATTATTGACTCATCTCTTGAATATACATGCTACACACTACACAGTGATATTTTTATGTGATATGATTTCATGCGTCCTTAAACTGGCATCCTCCCCAACGATATCCTTAATTCGTATTTCAAGATTTAGTGATCAATTAGTGACAATTAGTGACTGAAGAAAAGAATTGTGACTTATTACTTTAGGAGATATAGCCCTTTTTGTAAGTATTATATCCTTCCAATATATATTCCAATATATATAATATATATTTTGTTATAGATTATATATATATATATATATATATATATATATATATATATATATATGTATATATATATATATACATAATCTATAACAAAATATCGTTTTTCATAAAATAGTTAAATCTTGTGACAAGCTTTATATCATATAAATTATTAAAAAAAATCATATGCTATTCTATACTATTGAACCGATTACGATAAAGATTAAATGAGTTGTAGTGTGCGCACCCGTGAATTTTATCGAAAAAAATGCACTGCAATGCATTGCCATACACAGGTAAGAGAAAAAATAACATAATAGGAAACTATGTACCGTTTTCTTATATCTGTATAGTTTTTTTTTATGTTTTTTACGAGGAGTTAGAACTTCTACATATCTAAGTCCGCCTTGAGTGGATCCTATCAACCTTATCCTGCCTCCTGCCGTCAAATAGCTCGCACTGCCGTGCTCTGGTCTGAAGGTTCTAGTGAACCAGTATAATAACAAGATGTGAGGCATTCCGTCTTAGTTCTCAGAGGTGATAATGCATATGTACCGTTCTTTGTTTGATGTTAGTTGCCAGTGTCTATGGAATGCAGTAACCACTTACCATCAGGTCGACTGTCTGTAGCAAATTTGTAATTTCAGGTTAATAAAAAAAACTATAAATGTACGTCAATATTTTAATATTAGAGTTTAATTTACCTTAATAACCCCGTCCACGGCGTTCACTGAAAATCAAAGTTGCGGTTACCGCTGTGGTTTCAGCAGCTTTCGTCCTAAGTAGACGCCATTTTTGTACCTAAATTATTTTGTTTGTGTTTTTAGATTTTATCTTAATTATGTTTTAAATATTTAAGAAGACTAAATTTGATGTATAAATAGTTTCAATTTTCAATTAATAATTGTGTTTATAATAGTTGTATCTATTTTATAAAAAAAGACGCAGTAAACGCTTGCATAGGAAACTTTTGCTTACGTAATGGAGCCACGTGGGTCGACTTGACTGGGGAAGGACCACGCTCGCACAGAATCATCATCATCATCATCATCATTACAGCCCTTTACAAGTCCACTGCTGAACATAGGCCTCCCCCAAGGTATTGCCACAAAGCACGGTCCTGAGCCACCTGCATCCATCGACTTCCTGCATGTCTTACCAGGTCGTCACTCCATCTAGTGGGGGGTCGCCCTACACTTCGTCTACCGGTACGAGGCTGCCACTCGAGAACCTTTTTTCCCCAACGGTTGTCGGTTCTTCGAGCTACATGGCCGGCCCATTGCCACTTCAGCTTACTAACCCATTGGGCTATGTCGGTTACTCTGGTTCTACTGCGGATATCCTCATTTCTAAGTTTATCATGCAGAGAAACTCCGAACATAGCCCTCTCCATAGCTCGCTGAGCGACTTTGAGCGTCCTCATACGGCCAGCAGTGAAGGATCACGTCTCAGTTCCATATGTCATCACTGGCAACACGCACTGGTTGTACAACCTAGTTTTCAGGTTTTGAGGTATACCTGACGAGAAGATGCGTTGTAATTTCCCGAACGCTACCCAGCCGAGTTGAATCCGTCGATTGACCTCTCGGTCGAAGATGGACTTACCTAGCCGGACTATTTGTCCCAGGTAAACGTACTCGTCAACAACTTCGAGCTTAGTGCTCCCAACAACTACCGGCATAGGTGTGACATGGACATTAAACATGATCTTTGTTTTGCCCATATTCATCTTAAGACCTGGCTACGGTGGCAACCATGGTAACGGCGGGGCAGGGGGTGCTAAGAATCTCCGGTAGAGGTTCGGGTACACCTACGACGACTCGACCTGGCAACATATAACGTACGCACCCTGAGGACTGACGAGAAGATACTGGAGTTGGAAGAAGAGGTAGACAATTTGCGCTGGCATATTATTGGGTTATCCGAGGTCCGAAGAGAGGGGGAGGACACGGTAATCCTTGAGTCCGGCAACTTGTTCTATCCTCGGGAGGGCGACCATCTGTCCCAAGGAGGTGTCGGATTTATCGTCCACATATCGTCTCTCGTCAACAATGTTGTAAAGATTGGAAGTGTGTCGACGAGGGTCGCGTAACTGATACTCAGAATCACCAAACGGTATTCGCTGAAGGTCATACAGGTTTACGCACTGGTTGATGGGAGACAACGCAAAACGTTGTGCCTAACAAGAGAAAGCGGTGAAAACGGCGTAAATTTAGAGTAGGGCAACGGAACCATAGGGGCCAGCAGTGGCCGACTTTATGGAGAAAGAGGGACTCTTTATGATGAACTCTTTCTTCCAGAAGCGGCCCCACAAGAAATGGACCTCGTCGAGCCCAGACAAAAAATGAGATTGACTTCATTATGACGACCAGACGCCAACTGTTCAGTGATATCTCAGTGATCGCAAGGGTGAAAACTGGCAGCGATCACCGAATGGCTAGAGGCACACTGAACCTAAACGTTAAGTTGGAGAGGTCTCGTCTAATGAAGTCAACGCTCCGTCCCCCTCGTGCTCTAATCCAGAATCCCGAAACCTTTCAGCTCGAGTTACATAACCGCTTTCAGTGCCTAGAAGATTGCAATGCAGTGGACGATATGAATGACAAGCTCGTGGAAACTGTCCATGCGGGCGGAGCTAAGTTCTGCAAGACCCGCCACAGAAGGACACAAAAGCTCTCCGATCACACTTTTAATCTCATGGCTGTTAGACGGGAGATGAGGCTGCAATCGTCAACAGATTTGACAGCATACAGGCAACTGAACAGACAGATCTCCAAATGCATGCGGCGAGACTTACGCAAATTTAATACTGCTCGTATTGAAGAAGCGATTGAGCGGAACCAGGGCTCCAAAGTCTTTGCCAGAGATCTGTCTGCCAGTAAGAGCCAACTGTCAAAGCTGAAGACTGAGTGCGGCAGCATCGTTTCCGGGACACCTGAGATTCTGAGTGAGATTGAGAGGTTCTATGGGCAGCTGTACACATCATCGTTGGAGCCACACGCAAGTGTAAGTAACGATCCAAGAGCGGGTCTTATCCGATACTATTCCGATGATATCTCGGACGTCAGTCTGAGCGAGATTAGAATATCTCGCCAGGACCTTAAAAACGGCAAGTCCCCGGGCGAGGATGGAATTACAGTGGAGCTTATGAAAGCGGGTGGAAAACCGGTACTTGAAGTCCTTCAGAGGCTCTTTAATTCCGTCCTCCATGGTGGCACTTCTCCGGAGGCGTGGAGCAGAAGTGCGGTGGTCTTATTCTTCAAGAAAGGTGACAACGCCCTCTTGAAGAACTACAGACCGATATCCCTTCTGAGCCGCGTCTACGTGGTGTTTTCGAGAGTCATTACGAATCGTCTCGCACGCAGACTCGACGACTTCCAGCCTCCCGAACAAGCCGGTTTCCGAAAAGGCTTTAGTACCATATACCACATACATACCCTTCGGCAAATTGTACAGAAGTCCGAAGAGTACAATTTGCCACTTTTCCTGGCGTATGTGGACTATGAGAAAGCCTTTGATTCCGTCGAAATTTGGGCGGTGCTACAGTCTCTTCAGCGGTGCCAAGTTGACTGTCGGTATATCGAAGTGCTGAAGTGTTTGTACAGTAGGGCTACGATGGCCATCCGAGTACAGAACCAGAGTACGAAACCTATCCAACTGCTGAGAGGTGTAAGACAGGGTGACGTTATTTCCCCGAAACTCTTCGCACAGAATATCAGCGTAAAATTGCAGATTAATGCCGTCGTGTTTCGTATGATGGGTGTAAAGAACCGGAGACACTGGAAACGAGGCATTCCATATTAGTCCTCAGAGGTCACAACGCAAGAAGATAATTGTAGATGTCTATAAGCCACAGGTGGACTTACCATCAGGTGGACTGTGTGCTCGTTTGTCACTTCCATTCTATATAATAAAATGTTGTGTAAGCGTACGGGAAAAAAGCAAACTTTTTTACACCATCAAAGACGTGACCAACTTACCAACACTTCACCTAATAGTAATTATTTATTGCAATTTATCATCAAAACAGCCCTTCACAAGTCCACTGCTGAACATAGGCCTCCCCCAAGCAAAAGCACAAAGCACGGTCCTGAGCCACCTGCATTCATCTACTTCCTGCATGTCTTACCGGGTTGTCACTCCATCTTGTGGGGGGTCGCTTCACACTTCGCCTACTGGTACGAGGCTGCCACTTGAACCATTTTTTTGCAATTATTATAAATATTGCATAATTATAATGATTAAAACGCAAAAGTAATCAATGTTATTAATATTAATGATTGCATGAAACTTGAAAATATTGAGATTGCTAGTATGTTATTAATCAAATTTATAAGATACTTGGTCAAAATCATCATCAAAAGCTGATCCCATGATCTCAGAACGGGTATTTCATTATAAAAGAAAACAATGTCTTATTTGTCCAATCCAGTAGCAGAAAAACGACGCCATCTTAAAAATCCATGCAGTAACCACTCACTGATTTAAACACGTTTCGTGTTTTTGTTCCATTCATAAAGTTTAATATAAACACTGTTTTGTAACGAAGAAAAACACTTAAAAACAACTCCAGCACTGTGTCTACAAAATTGCGAAACGTTTCAATGGCCATTGTAAACTCAATAAACCTATACTTTGCCCGTCGTAAAGCGCAAGGTGTTCTTTGTGATCTGGCATACAATGTCCTTTAACTTCCACTCCCGATCGTTGCACTTCGTTATTTGTTCTCTGATTGTGCTGTTATTGTACGTCTTAAAATACAATGTCTAATGGACATTTGGATTGCTTTCCTTCGAGATCACGTTTTTTAAAGATGCGGCAATTTGGCTTTAATTGAATAAATTTTAAACATTCGCAATGTGGTAACGCTTCTTCTTCCTTACGTATGATACTTATGGTAAAGAAAGGTTGGTGAGATAGGAAATTTGGTGATGAGTTTTAAAAGTCTCAAAAAGTAACCTATATACGCAGTTACGAGAAATGATGTGTCACTGCGTCTCTTCCACCCTAGAAGCAAACTGCTTGTATCGTTTCGCGTAACTGCGTGCATTGGTCGTGAAAGACTTTTAAAAGTCTATTCCCAACTCTTACTGGAAAGGAGGCATTCCAGTAAGAGTCGGTGATATTGTATGGTGCATCTTAGTCCTCAGGGGTGACAACACATTTGCATTTTGATCCTTAGTTGAGGATAAATGTGGATGTCTATGGACCACAGCATCCACTTACAATCAGGTAGACTGTGTGCTCCTTTGTCACCTAATGCTATTAAAAAAACAAATTACTCTCTACAGCTAAACGCAGTCATCTCTGTGAAGCATTCTCAACGAAAAATTGCAAGACACAAATAAACACCGAGCAGATTGCTACTGTGTTGTGATTACTTAATTTCTTATGTCTACGCGAACTCTACACATTTAAATAAAACCATTTTTACGGATTTTATCGCTTGTATTAACTTATTTTTATATTTCCGACGTTTCGAGCACTTTACAGCACCATAACTAAGGGTTACTTAGGTGTTCGACGTCCTAACGTCATAGTTAATCACGGCTACCTTATATAATAATTTTAAGCAGAATTTTTATTTAAATGTGTTGAGAATGTTGCGGATTTAGCACGGATCCTAAAAATAAAAAAAATTGTCACCTTAAAGTCGGCTCAACTTGATCAAGTTGAAATACGTTATTCGAAACAAACTAGGCCATTAAATATGTTTAGTGAAAAAGTGAAATAAATACAAACACATTATATGACTTATGTACATATTAGTATTTTTGTATTTATTTCACTTTTTCACTAATTATATCTATTACAATATGGCCCTGTTTATATTGTCTTGGCTTATAGGCTGACTTGAAGAGAATTCCTTTTGGCATTAAGTCCGTCACTTTGAACATGAAAGTGTATATAACTATTAATTAAATAAGTAATAAAACACTATTAATAAATGTTTTACAAAAAACGCAAAGCAAGAAAAGATAAAATATAATGACAAAGCATAATGAAAAAAAAAATAATTAGTAGCATGTGTTTTCAGTGTAGTGAATAGGCAGAGCCAGTAAAATAAATGCTGTGTGATATTCCTTCCAATGCCTCAAGGGTTTTCACCTGACCTTTTGACCTATCTGACCCCCTGAATTATCTGACCATTGTTTAAATTCGGTTGCAGGTGTCCAGTGATTGCTAAAGCATACTCATAATATAAGTAGCAACGTTAACGGTCTATATTTCTGATTTAGGGATCAGAAATATAGACAGTTAACGTAGTAATTGTGACAACAACACGTGTGATCTCAATAGTTTTAACACTTGTATCACTTTCTTAAATCTCTGGTGACTCAGTAATAGCTGATCTCTTATAACATATACTATAAATAGATCATTCCCATAATATGACGTCGCTAGTAAGGTAGGCAGAATGGTCTCTCATCCTCAAGTAAATATTTCTCGTATAATCTCGATAGTTTTAACCTTTCTATCTCTTTCATAAATTTCTGGTGACTAGGTGATAGTGTAGCTCTTATAACGTATACTATAAAATGTATAGAACATTCCCATAATATAACGTTGCTAGTAAAGTAGGCATAATGACCTATGTTTCTGATCCTCAAGCAAATAATTCACGTATGATCTCGAAAGTTTAAACCTTTCTATCACTTTCTTTCTTTCTCTCTTTGTCTCTGTTGACTCATTGATAGTGTACCTCTTATAACATCATATTTTCTCTTAACTCTATTCATACGCACACGATGTTCCGCGAAGTCAGTCGCTTCCTTGTCGTAAATCAGTTTAACGTCTCTCTCTGAGTGCTACCAAGAACTGTCGGCCGATGATTTTGTACGACAAATGTTAAAAACTGGAAGTGCATACATTTACGATCTTCTCAATGTTGTATTTAACAAAAGACTTAAAGCATCAGCTTACTTTTAGAATTGTTATGAGAAAATAAGTTTTAAACTAAAAACTTGACAAGGAATAAAATTATATAAAATAAAATAATGTCCGTTCATTTCTACTTCTGAACATAGGTTTGCCCCATATATTGTCTCATAGGAAGTATTCTTTATATCAAAAGCGGTAATGCCTTAATAATCACTTTCGACCTAACTTAGTATGGTCGAAGTTTGCGCTACATACTCGCAGTATGTAGCGCAAACTTCTAATAAATTACCAATTATCTCTATACATGTTCCTTTTTATTGCGATTTTATGAACAGAAACAGAGCAAACTTTAATCAATTCTTAAATTGACGTCCATTTTATGAGTAAGGCCATTTATATCATAAATAGGCTTTGAATATGTAATAGTACGCGTGCACTACACACACTAGTGCGTAGTGTAAGACCGAATCCGAATAATGGGTTACACTTAAATTACACACTATCACCTCACCACTTTGTCTTCGATATATCAAATTATCATTTATTGAAATCAACTTATTAAGATACCTCACGACTTTGTCTTCGATATATCAAATTATCATTTATTGAAATCAACTTATTAAGATGTCATTTATTAAAGTTCGATTTTTTATGTTAAAAAAAATAACTACGGAATTGACTTTATTAATACCTAAATTAGGTACTTTATTTGTCTAATCATTAACCACCGTCAATTTTTCCGGACCGACACCATTCAGAGATCTACAAAAAATTAGTTTACTCCTTTTTAAAAGGCCAATATCGCACCTGCAAATTTCCTGGTGTTGCAGTTGTTCATGGACAATGATCGACACCACCTGCTATACAATATGTAACAAAAACCCTGTGGTTCCCGTCAAGTATATTATTAGAATCAGTATCCAGGCGTATGGAAATATTTTTTTTTCAAAAAACACATTTAAAAAATTAATTTTAATGAAAAAAAATTTAATTTCCAAATTGTATGTGGTTTTATTTCTTGTGATTTTATGTCACAGTATCCACCCCTTCATTCTCGACTTCCCACATATTCGAACCAAATGGTATACTTAATTGTTCGTGAATCGTACAAGAAAGGAGTGGAATATTTTGCCAGAATCTGTATTTCCATTCGATTACAATACAGGTATCTTTAAGGGGCTTTTGTTAAGCTGAGTCAATGTGCTTTATCATTTTTGGTTGCATCATCACTTACCATTAGGTGATCTCTTGTTTCCAATTTTTTTATATTGGAAAATGCCTAGCATACCCGCGTTGCGAAGGCTTGGAAGAGTTATTTCAGTTTCAGTTTTAAAATCCCATGGTATTACACCTTCGTCGCATACAAGCAGGGCCTCGGGAATGCTTTCGCACACATCCGCGTCCCCACCAGGACCGGCCGACCCTTGGCAGCCCCTCCTCGGGGGAGGATTACTCCTACCCATTTGCTTCTCAGTTAAGGCACACCAGCAACACAACGCGCGCCTTCCTCCAAACCCGATACGCAGAGGCCATGGGGCCAAGGAAAAAAGAGTGCTAGGAAGCTCTAGGCTTCCTGACCCCAGCGGCGGATCTGGTCTATGGCTGCACCGCCATCCAAGATACGGCTACGGAGGGTAGAGAGAGTGGCGCCTCGCAATCTCGACACTTCTCTCCCCCTGCAGCCCCATCAACACCGCATCAACGGTGCGGCCCCGTAGAGTCACGGAGGACTGGGTGAGCAACGTATTGCCATACCAATACCCCTCTTCCTGTTCGTGACTTCACCTCAGCTGCAACGGGTAGAGGGCACTCCTCCCGTCAACACATGCCCGAAGTGGGCCCACCAAGCCCACTGGAAGTGGCCACCTCGGGCCGGCACTTCACCTCGGGTCAGCCATGTGGCCATTATTCACCACGGGTCATCAAGCCACGGTTACTAAGCCCCCCCCCCTCTGCGCAACGACAAGGCAAGAACCCATTTGAGGGAGGGAGATGGAACGCTAGGTGGTCTACTGCCAAGCAATGGCTTAGAATAGTTCAAAAAATTAAAGATTTGTTGTGAAATCGCTTACCACCGGCGATTTTCCGGACTAATACGACTTAAGGACCTTACCTAGAAACAAGCTTACTCCTTTTAAAAAGTTAAAAATTCACATCGCACCCGCAATTCCCCTGGTATAGTAGTAGTGCAAGGGCAATCGACACTTACCATCAGGTGAGCCGCATGCTCTATTGGCCCCTCTACTATAAAAAAAAAAAAATTAAATAAACTTCTGTAAAAATGTATTGTTTTGCTTGAAAACACGACCGTCAATAAGAAAATATTTCGAACGGTATCAACAATTTTAAATAGGAGTTGTTGTTTTTGTAAAAGAACAATTCCTATTAAAATTGTTGATACTATCCGAAATATTTTCTTATTGACAGCCGTGTTTTCAAGCAAAAGAAATAAAAATATACAATTTCAAATGTCTCCTTCCAACATTCATTTCAGTCAATAACGAGAAGAATAAAAAGGAAAAACAAAATTCTTAATAAACTTGTCACGCGAGAGGGCGTAAGTTAATTTCCTGTTGCGTCCAGTCTATTGCTATTAAGGTTGTGTTCTTTATATTTGCTATAGCGATACTATTGCTATAATCAAATAAATTAAAAAATAAAATATTTGTCCCAGTAAGAATATAAAATAATAACTTCTTGACATGCTTTATATCAAAACATTCACATTTATGAGCTAAAGGATAAAAATTCCATGATAAGGAACTGCTTTTTATTAATCTTTCAAAATGAAAATTGTTTCTTTTAACGACAATGTAATCTAATGTGTTTTATCTTCATCGTCATTATTAAAGACTTTATTAAGTCCATTGTTAAAAATAAGCCCTTAACCACAACAGCTGTATCGGTCAACTTCATTCATATAATGCATTTTATCACTCTATCCAGTATCTGTACACCGCAATTTGCGATGTGGGACTGTTTTTCGGAAACCGTTTTCATGTATTGTCGTTGAAGTAATGGTTTAAAGAGGAATTTCGACGGCTCCGTGGCGCAGTAGCTAAGCATTGAGTTATAGCGCTGAGGGCCGTGGGTTTGAATCCCGGAACAATTATTTGTAATTGTTCCGGGTCTGGATGTTTGTCCTTGTGCAATTTATGTATGTAAACTGCCTCCACGATACAGGGGAAAATCCTGGTAGTAGTAGTTAACGTTTTTAGAAAAAAAATTTAAGTAAAAGTTGTTCAATTTTGAGTTTTGAATCAAGTGTCATAAATATTTATTTGAATGGATCTACACGAATTCTAAAGTCTACACGGGCTCTATACGTTCATCTTCATTATTATAATCAGCACATAAAGTAAATCATGCTATAGTTAAACCTATTATAGTTTGTATGCTCATAAGCAGGAATTGATCACTAATTAGCAGTTATACTAAATTCAGAACTGAAATCCAGAAGGGAAGAATTGACTTACTAGGTAGAAGGACTCCTTTTCTGCTTAGGAATCCGCCGGGTGTGTCAACTCTTACCAATTACTGTCGCCAAATAGTGGTGCCAATACTGCTGCAGTTTTGGTCTGAGCCTACTCCTTTTTAAAAGACCGGCAAGGCATCTGCAATTCCCCTGGTGTTGCAGTTGTTCATGGGCGGCGGCAATCACTAACCATCAGGTGAGTCGTATGCTTGTTTGCCCCCTCTCCTATAAAAAAATAAAGAGCCCGTATAATTAGTCTTCTTTTTTATATAATTAGTAATAGTGTTTTCTTTTTAAATTTGGTTGTAGGTATGACATTAGGCTGCAGTAACCTGTAACAGGTGGACTGTAAGTTTATTTGTCACGTCTAGTCTAAAAAAAATACTGCAGGAAGTCGAACGATGCAGGTAGCTTAAGACCATTTTTATGGCTTTACTTGGGAAAGACCTTTGTTTAGTAGTATACTTGGGATGCGATGAAATTATAATAATAGTGATGATGTTTACGGTAGATAAACAAATAAATGAAAATATAACATAAGTGGCAACTATATTGTATTACATTATTTAAAATATCAGATTATTTATCAGTACAAATTAACTAAAGTACTTGATTGAAGTAGAACGATATAAACCTTCAGAGCTTAAAACAGAAAGCTGACTCACAAGACTCACCTAATGCTCAAAATAAATAATCACTTCTGATGGCGGTACGTTAAAGATAAGGACTATGACGCCGGTAAAGTGAAAGCGGCCGTTAGCTATATTACGCTTGCGCTTCTAATGTTTAGTGTAGCTACCACCTATTGGAAAAATTAGCGTTTTATTGGTGACCACGGTTCCGTTCCTTGTCCGGAATGTTTACAGTGGGGTGGGACAGAATGAGGCGGGTTAAAAAACTTTGCCGAGTTAATGTGATTTGAAAGGCGGAATCGGAAATGCGATTTCCTTCGCTAAAGCGCCATGATAGCTTTCGCATGCCAAACGAAACCTTTTATTTAGAATATTAACTAAAAAGACAGAAAACCCTTTGTAGTAATAAATGATTTATTCAAAAATTTAATTCTTCAGCGTTATATAAATTGGACACCAGCTGTCGACTCCTAAAAAGAAAAAAAGAAAGATGTAGATGCGTTGTGAACTGTAAAGTCTATGGAATGAATCAGTCTGTAAGTATATGAGCAGTTGTTATTCTTCAACCATTTAAACAATAGTAGGTACAATATTGCTTAAGGCCTGTATTCACATTTTTGCAAAACAAGCGAGCATGGCAAAGTGGAAAGAAGACATAACCTATAAATTTGTGTACGAGTATCTAAAACATGAATGTCTTAACAATAGTAAATATCCTAACTACAAAATTAAAGGAGCCTGTGATCTGGCATTTCTACGTATAAATGAAGCTATGAACATACTGGGGTTCGGAAGTAAAGAAGTTTATACTCAAATAAGAAACGTGAGATCTACATATTGGCAAGAGGTTAAGAAAGTTAAACAGAGTACTTGTTGGTCAACGGCTAACAACCGAATTTACTAAACATAGCCACTAAACAGAATTGGACACTACTTACATTACACACCTGCACTAATCACCAGCACTCGCACTAATCTGTGTCACTAAAGTGAATACAGGCCCTAAGAGGCAAAATGTAGTAGTAGGCCTTTAGAGTATTTACATAAAAATATATGTTGGAGTATACATGATATCCTATAAATCAAATTTCGGTCACGACGGACAGGCTCAAAGGAAAGTAGTAAGTAGCCATCTGCGTAGGTCAGGTTTATAGTACTCACTCTCTATTCCCCCACTCTCATAGTCCGATAAGATGGCAATTCAACACAACTCAAAATAATAAAAACTGTGGGTGGCAAATATGAGCCAATTTATGAGGAAGGCCCATCTCCAGCAGTAGAATTTTGATTGAGATAGCATTAAAATCACCAATAATTACATAAAAGTAAAAAAAGTAAAAAACCGAAACGTAATAAACTAATAAAGATGCTTAAAATTATCGCGGATATTAGCTAATTGATTTCAACCATCTTTAATAAATCGTATTATTAAAATTTATATAATATCTTAGACATTCAAACCACATTTGTATGTCCCAATGTGAACTTAATGATTATGACAAATTTACTACAAAAAAGTAAATTTGATACCGTTCAAACGATTGACGTCTCATAAACCGTGGTAGTGACAGTTTTCGACGTGGAATATCGTGAATTTAACCGCATGACGTAATTACACCGACTTGATTACTGTATTGAGGAGTATTGAGTTTGGTAAGCCGTTGAAAATACGTCAGCGGTTATGGATTTGTGAATATCAAAGCGGTACGGCTTAGCAATCACTCGTCCATTCAAATACGAAACTGCAGACCGCGGGATCCCTTAAGTTGCTGATTAAAGGATTCTCTGAAATGAAATAAGGGTGCGAGTTAGAGACTGTATAGAGTGAAGATTCGGATCTCTCGAGAAGATGAATACCTCAAATTTTCATAATATTATTCATTATGTTATCTGTGTTTTCTATTTTTGTGTTTTCCATACAACAGCGACTTGCATATAAGTTGCTGGCAAATAATTGCATAAATTCAAAGATTGTTCCGAGCAGGGGCAGGGCGCTTATTCAGGTTAATAATAGTAATAATAAAACTTTGTTAGCATAATTACATTTCTTGACGAAGCAATAAATATGGATAGTGATTTCTTATATTTACGCGAACATTACACATTGATTAAAACTACTTTTACGGATTTTATCGCGTTTATTTTACTATTATTTTTAATTTACTATTATTTATAATTAAGTCCCCCGAGACCATGGGTGCTGGAAAGCGCCCGAAACGTCGGGAATTAAAAAATTGTAAAATAAACGCGATAAAATCCGTAAAATGATGTATTCTGAATGGTGAAGTTTCGAATTTAAACAGATGGAAGGAATACTTTGAAAGCGTGTTTATGAGTGAAGAGTCGTCTGAATTAAATGAATTAGAAATTCCGAAAGAAGTGGAAAGGGGTATGGAGATAAGTGTAGATGAAATAATGAAAGCAATGAGAAGCATGAAAGCAGGTAAGGCGGCTGGATATGATAGAGTATCACTCGAGATGCTAAGGGCTG
Organism: Parnassius smintheus behrii; assembly: GCA_036936625.1. Classification (NCBI taxonomy): domain Eukaryota; kingdom Metazoa; phylum Arthropoda; class Insecta; order Lepidoptera; family Papilionidae; genus Parnassius; species Parnassius smintheus. The sequence goes on from JAUPFT010000007.1 coordinate 52,469,170, forward strand.
GAGAGGGAGTGGTGGCAGGCCTGCTGTACACCTTGTTTAATTTATGTTGGGAATTAAAACGGGTACCGGATGACTGGTGTAAAGCAGTTATAGTACCAATATATAAGGAAAAAGGGTCACAGCAGGACTGCAAAAACTACCGCGGTATCAGCTTGCTTAGTATTGTGGGTAAACTGTATGCTAAGGTGTTAATTGAAAGAGTTATGAAAGAAACTGATGGAAAAATTTGGGATGTGCAAGCAGGTTTTAGAAAGGGAATGGGGTGCACAGATCAAGTCTTTTCCATGCGCATGATTGCGGAGAAGTTTTTGGCCAAAAACCAGAAAGTTTTTTGTGCGTTCATGGACTTGAAAAGGGCTTATGACAGAGTGGACAGGAATGTGTTATGGCAAACACTGAACTCATTTGGGTTGAGCGCTGGTTTGATACGGGCATTAAGGTCTCTTTATAGGGACTCTAGTGCTTGTGTCAGGATCAATGGGGTCTACTCGGACTGGTTTGGCATCCAAAAAGGTGTCAGACAGGGCTGTGTAGCTTCCCCTTGGCTGTTCAACCTATTTATGGACCGGTGTTTGCAAACTTTGAAAGATGAAGAATGTGGGTTAAGAATGGGCGAGTTAACCGTCAAATGCCTTTTGTATGCCGATGATCAAGTGATATTTGCGTCATCGGCGGCTGAGTTGCAAATGATGGTTACATTAATGAACTGGGAATTAAAAGAAAGGGGAATGAAAGTGAACGCAAGTACGACGAAAGTGATGGTTTTTGAAAGAGAAGAAAGCAAAACGGTATGTGAAATAAGAATAGAAGGAGAGTTAATTGAGCAAGTGGATGAGTTTGTGTATTTGGGATGTGTATTTAGCAGGGATGATAGATATGATAGGGATATAGAACGACGAGTAAATGCAGGGAATAGAGTGAATGGGGCACTACACTCTATTATGAAGAACCAGAATGTGTCAAAACAGGCACATATGGTAATTCATGATGCTGTGTTAGTGCCTACTTTAATGTATGGTAGTGAAGGCTGGGTGTGGTAGAAGAAGCACGAAAGTAGAATAAATGCTGTAGAAATGCGGTCTTTAAGGAATATGTTAGGGTTGAATCTGAATGACAGGGTGAGAAATTGCGTGATAAGAGATAAATGTGGTTTGCAAGATGATATTGTGACCAGGATTAAGAAAGGAATGCTTCGGTGGTTTGGTCACGTAGAAAGAATGAATGAGGAAAGAGTGACAAAGCAAATTTATATGGCAGATGTGAACGGCCGAGTCGGGAAGGGACGCCCTAGAAAAAAATTTATCGACCAAATTGGCGATATTTTGAAAACGGGCCAAATTAGGAGTACCCTTAACCGACGAGCATGTATGCGTAGGTGTATGGATGTTAAGGAGGCGAGAGAGGTGTGTCAGGATCGTGCCAAATGGAAGTCTGTAGTCTCTGCCTACCCCTCTGGGTGACAGGCGTGAGTGTTTATGTATTTATGTATGTATGTAAAATCCGCAAAAGTAGTTTTAATCAACAATAAATATGGATTTTAAAAAATGAGGTCTTTGTAAGTTTAAGCTTAACATTACAGTTTTTAACCGAACTTTGGTACCTAATCGATTAGGTCATGTATGCATAATTTGATATAATTAAATAATTCTAGTTATAAGATTAAATGAAGAAAATAATATTAGTTAAGCTGGCAACATTAAGCACGCCATCAGTCGTGCGCAGAGTTATCTTGCGCCGTAGACAGAGAATAGGTTTCTCCGTCTACGTCTTGCGTGAACTTAGGCGCACAACATTATGTATACTTATACATGTATACATTTTTAATTCAGTAGTTTTAAATAATATACGTTTGTTATTTTATGTGATCAATTTTACTCAAAGGTTCAAAAACCAATTGACGCACCTACCGCGATATATTCAAACTCAACACCAATAATCACTACAGACCTATTTATTTATATCAAAAAGTCTACAGCTGAACATAGGCCTCCCCAAAAATTTACCTCATAAGCGAAACATTCTCCATAGTTGCCACTGTTGTCAGGTGAGTTAGAAAACGCATTTTTTTTATTTTAAGTTGTTAACAGGTAGATCTTGCTGCTCATCTCCTGTTTCATTTCATCTGTTGCCTCTTACGACTCATACGACATGATCTCTTCTCATCATCTCTTAAGCGCCTTATTCACGGTCCATCTTGCTGTCAATAATTACGTACGTCAAGCCTATTTAAGAGGATGTAGTAAGTCAGCTCAAATTCTAATTTCGCCCTCACTTCCCCGCGCGTCGTATGCTATGTACCGACATGTTTGTAATCAATAATACTGTAAGTAGATAGGTCCGTAGATACTTATTTCAATAGGTTTATCATATTTATGCCTGTTTCTTAACGCCAACCCAGTCGCTTCTCATTTTTATTACGGTTATTTCCCATTTTAACTTTACGTTGTCCTGTTGCGTAATGTTTAATGGGGAAGATGTGTCGCTTACGATCAGAATACACATATTCCGATCGTAAGCGACACATTTTCCCCATTCAAAGGCTGAAGCGAAACTGACCGAGTGGCAGGAATCAAGCTTCAAGATGCCGATAGTTTAGGTAATTTCTTTTTACAGTGAAAATAGTGGTATTTAAAAAAGTAAATAACATAAGCACTGCTTTATAGTTAGTTCAGTTAATATGCAAAGTTTCATGATCTTATTTAAAGTATTTTATGAATAACAGCGGTTTATTGTTTATTTTGGAGATAACTTGGATTTTTTTTCAATCGAGAAAATTTTAAGGAATCGTGTTTTCGTCTAACATAGTCCTTAACATTAATCCTCAACTTTACCATATATTTATTTCAAAATTAATGCTGCAATATTTTCGGCATAACGGAGGATCTTGCCAAGCCATTTGAGGTTATATTTCCTCTTAATTACATATGTGAATAAATTTAAAAAATTGCGAGTGCTCTCATATTCAACATAAATTTTTTAGTCTTGTATTTAGGTTAGAGCTTCAAAAATTTTGCCAATGTATAATTTTTGGGTAGTCTATCACGTATAGTTTTCACAAAAAGGAATGCCGATTTTAGGAATAAAATAACTAATATCTAAAACAAACAAAACACAGATTTACCCCGCTTGGTTTCTTGCAGATTCTTCCCAGGACAGAGGATTTTTCCGAACCAGTGGTAAAGCTTACACGACTTTTAACAAGTGTTCTTGTAATCAATATTGGATTCTATTCTATTCTGACAAAATTTTTAGCATTAATGAGCATTTAAACCCATAACAAGTGGTGGAATAGAGACCTGTCAACTCGAACGTGAAAGAGCCACGTTGCAGCTTTATTATTGTTGCAGCACGAATGGATCGGCTTTAACGGTAAAGGACCACGCTCTCACAAAATTCTTGAAGATATGTTAAGCCTACTATATGAGATGATAACGATCAAGCCGCTGAAACAAGAAGTGAGGTTATAGGTGAGGCCATACTTCTTAATAATCACATGCTGCCTACGTTTTTTGAGATTTTAGAACGATGCCGGGTCCGAAAGCGGCTCCAGGATCATAGCATGAATTTTCATAATGCTGCCTTGGACTCAAAAGTCCTCCGATATTATTTTTCAAATGAAAGAGAGGATTCAATGTTTGCCAGGAATGGGATGTAGCAAAAGAAAGGCAAAAAAATTGGAGCTGGAGAGTGTGCATCGGACGCTGGGTTGACAACTGAAGAAAAAAATGAATAAGTAATGAAGAGAACGCTGGATCGTATTGTGTGTGAAATGAGTGAAAGGTTTACTCGTTTGCACAAACTGAGTTCTTTAGATTATGAATACTTGCTTATAAATACTCTAAGCTTGGTTTGGATTTCTTGTTGATGTTAAAACACTGTGTTAACGATTGTAACGGTTAAAAAGAAATGTAAAGAAATTGGAGACTTCTATGGTTGCCATGTTAACGGGGAACATAAAAAGATTTGATTTTTGGATGCTGCCTAATTGAATTTACCGTGCAGTACGATGATGAAAGCGGAATCCGAGCATTTTCATTAAAATTTTGCTCACAATTGCAGTATCCATCGCAAGTTGTGAGAGATCTCTTAGTAAGTTCAAATTATTAACTTTCGTATTTGAGTACTACATAATATCATGGCATGGTTCGGCTATAGATTGGTAGGTTATAATCTTATAATTAATGAACGAAATAAAGAAAGATTATACGATCTAGTTTTGCTCAGCGTAGAGCGAGAAGAAACGGAAAAACTGATTTCAAAAACATCATCAATCCAAATCCAAAGCCAAGAATGCAGTTGTAAGTGTAACTGTTTCACATACTTCCTTTTGTTGTTAAATAGAAAATAAATATGTTTTGTAGTATTTGTGGATGTTTTATTTAGTTTATCTGTTTTTTTTTATATTAAAATAATTTACGAAGGGGCGCTACGTTGCATGCTCTAGACGCTATTTTCAATTAGTACACCTCTGTCCTAGATTGTGATCGCCAATCATACTTCGTACTTACTGTATCATGAATGAAAACACCGCTAAATGGTTTGTCCGACTTTATTTAAAAAATGTATCTCTAAAACGACTTATATTTTTAAATCTTATCTTTTCAAAATGCATTACAATAAATATAGAAATAAATATCATTCGCGTAAGGAAGATTAAGTTCACATTCGCTAAATAACTTCATAAACGCCACATAAAATCGTTAATTTATGTCGGACGTTTACAATTTCAAATGAAACATGGCGGCCGCGGGCAGACGCGCCGTTTATGCGCGCGTAAAATATTTTACTGCGGACATTTTGCGTGGACATACAATAGTGATGGGTGCTGTTGAATAGGGCTGTTGAAAACGGTCGATTTCGCGGTTTTACTATATTTCGATGTTTACTTATGGAGACAAAAAATAAATAAGTAGGGCCTTTTATACTTACGCTACTATTGGCAGACGCATCCCGAAACATCACGGCTAAAATATATTGCGCGATATGTTAAAACATGAGAAAAAAATTTCTTAATTTTCTAAGTCTTATTAGTTCTATAATTTAATTTGGTGGTGATATTTTATTTTAATAAGATTAGACAATATACTTCACGTTGCTACTTTATCATGTATATGTAAATATGTATGTATAGATGTATAGATATTATGTAAGTAAATGTCAATGTTCGTATATACAATGTATTGTTATTTCGAAATAGTACCTCTTATTAAGCTGATTTCTCCGCCACTAACTTCTTTAATTGTCTTTTATTTTTAGCGTTAAATAGTATATGTCTGTTCTTAAAGTCAATACTGGACTCTATTTGAAAATCAGCGCTGCTGTCATTTAATATAGCAGCAGTTAGCTGAAATAAGGAACTAATTAGACTTCACACAAATTTTCTGGTATTTTTTATATCGTGTTATTTTTTCTTTATGATATAAGTTTTCTTTCACCTCCTCTACATCCTATTTCTTTGCAGATACATTACAATAGACATGTTCAGGTTAGGAACCGCATTTGAGACCGGCAAAACTTGTGCTTACGTGTAGTCGTATTTCTGGCCCCATAGTTTTCGCGTAACAAACTCTTGCGCAGACGGAGAGGTAAGCCTTCGAGGACCCTTGTGTTCCAACGCGCTTTTCCTGAAGAGAAATATCGATAGGAGTTGTCCTCCCCTGTTTTTCAAGGGATCGCTCATGATCGGCCGGCACTGGTGGAGCCGCGGACGAGGGCGAAAGCGTTCCTGAGACTCTGCCACTATGCGGCAATTTTAAACATGAAACTAAAATGTAGGAAATGTTATGGTAGTGGTGTTGCTAGTCAACGTGACATAACCAGTCTTGCTCCGCGAGTCGGATATGCATAGGCATTTCCCCACTAAAACGAGAAAATAAAGCAGAAATAGTGTATAATTTTCCCATAGTGATTGCCAGCGTGATTGTCATACGTGCTACAGATATGTTCACCTGTAAACGCATAGATGGAAAGCCTAATGAAACTGGTCAAATCAATTAAAAAAGTAAGTACACATTTTTATAGTTCTTGTTATAAAAGCGTTAAAAAGCAATATTTCAGAGAATGCCGACATGCATAAAGTCTGCACATTGTTACGGGTGTAAGCTATTACAATAAACAATAAAAATAAAAATAAATAAATAAATTACAGCTCTTCACAAACCCCCTTACAAACAAAAACCTATTGATCTATTAACTCTCACATTACTTACCAGGCCGACACTCAGAAATGTATGCGGCTGCCACTTAAGGACTTTTATTCCAAGGGATGTCAATACTTTGTTCTATATGACTGAACCATTACACTTCAGCTTTCTGAACCGATGGGCTATGACGTTTACTATAGTTCTACTCGAATCAGCCACGCAAAGAAACTACGAGCATAGCTCTCTTTACACACACTGAGCATTATAAAACTTATTTTTTTATAGTATAATGTGACAAACGAGCACACAGTCCACCTGATGGTAAATGGATGCTGTGGTACATAGATATCTACATCTATCCTCGATTAAGAATCAAAACGCAGATGGGTTGTCACCCTTGAGGACTAAGATGGAATGTCTCATTTCCAGTAAAAAGGGTCTCCATTTCTCGACACTCACCATACAAAACACAGCAGCATTAAGCTGCTATTTTACACTGCTATTCTGTGATAGCGTGGTCCTACCCCAGTCGAGCCGACCCATTCATGCTACAACCTTAGTCTATAAAAAATGACTGCCTTGTCTACTAGGTTGTAAGTAGTGCGACTGTTGACCATGAGGTCCTGGGATCGAATCCTGGGTCAGGCCGAAAAATCAATTATTGAGTTTTTTGTCAGGCAATTCTCAGTAGCAGTCCGAAGTCTGGAAGTTGGCGATGTCTCACCCCCGTGACTCGGAAAGCTCTTAAAGCCGTTGGTCTTGCGTCTGATGTATTTCTGGTCGTGTCGGTGGACCGTCCTATCGGATTATGAGAGTGAGAGAATGTAAAGTGCACCTGTGCTTGCGCATACACTTGGGCACTACAATCCTGTCCTACGCCGATGGTTAGTTTCCGTTGAGGCATGCCGTCTTGACCGAAATGGGGTCTGGAGGACATTATCTATAAAAATATACTCAAGTGATTCGATTTTATTACGGCGGGTTGGCTTTAAAAGTAACACCTTTATGTCAATTTGCGGACTTAAGACGACACATCGAAAAAGTGGCTCCGTGCTATCGCCGTACTGATCCGAGTGATTACATAATTTTTGTAAAAACTTAAAAAACGCCGTTATAAGGTCTAAAATTGCGTAGCGCCCGCGACCATTAAGACCACTTAGAAATTGTCAGAATCTTAAAATATTTTTTTAAATCACTGATTTAAGTAATCAAAATAATAAGCAAGTAAATTGTGAATATTAATAGTGATTTCCAAGCATATAAATTAAGTAATTTCGTTGTAATTTCAACTAAAGTGGTTTTTGGAGGTGTTTTCGCAAATAATTATGATCGAGTCAAAATTATACAATCGTGTTTTTGTACAACCAAATTCAAGATAAAGGCATAAATTTATCTATATCAAAATTCGAGTTTCTACTATTCGATGAAAGGAGGTGCATTTTTTCGCGTAACGAAATTAAAAGCTAAACTTATTCTGTATTCCATCGCTCAAATTAAAAACCTATCCTACAAAACGCCATCTATAGTCCGATAAACAAGACGAGTAAACTTTGAAATTTCCACCGTTTTGAAATACGCTCGACGAGAGAGCGGACGGACGGACGTAAACACAAGCACAAATGACATCATTTCCGCCTCGTATCGACATTAAACAATATTTTATCGAGTCCTTCTGACGTTTAATTTGTGATAGTACACACATTGTGAATAGTAATAAGGCAAAAATTGATCTACCGTCATTAAATATACGTCTGTACTGTAATACTAATGCGACTGCAAAATGTTAAATTGGATTTTTTTTAATATTATTATTGGATTGTTTCTTGTGGACCATTTTACGATAACAATTTTCTTAATCTTCAACTTAAACAATCGATTCTTGTAAAATAACTATTATGCAGTTGTATCATGGCTGCCGAAAAAATTGAAGGACTGTGCTCTCATAAGATACATCGTATCTTATGAGAGCGTTTGATAAAAAATAGCTGTATAATGCTACTGTATTTTGTAATGTTCATGACAAGAACCTAAGATTATACCTTTACTAGGAACGAGACATACCATCTTAGTCCGAGGATAGATGTTGTGCCTATAGGTCACAGCATCTTCATACCACCAGGAGAACTTTGTTGGATTGTCGGCATTAACTGGGGAAAAAAACTAAAATTTGTTAGAAACTATTTATTTTTATTTTAAGGAGATTTAGGATCACAACATAAGGAATTCGTTTTTCAATAATAATAATAATAATAATAATAATAATAATAAGTGTTTATTTCAGACGTAAGGAACATCCATAGATTGTTAGTATGTTAGTAACAATTTTCCTTAACTTCTAAGTTAGTATTGTTGTTAATGTGAATTATGAACAAATTATTTTTTTTTTCGCCCAATAGCTACCGTCATACAGTGGTGCATTATGGGGCAGTCAGGCCTGGCAGCAATTACCCTTAGGATGCCATTGTTGCTGGTACCTAAGCGCTGCAGGAGAGACGCTGCTTTTCTACGCATTATGGCGAAAAAGTCATTAGTGTGTGCGTCTGCGAACATTTTAGAGGCACTACAGCGCCACGGCAGCCTCAACAGCATCCTAAAGGCGTTGTTATATTGAACACGCAGGGCGCTGTAGGTCCGGCGCGTATAAGTCACCCACAGACCACCGGTATAGAAAGACTGACAGAACGCTTTAAATAAAGTTACTTTCACGTCTGCAGTGCACCGGGCGAATCTGCGGGCAAGCATATTGCCCCTTACCGACAACGCCCTGCGCTCTCGTTCAATATCCTCATCATCTCCTAGGTCGCTCGTAACTATATGACCGAGATATTTGAACTTCTGTACGACTTTGAGAGGTACACCATCGAGACATACGGGTGGCACATGTCGTGGCTTCCGTTTCGGTGCCTTAAATACTAATATTTCACTCTTTTTTGAGTTGTATTTAAGGCCATGCTCCTCCGCATACGTCTCGCAGATAGAAAGCAGTTTCCTCAGTCCTGCTATAGAAGGACTGAGCAGCACCATGTCGTCAGCGTAGCTTATGTTGTTGACACATATGTCATCGATGTGGCAGCCAACATGTGTGCTGCTAAGTCGTTCAATCAGTTGGTTTACATACAGGTTGAACAAGAGTGGAGAGCTTAAGCCACCCTGCCTTACACCGCATTCCAGCCTGTATTCTTCCGACAGAGCTCCAACCCACCTCACCTGGTTACGTTGGTTAGCATACCAGTATCTTAGTAGAGCCGTGTACTCCGCCGGCACACCCGCGTCCCTCAACTTGCCCCACAGCATGTCGTATGAGACCAGGTCAAAAGCTTTCGATAAGTCGAGGAAACACGCGTACACCGGCGTCCGCCTTACGGTGTAGTATTTGACAGTGTGTTTCAAACAGTAAATGGCGCTCTCCGTCGATAAATTCGGCTTAAACCCAAATTGTGCATCGTTTATTAGTACGTATTTATTGAGACACTCATTTAACACACTATCAAACACCTTGGCTGCAGTGGTTGCAAGCGAGATAGGTCGGTAATTACCAATGTCGGATGTGTCCCCAGTTTTATTTTTAACAACGGGTACTACAATAGTCCTCATCAGTGGCTCGGGTAAGTAAGAGTGACCCAAACACAGGCTGTAAAACAGTGAAAGGACTCGCGGAAGATGCACCCCAGCATATCTGAAGTGTTCGATGCTGAGACAATCATAACCAGGCGATTTTCCTCTTACCATCTCTTTAATTATTTTTTCTATTTTTCAATAACGCTCATTAACCTTTTTTCTTAAGGGACTCGATTGTAGAAGTTGGAAGATCTCATAGCCTCTGATAAAGAAAGGTAGTGGCATTATTCATCTTTCTCTACTTAGCCCATAAAAGTCCACTATTGGGCATAGTCCTCTCCCGATCCGGGGATCATTTGTCTTAACATTTTCACACTTTCGACACTAATGATCTCTCGTTCTGATCTACGTACATTGCGTATAGCGTAAACGATATGGTCAATGGTCATGCTGCCATTTACTGTTACCGTTACAGCCATTTAAAGACCACGATGAACGTCCACGTGGTAGAGCCACGCTGCAGCTATATTAGTTGTAGCTCAAATGGGTCTGCTCAACAGGGCTAAGACCACGCTCTTACAAAATACCAGCGTAAAATAGAAGCTAAAGGCTGTGTGTTTCGTATTGTGAGTGTAGAGAATCAGAGACCCCTTTTTTACTGGAAACGAGGCATTCTATCCTAGTCCTCAAACGTGACGACGCATTTGCATTTTGATTCTTAATCGAGTATAAATGTAGATGTCTATGGGTTACAGCTTCCACTTACCATCAGGTGGACTGTGTGCTCGTTTGTCACCCTTTTTCTATAAAAAAAAAAACATTTGTCTCTCCCATAGATGGTATCATAGCAAGTGGGTTGCCAACCGCAGCTTTTATTTTTAGTCGTTATCTTCCCTTTACTATTCCCTCTGTCGCCTCTTATTCTAAAACCGTCACTACACGGTACATAACGCCATCAATCGACATATATTTAAAGCATTTACATATTTTCATATTTTTACATTTCCTGGCTTTTCCCATTATCGCCTCTTACGACACCCAAGCAATGATTGATGACTGACTTGGCCTATCACAGATAGAGACGGATGGCTCGTACAGACAGTTCGCATTGCCCGTAGCTGGGCAAGTGTGGGCAGTGATAATACGTATGCTTAGAAATCGCGCGAATCATATATTAGCTCATGGATCGCTAGAGCTCGGAAATAGGCATGAGCCTGTGTCTGAGTTTTTTCAAAACAGACAAATAACCTCCGGCAAAACTTAAAAGACGGGTCATAATTATGGACGTCATATTTCATGTATACAATGTATTGTATGTATTTGTACTAGATATGACGATTAACTGTCCATACCAGGTGGTAGGCCTCGTCTTGCAGTCTGCCTGGACGGGCACTAACGCAGTGTCGGGTACTCTGCCATAAAGCAGTAATTTCGAAGTATTACTGTGTTTTATAGGTTTGAGGGGCACTACAGCTGGAGATATTACTGGGCGTAATGAGGCTTAAGAACTGATATCTTATGATGACGAGCGGAGTGCTGTGCAACGTTTTACATTGCAATGCAAAGCCATCCATAACAGCCTGATAGTCCACTGATGAACATAGGCCTACCCTGTAGATCACATCATAGGAATACTTGCCACAGTTGCCACGTTTGGCAGGTGTGCTGGCAACTACTATATTTTATTATTTTGAGTTGTAATCAGGATGCTGCTGCTCATCTCCTGGTTATATTTTCCTCTGTCGCCTCTACTACACCCTCGGGACGTTATATGCTAGTGGATATTTTTACACCGTTAATAATATTAACTATTCTTAAAACCTTTTGAAGTGTTCTGGTGTAGTAGTAGCCAAAACGCCGCTGTGCTTAATTATGGTGGTTTTGGGCAATACTAGTGGAGTAATCAAAAGCTAATGAAGGAAATGTAGAGGACTAAAAATCAACAGTCTCGTAGTATACCTACCTAGGTACTGCTAGTATACACACCTACGTGCTGTTCGTTTCGATGGCATGGATCTTTTAAGGGTTTTCGATTCATATGAACACAGTAGCTACTCCTTGGAAAAATTTAAACTGACCCAATTCCAACACCAGCTAGGGTTTTACGACAATATATCACCTTATTTCGTCCTGTAAGTATTATTCCACCATCCAGCAATAATCAAATTTTATCTGGTAGAGCCATGCTGCAGCTATATTAGTAGTATAGTATTAGCACGAATGGGTCGACTCAACCGGGGAAGGACCATGCTCTCACAGAATATCGGCGCAAAATAGCAGCTTCACGCTGCTGTGTTTCGTATGGTGAGTGAAGAGAACCGGAGACCCTTTTTACAGGAAACGAGGCATTCCAACTCAGTCCTCACGGGTGACAACACTTCCGCATTTTGATTTGTAATCGAAGATAGATGTAGTTGTCTGTGGGCCACGGCAACCACTTACCATCAGGTAGACTGTGCGCTCGTTTGTCACCCTTATCGTATAAAAAGGTAGTAGTGTGAGTATCAGGTACCGCGATCGCGAATCTGTGTGGCGATTACGGCGTAATATCCTCTTTTCAACTTCAAAGGCTTACGTCCAGCAAGGGTTAATGAAGGTAATACAAAAATTAAGATGTAATTGTTCATAATAAAGACGTAAATGTTATTGTTACAAACATTTCTTTAAAACCTCTTAAAAATCTCAGTTTCACTAGTACTGAAAATTTATGCAATAATTAAACTTTAAAATGGTAAAACCGAATCCAAAAAAAACAAACCATAACTTTTCAAATCAGTTTTGTGACAATTGCAAAGCTATTATGTGGATGTTTATTTTTTGTTTTTAAAATCATTTTTTTTTCTTTATATAAATTTATTGTTTTACCCTTTTGAAAGGTATTTTTACTTTAAAGGATAGGGTGAGAAACGAGCACACAGTCCAATTGATGGTAAGTGGTTGCTGTGGCCCATAGACATCTACATCTATCCTCGATTACGAATCAAAATGCAGATGTTTTGTCACCCACGAGGACTAAGATGAAATGTCTCGTTTCCAGTAAAAAGGGTCTCCGGTTAACTATACTCACCATATGAAAAACAGCAGCATTAAGCTATTATTTTACGCTGGTATTCTGTGAGACCGTGGTCCTTTCCCGGTCGAGCCGACCCATTCGTACTACAAATATGCTACTAATATAACTGCACCATGGCTCTACCACGTATAAAGGTCTAAGGGATATCACAAGTCTAGGATAACAACTAGAATGTTGTTTAAATAAATACATTGAAATTTCCCTCCCGTTTTCTTGCACCCTTACGTATTTCCATACGTTTTTTTTTAAATTTCTATGGAAACTCCCCTGAAGTATACAAACTATTTAATAAAAGAAGGTTAATTTTTATTGCTTTAGCCGTTTCCTAAAAATCGAAGAACATGTATAACATACGGGTCCAATAGACAACCTTTTTGTTTCATTTAAGTAGGCTTAAAACTAACAATTAGCCCTTTGAAGTATACCGTATATGTATAATAAAATATAAAAATATGATCTTTCACTGTACACACATCGCGTTCGAAGCTACAAACCTTTTGATGCGTGAAATGACGTCTAATTAACGAGCTGCAGGTCTTTAGGCGCTATCGATATGACGTATTATATGCGACCGACGCGTGCATTCGAAATAGCGTAGAAGTGTTATTTCGGCACGGGCCATTGAGCGTCGAATACAGACTCCGTAATGAGCATGCTAATTGTTTCCTCTGTTAGTTTTTCGACGGAATATTAAATGCTTTTGTTAGTACAATATAAATAGATGACTCAAAATCTGATTTCGTTATGGATGCCCCCATTGTTGTCTAATTGCACCGCTGTGTGATTTGAATGTAATTAACAGCGGTTTATTTTTACCGCTAGTTCGAAACGTATGCACCATTTGTAAGTAACTTTGTAATTCCAAAATTGTTCTAAGTGCAATTAAAAAGCTACGGTGTTAATAAGTACCTCAGCTGAACACTGGCTTCTTATTTGGAATTCAATATGATATTCATATTTGAGGGCCGTGAAGCAATTTTTCCGCTACATTGCACCATTGCGTGTTGATGAACTTTACTTTATAGTACTCGAAGTACTATCTATACAAAATAGAATATTTTATAACAAGTTAAGTCTGAAAAGTGAAGAAGGCGGTGGTGGCTCGGGTAATAATCACTTGCATTGAAAACTCATTGCCCGTGGGTGAATCAAATTCGCAGTCATATTAAATATAGTGAATTTTTTTATAGTATAAGGGTAACAAACGAGCACAAATTCCATCTGATGGTAGGTGGATGGTGTGGCCCATAATCAGTTAAATATAAGTTTTCTGTGAACATGTACAGGATCGCCCCCGTCACTACATCAGATTTGATAGACCACAAATCCTCGCTAAAGAACACCGATTCCTTCCAAGGATAATTCGCGAGGCTATTGAAATCAAAAAAATCCTAATTTCAATAGAGAAGATGGCTGGGTGCTACCATCTGCTTGGGATCCTATAATAAATAAAATTAAATCCCAACCCAAGCATACAACTGCAAGACTTCATGATACCATAGGTTCATACTGTGTAGATCGGAACAAAAGTTAAAATTTAATCTATGGTAACCGCGGTTAACTATGACATCTGGACGTTAAACATCTCAGTCCTTCCCGTGACCATGGGTGCTGTAGAGCGTTCGAAACGTCGGGTATTTAAAAAGTTAAATATACACGATAAATTCCGTAAAAACTAGTATTATTTCAATGTGTAGTGTTCGCGTAAATATAAGAAATCATTATCTACATCTATCCTCGATTTAAAATCAAAATGCAGATGGCCTGTCACCCTTGAAGACTAAGGTGGAATACCTCGTTTTCAGTAAAAAAGAGTCTCCGGATCTCTACACTAACCATAGGAAACTCGGCAATATTAAGCTGCTATTTTACGCTGTTATTCTGTGAAAGCGTGTACCAGCGTAGCCATAATATAGCTGCAGCGTGGATCTACTACATATAATATTAATGCAATGGTTTTCCGCAAAGTAACGCCTAATTCTATTAATTATTAACAGCCATAGTCATTTTTACATTCCCTATGAATTCGATTCGTAAGGATGGACTAAATTGTGACTGAATAAATATAACTATGACATGAATTTAAACACGGCCTTAATTATGTAAGTGAAATAAGTTAATAATATCATGACTACAGCAGCAATTGGTCGACTGTCGCTAGGGTAGGACCACGCTCCTACGCTCTTTATTTCGTATGGTGAACCCTTTTTACTGCTAACGAATCATTCCATCTTAATTCTCAAGCAAGACAACGTATCTGCAGTTTTTTTCTCAGGCGTATAGATGTAGATGTCTATGGTCTATATCATCCATTCATCGTCAGGTGGACTCTATGTTCGTTTCTCATCGTTATTCTATAAAAAACGAAGTGAGAAAAAATTTAAGGTATTTTAAGAACAAGTATTCTGGAACTGACAACCTGAGTTCGCTCTGGTGTTTTGTTGTACTCATGAAAATGTGGCACATTTAGTAAGATCGTTTATACAGACAAGATAGGGCAATGGCACAAAAACAATGCCTTGGGGTAGCCATACACATTAATAACATAAACATGAAAATAGGTCATTTTAAAATCTCAATAAAATAAACTTAGCCGTTCAATATTTCTCAGTGTGATAAAACCCTAAATGTGGATAGACGCCTACGAACGGACTCCAATATTCCAGATTCAATTGAAGCGTTAGTTATCGTGTCGTCAAGAGACGATGGCCAGTTTAATAGATTATTCAATTGTTTACAGTTTGCCAATCTCCAAGATTTACATCCAGGGAAAACGTTGCGTGCGTTATATTATTTGTGCATTGGGACTGCATTGATAATACATATATGGATGTATTATTGATAATACATGTATGCTGTCACTTTTTTAGGAAATATTCACAGATTGTAATTGTAACAATTATCATTGAAAAAAAAATTTGAAAAAGTATGCATATAACTTTAACTGAAAAAAAAACACAAGAATAAAATATCTAAAATAAACACCGAGGAACAAGAATCTCAAATATAAACTACATTTGGTACTTTATTCGTCGAAAATGCAGACAATTATAATGTTACTGGTCGATACCCGCTCGCTTCGCTGGGCGCACGATAATAGACGATTATAACGACTATATTATATATCAATCAGGTGTATAGTTTTAGAGATATCGTGTTGAGTCAGTCAGTCAGTTTTTATACGCGCATTTTTATGCAGCACGAATGGGTCCGCTCAACCGGGGAAGAACCACACTCTCACAGAATACCAATGAAAAATAACAGCTTAATACTGCTGTGTTTCGTACGGTGAGTGTAGAGATCTGGAGACCCCTTTTTACCGTCATTCCATCTTAGTCCTCAGGGATGACAACGCATCTGCGTTTTGATTTTTAATAGAGGATAAATGTAGATGTCTATGGGCCACAGCAGCCACTTACCACCAGGTGGACTATGTGCTCGTATATATATATATATATATATATATATATATATATATATATATATATATATATATATATATATATATATATATATATATATATATATAAGATAGATTAATGTCTTCATTATAAAAACTAAAACAATTGAAAATTTCTGTAGTAATATACAGTTAATAATAAAATGTGGAACAATTTACTACAAGATATCTCTAACGAATAACTTCTAAGAGCCAGCCAATCCATTCCTTGTTGGATCAATGACAGCAATCCGCTCAGAGAGTCCGGATACCGATACCGACAGTACCTAATACCTGGCATCGCCGAGCTATATCTCCGATATTCGGCCACATTGCACAGAATGCATCGAGATGTGCAATCGCTACAAAGTAGACGTTCCACTGCGTGGCTAAAATGTCGCTTTAATATTTGATTTTCGTTGGAATTTCTTTGATATTAAAGACTTCGAAGTATTTTGAAATTTTCGAATCATATTTCACACGTGATAGACGCCTCGCTGCAACTATACTGTGGTTGCAACACGAATGCGTGGGCTTAACCGGGGAAGAACCATGCTTTTAGAGAATACCAACTTAATCCTACTGTGTTTCATATGGTGGCTATGAGGCATTCTATCTTAGTCTTCAAAGGTTGATAACGCATTGATATTTTGGTTCTTAGTCAAGGATAAGTGTAGTTGTCTACAGACCACAGCATCCACTTTCCATCAGACTGTGTACTCGTTCGTCACTCTCTTTCAATAAAAAAAAATATTTGTTCAGTGAATAATAATATCTATATAGTAGGTAAATAAACAAATTTTAATAGATTTGCTTTAAAACTGTTCAAGTAAAATTGAATTTTCGAGCAGTACCAGCAATCAGTCCGTTTGATCTGGGTTTGCAAGACTTTAAATAATACAACTATTCCCTAATACATTACATAAATACATACATAAACACTCACGCCTGTCACCCAGATGGGTAGGCAGAGACTATGGACTTCCATTTGGCACGATCCTGACATACCTCTTTCGCCTCCTTTACATCCATATATCTACGCATACATGCTCGTCGGTTAAGGGTACTTCTAACGTGGCCCATTTTCAAAATATCGCCAATTCGGTCGATAAACTTTTTCCTAGGGCGTCCCTTCCCGACTCGGCCGTTCACATCTGCCATATAAATTTGCTTTGTCACTCTTTCCTCATTCATTCTTTCCACATGACCAAACCACCGAAGCATTCCTTTCTTAATCCTGGTCACAACATCATCTTGCATACCACATTTATCTTTTATCACGCAATTTCTCACCCTGTCATTCAGATTCAACCCTAGCATATTCCTTAAAGACCGCATTTCTACAGCATTTATTCTACTTTCGTGCTTCTTCTGCCACACCCAGCTTTCACTACCGTACATTAAAGTAGGCACTAACACAGCATTATGAAATACCATACGTGCCTGTTTTGACACATTCTGGTTCTTCATAATAGAGTGTAGTGCCCCATTCACTCTATTCCCTGCATTTACTCGTCGTTCTATATCCCTATCATATCTACCATCCCTGCTAAATACACATCCCAAATACACAAACTCATCCACTTGCTCAATTAACTCTCCTTCTATTCTTATTTCACATACCGTTTTCCTTTCTTCTCTTTCAAAAACCATCACTTTCGTCTTACATGCGTTCACTTTCATTCCCCTTTCTTTTAATTCCCAGTTCATTAATGTAACCATCATTTGCAACTCAGCCGCCGATGACGCAAATATGACTTGATCATCGGCATACAAAAGGCATTTGACGGTTAACTCGCCCATTCTTAACCCACATTCTTTATCTTTCAAAGTTTGCAAACACTGGTCCATAAATAGGTTGAACAGCCAAGGGAAAGCTACACAGCCCTGTCTGACACCTTTTTGGATGCCAAACCAGTCCGAGTAGACCCCATTGATCCTGACACAAGCACTAGAGTCCCTATCAAGAGACCTTAATGCCTGTATCAAACCATCGCTCAACCCATATGAGTTCAGTGTTTGCCATAACACATTCCTGTCCACTCTGTCATAAGCCTTTTCCAAGTAAATGAATGCACAAAAAACTTTCTGGTTTTTGGCCAAAAACTTCTCCGCAATCATGCGCATGGAAAAGACTTGATCTGTACACACCATTCCCTTTCAAAAACCCGCTTGCACATCCCAAATTTTTCCATCAGTTTCTTTCATAACTCGTTCAATTAACACCTTAGCATACAGTTTACCCACAATACTAAGCAAGCTGATACCGCGGTAGTTTTTGCAGTCCTGCTGTGACCCTTTTCCTTTATATATTGGTACTATAACTGCTTTACACCAGTCATCCGGTACCCGTTTTAGTTCCCAACATAAATTAAACAAGGTGTACAGCAGGCCTGCCACCACTCCCTCTCCGGCCCTTAGCATCTCGAGTGATACTCTATCATATCCAGCTGCCTTACCTGCTTTCATGCTTTTCATTGCTTTCATTATTTCATCTACACTTATCTCCATACCCCTTTCCACTTCTTTCGGAATTTCTAGTTCATTTAATTCAGACGACTCTTCACTCATAAATACGCTTTCAAAGTATTCCTTCCATCTGTTTAAATTCGAAACTTCATCATTCAGAATACAGAATACAGAATAAATAATAGAACGTCGCATAATTCATCAATTTCATCATCATAGTCGTAGTATTCAAATGGATATGTAAAACGAAAGAATGAGATGATTGAAATCAAAAGAAAACAAATGAAAAATAACAGCCTCACTCCTTTGGTTGGTGGATCGTCACATACTACTGTTACGGTTATGAGGATCACTACACACATCGTGCAGAAAACTAAGTACTGTCCCTGTATAATTGTAATCAACAATCTCAGTATTGTGGAGGACAAAAAACGAGTGCGCGTGCGTGCGTTATTTTATGCTTAGAATGATCTTATGGTATCATATTCTTCAATGATTTTATCGTGGATGTTTTTCCTTAGAAACGTAAAATATACGAGAAATGCCTTCTCTTTAATGCATAATTTTTAATTTCAAAAATATGACAATATTATAACATTGCCCCACTTTGTGCCATTAATAGAATATAGAGAATAGGGTAAGACTTTTACTATATAGTAAAGTTAACATTTCTTATGGTCTGAATTTGGATCGTGATTGGGAAAGTTATGGTATTGCTGATGTATATAATATTCCACAGAGAGGCGTTATAACGGAGTTATTGCACTTTTTGTCTGAAAATGAAAAAACTACTGAATAATATGTAATATTCTTTGGATTGCGTTGTTTACTCTAGTTTTATTACAAATATCTAAACAGACCAGTAGTAAGCTGATATAAAAATAGACCGCGAAAATAATTAGCGGAACCTACGGCCGATGGGAAAGAAGAGCTCTCAAATGGCAATATTGTACCGGTAGGCGTAGTGTTGGTGGCGCCCCTATTTGGTTTATTCTTTATGTGCCGTGCATTATGTTGAGCAGTGGACTTGTGAGAGTATTTAATAATGTTGCTGACGAATCATATACAACTAGCTTGCCAGGCAGATGTTGTTATGCCTTTTCGACGACCCTTTGTCATGTCCTATTAAAATCCTTGAATTAGCAAAAAAGTGTGGGTCACTCACGGGCAAAAACACAATCCTATCTTTCAAGTTGACCAAACTGCACACGGTGTGAAAATTTTACTAAAATCGGTTGAGTAGGTTAGGAGTCCATCGCGGACAAACCAATATATATATATATATATATATATATATATATATATATATATATATATATATATATATATATACAAATATAACAAATATTGTATACAATAAATATATTATCTACTTAATCGTTTTTTTGCGGTTACAAGTAGAATAATAATAATTATTTATTTATTTGCTTTTTATTATGTCTCACATAATATTATTACTAATACTACGAATTGTATACTAACTCTTTAATGGAGACATACACATTTCTTCATTTTTTCTTCCTTCAACTATGTTTTATAAAATGAACATTTTAAAATGAATCGTTATTAAATTTATTGAAGCACCAATAACAAACATTTCATGGATATAAACATGTCTAAAAGTAATAATAAAAAAATAATTTTCAAACAAAAATGGAACAATAAATTAAATCAAATTCACTTAGTTGTAAAACGGCATTTTAAAGCCCCGCAACCACGTCCGATTCTCAGACATCCGCCTCCGTTCCAGCAGCATATCGGAAGCAGAATGCGTGCGAGACGACAGGGAATGCACGGAGACGCCGCCCGTACATCCATGCTGGTATTTGGTCTCATGTTTGTTATAAGTAAAATTATAAAATACACTTATACATCTAATCTCACGTGAACAGTACCCACAACACCCTTTTTAGTTTATTTGTTTTCGTAAACTAATGGAAACAATTTGATTTGGTAATAAAGAAAAAGAAGGTTTTTTTAGTGATACATCTAATTACCTGTCATATACTAAAAATATTTAAATTCTTTTGCTTAGATACACATAAAATATTACCTTTTTTTAGCACAAGGGTAACAAACAAGTACAGTCCACCTGATGGTAAGTGAATGCTGTGGCCCATGGCCAATTTTATACATGTTAGGGTCATACTGCAGCTATATTACGGCTGTAACACGAATGAGTCGGCTCGACCGGGAAAGGACCACGCTTTCACAGAACACAAACGTAAAATAGCAGCTTGATGCTGCTGTGTTTCGTATGGTAAGTGTGGAGAACCGGAGACCCTTTTTTACTGGAAACGAGGCATTCAAAATTATTCCTCAGGGGTAACAGTACATCTTCATTTTGATTCTTAATCGAGGATAAATGTAGATATCTAAGGGCATTAACTTACCATCAGGTTAACCGCGTGCACGTTTGTCACCCCTATTCTATAGAAAAGGACATCTTCATCTATTCTCAATTAGGAATTAAAATTAAAAGTCTACTGCTGAACATAGGCCACCCCCATAGATTGCCTAATAGGAGGGATTTTGCCACAGTTGCCACGCTTAGCAGGCGGATTGAGGACCGCATTTTTTTCCATTTCCTCTTAAGACACCCACGGGACGATATAGGGTAGTGAGAAGTTATGTGATTGAAACATAGAATCTTAATTTGTTTCTTTATTCTTATTATGTGTTTTTTTGTTTATCTGCCTAAATTTTGATGTTTTTTTTTTATAAAAACAACTGTTATAAAAGAACGAGACCTGTGAACTGACGTACTTGTAGTATGAACGTACAAATTTGAGAAGGATCGAGGGAAAAATTCCACCATCGGACTACCAAACGCTCGGTCTATATCCACCACTTTTCTGTAGACACATCTCTCATTCAAACTAAACAGATTGCTTCGTCGATTGTAATCCGTACAGCAATGAAGTGGAATAATTTGCCAGCGTCACTTTATCCGACTGCAATATATGTATCTAACTTAAGTCAGTACGCCTTAGAAGCACTGGCTTATAATATAGATATACATATATGTAATATCCATCATCATGCTGAAATTAGTTAAAGTTAAGGTTACAGCCTAGACAAGTCTCACTGCTAGGCACAGGCCTCTTCTCGTTTAGGAGAGGGTTTTATGGCAAGGAAAGCTCCGCAGCGCTGCCCCAGTGCGTGTTGGCGAACTTCACATATCTTCGAAATATTTTTTCCTATTCCTCAGACATGCAGATTTCCTCACGATGTTTACCTTCACCGCCGAGCACGTTGTAAATCAGTACTTAAAATTTTAATTAAAAAGTTCATTGGTGCCGACAGGGATCGAACCCGGGTTGCTCGCGTACTGTGTAATTTACAGTGAGTGCTTAACCCCTGAACTACCACGGTAAATGCTGAAATTGATGGCCGTCTAATTAATGCACAGTGCAACTTAAGGGACAAACTCTCTGTACAAATATGATGCAGATAGCACTAGACAACGTAACTGGCACGTAGACGCTCTCGAATTAAGATAATGGATTCAGAAGCAGCCTCTGACGGAACAATTAACTTAATGAATATGCGGGCGGTCTATGTGTTCTCGGTAAACACCACGCGGCTGGTCCGAATGTCTGTCCGTTCATACATAATAATTTCTAGCTTCAACGTGTGTTACATTTGGCACATTCGATTAGACACTCGTGCACGTAGATGAAGTAATGTGCTTGGAATTGTGGCAATTTAATTTCAAAGGAGTTCGAAACGTTAATGGAAAAGACAGTAACAAAAAGTATAATAAAAGATACGTAAAAGAACGTAAAAGACTTAGGAAGCAAATAAAAAAGTTACATTCCATATACGTCCCACAGCTGGGCACAGGCATCCACTCGTTTCTCAGAGGGTTTTAGGGCGAGGAAGTGTTTGCCGCGCTGCCCCAATTGCGTATTGGCGAACTTCACATGTCTTCGAAATATTATTTTTTATTTCTCAGACATACAGGTTTTCTCACGCGCGTGGTAAATCAGCACTTAAAATTGTATTAAACAATTTAATTGGTGCCGACGGGGATCGAACCCGGGTTGCTCGCGAATGTGACTTTACAGCGAGCGCTAACCGTCTGAGTTAACACGGCTCCCTAATAAATTATAATATACGAAGCAAATTTAACCTAATAATATTAAAGTTTGAGAAAACACACGCTTTGATCATGAGGTGTGATGATCGTTGTGAGAATACACTTTATTTTTATCGGTTCTCAATACGTTTGCAAAGTTTCAGATTATTTATAGTAGTAATTTTAAAAAGGCCCAGTATATTAAAAATGTTTCCCGTTATTCATCTTCAAACTACAAAGATCTCTCTCGATATACAAATAATTTGGCATTATTACCACGATCGTCAATTCATAGAACAGAATAGCATAGAATAGAAAATAATTTTTTTTTATTCAAAGATAACAGGAATACTTATTGAACGTCATTTATGCTTTTAGCACTGGTCGAAAAAAATATTATGATTCAAATCAGTTTATTTTTTTTAATTGCTTGGCAAAAGTGTCCATAATCACATAGAATTTCGAGAATTTGTTCTTCCAGCCGATTTAACGAATGTAGTACCCATAAACATTAGACACCTACGTATGCATTATCGACTGGAATGCATACTTAAGTAGTAGTAAGAGTAAAAAGGTATTATTAGATTTGGAAAGTATGTTGCGTCCCTTTGCATTTTCCACGCAATTACCACGGGCAGTGCTCTAAGGAATTTTTTGGATTAATTATAGCCGTCAAATTTCAAGAACGCACTTCGCGTCAAAATTCACGATACCCTTTGGATCACCACACCATTTGGATGCTTGACGGTCCAATAATGTGTGCGTTACTAGTTCCTTTTAAGATCTCTTTGTGGAAACGTTTACCACCGGCGATTTTTCCGGTCCGATACAACTTGGAAATCTTCAAAAAAGGAGCTTACTCTTTTCTAAAAGTTTGGAAACGCATCTGCAATTCCCCTGGTCTTGCAGTTGTTCATGGGTGGCGGTAGTCACTTACCATCAGGTGAGTCGCATGTTCATCTTCTATAAAAAAAGGTTTACCTTTGCAATTACCGTTTTGTTAAAATGGCTACTTTAAACTGTAATATGTATGGTTTGCTAAGAATTCTTAATTCAAATATTTTTTTTTAATTTAAGGCGTAATATTCATTTTTAAATATATATTACGTTAACATCTATTAATTTGTTTCTTTGGGTTTTGGTTTTTTTGCACTATCTTTATATTTCCTTACTGTTTATTATTACTCATCAGTCCGCTTTACCTTTCAAACTATAATATAGCTGTGGGCGCTATAGTACCCGCTTCTCAGACGAGTTTATGAAATTAACCTGTCTGTCCAGCTTAATGAATATGGACAAAATGTAATGCCTAATTTTTCGTACTTTAGGAAACTCCTTTCTTTTTCTAAAATGGATTTATGTTTTTTTTAATAAGGGCATTTTTACAATACTCTGTTATAATTATTGAATAACTATGCTTCGTACCGATATCTCATCTCCATAAAAATGAAGAAATGAACGAATCATATGATCACACACAACGTACAAAGAAATTAAAACAATTGAACGAAACTAAATTAACAATGTATTATTCGTTTGTTTTTGATGAGTTTCAACAATTAATTTTTTTCAATAGAAAAAGGGTGACAAACGAGTCACCCTTTTCACAGTCTACCTGATGGTAAGTGGATGCTGTGGCCCATAGACATCTACATTTATCCTCGATTAAGACGCAGAATGCGTTGTCTCCCCTAAGGACTAAGATAGAATGCCTCGTTTCAAGTAAAAAAGGGACTCCAGATCTCTACACTCACCATACAAACCGCAGCAGTATTAAGCTGTTATTTTACGTAGGTATTCTGTGACAGTGTGGTCCTATTCCGGTCGAGCCGACCCATTCGTGCTACAACCATAACATAGCTGCTGTGTGACTCTACACGTAGAAAATGCACGTAAATTAGCATGATCCTGTAGTATAATTGCCATGGTCACAACACTGTTGTTCTGTCGATGTCTCATATTTACCGAGCAGTTATCAGATCATCCTCATCCATCCATCATAGCCTATAAAAGTCCACTGCTAACGGGCCTACCACATAGTTGCCCGTAGGGGGTATTTTGCCATAGTTTGGCAAGCTGGTTGGCAACCGCATATTTTATTACATTGAGTTGATATTAAAAATATGCTATTGCCCATCTGTCTCAATTTCCCTCTGTCGCCGCTAGCGACACCAGCGAAATGTTATAGGGTAGTGGATATTCTTACACCGCCACCTCACGTTTGTCGGATATATTACTATAACTCTAGATAATAAAAAAAAATTATAAAATCAAACGGTATTCCAATTTTAAATTTCTATCTTAGTCTCTCATCTTTCTGATAACAGCTAAATGATAATAATAAACTGCGGTTGCCTTTCAAGCGTGGCAACTTTAGAAAAATTGACCTTATAGGGGCTATATATATAGTGGACTATAAAGGTGCGCTTACACGAGGGCAATAATTGCTCGGCGACACGAATGGACCGATTTGGAGCAATTTCAAAGCAATGGCGCAAATTGCGGCAATTATTTCGGCGATATTGCTTCTAATTGCTCCAGATATTTCATATCGCTCAATGTCGCAGATACGAATTGACGAATATCCAATGGGCTTGGAAATTCCTATCAATTTTTGTATATATCTCATTCGCACTTGTTTGTTTTGCAATTCTAAAGTAATTCAAAGTCTGTTCGTGACATTCTAGTAAAGTTTTTGAATAATATATCATCTAATTCTTTACACAATGAAAATTGCGGCATCTTTGCCAAAAAAGATCGCAGCCAGATACGCCTATTCCTATAGTTAATAATAAAAAAGCGCTACAAGCCGCCGCAGCAAGAACAATGTCGTCCATAACGAGCGAATACTGAAATGCTCGTGTAGGACAGTATTGCCTAGTTGATGTAGTTGCGCCATATCGCTCAATATTGTATTGCGCAGTATTGACGCTTGTTGCCGTTGCCGTTAACTTCTTGAAGTAGTCATGACGTCATAGTTGACGAGTATAGAATGGAATTGAGCAATTTTAGTTGCCCGTATAAGCCCAGCTTAAGGCAGATTGTTTTGTTTGTTTTTTTTGTTTTTTGTTTTATTTACTAAATGATATTAACATGACTTTGTTTCCTTTAACCACTCCTGATAATAATAATGATTTCTTATATTTATGTGAACACTACACATTGATTAAAACTGCTTTTAGGGATTTTATCGCGTTTAATCTATTTTATTTTTAATACCCGACATTTCAAGTGCTTTCCAGCACCCAAAGTCACAGGGACTGAGGTGAACGACATCCCGATGTTAACCAAAAAAACATAATTAAAAAGCCGAAAAAAAACGTCAGTTACCTCAGTCCCCTGTAAGCATAGGTGCTGGAAGGCACCCGAAACGTCGGGTATTAAAAATAAAAATAATTAAAATAAAAATTAAACGCGATAAAATCCGTAAAAGTAGTTTTAATCACTCCTGGTAATGTTAAAAATAAAATGCCTGTGTTAAGAGTGGTTCACGACAGTAGTCAAATAGCGGATTCAAACTCACGAACTATTGAGTTTGTGGTGGTGATACCTCGAACATTTTATGGTTTTTCTATTTAACATATATTTTAAGTTTTATAGATTACAAACCAAAATTTTGACTATATGACCTTGGATTGCATAAAAGAAAAACACGATGCCATGTAATTTTCTCGATGGAAAAAAATTGCAAAGTAGGCTCTAATTATTTACATTTCTCGATGACATCACAATATTCTTACGAATAAGTTCATGGAATTATTTTTATGGCATAGTAAATAATCATACATAAGTTTTCATAAACCAGTTTTTTAATCCATAACGAAGTTTTGTTAAAATAAATAAAAATGTTGTTTGGTGCTGACTTAGTTTTTTCCGAGTGCTTGCTCGGTATGGCTATCTCATAATTTGCGTACTATGAAGTCATTGCATCACTTTCATTTTGACACTCCCGCAGTCGTCCGTTAGCTTCACCGACAAAGGGATAAACCACGCCCCCAAAACTTGGATGCATTTTCAAGGTATGCTCTTAAGCTACTGTTGCTTCAAAGTGAAATTTTATAGGCTGTAATAAATAGAAGCGATGTTACAGTCTTGCTTACTACTTACAGTAAGACGGTTGCAATATCACCGATACCCCATTCGAATAGTAATTTAAAACTCATATCAATTTATTTCTAACGTAACGAACGTGGAAGTAATCAGTCTCCAATCAAAATTATTTAATTATGATATTCAATCCCACAAGTGCGCTTGATTGACCACTTCCTCTCATCCACAATAAGTAAAATAATCCGACCATCACAAGCGGCAGCCGTACGTTGCTTAGCTAAGCCTAATTGGGTAATTGATTTATTAGTAGATTCCAGTGAAGAGGTTACTGTCCTCCCGGACTATTTGCATGATTGTCCCTGTTTAGGTGTATGTGGGGTCGTTAGCATTTACTGTCCACCGAAATTATTCCCTTCAATAACCAATTCATGTGTTTTCTCATGTTAGAGGAAGAATTGTTTATTAAAACATAATTGTTTTTGTAACATAAAAGGGAGCTTTCAGTTCAATCAATTATTAGTGTCATCTAAAATTAAGAAAGAAAGAACTTTTTATTTGATAATCACACTTTACACACATTTTAAGAAATGTTAATATAATTTACATATAAAAAAAACATAAACACTCACACCTGTCACCCAGAGGGGTAGGCAGAGACTACAGACTTCCATTTCGCACGATCTTGTCACACCTCTCTCGCCTCCTTCACATTCATACGTTGGGGCAATACCGGACGGATTTTCGACTAGTTAAAAGAGTCTGGCAAAAACTTTATTTTCTCGGCATCCATATACGTCAGATTTCTGAAACATGGCGCAAATCGTTAATGGTTACACGCAATTTAGCTATAAGAAGCTTTTACTTTTCAAAACTCAACATTTTCTGCTTAAAACGTGTGCGAAGACAAGGCATAATTTTTTATATGCATGATGAAGAATTGGCCATCAAGGGGAAGACCGGACGTCGCTAAAAATCGCAAATAAAAGTGATTGGGAAAGACCGGACAGACGAAAAAATTCAAAAATTACCTTGTTTTATAAAATACTGCGCAGCACACGCCCTACTTTTCGGAGCGACAGGCTGAAACTTGGGGTCGGGGCAAAATAAAATGGAGTCTTGTACCATATTGCTAGCTTTCAAAAATATAGCATAATTTCCCGAAAATTTGAATTTTACGGTCTTACCCCACCACCGATCATACCCCAATGCACTATACTAAAAAACTAAAAATAATACAAAACTGTGGTTGCATATCTGCCTGCCAAGAGTAGTAAATATGGGGGATATGAGGTAATCTATAGGCACCCCTCCCCTCTAGATTATCTCATATCACCCATATTCGCTATGTTCAGGTATGGTATTTTTATAGGATATAATGTAGATAATGTAATATAAAACTGATACTATAAATAAACACCTTATGCTCTAAAAATAATATACAAAGATTGTCTGCTTATTTTTGGTTGAAGTGTGGGAAAGTCAGTATAATTGCAGGCTCACAGCTCAATCACAGGTCTTAGTCTTCAGGAGCAATATCATTCTGGAATTGGAATTATATTATTAAACATCCTTTATAAATTTTTCTGTTTAAAAAAAACTAAAAACCTAAAAGCTAAAGAAATTAAAAATTAAACGTTTCATCTCAAGTACATATTTTTTAAGTATTATTATTACCATACTTGTTGGTCACCCTTATTCTAGAATTATGTAAATGTATTTTATATGGTTTGGGCGTCCTTTGAAATGCTACTTTCACCTAAAAGCTAAATAAATAAAAATAACAACCGTCTTGACTCAGTAACATATTACCAATTGAACTCGTAAAGCAAGTGTGCAATGAGGTTAAAAAAAAACGAAATTCCTTTTGATAAAAGCACCGGGAAGTGTGATCCTTGTTTTGTATTCGGTTATATTTATCCCAATTAGTGCAGTAAAATGACAAATGTGTTCAGTTAAAAGTTAACTTTGAACTCGTGTTGTACTCCCTGCTTGAATTATGTACACGATACTTGAACACAGACTAACTACCTAATAGAGGGAACGAGAAATAAATAATATTTTCATATTGATAAAAATGAAGTTACAAACGGACTTGTAGTTTACCTGTAATGTATTTAACTACAATTAAAAAAAAGCTACAGTAAAGACTTCTATATTATTCTTTTTCCCTCGTCATTACGTTGAATGATTTTCTTATGTTTATTAGAGATTCGTTTTTATATGTATTTATAGTAAATTTAGAAGAACTGTAACGTATTACCCGAATATTTGATTATTATATGCTGTATTTTTGATTAAACCGCTGATTTTGAAGTGAGAAGTGACAAACAAACTTACAATCCGCCTGATGGTAAGTGGCTTCTGTGGCCCATGGGCATCCAACCAACTTTAAATATAAAATAAAGTAGGCTACAGATGCGTTGACATCTCTCAAGATTGAGTTGGAATGTATCACAGCTTGTAATTGTAAAAAAGTAAAGTAAAGTAAAGTTACAGCCTATATAGGTCCCACTGGTAGGCACAGGCATCCGCTCATTTCTGAGAGGATTTTAGGACAAGGAATTGTCCGCCGCGCTACCCCAACTTGACGAACTTCACATGTCTTCGAAATATTTTTTTCTTATTTCTCTGACATGCAGGTTTCCTCACGATGTTTTCCTTCACTGCCGTGCACTTGGTAAATGAAATGAGCAAGTGGCTTGTAATTGTACTGGTCCTCTTTAGCCTTCAGGCCGGAACACAAGAGTTCTTGATATATGGATACTTCGAGTTTCAGATGAACTCATAGGGAGTAAAGGCGTAATACCACCTAATGCTATGGCACTCGTGACTATACTTATTTATATATATGCTTTGGAATCTAAGTTCCTTAATCTTAACCCATATCATAATTTATGCTTACACGAATTCTTAATTTACACATACTTTGGGTTCATATTACTTTTTAAAAATGTAAATAAGTTGTTACTATTACTAAAATACAAATTATCCGTAGTAATCGATTCATTAGAAATTAATAAGAAGAGCTTTAGTCCTATTACAAAACAAATGCTTCTGTTAATTGTAATTCAGAAATTTTAACCAATTAGAAATTCATGTATTGCACAGATCTAAATATAGACACTTAGAAATACGTGTTACTTTAATATCATTATAGATATATACGCCCAAAATTAATAAACCATGGGGGCAATCCTAACACAGCTACACTTCAAAACCTCACATAGGGCTTAAAATAGATCTTATATTAAGATGTAAAAACGTTGCAGTTTAAAAATTAGTATATAGTATATAGTAAAATAATAATTATTACATTAAAATAAAAATGGTGACGGAGTATTTGTGACCATTACGTGACTAATAATCACCATTTACTTTAATACTTCATATATATAATTCTTCCAATCTCAGATGAAGTCATGAAAATCTTCAAGAAACATTAATTTTATTGCATTAAAAATTATATAATATATAGTACGTAATCATAATTTTACTGCGTAAAAATGTTTCTGTGACGTAGCTACTCTATGTGTTTGAATAATGGCATATTACAGAAATAACGCTTTGATTTGTTACTCAAAGATATCGTTGTTTACAACATCAGAGACGACTACGACACGGGTAATACAAAGTGTGTTGCTAATGCAACGAAATAACAAGTTACATGCATGAATTATTTGACTGCCCAATATTTTTTTAAATCATACGTTTAAACATGCCTTTATTAAGTGAGTACCCTACCGGTCTTTTTTTATACTCGTACATCATAAAATGATGCGAACTTTTGTGATGCAATAATGTTACCTATTTTTGAGTGATAACGAAATTTATTTCGGAATATACTGACACAATGCTACGATTAAAACACATACGTTATTTCTTCCATTAATTAGTTGCATCATTGCTATGACCTGGTGTAAAGGGTATAAAGTGCCAATGTTATTACAGGCTGTGAAGCGCCGACACTGACAGACACCGCATATTACGTAGTCCTCTTTGTATGAAGTTAGCTGCAAGTACCCATGAATTTGCCACTTACTACCGGGTAGGTAAACTTAAAGTTCGTTCCACATTTCATTTTTTTAATAGAATAAGGGTGGTAAACTAGCACACAGTCCATCTGATGTAAAGTGGATGCTGCGACCCACATTAACCTTCAATTAAGAATCAAAATGCAGATGCGTTGTGAATCCCTGATGACTCTACCACTTAAGAGTTTTTTATGAAAATAGAATCCAGCGTCTGATGTTTCTCCGATTATGCCGTATCACCGCCTCATCAGACCATGGAAGGAAGAAAGAGCGAGTGCACATGTGGTCCTTCATACACACGAGTATTATAGTAAATACTGTCCTGCATAGATTAGACGTTAAAGTTGGGCGCCGTTATCGAAAGTTGGTCTGGAAAAAAATTATACGAAAATTATAAATAGTGAATTCTTATCATTTATTTCATTACTGGATAGTTAAGAATTAACATTTACAAATATTAAATTTACTTCAGCTTCTCCCCATGTTTTAAATGTTTCATTGTGAAACCTATAAATAATTAATTAATGTAATAAGTTATATGATATAAAAGGTGTTATTATTATATAATGTTATCAAAATAAACGTACTCGTATATTAAAAATATCTCTAGCCAATATGATTACAGAAATCTTCAAGCGTAAATACAAAACTGTTTGATGAGTCGTATTGCACTAAAGGTTTGAGAGATTACATTTATTGGGTGGTCGGACTATAATGAGGTTTTTGAAGTGTTTTATTTTTATGCGCCACTTAAGGCTCGTGCTTTTGATAGGTCAGGGATCTGTAGCCTCTGACCAAAGATGAATTGCATTGTTGTGTGTAAGTCGACCAGAGTTCCTTTAAATAGTTTCAATAGGATATTCAAGAACTCTTTTAATTTGAAAAGGGTTGTTGATTATTCTAAAGTGTGCTTTTAATTATCCTGATAGTTTGGCATTGTATCAAGTCCTTTCTACATTCACTGCTTACAGAGAAGAGATGTGCTCAGTTTTTAATTGGTAATAAGATTCATAAAATATAAGTGTTCGTAAAAATGTAAATGAGAAAAGTCACGTGGCTACGTATGTCTGCAGCACGAATAGGTCGGCTCCTCCAAGAAAGGTCCAAGCTTATTAGGGTTCCGTACCCAAAGGGTAACCAACGGGACCATATTATTAAGCCTCCGCAGTTCGTTCGTCCGTCCGTCCATCCGTCTTTTAGCGGGCTGTATCTCATGATCCGTAATAGGTAAACAGTTGAAATTTTCACAGATTGCGTATTTCTGTTGCCACTATAAGAGCATATAAAAAATAAAAATTAAGGGCTCTCCTACTAGAAACGTGTTTTACGATGGTACGGAACCCTACATGTGCGAGTTCGACTCGCACTTGGCCGGTTATTTCATAGAATAAGGGTGACAAACGAGCACACAGATGGTGGCAAGTGGATGCAATGCCTAAACATGTACATCTACCATCGATTAAGAATCAAAACTCAGATTCCGTTGTCACCCCTAAGAATCAAGTTGGAATTTGTCGTTTCCATTATGAAAGGTCACTGAAACAAAGCAGCATTAAGGTGCTATTTCACGCGTGTATTCTGTAAGAGGGTGGTCCTTCGCGTGTAAAGCTGATCCATTCGTGCTAAAAACAATACATCTGCAGCGTGCTTCCACCGCCACCAATAGTACTACAACAATACAGTTTGTTTGTAGTATTATGTATGTCTTTATATTTATATTTATGTTAATTTATTTACAGTTTTTTGACATTCCTTAGAGGCTTATGTTCAGAAGTGGATCTATGATAATGACGATTTTTATGTTTTTATGGCATCTACTCATGTTTCTTTGCTTGATAGTTAACTGGTAGAGAACAATAAGTCTACTAATTGTGTCAGCGTGGTGGGCGTTAAAATTATCCAGCATCACGATCTCTGCGGATTGGACCTGTCACCTGCACGGAGTCTGCAGCCATTTGGACGTAGTCAATAAGACGGTCTGTGCCGGAATTACCACTATGGGACCTATAGAGGCACCCGTAGGCGCGATATAATCGTCACTGTCTACACGCAGCCATAAGATAGACATTGGACAGGTAGGACCTTCAAGACTGCCGAGGCGTCGAAAACAGATGTATTTTGTAAATTACACACCAACTCCAGCCCGGGGTATAAAAGCGTGTTCTAATTTGTACCCCGGGTAGGAGAGATACGAACTATCAGATTGAGACGACCCCTGTGTCTCGATTAGAAAGAGCAAGTTCAGCTTCGAAGTTTTCAAATGGTAGTAGACGGCGTTAAGGTTTGAATGAAGTCCCCTGATTTTGCAGAAATTCATGGATAACGTGGCAGGAGGCCTTTTGCCTTATTATTCCATTTGCCCCGAGCAGGTTTAGGGGAATTTCGCCTTCCCCAGTATAATTGGGCCTCCGGCCACCTCAGATGCAATGTAGAAGCAACACTCCGGTACGAGCCGGCCTATACATGCAACAGTAAAAGCTGCCGCGTGACTCTACCATTGTTAAACTCTGCTCAACGGGTGTACTTGCCGCGGAAGCATGGTGAGCGTGGCTTTTTAAGCACGCTCACCATGCATAGTCGCGAATTGTTGATTCATTCAATAAGAACTTTATTTTTTGTGATCAAGGGCTTCCCCCTCTATATTTAGCCAACGAGCAATGGCGAGACCCGGCGGTACAGAGCATTTCCGATCAGGAAACCGTATGGAAGGAGGAGAAGCTCCACGGGTGGTTCGTTCGGAGGAGGAGCCTTTTGTAGATTCAGTTGTCTCCATCCACTGGTTATGTTAGGTGGCATCTTTCTGTCTGTGCGATACAGGATCAGATTAACTTAGGTTTTACTGTTGAGTAAATTGATAACTAAAGTTATAACTGAATACTTGTCATATTATGTTGACTTTTCATACCCTAGCTTGTAACAAGGATCGAACAGTAGAGAACAAATAAATATTGAAAAATTATGTACTAAATTTTAATATTGGTATCAAGTTTGTTTCACACATATTCATATTCTTAATTGTCATCCGATTCTGAGCTTTGTTCAAAATTCAAGTCTCCAGCTTATCGGGAAGTTAATTTAAAATCAATTACCAAATTCGACTCGAACAGAATATACGAAAGCAAATTAATATTAAAACAACGCGGTAGAAAGAATACATTTATCTCTTACCTGTAAGAAAAGAATTCTATAAATCTATTTATAGGTTCAAAATTAGGCGGCTCCGATGGCTTTGACGGTTCTGTGATACAGTGAGATGCGGCACTAAGAGCCGCGTTTCGTCTTCTTCTTTGTACAAATAGTTGTTCCAGTGTTTATGTATGTACATACATTGCCTTCACGATGCAAGAGAATATCCTAGAATGGGGGTATCGTTTTTTTTTTTCATTGAAAAAAACGTTATATTTCAATATGTGTATTACACTTCATCAAGATTCAAAATGGCTTTAAAAGATGGGACGTTTAAAAAAATTATCCGAGAAATTCATTAAAACGACCACTTACCTTATCTGTGCTTTCCCGAGAGCTTAACTTTTACATTCCCGCAAGGACTCGTTTCATGACGTTAAAACTATAAATATGCCACAGCTTGTGATAGTCAAGCATGAATATTAATCTGTGTTGTTAAATAGTTTCGGTAACGCCTTAAACAGGGCTACCATTAGTTAGATTAACGGAACACTTATTCTGGTCTCAGCATCCAGGTGGAGGCCAGAACAAGGCGCGCCTTATGTATGGCGAAGTTATTGTTTTCACCCCGGGTTTTAATAATCGAGTTCTCATCAGATCTCAACGTTTCAGGGTCCTAGAAAGCTAGTCTGGTCCTTTTTGCTACGAAGTGTGTTTGTGTGTGTGTGTGTGTGTGTGTGTGTGTGTGTGTGTGTGTGTGTGTGTGTGTGTGTGCGCGTGTGCGTGCGTTTGCGTGTACGTGTGCGTGCGTGTGTGCGTGTACATGTGCGTGTGCATGTGCGTACATGTGCGTGTGCGTGTGCATGCGCGTGCGTGTGCATGTGCGTGAGCGTATGCGTGCGCGTGTGCTTGTGCATGTGCGTGTGCATGTGCTTGTGCATTTGCGTGTGCGTTTGCGTTTGCATGTGCGTGTGCATGTGCGTGTGTGAGTGCGTGCGTTTTTACAGAAATGTGTGTTTGCGGAAAATATACACAATACACACACACACACACACACATGTGAATTTGGTTGATTCTGAGAAAACCTCAAAAATTTGTAATTTTCGTAAAATATTTTTAATTTACAAAGAGTAGTTTTCTTGGAAATACTACGACACCTTGACAGTTGATCAATTCTATAATCTAATGAGCTCTTTTACTCGAAAAACAACATCGATTGCCGTAAATCACATCAAAATCAGTTGATTTGTTAGTAAAATGTTGAATTTTGAAAAAAAATGAAGAAAACGTGGTTTTCTAAAATTTTGATATTGAAATTATCGGGAAGTTCCTGGGATGGCCTACAGAATCAACCAATTTTTTATGGAATAAGGATGAATCGATTAAGAATTCAAATGCAGATGCATTGTCACCCGTGAGGACTACGATGGTCACTCCTGAAGACTAAGATAGAATGCCTGGTTTCCAGTAAAAAAGGGTTTCTGGTACTCTACACGTAGCATACGAAACATTGCATTGAGCTCTTATTTTACGCTTATATTCTGTGACAGCGTGATCCTACTCCAGTCGAGCCGACTCGTTCGTGCTACAACCATAATATAGCTGCAGCGTGGCTCTACCACGTTATAATTTAGGTGGAAGAAGGGTGATGCCGTTTGAAAATGGGATGTATACAAATGTGAATAAAATAGAATATAATAGAACGATTATATATACTAAAATACTTACTAAAAGACACAGAAGAAGCACGAGAGTAGAATAAATGCGGTAGAAATGTGGTCGCTAAGGAGTATGTTAGGGCTGAATCTGAGTGACAGGGTGAGAAACTGTGTGATAAAAGAAGAGTGTGGTTTGCAAGATGATGCGGTGACCAGGATTAAGAAAGGAATGCTTCGGTGGTTTGGTCATGTAGAAAGAATGAATGCGGAAAGACTGACAAAGCAAATATATGTTGCAGAAGTGAATGGAAGAGTTGGAAAGGGACGTCCTAGGCGGAAGTTTGTCGACCAAATTGGCGATATACTAAAAATGGGCCAAATTAAGAGTACCCTTAACCGACGAGCATGTATGCGTAGGTATATGAATGTGGAAGAGGCGAGAAAGGTATGTCAGGATCGTGCTAAATGGAAGTCTGTAGTCTCTGCCTACCCCTCTGGGTGACAGGCGTGAGTGTTTATGTTTATGTATGTACTTACTAAAAGTCGTTGAAGCTTTACCACTGTTCCATCTGCCCTGGTAAGAGGAAGTAAGAAACCCAGCGGGACTTTTATTTAAGGCTAGGTATTTCGCAGAGACCGCACTTTTGAGTTCTCTTAAACCATCTGACGCATAGAAATTAGTGTTTTAAATTCTGATAAAAGTATATACTATTAGTTAAGGATCTAGTCTAGTCAAAATCGCATTCAGTTACAAAATCTAAAGAACTTCACTCGATAGAAAAAAATCCCGAAGTGACCCCTTTTTTATTGTTTTTTCAATATTATGACTAAACTACTAACATTTTACACTTAAATTTTGTACTCAAATAAAGCCACTTAATTTTTACAGACAAATTCGCGGAGTTTGACTTGATAAAAATATTGTGTTAATTACTATATTTAGATACCTCCTAAAAGCGCGAGCGCGGCGGCTCGGCAAGCCTGACCACCTGACCAGTCGCGCGCTGGCGCTTATGGACGGCGGACCTGTGTCAGTTTTCTCCGTGCACCAATAAATCAGTTCTTGACGAGTTCATATAATTGTTGTCACAGACTAAATATTGCGTGCTATAAATATAAATCCTGTGGTTTTAATAGTTATAATGAATTTCACTGTAAGTTTGACTTTCTCCCCTAGCGTTGTGTGTGTTCACACAAAACTTAAAAACAGTTCTCTACTCATACAGTTTCCATACCTATCAGAAGCGAACTGGTTGTTAATTTTCTTTTGATTATGTAACTCTAATTTATCGCTATAATAAAAAAAGTTTGATCATAAAAATGCATTTGTAAAGTCAAAAAAAGTCATCCTACTGCTTATTTCTATACTGTGTTGCTGGTTGGGTCATGCAAGTTCACTGCCTTGGAGTCCGCGCGAAATAATTCGTGCGCGGCCGGGACAGCGCTAAATGCCTAATTTTTTTGCAGGTACATGGCCTTAAACATCAACTTACAAATTAATAATTAAAAACAGCAAGGTAGCGATTACTTCATTTTCAGGGATTATTATCAATAATGTACTCTTTAGTATTTAGTACTTCTTAAACAATTTTTGTCAATCAAAAAAAATAAAACTTTTTGATATAGGTCATGCATATATTCTGATACTCTTTTATACGCCACTACTACGTATTTTACCAGAAGGAGTTACTGGCAGGTTGGAATCGGGTAACTAGTAATAGCTAGCCTGTGCTTATTTCTAATGTGTTACAGAACGAGGTACAGCACAATTTTTTTATTAATTTTTAAAAAATTAATAAATATTTTTTTTCTACATGCATTTCATTTTTTAACTGTTATTAATATGTGGCGAAGGTGAAAAACCATAGGGTAGGCTCGTCCAAGTCCACCCCATGTTGTTCCACATGGCAATTCTCCATAAAGAAAGGGCTTCTTTGTATTGGATATTTTCGTATCCCGTTATTCGTATTTAACTTTGTACCATAAACTGTAAATACTTCCATACAGAAATTCTTTACTCTTGGTATGAGAAATAGTTTCAGATTGAAATTTTGTTTACAGTATTTACTAGCTCATTATCTTTAATTATAAGAATTGCCAATATAACACAATAGTGATTAAAAACCAATATTTGTTTTATAGAAGGGTGCTCAACGAGCACACAGTCCATCTGATGGTAAGTAAATGGTATGGCCCATATAAATTTACATCTATCTTTGGTTAAAAATCAATATACAGATATGTCACCCTAAGGATTAAGACGGAATGCTTCATTTTCACTAGAAAGGTTCTCCAGTTCAAACTAATCATACGAAACACACCAACTTTAAGCTACTATTTTACACTGGTATTCTGTGACAGCGCGGACCCATTTGTTCTACAACCATATAGCTGCAATGAACGTAACGTAAATATGGCTGGAATACGTAAAGAATTCCAATAAAAAGTTTTTAAAGAGTATCCACAGCTTTTAATATAATGGTAACCCTACTTAATGGACGGGAGTCATATCGACATTTCTTTTTTAACGTGGAGCACATTAAAGCGAAGTGATGTAAGAAGAAGTGAAGCTCTTGGCCATTTGCAGACGAACTGCCATAAAATTACTGTCCTATTACTCGTTTTACCATCCTCGACGATCCCGATGTATTTGACTTTCAAGTCTGGAATCTAAACGAATCTTTAGCATTTAATTAAACTTCATTTTAATTAAAACTTATTAGCTGTTTTGTGTCATGATCTTAATGAGTACAGTTTCTTTTATATTTTTAAATGTATACTTATACATGGGAAGTAAATACCCTGCCGTATATCAGCGTAATGCTGCTGTATTTCGGACATCGAGTGACAAGAAACGGAAACGAGTATCGCGACATTCCATCTAGCTCCCCAGGGTGACAACGACAAAGTTTCTTCCTTTTGATTCTTAATCGAGGAATGATTAAGGCCTAAGGCCACAACGTACCGTTAGGTTGAATGTGTGTTTTCTCAATACTTTGAATTACTTGTATAAAACTTTGTGAACTGTAAGTCATCTACTGAACTCAAAGTAAAATGTTCATTTCAAAGATGATGTTCTGGAATGCAAAAACTTTTTTTATTTATAAAATTTTAACTTTTTTTTACTTTTTTACATAATTTGTGAATTTTTATTAATAGGATGATACGCTATTTGCAATATTTTACAGTGCAAGTACCAGTACCTACTTTATTTCCGTAACTTTTTAATTACTTGTTTTTAGGATATACGTATACTTATAATGTAAGACTGCTTCTTAAAATAAACAAATTTGGTGAAAAAGCAGACATACATTTCATATAATCTGAATAATCTCTAGCGTATTTATTATCCTGTTTATAGGTGAATATATTCCTATTATTTGTTTTACTATATAATCCTTTAACCTTCAGTTGGGTTGAGGTACTTGTACCTATTCGAATTCAGATATTAAATTCTGGATATTCTTAAACATTTATAACGTGAAACAAATATATCGCATAACTACCTACTGGAACTTTGCGGTCTCCATATCGAATTAAAAACTTTCCTCCCACCAATACTAAGATTTTACTTGTAAGGGCACTTATTCTACCGATTATTGATAACATCGATGTGTGTTGTTCAGACCTGTCTCAACATCATCTTAATACAACGCATCATCTGCTTAACAACTGCATGAGATACATTTATGGTCTTCGTAAATACGTCTATGTATCTTCTTTTCACACTCTGCTAGATTGGCTGCCTATTCATCAGCGCAGATATGTTAGAACACTCTGCACCCTTTTCACAATTCTGAGCGTTTAATACTTGGGAGGATCGAGAATAAATGTAGATGTCTATGGTTCACAGCTTCCACTTACCATCAGGTGGACTGTGTGTTCTTTTGTTACTCTTATTCTTAATTAAAACATAATATAATATGATATTTATGTATCACCCATGCGAACTGGCAGACACATATCCTAGTAAATCGTTCAATTTAAAAGTGGATGGAAATGTAAGGATATATATGAAAATTACAATATCTACTAATTTTAATAAAAGGCAAAACACGTAATGCAAAACTACTTTCGATTCTGTTTCAGTTCCTACCTCAGAAGACTGATTTAAAACAATCAGACGGATGTCCTTTAGCGACTAATGCAAGAATTAACCGACGAATTGCTTTGATTAAGGATGAATCATCTACATGTGAATCATTCCACTTTCTTATTTCCTCGCTAATCGGAAAGCAGTTATTATTGTTAATGGAAGAGGGTGACAAATAAGCAGACAGTTCAACTGGTAAGTAGATGCAGTGGTTCATAGACTCATACTTTTATTCATGATGCTGACACATTGTTTACTTCTTAATGCCTCGTTAACATTACAAAGGCTGTCCGACTCTATACACTTTCATCTGCCATCTTTTTTATTTCTCAGTTCGATTGTATGTTTTTTTGTTTTGTTAAAGGTACCTTAAAGGACGTCCTTTATAAATTTGAAGAAAAAATTCACCGCTAAAGGTGGAAAAATAGTTTTTACAGTAACACTTTTGACGTCATTTGAGCTTGTGATATACCTAAGTTCATACAAAAGGGTCAAAAAATAAGACTGTAAAAAATGCATAGAAGTAAAGAACTAGAAAGAAAATAATTGCCACATAAAAGTTTCTGAAGTAGGTGCTTGAATATATATATATATATATATATATATATATATATATATATATATATATATATATACATATAAGTAGCTAATTCCACTTATACACTATGGCTTAACATTGATTTCTGAAGCTATTATGTGTAAAATATGTATTTATTTTTAGTTCTATGAAGTCGAATTTTACTTTTCGTTAACAATTACAATTTTATCATTTGTGGATCTCGGTCACAAAATGAATACTAATACACAATACTAGATCTATTTTCCTTGTTGTCTATATTTATTATACTATTTATATATATTTTTATAGGATAGTGTGACAAATGAGGCCACAGTCCATCTGATGGTAATTGTTTGCTGTTGCACATAGACATTTACATCTGTCCTCGATATCGAATCAAAATATAGATGCGTTGTCACCCGCGAGGACTAAGATAGAATGCTGTGTTTCCTCCTCCTCTCATCTGTCCTCCGGTTGTCTACACTCACCATACGAAACACAGCAGCGTTAATCTGCTATTTTACGTTGGTATTACGTGAGAGCGTGGTCCTTCCCGGTCGAGCCGACCCATTCGTGCTACAACTATAATAGTAGCTCTACCACGTATAGAAACGGATATTCTTTTTACTGTTTAGTTACTGTTAATAATTAATTTAATTTAATATATCATCATGATCAAGAGTAATTGCCCATAACTCACACTCATTTGTATCTTAAGGTTATCTGGTAGAGAATGCCATATAGCAATAAGCCCGCTTTCTATACAGAAATTTGGTGCAACCAATAATTTTAAAAATAAATATTAAGTTAGATTTTTGATATGTGCTCAGCTTGTTAATAGCCCTCAACGTGACCTCTTCCAAGAGTAGCATTTACTGCATAAATAATGTTAATAGGTAGGTGGGTAGCATAATATTTAACTACATATTTCAGATCATTGTCATAGTGCCAACTTAATCTTCTTTTCTCTCACAAAGCGAAGAACTTACCATTTTATAGATGTGAAAATCAATGAAATAGAAAAAGGATCACAGACAGATGAGAGATTAAAGTTGGAGAATTGTATTAATGAATTATGGTGAGTGGATGCCATAGATATTTACATCTACGCACAATTAAGAATCAAAATTCTGATAGATATGTCACCCCTGAGGACTAAGATACAATGCCTCGTTTCCAGTAAAACGAGTATCCGGTTCTCAACACTCACCATATGAAACACTATTATGTGGGCAGTCTTAACCCTTTTCCTGTCCATGATTCATATATAAACATTTCAATTATTTAACTATTTAGTCTTTTTCGCGGACAGGGAAACTATTAAGCTGCTATTTCACGATGGTATTCTGTGAGAGCGTGGTCTTTCCCCGATCCAGCCGACTCATACGTACCACAACCATAATATAGCTCCAGCGTGGCTCTAGGGCGTTTATTTTTGACTTACTTGACATAAGGTCCTTAAACATCGCAGACCACCGTAAACTTCGGGAATTATAATTTAATAAGTAAAAATTAACCGAAAAAAAAAGTTAATTTCAACTTGATAAGACAAGCGTACACAGTAGCTCACGCCTTTCACGCTACGCTCCTTTTTCAAGTAAAATATTTACATCTGGAATATATGAGGTCATTCCTCAAAGTCGATTTATCCAGTAAAGGTGATGAATTGTTTCAGGGTTCTGTAGATACCACACTCGTCCCTATTTCTTCTAGGTGATAGGGTTTCTTTCTGCCCAGGAGTCCCCCTGGGTAGGTGTCATTTTCTACCTGCTGCCGCCGAATAACAGAGCCAGCACTGCTGTGTAATAGACTAGAGGGTATAGAGAGCCAGTGTAATACCAGGCTGTAAGGCATTCCATCGCAGTCCCCAGAAGTGACAAACGTCTATAGCCTTTTTTATAAAATAAGGATGACAAACGAGCACACAGTCGCCTGATGGTAAATGGATGCTGTGGCCCATAGACATCTACATTTAACCTCGATTAAGAATAAAAATACAGACGCGTTGTCACCCCTGAGGACTATAATGAAATGTTTCGATTCCTGTAAAACGGGTCGTCGGTTCTCTACACTCACCATACAAAACACAGCAGCATTAATCTGTTATTTTACGCTGGTATTCTGTAAAAGCGTGGCCTTCTTTAATTGAGGTCCATCACTATAATAGTCACTTGTCATCAGGTAGACTTAAGTTCGTCTGTCAATCTCAGTTTTTAACAAAGTTTGCCACAACACTTCTATTATATCAAGTGCGCATCGTACATAGGTATTAGTATCTTACGTGGTACCTATCCATCACGAGCTT
Organism: Parnassius smintheus behrii; assembly: GCA_036936625.1. Classification (NCBI taxonomy): domain Eukaryota; kingdom Metazoa; phylum Arthropoda; class Insecta; order Lepidoptera; family Papilionidae; genus Parnassius; species Parnassius smintheus. Next base: position 52,511,755 of record JAUPFT010000007.1, read on the forward strand.
CCTATATCCGAAATTTTTACTCACTTACCGATCTTAGCTTACGAACTGAGCACTTAGCTGAACAATTAAAGCCAAGTAAATAATCAAAATAGTTTTTAATTTATTTTATTTAGTTTTGTGAGTTATTAGTTATTATACATTTATATTGGCAACACTGATTATAGAATCTATGGTCAGTGTGTCTTTGGCGGATGTTAATATGCATAGTATCTTAAATAATGATGATTGTGATGATTATCTTGAAGTTAATAAAAGTAAAGTTATGTTGTGTAAAGTTGTAAAGGTGATTAATAAAACTATGAATATATACAAAAGAAGGAAGTTTCTTTAACCAATTACATTAACAGAGTTTTATTCAACAAATCGAATAAATAAAACCAATTCAAATGTACATATTTATCGTTTAATAAAATATCACAGTTTTAAATTACAATATTTATTTACAATCACTACAGTTTATAACATTCAAAATACCTATAAATTGGCAGTTCATAAAATGCGTACAATTTTATTTATTTGTAATGAATTAGATTCAGTCTTCAACAGAATGTGAGGTGACGATTTTTCCAGAAATTGCCCCGTAAAGCTTCCGCAACAAACAGCAATAAAAATAATCCTTATTTTTAAATTCTTAACGTTCTAAAATGAAACATTTACATTAATACAAATTTAAAAGTCCTAAAGGAACGATAAATAATTTTAAAATAATTACATTTTTCATTTAATCTAAACATTAAATACTTAGTCCAAAAATTCTAACATTTTAATTAGATTACAGCTCTTTTTGCCATTTTATTAAATAACATACAGAAAGTTTATGAAAAAAGCACGAGACATCTTCGTATATGCGGCACAATGAGAAATCTCATGAGGCTTTTGGTGGGAACTTAACCGCATGCGTATTGCTCTTCTAGTTCATTTAATAGCTTGATGTGATTTTTGTTAAGTAAAATGCTGCGATTTTGTGTATAAAATATAAAACATCTGCAAAGTGAACTATTTGTACAAACGATTGAACAAGTGTTCCGATGAAGGTATAGCTTAAGTTACTGTGTTTGAGATATTTTGTGACGAATTTTGTTGATAAATTATTGTAAGAGATAACTTAGATTACTTGAAACCGGCAAAAGTACTAATCGTACGATTTCAACACCAGGAAAAAAATTGATGGTTTTAAAAACCTGATGATAAATAAAAATTCTTAAAAAATTTGTCTGCTGGTGTTTTGCTTAATTATCATATTATGTAATTTTTATTTGGAGTGTAGAGCGAAATACCTGCTAGAGACTCACTTTTACACTAAACCTAAGAGGTGAGCTTTCAGCGTGACCATCGTTCGGGGAGGCGTGCGACGTGACGATACGTTTCTCATACAATTTGAATGGCCGCCATTGAAATACACACAGCGTGTGTTGGTCACAACGCCCACCCACCCCGCTAAACGCCTTCTGATGAGTTCTTAAGGACAGTTTAGATCACGCTATAATATATAGTATATAGCAAATATTATATATCACAACATATCGCTTAGCATTTTTGTATGGGCTTGTTCACACTACTCTATACTGGCTATACTGGCTTACTATACGCGATAAAATAGAGCGATTTTTCAAAACTTTATGCTGTATTATACTACTCACTTCACTCATCCATTACCTCGCAAGTAAGACGGACGACCCAATCAAGAAGGATGCGCTAAGACGCTGAATTTTTTTTCTTAATATCATAGTTTTTCGTGTTTAAAATTGAAGTATGAACGCCATGCCATATAGTTATAGCTTATAACGCAGTACACTATTCTATATAGCTGTACAGCGTAGTCAGAACTGACCTGTAAGCGAGTCACAGACTACGCAGATGCGATAATATTTTATCTTCGTATAAAAACTTAATTATCTGAAACTATCACACACTACGTATAATTGCCGACATAAGTCGTGAGCACACTTTTTATTGGTCGATACGACGTTGATCACGCTTACGTTCAACGTGATTGGTTCATCAGTCGATTCTCGTCGTCCATTGGTTTCGAACGTATCATTCGGCTTCCGTACACTTCAGAGCAATAATTTTAGTGATAACTTTGTTATTTAGTTTTTTTCTTTAATTGTTTTTGTTACCTCGTCGTTAATTGTTGTTTGTGTATTCCTTGTTATTAATGGTTTTTGTTATTTCTTGTTTTTAATTATTTTTGTTGTTATAATTTGAGTGTTCAGATTTCGGTCTAAATATGCAGAGAAGGAAGAATTCGGTGTTAAATAGACAATCCCGACAAATGATCTATTGAGTGTTTAGTTACATGAAAAAATTAAGTACTGCGAAAAACATCATAGACGTATATAAACAGACTGCTGAGGCGACTAATGTCTCAGTAGCTACAGTACGGCGCACCGCAACACCAGATTTTATAGAAGGCATATCACCTCTTCCTTCTTCTTAATAAAATAATCTATTCTAACCACCAGGTACACATTAAATACTTTATAGTAAATAATAAAATAAGGGATACGAATATCTGCAACATTACTGTATCAAAGTAAAAGTTGATGTGTTCGAGTAAACATTTTCATAAAAGTCGGCGAAAATATTCAATTACGAATTGAAATAATAAAGGGACCCAATAATTTTGCCCGACAGTGTACCTACCTCCCACCACAGTTTTTCTGTGCTCATGACTCTATAATAATAATCAACTATAGATACGATAATATACGAAATTATATATACTTACGATAATATACGAAATTATACTATAACTTACTAGACGTGTTTTTGGAGCAGATTGTTTATACAGTGTTGTTACCTACAATGAGTTGGCGTACATTGCTTCTAGATTTGCTAGACAGCTCGTAAGAATAGGATTTAGATTTTGATTTTGATATATGTGTAGTAAATACTACAATTATAACTTCTAAAAAAGGTTAAAACTTACTTCAAATTGCTAAAAAAGAAGTGTATTTATTTTCTACCTTTATGGGTGGAATATTTTCTCCAAATTTGGGACAAGATGGAACCACCCTTAAAGTGTAATATATTTAATAAAAAAGAATCAACAAAATTGGTTCACAATCTGCGGATATATCGCATAACATACAGACAAAAAGTACTGACACTGGAATTGAGAACCTCCTCCTTTTTGAAGTCGGCTAAAAAGGCGGAGAGTTATACACATCCAGAATGTCGTACTGTATTGCAACTATTTCTATTTATGTGTATTTTCGGTAAGGACTATTATTATTTAATAATTTAAAAGTAATATTTTTATTAGATCCATAGTATTTAATTTAAATTCATTCAAATTATAAAAACAAATAAAGAAAATAATAATGATCATTTTGGCTAAAAACTGCCTAAGGTGAAAATAGTGCAGCCTATAGTTGAAGTTAATAGGCTGCTAAATTGTCGCAAGTATAATTGATCTGTTTTCTAATGACAATATGTTTTGAATAGGATGTTTTTTTTTTTGATATTTATATACATGTTCCTGTGACTCGGGTCATCGGGTCAGTTTTCGTGAATTTTGTTCTAGACCCGCCGTCCATTTAAATATTACTAAATCGACGGTTACTGATCAATGTATTCCATATTTGTATTTGCAGTTTTTATCTACAGATCAATTTGTATGAGTAGATAATATTGTCACTATCTTTCGATATATTTATCGATTCGATCGATTTATCGGTGCTCACAGATAATTAACGACGAAATATGAATTGTCTGTGCTGCACATTCATTAAATTTCATAGAGAGTGATAGTGAAAGATATGCGTTCAAATGCAGATAAACTATCGTACCTGGGTAGTTTGTGACAGGCTTTACACTTATCCTTAGAGGAAGCCTCAACGCCCTGTCTGACCGTAACTACACGTATTCACAGTGTCCGAGGTACACACACCACGATACATGCCATGGAAATGGGTCTCAAGACGACACATCGAAAAAGTGGCCCCAGGCTATCGCCGTACTGATTCGAGTCAATACATAATTTCTATAAACACTTGAAAAAACGCCGTCATAAGGTCTAAAATTGCGTAGCGCCCGCTACGAATAAAACCGATTAGAAATTGTCAGAATCCTAAAATATTTTTTTTAATTATTGATTTAAGCAATCAAAATAATAAGCAAGTAAATTATGAATATTGATGTTATGAATATATTTGAGTTATTCCCAAGCATATAGATTAAGTAATTTCGTTGTAATTTCAACTATAGTGATTTTTAAAGGTGTTTTCGCAAATAATTATGATCGAGTCAAAATTATACAATCGTGTTTTTGAACTATCAAATTCAAGATAAAGACATGAATTTACCTATATCAAAATTCCACTTTCGTTAGTGGTATCATAGTCCTATACCATTCGATGAAAGAAGGTGCATTTTTTCGCGGTGTCGCCTTAAACCTTAAAACCAGACCCATATTGTATATATTACATTATTTTTAAATAATAAAGCGAAACAAATGCCTCTGTACGTATATTTTCCTACATTCAATCGATTCATATTTACATCGATTTTATTTTATAAATATAGTTACAATAAGTGGTCATTTCGAACAAGAACCGATTATTCATAATAGCTGTTACGTGGTAGAGCCATGCTGCAGTTATATTAGTAGTATAGTTGTAGCACGAATGGGTCGGCTCGACCGGGGAAGGACCACGCTCTCACAGAATACCAGCGTGAAATAGTAGCTTAATGCTGCTGTATTTCGTATGGTGAGTGTAGAGAACCGGAGACCCTTTTTACTGGAAATGAGGCATTCCATCTCAGTCCTCACGGGTGACAACGCATCTGCATTTTGATTTGTAATGGAAGATAGATGTAGATGTCTATGGGCCGCAGCAACCACTTACCATCAGGTGGACTGTGTGCTCGTTTGTCAGCCCATTCTATAAAAAAAATAAAAAAAAAATAAAGCACATGATTAGTATTTAAAAACTGCGTTGCCACTAGAGCTGTCAACTTTTTTCGTATTACGACATTTTTGCAGAAAAAAATTCCGTTTGAAAAATATTATAAAGAATGTAATCATGCCGAGCTGACCTTGCAATGTAAAACATGCGCTTGAAGAAAAAAATATTATTGCTCTCACTTTTAATAGATTTTAATAACAAAGAAATATAATCGAATTTAAAAAACGTAATCTTTGTTTTTATGTTTATTAATTTTTCTACTGTTAAAATTGACAAATGTTTTGTTGTACAAATATTACATTAATAACTTATATAATACGATTGGGGTGGGTACAGGAAGTTTACTGCCCTGACACGGAAGAAGGCGGCTAAGCCACAAAAGTATGTTTCGAGTAAAATTGAAAAAAGCGCGAAATTGGTTTCTTGATAGATATCACCGAAAAAAAATTTTCAACTATTGGAATCCATGTAAAAAAAATTACGAATCTTTCACAAATACTTTTGAATAAAATTATTGGCCTACTGTTCTGTTAGATTAGAGCACTGGCAGAATATTAGTGCTGCGGTTATATGTACTTACTCGATATTGTAACGTTTATTCGGATGTCTAAGCCTATTTGATGCGGCAGTGAAGGAAAACATCGTGAGGAAACCTGCATGTCTGAGGAATAAGAAAAAAAATATTTCAGACATGTGAAGTTCGTCAACACGCATTTGGGCAGCGCGGCGGACACTTCCTTGCCCTAAACCCTTTAAGAAATGAGGGGAGGCCTGAGCTCAGCAGTGGGACGTATATAGGCTGTAACTTTACTTTAACTTTTACGCATAATTTTATTTATTTAGTTTTTGGAGTGCTGCAAAGTAATCAAAACGGCGGGAATATGAAATAATTTAATTAAATGATATATAATCCGTCAAAAAAACTAGTTTGTTATGCTGCAAATTACTCAAATTGTCAGTAATTAAAAATGACTTAATAAAGGGCAACAAAATATGTAAAAACAATCGATTTGACAGCCCTAGTTTTAGGCCTAAATGCAATAAAAACAACAACAACTTAAACTTAAAACACACATATTATTCAATATAAATGCTTATTTTACAATAGTTAGACATATCTTATCTCTATAGCTCGTCTCTAGGGAACCGGTGGGTAAGGTAACGGCGACGTCCACTTTGGAGTGGGAGATGGGTGATGACGTCACGAGCTCCGCGAGCTGCGAAGACGAACACTCACTCGACCGTGACGTCATAGTCCTTGCTGGGAATACAATTATTATAAAACACATTGATTGCAAAGTTTTCATTAGATTTGAGAACTTTATATTGTAATAAAGTTTAAGTATACCTAGTGGCGTTGCTCATAGGGGATGTTTGCTATGGTGCCACGCCTATAGTTTTTCTGTTATCGGAAAGATGCTGCTGCTCATCTCCAGTCGCAATTTCCCTCTTTCGCCTCTTACTACAACCAAGAAAATATATGGGGAAGTGGATAGTCTTACACCGCCACTACTTGGCATACCTCAAAACCTGAAAACAAATTCGTACAACCAGTGCTTGTTGCCAGTGATGACTTATGAATCTACGACGTGGTCCTTCACTGCTAGCCATATGAGGAAGCTCAAGATCACTCAGCGAGCTAAGGAGAGGGCTCCGGGTATCACTTCGTAATAGACTTGAGGATAAAAATGAGCATGTCCGCAGTAGAATCAGAGTAACCAAAATAGTCCAACGGATTAGTAAGCTGAAGTGGCAATGGGTTGACCTTACAGCTGGAAGAACTGACAACCGATGGAGAAGAAAGATTCTCGAGCGGCAGCGTCGTACCGGTAGGCGAAGTGTAGGGTGGCCCCTACTAGATATAGTGAGGATCTGGTAAGATATGCAGGAAGTCGATGGATGTACGTGCTTTGTGTCATTGGGGAGGCCTATGTTCAGCAGTGGACTTGAAAAGGTCTGTAATGATCATGATGACATCTAATGTCAATTAGATGTCATCATGATCATTACATTAGTTTAAACATTGAACTAACAGAGCGACATATTCACATTGCAATTAGACGCATTAATAAGAAATTAAAAAAAAAATTTCAACCCCAGACTCGACTAGACAAAGTCCACTTCGCAGTGGTGAATTTGCAGTGAAAACACGCTTGTTAGGTTAATTATCTAAAATGGTGATTTTCATCTCAATGCTATTCTAGCATAGTTTTATACTTGCCCGCTGTACAGAGGGTACCAAACATCATCGTCATCATCATCATTACTCCCCATCACGGGTCCATCCACCTGCATCCATAAAGTCCCTGCATCGATTACCAGGTCTCCACTTCTTCTAATAAACGCTAAATAAATCGCAACGGTAACATTTTTGCTCCAATTAAGACCTGCATGATATCAAAGAGACCCAATTACACTTATACTTACAATTGGTATAGCAGCTCGAGGCCGAGTCACCTGACGGACTGTACGGCTTCATCTCGTAGTGGTTGCTGCCCAAAGATGACTGCTGACGACTTCGGTTGCCGAATGGTGAGGAATAACTAAAGTAGGAATTTTTTATGTAGTGCTACTGTGCTACAAAGGAGACAAATACTTTTTGTATGGAAAATGGGCTCACCACAAATTGTGGCATAACTTAATGAAATACATATCGATTTACTCGTTATAATTTTCATATTGCAAAAGTAATATTATTTTTATCGTATCTAACGGGAATACTGAGAAATTTACAATTTAAAATAATGAATATCACAATAACCTAAAAACAAACTAAAATCGATGGTCTAGAAGTTATCACCGGTATTATAAGTTAAAATAATGCACTGGTCAATAATTAATAGTTTAAAACAAAGTTGTACCTAGATGCATTCTGCATTCACGTTTTTTAAGATTGATGGAAAATCATTTTAGTAGTTCGTTCTTCTTCAGTAGTTCAAATTTTTTTTCATATTACATTAGCCAGAACATGAATATCAAAACAACAGTTTTTTTTAAGATACATGATTCCGGTTAGATTTTCATAAAATATTTAGGCCGTTTACTTTTTAATAAATTGGAATAATTTTTTGTGTTATAAAATTAAATTACGTCAAAATTTCTAGTGGGCCCAAAAATATAGATAGCCTTCTTTCGTAAGTAAAATTTTGAAATAACTTTTTTTAATTGAAATTATTTTTTATTAACCTACGAACTATACTAAATATATGTTGTTTATTATTGTGTACCTTTTAAGATTACTTAAGTGTTTTTTTTTTTCAAAAATATATTATGCTGGGTTTCTTGCTGTTTCTTCTCAGAACAAAGGTATTTTCCGAACCATTAGGAAATTAAACATAGGAGTAACTTTCAATAAGTATTATTTATAATCATTATTGAATAAAAAACTTTCTATTTCTATGTCTGCGTACAACAGTATCCTCTTACTATCAGATATATTGGCTAGTTAGATGTTTATACATTTGAAAAAGTTCTAATTCCGGCATATTTGGACAACAGTGACAAGTTTAACAACACATCACTTTGTAAAACAACGTATTACAACTTCCCGATGCGTAAAAGTGAACGCCGAAATGAAAGAAACGGATGCGTATGCTAATAAACAAGAAATAAAGCTGGCCTTCCGAACCAAAAACAAACGGACTCACAAACAAACAGCTAGATCATAGATCACTATATTAATAGCGAGTTATGTCAGTCGTCCGCTCAGTTGTCGGAAGCTGATGGAAACATCACATCAAAAAGGGAAAGAATACAGTTGTGTAAAGTAAGCGTTGAAAATAAAACCTACCTATTCAGAGTATAATAATACAAATAGAGAACAATGAATGTGGTTATAAATAATAATAGAAATAATGTTTATTATGAAATTTATTTAATATTAATACAATTTAATTAGGTTAATGTTACCTAAGGTGGTTTTTTTTAATGAAGAGATAGCTTTTTTCTGTATTTGCTTTTTAATCTATAAAAACGGAATATACATGAAAACATGTATTTCAGGCAGGTGATTCAAATTCGGTACATTTACAAAATGCAAATATGAACAGTTCTAAAAAAGAATTATCAACTAATGGGGTTGATTTTAAAGGCGAAAAAAGAATGTTGAATTTTGAGATCGTTGTGTCACCATTTTATATATTACCCAAGTCATTGTTCTTTCTACCAAGTTAGTACCTACCTAACCTGCAAAGATAAGGTGCGCGCGCGTGTGTGTGTCTGTGTGTGTTTGTGTTGGGGGGTGTTCGTACGACTATTCGCTTAACTGCTCAATGTTTTCAATGAAAACGACTATATTTTTTAAACTCACTTGCAATGAGTCTCTTTCGCACCCATTTTTCAAAATGAAAAATAACTTACTACTTTAAAATTTTAAACTTTGTTTCATAAACAGCACGGTATATTATTAAGCCTAGAGAAGTTTGTTCGTATATCATCTTATATTGGTTATTGATTACCTGTCTCTCAGCTGTGGCAGGTCGTAGTGGTTATCAGGCCTTTGCATCCAGTATTCGTTGCAGGTCCTCGTCAAGTCCGGTCCCGCGTTGCCCTTGTCCCGTCCCGAATATGCTTTAGGCGCACCTGGATGAACTAAGACCGTGAAAACGACGTTGCTATTAAAATAAAGCCTTGATTTTTTCGAATATTAGCTATAAGTGATATTGAAGAAAGAGTCAAAGATTAATTTTAACAGTTATGACAGCTCATAGCGAAAATGTGAATAACGGTGTAAACGAGCACACAGTCCACGTGCTGGTAAGTGCACTTTGTGGCCCAAAGACACCACATCTGCTGTTTAGTTATCAAGATGCGTTTTCACCCTGAGGACTGAGATGGAATGCCTCGTTTCTAGTAAAAACGGTATCCAGCTTTCTACACCATAAGAAAAACAGATCCATTAACCTGCTATTTTACGTGGCTCTTTTGAGTCTATGTGTCTAACCTGATCAATTAATCAATCAATTAAATATGTGTATGAATGACGACATGTTTGTTGTAATAACATGTTCATATTGTCCGTAAGAGGCGTCTATAGGAAATGTTAGCAAATTGGTTTTTAAGTGGCAGAGCCATAAAAGTTACAATATATACGTCCCGCAGCTGGTCCCACTACTGCGTCTCAGAAGCGAGAGGAGGTACAGGCTTCACAGGTTCCACAGGTCCACAGTTTCTAGGGCAAGGAAATGTCCGCTACGCTGCCCCAATGCGTGTTGGGGGACTGCACATGTCTTAGAAATATTTTTTCTTATTGCTCAGATATGCAGGTTCCTCAAAATATTTTCCTTCACCGATGTGCACGTAGTAAATCAGCACTTAAAATTGTAATTAACAATTTCATTGGTGCCGGCGTGGATCAAACCCGTAGCTCGCGCACTATGAAAGGAGACAATCATTTTTGGGCCCACTAGAAATATTAACGTCACTTAATGGTATTTACACCAAAAAAAGACACCAAATTATAATAGTAAATGGTCTATAGATTTTTCGAAAATGTAAACGGAAACAAGAAATCTGAAAAAAAATTAGTTGTTTTGACATTCGTGTTCTGATCATTGGCTAAGATAATGTAACATTTAAAAAATTATTGTCTTAGAGATGTGCCGTGATAACTCGGAAAAAATCGACTCGAGTTGAAATTCAGGTAACTCGATTTAAACAATTCAAATTAGATGAACGAAGCTGTGTCAATATTTCACAAATTATTTTTATAATTGTTCTTCCATACAACACAATTATTATTACTACGCTTAGTAGGTAGTTATATATTATTTTTGGTATGCGTATCGACATCTTCATAAAATAATATCACTCTAACGTTATGACGTAAGTCTTAATGTTATTAATAATTTGACTATCCAAAGTATATATAATCAATTTATATCATATATAACATAAATTGATACAACAATATATACATATTACCTAATATCATTTTATTTATTACATAATATATCAATAAATTGCTCGAATTAGTAAGTCGATTTCATCACTAAATTGTAGACAAACACTGCATTGGCCGTAAGATAAAGATGCGATTCGAGTAGAGTTTTGCGACTCGAGCCACTCGGGTTAATTTACGAGTATGTATGTATATCATTCTAGTTGTACACTAGTTTTTGAGTAAATCAACTATTTACAGAAAAGTTTATCACTAGAGTTGAGATCAGCGATTACTTTAGTTAAACCATTTTTAAATATGTACCTTTATAAATAAGTAATATGTGGCAACATGAAATTAAAACTATAAATCAATATCATAAATAAAACTAAGTTCAGGTTTGTTTACAACATGCCAGATGCAAGTTTGAATTTGGATGCAACTTGTGATGTCACCGGCAGCGACTTATTATATATACAAGTAAATTAATATCTATATAGCACCCTCTGAATCTATACGATGCGCCGAGTTAACTCGGTAACTCGGTAAAATTTATTTTCTATCGATTATCGAGTTGGACAAATTCACTCGATTCACTCGAGTGAAATAAAACATAGTTGGAGTCGCATCATTATGGTAAGAACAAAATGGAGTTTTTTATTTACAAGCATTATTAAACTAATGTTTAAGAAAATATGGATATTATCAATTATCAGAAAGGTTAGCCAAATATTAATTGACACAAGTACGTATGTTTTTCTCTTTTTAGTTTTTGTGGTAAAATTCGCTAATAGAATATAAGAGTTTATTAATTTACACCTATTCTAGGTTGTGAAAATCTATTATTGTTTGTATATTTTACCTCAAACAAATACAAATAATAAACAGGTCTTAGAACCTTATTAGTTTCTTAAAAGTGACAAAGTATTAAGTTTATTTTATTAGTAAAATCTAAATTAAATAATAAATAGAATGCACAAAAGAAGTTATTATAATGTTAAAAGAAAATTAGAATCTTTGGGTCGAGGGACTTAAAAGAGTGTTTTGAAGAGCAATTCATATAACTGCATTTGTGTACAAATAGGTAACCTTATGTATTCAGCAAGTTGCTTAATACTAAATGGCTTTTTTGTTAAGCCAGACACAGATCCTGGATTTATACCAGCCATAGTAGATAGGCAATATAAATGTTACATATATTTATGTGTAAAAAATGTAGTAATTATTTGTACTAAAAGCAAATATAAAGTTTAATAATAATAGTTTCCATAAAAAAGTGTAATGGTTGTTTCTATTATGTTTCGACAGCTGTGTTGTTCACTGTGCAGAAAGGAATATTATTTTGTCATCTAGAATCAGATATACTTAATATAACAATAATATCTTTGTCTACTATGTAAGTACATGAAACCGGTAAAAATAAAATGTGAGACAACTTTTACATGGTTGAATATTACTGATGTTAATCAATAATTACTGCTTCTGTATTTTATCAGCTGGAGCTGATTAATGCTGTATAATTTATAATAATTTCTTTATTATTTAACATATGAAAAGGCAGATATAAGAAAATGCTCACAGAAATATGTAAATACAGTTTATTGACATTGAAGGCATAGTCTATCTCATATCTCTTATTATTAAAAATGTCCTTTTAATTCCTATATAATATAGAAAAAAATAATATATTGATAAGTATTATTATTTAGTTAAGATACCTTTACAATTGTCATTAACTTCTTTTCAGGTGGATCGCTTAGAACAAATCTGTATGCCGTGCAGGCTGAAAACTTGCAGAGACAAAAAGTGTATGGATATTGAAGACAACAGTCTTATATTATAATTGAAAATTCCTTCTGATTGCTTACAATATCATAAATGTACATGTTACCATCAAGTTATTTTCAAAAAACCTTCAGAAATATATCTAACACTAAAATGTTTCTACCTATGTCCGTTATAGACAAAACATCAGAAACCTTCCAACCAATTTAAATGAAAATGTTTGTGTGTGTTTGGATGGATTCCTAGATGGTTTATATTTACATTTGGACTCGGTAGATGGCACTGTTGTCGAGATCCATAAATCACCAGGGCACAGCTGAGGGGCATCGCTAGTAATAAATACATTTAAATTAAGCCTGTGTTTTTTTAATCCTTACACATGCAGTTTAAAACATCTTACTTCCTCACTATTTATCATTGTGTAATAACATAGATAAGGCATGTTAATTCCTAGTCATTTTATTATGATATATAACTACTTACTAATCAACCAAAACATTTTAAAATAATGTCTTGACCCCGCTCCTGTCTATATATGTCAGTCAATCATCAAAGTTCAAAAAATGTATTAAATTAAGTTTGTATAAAAGGGGTTATTATAGTATAAAGGAATTTATGGCTGACAATAACCTGTGGGTAAGGTGATCGCTACCAAGCTATTTCTAATTTGTTCTGTGTTGTTAATTATGACATACATGATTGTAAGCTGGCTTTTTTTAAAAGACCTACTGGGTATTTTGCTGGTTCTCTTCAAGTCAGAGGTTTTTTTCCGAACCAGTGGTAAATTAAAAAAGTGACTTTCAATAAGTATTATTTATAATCTAAATTGAATAAAAGGTTTCTGTTTCTGCACCTACTACTGTTAATAGAATACTTAAATAAATTATGATTTACAATGATAAATAGAATTACCTACATTATATTTTGCTTTTTGTAATACAATCAGTTTAAAATGTATCTTACTGTGTGTTGGTAATATCATAAATATAAATAGACATTATCCCTTAGCCATCTTGGTATTTAGAATTACACTCACAACCAATCAATACATGTCAAAGTTAGAATCCATACGACATTTGTGCATAGACAGGCACAATGTTTTGCCCGAACTAGTGAAAGGTTTTACATCGATTTTAAAATATTTGTAAATGCTGAATATACCTACAGCTTAGTTTTATATGTACTATTATTGAAGACATTATCCCTTAGCCATCTTGGTATTTAGAATTACACTCACAACCAATCAATACATGTCAAAGTTAGAATCCATACGACATTTGTGCATAAACAGGCACTATGTTTTGCCCGAACTAGTGAAAGGTTTTACATCGATTTTAAAATATTTATAAATGCTGAATATACCTACAGCTTAGTTTTATATGTACTATTATTCAATTGTCCACTATTTTAACTTATAATACCGATGAATACTACTAGAAAATCGCTTTCAGTTTGTTTTTAGGTTATTGTTAGATTCATATTTTATTTGTTAATTTCTCAGGACTCCGTTTAGCTGCAGTAAAACTAATAATTTTATTGTAATCTATGGATTATAAGGAATAAATCGACATGCATTTCATTGATAATCTTTAAAATTTGTAGTGGGCCCATTCTCCATAGAAAAATTGATTGTCTCCTTTAGCTAACACGGCTCTAGAGCCATTTTGCAGCTATATTGATTGTAGCACGAATGGGTCGGCTCTACCGGGGAAGGACCACGCTTTCACAGAATATTAGCGTAAAATAGAAGCATAATGAGTAAGGAGAACCGGAGCCCCTTGGGTAGAGAGGTGATCTTAGTTCCCAGATGCGACAACAGGTCTGTAGGGTAGATACCTTGACTCTTTATTTAGAATAGGTGTAGATGTTAATTGGTCACAGCTTGCAAGAAGGTACGCTATGAGCTAGTGTGTAACTTTTATTTGTTAATTTTTATTTAAAACATGTTACCATAAACATGACAAGCGAAAGAAAGCGCTAAAGAAATGTCTGAAAGAGACAGAGATCCAGAAATGCAACTGAGGGAAAAGGAAGACAAATTTACCTGCCCTTGCAGCAGTGTATCCTGGTCTAACACTTCTGTATTTACACCACACGTACAGCACGGCTGCTCCAGCAGCCAGCATCGCTATCGTGATTCCAACACCCACGTAAAGGGTAACGTTGTTTTTGTACATCCCTAAAAATAAATAGAGTTCTTAACATTGTGTAATAGTCATCAAAAGTCTGCAACTATATTTAATTGTATACAAATTATTTTAAACAAAATATATACCAATTGAGAAGATTTCGAGGGTAATGGAAATTGTACGCGTTTAACTTCCCCGCTATACCACCAACCCCTTACTAACACATGTACATCGGTATATAGTCCCCGCCACGTACTTATCTAACTAATGTGTGTTTTGGGAAAATGTTGACACACAAACTTGTCTAACATCAAGTGGCCACATCACATATTACTCCGACCACTTGTTTTGGAAAATACAATCATAAAATTACAACAAAACCTGAAATTAGCTCAAGAAGAAGTAAGAAATCTATGCACAAAAATCGAAAGCTTAGAAAAGCAATTGAAAGACAAAACAACACCAACACCACACTGATTTAGAACTAAATAATTGCACAAAAAATCATGTACATAAAGATACTAAATCATTACATAAACCATTAAAACACAAATTGTGTATACTCACAAGTGACAAGAGATATAAAATACTACAAAATGTAAACAGAAATCATGTTCTAAATCAGTATGCGTTATGTCACTTTATTACTACAAATGCTGGGATAGAGATAATTTTAAAAAATATACATAAAAAATTAAAGGACTATACAAAACACGACTACTGTGTTGTGATAATCGGAGAATCGGATTTTAATACCTCAGAAGACTATAAAGGTCTGGTGAAAACAATCAAAACCAGGCTGGTACAAGTAAAAAATACAAACGTAATCGTAGTTTCACCAACATACATATGTGGAAAGCCATTATATAACTACAGAGTAGAGACTTTCAATTACCTACTTAATCAGGACATAAACACTAATAAATATGGCTATTACATTGATTCAAACCTGGACTTAACATATGATATGTTTTCACAGTATGCTGGTAAAATAAAACAAAGTGGAGTACAAAATTTAATGCAAAATATTGCTAAACAAATATTATCTCTACAAAAATCGAGTGATGAGAAGCAAATCGACACAAGAAAAGAGAGCTCTATTATCCCTGATGAAAATCAGTTTTTTCTTCTATAATCACTTACATATATTACATCAAAACATATCGGGACTATTGAACAAATGTGATGAGTTAGTATTAAATCTGGATGAGTTAGACAGACAAAAAAAGCTATCGACATTCTATGTGTGACCGAGCACAATATGATACCAGAATTGGAAGAATTCCTTACAATACCTAATTTCACATTAGCAACCAGGTTTTCAAGAAATAAAAGACGTGGTGGATCATGTATTTTAGTAAGAAATGGATTAAAGTATAGAGTAGTTGATAATATTAAGAAATTCTCGATTAATTGTATGATAGAGACCTGTGCTGTAGAAATATGTGACCATAACATGATTGTGATATGTATTTATAGAGATCCTAACACAAATAAATCTTGTCTGGATACGTTCTATGATACTCTTAGAGGCATTCTAAATACTATAATAAATACTAAAAATAAAAATATAATTATCTGTGGCGATTTTAACATTGATATTCTGAAAAATACTTCAGTTAGTGGAGAATTTACATATCTACTGTTAGGCTATAATCTGAAACTAGCAATACAAAAGCCGACAAGAGTTGCAAGTGGAACGTGTATTGACAATTTTGCACATAATATAAGAGGATCAAACAGTGAGGTCATTGAACTAGGCCTTTCGGATCATATGGCGCAAATTTTAAAATGTCCTGTAAAAAAACATGTATAATCAATTCGTGGAATATTAAATGGAGAGATTTTAGCTATGAAAACCTTCAAACATTTAAAAAATGTATTGATAGTCTAAGTTTCCAGGATATATTTAATTCTTCGGATCCTAATACATCTTGTGATGGTTTTTTGACATATTCAAATGCTTTTATGATCTATGTTTCCCCTATAAAATTATAAAAAATACTCTAAATTCCAAGCAAAAATGGATATCAAAGGGACTTAAAGTATGTTGTAAAAAAAGCGAGATTTACTTTGGCATTTTAGGAGAAAAAAAGCAAAGATGCTCTATCACTATTAAAAGAATATTCATCAAAATTAAGGAAAATAATAAAAAACACCCAACGTTCACAAAATGACAACTACATAAATAAGTCAAAAAATAAAATGAAAGCAACTTGGTCCGTTATATATAAATCCAAAACCAATATTCCCAAAGAACCAATACAGAAGCTAAGAGTAGGTAATGAATATCTTGAATAAAAACTATTATTTACGGATTTTATCGCGTTTAATTACTTTTAAACGCGATAAGTTCGCAGACTGCAGACTTCCCAGAGCACCGACGCTCTGGGAAGTCTACAGTCTGCGAACATGTTCAAGATCGTCCCCACCATTACATTAGATTTGATAAACCACAAATTCTCGCAAAAGAACACCGATTCCTACCAAGGATGATACGCGAGGCTATTGAAATTAAAAAACATCCAAATTTCAATAGAGAAGATGGTTGGGTGCTACCATCTGCTTGGGATCCTATAATTAACAAAATTAGACTCAAACCCAAGCATACCACTGCAAGACTTCATGATACTATAAGCTCGTTTTGCGTAAATCGGACCAAAAATTAATATTAAAAAACTGAAGGTAGCCGGACTAACTATGACATTGGGACGTCAAACATCTCAGTCCTCCCCGTGACCATGGGCGCTGTAAAGCACCCGAAACGTCGGGATAATAATAAAAATAAATTAAAAGTAATTAAACGCGATAAAATCCGTAAATAATAGTTTTTATTCAATGTGTAGTGTTCGCGTAAATTTAAGAAATCATTAAATGAATATCTTACTATCCCTATTGACATCACTAATGCGTTTAATGATTTTTTATTGATGACATGGAAACTGAAAATTGTACTATTAATACTAACATTTCTTCAAATAATAACAATAACAATTCTAACAATAATTGTAATAATAATGTAAATTTAAGTCATTTATCTCATTTGAATAATAATTACAAATCTCTATTTTTAAAACCGACAACACCTGACTCAGTGTGTAAAATTATAAATAGTCTAAAAAATACTAATAGTGTTGGTTTTGACGACGTTTCTACAAAAGTAATAAAACATGTTAGCTCTACAATAGCAAGACCTTTGAGTCATATTATTAATTTAAGCTTTACTACAGGTATATTTCTAAACAATATGAAACCAGCTGTAGTAAAGCCGTTATTTAAAAAGGTGATAAACATATTGCCAATAATTATCGTCCAATTACCCTGCTGCACATAGATGCACGCTGCACACATATATAATACTTTTTACATATTCACATTAGCACAATGCACACGTATGCAAAATACACACATTTTCACTATGCACACATATGCAAACTGCACGCCTATCGGCAAAATGCACACACACTTGCACAATTCACTACTATGAACACTGCATACATGTGCACACTACACACATATTATGCACTATGCACACATATGCACACTTCACACGTGTGCACGGTGTACTATGCACACTGCACACATATGTATATTATACATCTATGCACTATCCACTCTGCATATATAGTATACACACTATACATATTCACACTGCACATACAACATTACTTACGCATAGCAGCCGCACACAAGCCATCCCTGCAGGCGGCGTGCTGCAGCGCGGCTCCAGGACAAGTGCCAGTGCACTGTCGCCGCCGTGACATCGCGCACTCCGCACTGCATGTCGACCACGCACTCCAAGCCGACCAGCTCCCTAAGAGATCTACATGTTACACTTTGTCCCAACATAATGCTAGTATACATAGAAATTTAACGTTACAGTCATTTCCATGTCTAGCATAGGTTATTTCTGCAAAAGTAAGTAATACCAAATACTAATACTATAGAACTAATTAAATAGAGATATAATACTATAGAAAACCTACGGTATAATACGTGCTGTACTCAAAATTTGGCAATCATGCACACTAGCGCCTCTAGTGGCATGAGTTGTTGAATTTAGTTTACAGCCTTGTCAAGCCTTGTAAATAGTCGCGCGGTAAAAATTGTTTGTATTATTTTACTAATTACATAAGTAATTAATACAAGATGTCTGCAAATCCTAGTTTTTCACGTAGTTCAATTTGTGCTGTATATGGTTGCAACAATTATAAACAACAAAAAGACCCAAAATCATTCTTTAAAATGCCCAATTTTGAAGAGGTTAGTTGTATGTGGTTTTGTTAAACAAATGTGATAGTAGGCGTGGTAGCTCAGATGATTAGCGCTCGCTGTAAATTTCACAGTACGCGAGCAAACCGGGTTCGATCCCCGCCAGCGCCAATGAAATTGTTAATTGCAATTTTAATTGCTGATTTACCACGTGCTCGGCGGTGAAGGAAAACATTGTGAGGAAACCTGCATGTCAGAGAAATAAGAAAAAAATATTTCGAATACATGTGAAGTTCGGCAACGCGCATTGGGGCAGCGCGGCGGACAATTCCTTGCCCTAAAACCCTCTCAGAAATGAGCAGAGGCCCGTGCCCAGCAGTGGGACGCTGGGCACGGGCTATATATATACATATATAGGCTGTAACTCTACTTTTTACTTATTAATAAATTTCCTTTTAGATTGAAGCAATGGATTGTGGCTTGTAAAAGAACTGACCTGGATAATTTGATGAAAATTAAAGATGCTGATTATTTTTCCAACAATTATGTTGTTTGTTCAGATCATTTTGATGTTTGAATGTTTTCGAAATAAAGATTTATATAGCCAGGAGTAAGTTGTATGTATCAATATTATTATGTGCAGATGTATAAAATGTATCGCTTTTTAGGTTAATGCCAGATTGAGTACCAACCTTGAAGTTGTATAATAAGAAAAATATAATAAGTAAAGAGAAGATGTCTACGTGAAATAAATTTAGACTGTTCAATATGGTATAACTTTCTGTTTTACATACCTAAATTTTAACATTTCTATTATTATGGTTATAAGGATTTAGTTAGAAACTACACAGTATTTTCATTACACATCACAGATTAAATTGAACTCGCTGGACCCGATATTGGAGACCCAAGAGCAACATGAAAACATAATCCCTAATGTTGCAAATTTGCAGACAGAAATGCTAAATTTACATCTTGTTATAGATAATTGTAAGAAATGACTAAATAATACCTCTAGTTTATTATCAAAATATAAGAAAAAATGTAAAGTTTAAGCTCTAGCTGTGTGTAAAACTAAGTGAATTTCTTTTGCTAAGAAAGCAAATTAAGCATAAAACCATAAGTGTTACTGTGTCAAAAACAAAGTTTTGACCAAGCACACTATCCTGTTAGTATTTCTGAAAAGAATTTAGAATAGGTATTATGTTTTAGGTTGGGTATGTAGTTCACTGCCACATGATAAATGTAAAAAATTGTATGTAGCTTAGATAATGATTATAGTTTAGAAAATACACAAATAGAGAATGCCAAGAGAGTTTCAGACATTATCAACAAAATTTTCAAAGAAAATATAGACAATTATTTAAAAATTTCTGTAAACAATATTAAAGGTAGATTAATTTTAAACGTATATGCACAAATAAATATTCCTAAATATGTTGAATATATAAGATTATTTTTAGACAAGTATTTCAACGTTCTGCTAAAAGCATACGTAAATAACTCTATAAATTTGAAAATTTGAACTTGCACTTGAAAATTAAAGAAAATTTCACATTCCTTATGTCCTTAGTTTTATTTTAAAACCCCCAAGAAATCTTCAGAAATTATTATCTACGTTTTGTTTCTAGACAGTGTAAAATTGTACAACATTTTTAAATTCTGTTTAAAAACTACGTACAAACAACGAGTTTTGCATAGTTCACTTTTTCATCAACTCATGCTACTAGATGGCGCTATTTTGATAGTTGCCATTCCAATGTATAGAAACTGTCGAGAGCTGCACGTATTAAATCGTAAGGGTTTATAAAGTATTTGGTAATACATAGAATTTTTTATTATATAGCTTGAACCTTAACTAAATCTTAAAACTGTAACATTTCAACAAAAAATAAATAATAAGTACAGTTATATCTGTTATAGCCCATCAAAAGCATTTGAAACCTATATGATTAAAAGTATAATCAAAACGTTCAAATCAACAACTTGAAGACTGTTATAAATTACACACTTGATTATAATTTTTTATGTTGACATGAACAATAAATATAATTAATATATCTTATAATTTTAATATATCCTAGATGGTTATACTTTACATCCTCGATATAAAAAGGAAATTGTTTTAAATAATACTAACAATGCTATGCATTTATTAATTACAGCTCATCATAAGTCCACTTTAGCACACCGTCCATCTGATGGTAAGTGGATGCTGTGGTCCATAGACATCTACATTTCTCCTCGATTAAGTACTAAGATGGAATGCCCCGTTTCCAGTAAAAAAGGATCTCTGGTTCTTTGTACACTATTTGTCTTTGAGAATATAATAATTACTATTAATAATACTGGAATACTTAATAACTATTTCAACCTAACCTCTATAATTTTTAACCATCCGATTTGTGTTAGTTTGTGTAGGAATGACTACTATTTCAACGAGTGAGATACATAATATCCTCTATTCGGTAATCGATTCGCAATCCAGACATGGTACATATTTGTAAAAAATATTCTTAGCTTGGTATTTAACCTCTTTAAAAAAAAAGGAATTTTATTTTTAGTTAAACGTTATTTTTTAATTTTTTTCTAGTATCGTAGAGGTAGTTTGTTTACATACACAAATTTCAGAAGGACAAATACACCGGACCCGGAACAATAATTTGTAGGCTATAGAAATACTGGTTCCCAGCGGTATTCTAACCCATTGCCTTCAGCGCCGTAACTTATTGCAAAGCCACTGCGCCCCGGAGTCGTCGATAACTATCATTTTGTAAACGCACTATTTCCGTGCAATGAATATTTATATTATGAGGGTAGGAGTGGTTTTCGCTAGCGTTTAAAAGCTGTAAACACTCCACCCACAACGTCGACACGCCAGTCTATACAGGATCGTATTATCCCACGCCCACGAGTGAGTTAACCGTGATTTTTACATAAAAATGCGTCGTTTTTATATAGAAGTGAGGGTGACAGACGAGCACACAATTCAATGGATTTTGATTTTTAATCGTGGATAAATGTAGATGTCTAAGAACCACAGTGTCCACTTACAATCACAGGTGAACTGTGTTCTCGTTTGTCACCCTTATTCTATAAAAAAACGACATCTACATATAGGTTCGATCCCTATAAAGATCCCAACGTATACAATACTGGTCACCGCTGAGGTCTGAGATGGAATATTTATATATATATATATATATATATATATATATATATATATATATATATATATATATATATAGATAGATAGATAGATAGATAGATAGAGCTTGTACCATTTATAAACGTTTTTTTTACTAAGAGTAGACTCACCGTATGCCACTTTCAACATTTCAAGTGTTTTGGAGCACGTAAATCCATTTTTTACACAAAATTTGATGCAAATTCTTTGATCCATTTTTTTTTTGATAGAAGAAAATCGCCGAGCACACCAAAGTACGTCTGACCTTTGTAACTGTCAAAAATAAACTAAACATGCTATCCACTTCAAACTTGAAACATATGCTCAGGACATGTGTACCAACGCAACAAAATACAAAAATCGAAAATCGAACGTGCGTTCCCCGCGAAATTCAAAAAGTCACCTTACTTTTTGAACACACCTCGTATATATATATATATATATATATATATATATATATATATATATATATATATATATATATATATATATATATATATATATATATATATATATAGTACCTGGTTGACCGAGCTTTGCTCGGTATTATTCGCTCGATTTTTTTTTAATTCGTGTGTTTTGGAAATTATATTTAGATACAATTTTTTGGAAATTATATTTATATTACATACTGATGAAATATAAATAATATTTTTTGATCTTGCGACATAACAGAAAAAACGGAACTGGTTATTTGAATATTTTTTTTTTTTTTTTTTTTTTTTTTTTTACACAACTATCACACAACGCCATCTAGTCCCAAGCTAAGCAGAGCTTGTGTTATGGGTACTAGACAACGGATAAACATACTTATATATTTCTAAATACATAAATATTATAGATAAATTACACCCAGACACAGAACAAATGATCGTGCTCATCACACAAACATTTGTCCTGGGTGGGAATCGAACCCACGACCTCCGGCATAGCAGTCAGGGTCACTAACCACTAGACCAACAGGCCAGTCGCCTGTAGAATATAAAATCATGAGTGCAATTATTTTAATTTAAATTTTCGTTTTTTTAAAAAATACTAAAAAAAGGGCTCGAAAAAATAGATTTTCTTAAAAAAAGAAAGGAACTTGAAAAAAAAATTAAAAAAGTCGGTCGGTCGGTCTGGGCTCGAACCGGGGTTTTACGATTTTGTAACCGCCCATTATACCAATTTAAAGCTATATATTATCATTAACAATCTGTCAAAATTTACCTTCTTATTCTATCGATATTGTAGCAGTTTTTCATTGCCTAAAAACACGGACAAAAAGACATTTTCTAAAAATAAATCCTAGCTAGATCGATTTTTTATCCCCGAAAATCCCTGGACACTAAATTTTATGAAAATCGTTGGAGCCGTTTCCGAGATCCCGATTATATATATATATATATATACAAGAATTGCTCGTTCGAAACGAGCACACAGTCCACCTGATGGAAAGTGGTTGCTGAGGCCCATAGACATCTACGTCTATTCTCGATTACAAATCAAAATGCAGATGCGTTGTCACCCGTGAGGACTAAGATGGAATGCCTCGTTTCCAGTAAAAAGGGTCTCCGGTTCTCTACACTCACCATACGAAACACAGCAGCATCAAGCTACTATTTCACGCTGGTATTATGTGAGAGCGTGGTCCTTCCCCGGTCGAGCCGACCCATTCGTACTACAACTATACTACTCATATAATTGCAGCTCTTTAATTCTTTACACGCACCATACGAAACACAGTAGCACTTTCTGTTTTAAGCAGGGACTCTATGCGAACGTGCTCCTTCCCCTAACCGAGCCAACCCATTCATGTTGCAACCGCAATATTACTGGCCGTACTTTGTTGAACCGGATAATATTTCATTCTTAAACATTTTGAATAGTTTGGTGAAATGAATTATTATTGTGTAAATATAGTGAATTAAATATATTAAAAACACTAGAAGTTATTTTCTAGCACGAGTTCTTTGTTACACATGCTACATGCGACTGGGGGACCTTCAAGACCCTACTCCTTTTTAAAAGGCCGGCAACGCACCTGCAATTCCCCTAGTATTAGAATAGTTTACGAGCGACGGTAGTCACTGACCATTAAGTGAGCTGAATGCCCGCTTGCTCCTTCTATATATAAGTGAACTGCGTAACATTTATTATCAACACAACGGAACGCCCGTAAACTATCAGATTGTACGTAAGCAAATAATTACTGAAGTACATTAATAGTGCATGAAACAACCATGCCGTGGCCAGTTCACTCAACAGTTATATAACCTTAATAGGTGTTTATTTGAGTCTTAAAGTCAAGCGCTACGAAATATACATAATTCACTCTTGGTTTTACGTCGTATTACTCTTTTTATGTCTAGAAATCCGTCTTGCTAGGTAGGTATCATCTTTTCACCTTTTGCTGTCGCCCACAGCAGTGCATTGTGCAGTTTGTGCACTGCTCAGCTTCAGTCTGAAGGGTAAAGAGGGTCAATAGTGAGGTGTGGCTGTGAGGCTTTCCCAACGCATCCGCGTCCTTCTATATTTGAAGTTCGTCTTAGGTGCACATTGTTCTTTTATTAAATCATGTTTTTTTTATCAGGATTACCTACGATTGATACATTATTACTTCTTTAATTAAAATATACAGTTGTCTTGTTTGTAAATGTACAATCACTTAAAGGTAATCACAGCATGCTATCAATTTACAAATTAGTACTATTTACCTAAAGAATTCTTAATTTTAAATAATTAAGTGTGTGTGTGTGTGTGTGTGTGTGTGTGTGTGTGTGTGTATCTTTTTACTATAAAAGTCCATTGCTGAACATTGGCCTTCCCAATAAAGGGTTGATATAAGGTATTGGATATTTTTACACTGTCCCTTTTATGTCAAATTTAAATATGTGCATATTTTAATAACCAAGTGTGTAAACTACGCAAATACAAATATAAATACTGATAATGAGGAATTCTATCTAAGTTCTCATATAATTTTACATTGGTTTTCGGTGATCGTGGACTGCACAATAGCCACTATTTTCCATCAAGTGAAATTTTATTAAAAAAATCATTATTTTCCTTACCGGTTTGACACCTTGCACACTCTTCGTCTCCTTGAGCTGCTTGACCCCTGCAGTGCGCGCCGCCGTTGGCCGGCGCCGGCTCGGTGCACGTTCGAGTCCTGCGCTTGCCATTCGTCTGTGACCCGCACCGACAAGGCGTCCAAGCCGACCAATCCGACCAGCCGCCGTTCACTTTGTAAGGAAACCATTGTTTAACAACAAATGAAAAACTTAAGTTAACCTAGAGAAAAATATATTATATTTATTTATATACAACAGGTACGTTTCGTGATTACGTGAATTCTACTATCTTAGTGTAACCATAGCCTAATTATATTCTTGGCTTGAAGACGCGTATAACAATGTAATCAGTAAGATATAAACCCACTTCCTATAGGATTTGATGAGTATCCTGTCGTATACTTAGAGCCGCTTTCAAGAAAGTAAAGAGGTTTTTAATTCCATTGCACTATATCCACTGGTTATTTTAATTTAATATAGACTTCAGTGGTGGGTAAATTTGAAAACAGGAAATGAAATTTTTATTTAATTCTTATGTCTTTTAGAAAGTTTATTTAATATAAAATAAATTTTGAAATAAATAATACTTATTAAGTCATTTTCATGTTTAATTTACCACTTATACTCTACACTTATTTAGACGGCATACGAGCTTGTAATGTTAACTTAGGCGATTAACGATTAGCGATAACGATTAACTGAAGCAATTATGTATAAATAATCGTGTTTGACCCTTTTAATTTTTTGTCATTAGTCTTATTTTGATTGCGTTGACTTAGAAGCTTCATTTTTTACAACTGCAAAGGACTATAGGTTTTGTTTACCGTTACAGTCTATTTAAAGTCCACTGCTGAACATAGGCCTTTCCAAAAGATTGCCTCATAGGGGGTGTATTTGCTATAGTTGGCACGCTTGGCAAGCGGATTGGCAACCCCAGTTTTTATTGTTAGTCGTTATAAGGAAGACGCCACTCGAAGACCCGATTTCTTTCCCTCTGTGGCCTATTAAGACACCCACAGGATGGTATGGCGTAGTGAATATTCTTACATCGCCACTGCATGGTTTAAACTTACTTACTTACTTACTTACTTATCGTCACGCACAATCCCTAACGGGGTAGCCAGAGAGAACAGATCGCCAAGTGTCACGATCCTTACATACCTCTTTCGCTTCTTTCAGGTTCATTAACTTCTTCATACATGCACGTCTAGGTATCCGAGTACTCTTGACCCTCCCCTCTTCGAGCAATTTGCTCACATGGTCTTCGAAAGTTAGTCTCGGTCTACCTCGACACCTTTTAACATTTACTTTCGCTCTATATATTTTCTTCACCATTCGGTCTTCACTCATTCGTTCAACGTGTCCAAACCATTGGAGTACGCCCCTATCAATTTTTGTGATAAGGTCATCTTTCAATCCTGCCATATTGCGAATCTCTTCGTTTCGCTTTCGGTCGGCTATGGTAACGCCACACATTTTACGAAGAGATCGCATCTCCACTGCATTCAACTTGCTTTTATGCTTCTTCTGGCATACCCAGGTTTCGCTGCCATATAACAAAGTCGGTACCAACACTGCGTTATGTATTGCAAGGCGTGCACTCTTCACCACGCCTTGCCTTTTTATTAATGCATTCAGGGCACCATTGACTTTGTTTCCGGCAGCGACACGCCTATCCACATCTAAATCACATCTTCCATCCCGGCTGAAAGCACTCCCCAAGTATACAATTTCATTTACCTGTTCTAGACATTCCTGATTTACCCATATTTCACATTTCGTTCTCTCTTCGTCCTTTTCAAATACCAGAACCTTAGTTTTATTAGCATTCAAACGGAGACCTTTAATTTCACATTCCTCTTTCATACACGTGACTAATGCCTGCAGTTCTGCTTCTGATGGTGCAATAAGCACTGCATCATCAGCATACAGCAGACAATTAACTTTTATGTCACCCAATTTCACACCCAAACAGCTATCTTTCAGCTTCTGTAAACAGCTGTCGAGATACAGTATGAACAGCCAGGAAGACATGACACAACCCTGTTTTACGCCCGCTTGGACGCTAAACATGGGTGACAGGTCATGCCCTACCCGCACACAGGCTTTACAGTCATAGTAGAGTGACTGCACAGCCCTTAACAATCGACCATCCACACCATATCCCGGCAACAGTTCCCACATTTTCTTCCTTATAACCTTATCAAATGCTTTCTCCAGATCCACAAAAGCACAGAAAATCCTCTGGTTAACACTCAGAAGCTTCTCCGTGATCATGCGGAGAGAAAACATTTGATCCGTGCATCCTCTTCCAGGTCTAAATCCGCATTGTGCCTCCCATAAGAATCTTTCCGATTTCTCTTGCATCCTGATGGATGCAAGAGAAATCGGAAAGAAAGAAAAAAGGATGATGATGAAATTAATGTTAAATATTAAAACCTTTAAACCCATGGTTTAAAGGTTTTAATATTTAACATTAATTTCAACTTTATATCTCAAACCGTTGCTGAGCAAAAGAGACTTAACAAAGGGACAGGTGGATTAACGGACGGACTGACAAAAGGACAACAATATGATCCTATAAATAAGCAACAAAGGCAAAAATGTATAATACACTGTATCAAGTTACATTTTAATAGTGTCATCTACATTAACGCTTTTAAATATTATTTAAGTTCTTATGCTTTCATTCTCTCCCAAGCATTGTAGTCTCAGATTAGCTTATTCTTCTAATACTTACAATAAGAAATACATTTTCCCATTGTAGTTAGTATCACTTTGCTATCGTATCAAATTCTTCTCACCATTACGATCGAATTGCATGCGAATATGCCGTTCCATTTACGTTATGTTTATATTTCCATACAAATTAAGTTTTGTTATGATTATAGATATTCAAAAACTTGTGTTATGGGCACAGACTGTTTATTCACTTATTTTCATTTACGAAGAAATACGTTTGCCACTTATTTATTTATTTATTTGGTTAACAAATGTTACACTTCTACATATGCTTAACTCTAAGACAGTAATATAAACTAGGTGCACATTCAATAGTTGATAAACACCGCATGCTTAGTGCTCACAGTATTTCCTACAAGCCGTTACCAAATAGCTAGCTAAAAGTATACAAAAAAATAATTATAATAAATTTTGTGCCGAAAACGTTAAGAGTCGTGAATCGAAGTCCGCAAAGTCTAGGTCTTAGACCACTATGGTCTGGGTATTGGGGAATTAAATCCTATTACAGTTCTACGAAGGGGTGGCGAAAGAGGAGTACCTAACGAATTTACGATGATATCTACTTAGGATACGAAAATTAAATTTACTTAGTTTTACGGCGTTTTGACAGTGAGACCATTTTAAATGTCTTTAATCTGTCTACATATGATGTATTATTATATGCTTTTCGTGTTGAAAAGGCAAGACGCCTTATAAATCTTTTTTGTATAAGTTGAAGGCAAAGGTTGTGGGTCGAACAATGGGGACGCCAGAATGTGCTATAATACGAGTACCTAATATAGAGAAGTATAGGTTTTTTTTGTGGTAACATTACGGAATACTTTACTATTTCTTATAATAAAACCTAATGACGATCTTTTAATAACACTTTACGAAAGAACACTTCGAAAATTATTACATATATCAGTGTAGGAAAGCAACACGAACATTCTAAGGGACAGACACGCAAGCATTCCATAGAGCAATATAAATCACAACAAGAACGCATTAAACATACCATAGACCGACAAAACCGCCACGTCGGACTCGCGTCGCCCGGCGATGTTTTCTGCTATGCAGCTGTAGTTGGCTATATCCTGCACATAGTATATTATTTATTATATTCATTCATACATTACAACCCATAAAAGTTCACCGCCGAACATAAGCCTCTTCCACAGAGTGTCTCATATGGATGTTTGTCATAGTTTATTTTTTTATTGATTAAGGGTGACAAACGAGCAGACAATCCACCTAGTGGTAAATGAATGCTGTGGCCCATAGACACCACATTTATTTTCGATTAAGAATCAAAACGCGGATGCCTTGTCATCCCTGTGGACTAAGATGGAATGCCTCGTTTCTAGCAAAAAATGGTCTTCGGATCTCTACACTCACCATTCGAAACACAGCAGTATTTAGCTGCTATTTTACGCTGGTATTCTGTGAGAGCGTGTTCCTTCCCCGGTCGGGCCGACCAACGTGCTAAAACCATAATATAGCTGCAGTGCGGCTCTACCACGTATAAAAACGTTGCAACGTTTGAAAGGGTTGGCAACCATCGATTTTTATTATTTTGAATGGTTACCAGGAAGTTGCTACTACCCATCTTCTGTTTTAGTTTCCCAACGTCACCTCTTACGACACCAATAGGATAGTAGTAAACTACTTATTACTATCCCGTGGATGTCGATTTTCTTACGCCGCCACTGCACAGCGGGTTTATTATTCATACATCTTCAGAACTTCGTGTACCATCTTCAGAATACCAGCATGATATAACAACGAACGCTGCTGTATTAGGTATAGTGAGTTCCGAAAACTGAGGAACTTTAAAAAAAAAGATAGACAGTTCAGATAGATAGTAGATAGACAGTTCAGTAACAGAGTTACAGAAGCGCTTAAATTCTATCGGAGCCACATGAATCAGCCTTCGAGCAATCGCAGGACATAATTTAGTAACTACTTTATAACATATAATTAGTGATTAAGTACTTAAGCATAGTTAACATTAAATATAATAATTATAATATTTTAAATTGTGTACATTCTAGTAGCTAACTAATTCTATGTTACGTTCCTATAGTCTATGACTCTTTGATGCTAAGTCTTTATTAATATTAGTCTATGGCACAAACTGAAAATCTATGGGCCGTCTCCCATTTGTGCTAGACTTAAAATATATGAATGTGTTAACGCTATGTGTGCAAGCTCCGCAACTAAAAAGACAATTAATGGTAATGAGGCGGTCCATCTTAGTTCTCAGAGAGTTTTCCATAGAAACGGTATAACTGTAATGCTACTTCGTAGGCCGCTACTTACAATCAAGCTATCCTTCTTAATTTAAAACCTTAAATAAATAAGTCAAAAAACTTAATATTGTATGATTTTAGAGACAAGTGAACTCAGATCCCATATGATAGGGTCTACATCAGCCAATAGTGCCTAATCTGTGTTGTGATGGCGTAAGGGGATCTAATATTTCATTTTCCCTGTGAATGTCATTGAAAAAACCGTGAGAAGGACCATGCGGCTAGAATACTAGGTACCTCTGAGAGTAAAGGAAGCTAAATGTATGTTAATGTAGGTGTCATCAATTACAAATTCTACACGGTTTTATACGAGGTAAAGCCACGCTGCAGCTATAATATGGTTGTGCTAAAAATGGATCGGCTGCCCGGAAAAGGACATCGCTCTTAAAGAATACCAGCGTAAAATAGCAGCTCAATGCGGCTGCGTTTCGTATGGGAAGCATTCCATCTTAGTCCTCGCGAGTCACAAAACATCTGCATTCTGATTCATAATTGACGATAATTGTAGGACTGTATTGTCGTTTGTCACCGTTATAAACAGCCTGTCATTATACTGTAAAGTCATAGCCTTTATATGTTTTTACTGTTGGATAGCCACCTCCTCACATTTCTATGAGGGTTATGGACAAATTAGTCAGCAACGCTGGCTCACGTGTCAACAGACATCACATGTCTTCGAAATATTTTTATTTATCAGACATGAAGGTTTCCTTACGATGTTTTGCTTTACCACCGAATACGTGGTAAAATAACACATAAAATAGCAATTAATAATATTATTGGTGTGTGGGGATCAAACCTGAAGCTACCGCGGTTTTTATTAAGTTCATGATACTAGTTTTCTTAATTTTCAAACTGGAACCCAAACGTGCCGTAATGCAGAAAAATTATGTTATAAAAGGTTCGAACATCTAAGAAAAAAACATACTATTTATACAAAACTAAGTTTAGGCTATAATATTTTACCTGTAAACCGACTTTGGGAAGTACCAAAGCCTCATCTGTAGCTTCGATGGTGACTCCATTCCTCGTCCACTTGATGGTCGCGGGTGGCGCGGCTGGCGGTGGGCTACACCTGAAGACGACCTGTCTCCCAGCTTCAACAGTCGCCGACTGTGGTTGCTGCGCAAATTGCTTCTTTATGTCTATGCAACAAAAGTTTTCGTTATTTGATAATATCTGAAGGTTTTATCTAAAGTGAAATAGTGTTTTCAAATAAAAATATAATCTGTCTTTATCTACCACATAAAGGCAGAATCTTACGTCGTAATTGCTGACTTCACGTTGACTAACTACAAGGATTTACTGAGAAATTAATTTGTGTTTTTGCACATAAAATAAAAGAGATACCAAAAATTTTTGATGTTATTATGATTAAAATTAGTGTTCGTAACCTTAGAGAAGCTTACATAAAATTATTAAATCCCATGTTTTCATATAGGTACATTTGTTTCAGCAGCCCACAAAAGTTTATTGCTGGACATAGCCACTTCCCGTTACAATTGCCTCTTTGGATCTGGATTGACGATTGGATTATCAGGAGTCTCGCAGAGTTTACGCTGCTATCCGTTACCAGTCTGGGTATTTTTGTTCTGGCATTTAGAAGATGGCTAGAACGCCATATTCTATGGATGATTATAATGCCATCTTCTATAGGTAGCATTATAGTCAGCATATATCGGATTTTGATGGCAGGACAAAATCAGGAGACGAATTTTCTTACTCTGTCACCACACGGTAGACATGTGTCAATCATTTATTTCTCGTGACCGAATCCCTACACTAAAAACAATTCATTCAGAACTTTCGGGATTCTGTCGTTGTCGACTCATTCACAATTCAGACCAATCACGGGTTAAAAAGGTTCCGTCAATTGTTTGTGATAGGTACATGTAAAAACAGATGAATGAACCAGCAATACTTTTAAGTGTACCAGCTCAAACGAACGAATCATTCATGATTGACACATGCCTACCACACGGCATCTTCACATATAATATTAAACATTTTTATAATGTTGGAGTGACAGACAGTCCATCTACTGGTAAGTGGTTACTATACCCCTTAAAACCTGCAACCAACTTTAAACAAAGATGGCTACTGATGTACTTCGACGTGGAATTTTAGTATGCACACAAATACAACTTACAAAGAAGGCGGTTTGTTACAAGCACAATTTAAAGAAGTAATATATGGTGCCTACATTTAATATTACAACTTAAATATATTTAAAGTTGCCAACAAGCAGTGTAATTTAGGTTTGTATACATTTCAGACCCTAAACACAGCATTGATTACTCCACTGTTTAGTGGCAAAAATACGTAAGATACACTGACCCTGATGCACAGTAGGTACGGAGGATCATACTACTACAGAAAAGATTCGTAGCAATTAGTACATATAAGTAAATATAAAGTACATATATGTATACAAATACATACATGAATCCATTATGTTTTCACTATATAAAACTGTAGGATATTCAATGATTACCATCTAAAGTCTCATCGCAAACTATTATTGTAAACACGATAAAAGAATAACAAAGTCAAGCTTCGAGTGAGAATATCCAGCATTCTTATTACTATACGAGAAAAGTTCCTTCGTAAATGTTCTTCGTGCATTGTTACACACTTATGTTTGTAACATCAGCCTTAATCTGTTGCTTCAGAGTTGTAGCATCACAAAAACTTTGCCTCACTCTTAGGAAATTCATGCCATCAAGCGTTGTTTTCATAAAATTTTGCAAATCTCTAAAATCAATAGAGTTTTGTTGAAGACAAAATTTCAGATTGTGTCGATATAAAATTTTTGCTTACTAACCAAACTTTATTAAATTTTTTAAGGTTATTAATTTTCAAAACTTTCTGCTTTTTAACTTTTTTCTTTGAAATTTATACCATAAAGAAAAGACTACGAACGAACGACTTAAATTTCCATTTCATCTACAAATATCATAAAACATATATAAGCTACGGCGATAAAGTCAATCTAAGCCCGCCTGAATATTGAAACGCTTCACTTAACAGGCACAACTGTTACGCCGCTTCTCGCCCCAAAACATCCAAAATAAAAGCTAGTGAGCATTTATCAAATGGCAAAGTGCTCGACTTAACGAGCGGAAATAATGTTTCCTCTATTTAATGGTTCCGTTTCGTACCGACCCCTCCGAAGACGCGGGATGATAGAGTAAAAAACAACTCGTTAAAAATTATTACATTTATAAACGGTTACTTTAGAAAAGGTTGAGGACACCGGCGCGAAGGTATTTCATTGCGTAGCTGTTATCTGTAAACGTAAAGTTTTACGATTTCTTAAATTTCTTTTAAGGGATATTTAAGCTTATTCATTTCCATAAGCAATAGCAAGATTTTCTTTATAAAATGTAGTTTTTTTTTTAAATGTGCAAAGCATCCAAGTGATAAATCCTTTAGCGTGACAGATGAACAAACTATTAAGTTTAGCTAATGTTTTCTATTCCGTTTCCGTGTCCTATTATATAATTTATCATCATCGAGTTAATAATTCCACACATACAAACATATATATTTATTTTACATAAGTACTGATTATAGGGATGTGAAAAGTCTATTTAAGGGGAAATATAACCTCAAATGGCTTAGCAAGATCCTCCGTTATGCCGAAAGTATTGCAGCATTAATTTTGAAATAAATATATGGTAAAGTAGAGGATTAATGTTAAGGACTATGTTAGACGAAAACACGATTCCGTAAAATTTTCTCGATAGAAAAAAAATCCAAAGTTACCTCCAAACTGAACAATAAACCGCGGTTATTCATAAAATACTTTAAATAAGATCATGAAACTTTGCATACTAACTGAACTAACTATAAAGCAGTGCTTATGTTATTTACTTTTTTTAAATACCATTATTTTCACTGTAAAAAGAAATTACCTAAATTATCGGCGTCTTGAAGCTTGATGCCATGCCTGTCGCCCGTTAGTATCGCTTAGGCTTTTGAAGGGAGAAGTTGTGTCGCTTACGATCAGAATACACATTACACAACAGGACGAGGTAAAATTAAAATGGGAAATAACCGTGATAAAAATAAGAAGCGACTGGGTTGGCGTTAAGAAACAGGCATAAATATGATAAACCTAATGAAATAAGTGTCTAAGGACCTATCAACTTACAGTATTAGTGATTACAAACATGTCGGTACATAGCATACGACGCGAGGGGAAGTGGGGGCGAAATTAGAATTTGAGCTGACTTACTATATACCCTTAACAGTAATAAACCAACTTGTAAAATTCTGAATATAACTATATTGAACATAGTATTAATTAATTCATTATTCGCAGCCTATCAAAAGTACATTGCTAAACATAGGTTTTCCTCGTACATTGCCTCAAAGGGGGTATATTTACCATGGTTGTCTCGCTTGACAGGCGGGGATGATATGGGGTAGTGAATTCGCATGACAATATTAAACCTTATAATGTAAAAATAAAACGTTACCTCCGCACTATAACTATCTTTTGTGTCATGAGGGTAATTTAAATACATAAAATTCACAAGGATAAACATCCAGACCAAGAACAGCTATTTGTAGACAACACATACTCGCTTTGTGCGGGATTCGAACCCGCGCTGCAACTCATTGCGCCGTCAAGCCACTGCGCCGCGAAACCGTTTAAGTAACATATACCGTAGGACGTTATCAAAATTTTCTTATTTAAAGTACTAGCTTAAGTAAATGTTTAACTTATTTTAACTTATTCACTATAATTCACTACCCGGTATTTTCTTCAGAAATCCGGTCAATGTCATTAACGTTGCATTCCCCCTTGGCATGGGGTATCTATTTGTAGACAATGGGAGACATTTAATTGTCTCCGTACTATTTTTGCCCGTATTATACGAAGGTTCAGCGCTATTTAAAATCGCATCAACACAAACCGGACGGCTTATTCATAAGCATTGAACTCAAACCGGTAAACTCGTTTTGTAAAATCATTCACACATTAATTATTGGGAATGTGATTCGTTTCATTAATTTGTATTTCTTATTGTATGCTTTTGAAGCGTGAATCGAATAAACAGTTTTTTTTTTCAGAGGCGTTGCACCTCAATGGCTTTGTGGTCAGCTTATTATACACGTAAGATTGCCAATTCTCGTAGGCATTAACGAGAAAAAAGTAACAGCTAATATTTTTCAGGGCGGTTCCCCGCTTGATGGAGTGACGACCTGGTAAGATATGTAGAAAATCGATGGATGCACGTGAATTAGAAGCGTGTTTTATGACATTTCTTGAGGGTGTAACAAGTCCTTTTAATAACAGTTAAAAATAAATTTAAAGTTAAACTTATCACTAAGCTAAACTTATACGTGTTAGAGCCAGGCTGCAGCTATATTATGGTTGTAGCCATCCACTTACCATCAGGTGAAATGTGTGCTCGTTTGTCACCCTTATTCTATAAAAAAATCATACAGTCTTACTCTCCGTGGCATTGTTCCAAGAACGCAGGCTACAGAAAAGAAAAGAAACCAACCCTATTGTCTCCAGCAGAGACAAGTAGTTGCGGATACAGTTGCTTTAGAAACTTCTCCGGCGCGTGGACTCCTACGACGCGGCTACGAGGACAGCAAATGGCATAAATATTTAGTCGTCTACCAGAAACTCATATTAGCCTTATTTACTAAGTTCTATTGTTTCTGATGCCAACCGATTGTATTCTTACAGTAAAGCACACTAGTGCTAACCCTCTCCCAAGGAAACAAAGTCATACTGCCGGGTCTATTAATTGCTAAAG
This sequence comes from Parnassius smintheus behrii, assembly GCA_036936625.1. Taxonomy (NCBI): domain Eukaryota; kingdom Metazoa; phylum Arthropoda; class Insecta; order Lepidoptera; family Papilionidae; genus Parnassius; species Parnassius smintheus. The sequence goes on from JAUPFT010000007.1 coordinate 52,547,725, forward strand.
TCTCTAAATATTCCACAAGGCTTTTAAATCTAAGAAACATTTATAGAAGTTAGAAGCCCTTCGGATAACATCTTACAGAAAACCGTGACGAGACAAGAAAATCCGTGGAGCCCAAACTCTTCGATGCCGCTACCACAGAGGCACCGAGGTGGTTGACAGATCGCGACTAGTCTATGCGCAAGCTTTTCCCGTCAAGTAATGCGTCGAGCTTATTCCGTGGTGGAGCAGAATCAGTGACCAGACTCCGTTAGAAACAGCTAGAAGACGAGTACGAACTTGATCAATAAGGAAATTATAAAACAGAAAAAAAAACAAGTGCTTCTACTCTTATTACCAAACTGAAGTAAAAAACGAAACAGACTGACATCAATAAGTGGTTACGCGTTTTCACCTTTGAGGAATTAGATGGAATGCCTCAGAGACCTTAATGTTGGAAAAGCTGTAATAGGTGGTATAGAGTGGTACCCACCCAGACGGACTCTTAGGCCGAAGGGAAGTCCTACCATCTAGATAAATTTGTTAACAAAGTTTTAATTTAAGGGGATAAATCAAGATATAAAAAGTATTATTTACAATTATTATATTTTCCTTTTTTACGTGGTGGAGTCAATTTGCATTATATTATTGCATTTGAATCAGCTCGACTGAGGAACGACCACGCTCGCACAGAACACAAGCGTGAATACCAGCACAATGCTGCCGTAATAGACAATAGACAGTCATGATCACAAATGCCCCATTCCTATATTCAAGGAACGTTTCGTTCTTCCTAACGATCCCTTCTACAAACAAAATGCAGTTAAAAAAGTTATTAATACAAACTATTCGTTGAGCAACTTAGGAAGACAAGTGGCAAATTAAAAAAAATTTGTACAGCCGACTTCATTTAAAAATTGGAACATCATCAATGTAGTCAATTTAATTAAGAATCACTCAAGAACTACTAGTCACATCTTGATCAAATTATATGGGACTACACGAAAAGCACCAGCTTTCAAATAAAAAAAGAATCATCGAAATCGGTGCACCTAGAAAAAAGTTCTGAGGTATTGACACAATAAAAAAAGTCGAAGAACCTCCTCCTTTTTTGAAATGTGTTGAAAACTTTAAACGCTTCATAAATAGGTAGCCTAGTAGCTAGTTAAACGAGTGTTTTGTTTCTGTTCGCGACGGCCTAACAACGCTAAGAAACGAAGTTATAAAGAATATTGTTTTTTTTTTTGTATTAATAATGAAATTACCAACAAAACTGGATGAAAACATTTATTAATATAGTTATTTAGCATGTTTATAACTCTTAGTATATTTGTATAGAATGTCGTTTTGATAACAAGTGATATAAACAACTTTTATTATATACCAAAAAATCGACCAATCACAGCGCGTCTTATCGTGGAAAGTTTTTAATTAACTGCGTAATAGTTCATACTAAAATAAGGAAAATAATTTTATGTTCTAAAAGAGTTATAAATATGACATTCAATTAGCATATGGCTTATAGATTAAAGAAGTGTAGGGATATTTTTGTATAATTAAACGCATTTCGTAGTTATAGAAAAATCAAAGAATTAATGTACCCAAATATTATGAAAATTTTGGACATTTCGTTTAATAACTTTTTACAATGTTAATATTTTGAGTAACCTTTATGATATACTAATAAAGTGCCGGACTACCGATTTAATGATGTATAGCATGTTAGTGTAGCAATTAGTTTTGTATAGAAAATATTGCAATTTATGCCATTTGTATAGTGAAAAGTTTATGCAATAAAGAGGCAAACGGAAAATGGCAAGCGGCTCACTGCAAAGTATTGCCCAAGTCTACCTTAGGGGCTCGGGACCCAGTACCAGTAGTAGTGTGAAGAACTACCAGTGACAGTGAAGTGAAGTGAGTGGTATCCGGTGGTAGCTGAAGTGACTAGTAGCAGTATATAGTGAATAGTGAAAGTGTTAGCTAGCCGAAAAAGGTCGTAACTGACATTCGCAGTTACATATCGTGAAAGTGTTAGCTAGCCGAAAAAGGTCGTAACTGATATTCGCAGTTACATATTATAGTGAAAGTGGTAACTGATAGTCGCAGTTACACACGTGATAAAATCAACTAATTTAGTTGATAATAGCTGCTAGTCAGTAGTGTTAGAAAACCAGCTACTACCAATAGATCTTTGATACCACCGTACAATTTAAAGAAATCTTTCGAAATATACAGTGACCAACCAATAGTGAACAACCGTAGTTTAACAACCGTGATCGATAGTTATAGTTATAAAATTTCGCGACTAATCAATCAGTCGAACCGCTGGCCACTACCTTGCTATTTGTATTTGTTAATCGTGCATTTTGATTTGAACCACAGTCCACAAAACCTCAGCGGCACCCACAAAGACGGCGGTGAAAGTACCCACCGGAACCTATAGGTGTAGGACGTGAGCGACTCGCGAAGTATCTTCGACAACATTTACTCCGGAGAGTTTCACCCGTCCGGCACATTCGTTGGTCCTTCGAGCCGGATATATCCGTTTGTATTTCGGAACCGGGTAAATAGTCACCACCGTATTAAAACCGCAGAATTTTTCAGATTCAAGATGCCGATCACCCGTTCGCAAGGAAGGGAAGCCAAGGCGTGGACCGTCGGTCTGGAAGGAGGTTCGTCGGCCAGTAACGCCGCCGTCCACCACCAGATGCCACCACGCTCACCGTCAACGGTAGAGGGCGCTGAGGCGCTATGCTGCCCTCCCGAGGGGGGGATACCCCTGCCCGCGCCGACCACTACGGCCCGCACAACGAAGCAGAGGGAACATATAGAAGGCAACGATGACTTTAGCCGTGCATCATCGCCAACAGCCCGGGAAGACACCCACAACGAAGAGCCACCGAGGGGCCACACCGATTGCAGTACGAAGTCAAAGAAGACTGTTCGGCCCAATAGAAAAATTTTGAAGGCTCGTGAAGAAGTATTGAAGATCAAACTAGAACTTGCGCAGATCTCTTTACAGATGGCTGAAGAAGCAGACGAATCAGACGACTATGATGAAGATGGTCACTCCAAAAGTGAGTACGTTCGATCTTGGCTCGAAAACTCTGTTGCCAAACAAAAGTCAAATCAAGGCGCAACCACCGGAGGGAAGGCCCCATTTAATAAAACTGTCACAAAGCCAACCCCGGACGTTGTCGACCTCAGTGAGCCCCAAAAGGAGCTCACGAACCAGGATTCCTATCCAGAAGACGTACAAAGGGATCCCATGCCACAGAAGCTCAGCCAGGAACCCATCGTTAATGAAGACAGGGGGCTCCTACCGATTGTATCAGAGCTCACATACCAGGATTCCTATCCAGAAGATGTACAAAAGGATCCCAAGCCAAAGAAACCTAACCAGGAACCTGTCATAAGTGAAGACAGGGGGCTCCGTCCATTTATATCGGAGCTCACATCCGCTATAGCCGCACTCGCTGACAAATCAAAATTAGAGAGTGCGCCACTATCGTCGCATACTTTCGCAGCGTCGAAAGCTATAATGACACTGCCAAGCTTTAGCAGAGCACATACCGAGTGGCTTTCATTCCGTGCCATTTACGAAACAACCCGAGGCTACTTCAATGACATTGAAAACGAAGAATACCGCGGCAAAATTGCACTTCTAGAAAAGCAGACTCAAAAAGACCGGGAATACATCAACATCCTAGAAGACAAAGTTGAAGACCTGCATAGAACTTCCCGTAAGACCTACGTAGAAATTAAAAATGTTCCCAAAAAAGCCCATGAAACTAGGGAAGACCTGATACAAATGGTTGTAAACCTTTCGAAGTCAATTCAACTTGATATGGACGACCGTGATATTAATGATATACACCGTCTAAAATCTAGAGGTGATGGGGAGAGGAAACCTACGATTATCCTGGAACTAAGGTCCGCAATTCTGAGATCAGATTTCCTGAAAAAAGTGAAAGACTTTAATTTAAAATACAAGACACGCCTGCAGGCTAAACATCTGGGCTTCACAAGCAACGAAGATACACCTATCTTCATAACTGAGCATCTTACCTCCAAGAAGAAAAACAAACGTGCCCCACGTTTGTTTTTCTTGGCCCGGGATCTAAAAAAGGCTCAAAAAGTCAAGTACTGTTGGACCTCTATGGGCAAAGTACTAGTCCGGAAAGATGACACGTCTAGAATAATTCACATTCAACACGAAGCACAAGTGCAACAACTAATGCAAGAACAATGACTTACTATATGCACATTTTTCCTAAAATTAACTTTCTTACATAAATTGTTTAATTTGTTTAAAATTAATTTGTTTAACTCTAACTGTATACCAAATATTTTTGAGAAAATGTTAAATACCTATCATACTACAATACACACACGTCAGTTTGTACTCAAACTGATACATACATACACACCTTTTTTCCACCATCACAACTACCAACTATTCACCACACACATACCTCACGATCACTTACATAACATATCAGAACGTAAACATAGCCTTAAATTACTTTTAAACTTTCACGCCACCAATTACCATTATCACGCAAGGGCACACCTATACTATACTGACTACAAATACACAACACTCTATAAATCAGTCATTTCTATACAACTTTACATTGGACAACTTAGACAAACACACTTACACTTCACACGATTTAACCAACTATTATTAATACAAACTAACCACCGTGGTTGCAACCCTAAGAGTTCTAAGTTTATTTTTAATGGATAGTTTTGACACGCTAAACGAAATTGACCAAATTAAACTCTCAAAATCATTCAACTGTAACATTCAGGACATTAAAATAAAGACTAAAAATTCGACATATAATTTGACTATTTTAACACAAAACATTAGAAGTATATACAAAAATTTTGATGACTTGCAACTCACTCTGGCACAACTAAAATTTGAAATAGATGTTTTAATTCTTACGGAATGTTGGTTACACCCTAACAAAAACATACCTCAATTGCAGAATTACACATCCTTCCAAACTAAAAATCACATTAACCGAAGTGATGGGGTAGTAGCATATACTAAAAACAAACTATTAGTAAAATTTAAAGAACTAAACCTCAAAAATGCTACCGGACTTGAATTGGTAATCTCAAACTACACCATGCTGGGTATTTACCGTTCCCCTTCATTTTTAAATGTAGGAAATTTCATCATATCTCTCAGTAATCACCTTGAAAATATAAACCCTAGTAAAAATATTTTGATTTTAGGTGACATTAACATTGATTTAATTATTTCTCCAACTGAAACAAATCAAGAAAGATCCAACAGATTAAATTATTTAAATATGATATCTTTGCATGGAATTTTCTCTTCTCATAACTTACCTACGAGGGGGGATGGCTGTCTTGACCACGTTTTATTGAGACTTGACAAAAAATACAACACAACCTTCACTGCGGTACTAAATACAACTACAACAGACCATTGCCCGGTTCTTTTAGCAATTGCGAATCAGAATCAACAAATGAGTCTCCTAAGACATAAAACTGTAGTTGACTATAATAATGCTTACAAGAGTTTAACAAATATTGATGTCTCCTTCTTTAATATTTTTAAAGACCCTGATACTTACGCATTTGCGCTAATAGAAATGGTCAGGTCAGCTATCCTATCCAATACTAAAAACGTAGTTGTCTCGAACAGCAAAAGAATCATAAAACCCTGGATAACCACAGGTGCTTTGCGGTGTATTAGATTGAGAAATAATATTTACCTAAAGCTTAAATTGAACCCCCAAAATCAAATGTTAATTATAACATATAGACGTTATCGTACTTTTTGTGGAAATCTTATAAAAAAACTAAAAATAAAATATAATAAAGAAAAAATTAAAGCATCGGTACAAAACCCTCGAGCTTTTTGGTTAACCATTAACGAAATCACCCACTATAAGCCACCCAAGAGCCCAAATGACGACCTACTTAATATAAAATCTTGTCCGCAAACCTCAATCAACCATGTAAACAAATTCTTTGTCAACATTGGGCAATCACTAGCTGAGAACATCTCAAATAGCTTCATAACTTCGGAAACTACTAACTCCGATAACCATCATCATTCCTCTTTTGTTTTACTAGAAACATCTTGCAAGGAAGTGGAAAATACCTTAATGTCCTTGGACTCTGGGAGTGCACCAGGTTGGGACGGAATCCCTACTTTTTTTCTAAAACGAAGTAAGGATATCCTTGTCCCTTTGATTACCGACCTTGCTAACCTGTGTTTTCGCACAGGAAACTTCCCATACCTTCTTAAGCGCTCCATCGTGACCCCTGTGTATAAGAGTGGAGATAGGGACGACGTAAACAACTATCGACCTATCTCTGTGTTGGCCTCCATTTCTAAAATCATTGAGAAGCTCTTGAACTCTAGAATAGTGAGCTACTTGACCAAGTATAACATCCTATCTACTTCTCAATACGGTTTTAGGAAGAGAATGTCGACACAGGATGCTATCACAGATCTTACATCCATTATAACAAAAGAAGTAGACAAAGGTAACAAATGTTTAGTGACCTTTCTTGACCTCAAGAAGGCCTTTGATACCGTTTCTGTCCCCATTCTTATACGAAGGCTAGAAAGTATCGGATTTCGTGAATCTGCTCTCTCCCTTCTCAGCAGCTACCTTCAAAACAGAAAGCAGGGTGTAAAAATAAATAAACTAATAAGTGAAGAAGAAAATGTAACGTTTGGTGTACCGCAGGGCAGTGTTCTCGGCCCAACCCTCTTTTTGATATATATTAATAATCTCTGTAACCTTGGTAACGTTGGAGGGAGGATACTGTCCTATGCGGACGATACCGCTATTATTTTCACCGCTAAGACCTGGGATAAAATTAGGATGGGGGCTGAGATGGGACTAGGCAGAGTTTGGCACTGGTTAAGTGAGAATCTCCTTACTCTTAACACTCAAAAAACGAATTATGTATGCTTCGCTCCATATATTAATTCGCAGCCGTCACCTAATTTTGAAATAAAAATTCATTCCTGTGGTACGCCTTTCCCCAACACATGTAATTGCCCTGTAATTCAGAAAGTTAGTTGTGTTAAATACCTCGGAATCATGGTGGATCAAAGATTAAGTTGGTATCCTCACCTAGAACTAACAATTGGGAGGGTAAGGAAGCTCGTGTGGGTTTTCAAATCTCTGAGAAACGTCATGAGTACCAAGCTACTGAATAAAATATATATCGCACTAGCCCAGTCTGTAATAATCTACTGCATATCCGTATGGGGAGGAGCAGCTAAATCATACTTCATAGACTTAGAAAGGGCGCAAAGATCCTTGATTAAGGTAATGTACTGTTGGCCCTATAGGTTTTCCACCGAAACCCTATACCAAACATCTAAGCTGCTCTCCGTTAGAAAACTTTATATTTTACACATGATACTAAGATATCACAAAACATTACCATTTGACCATACCAAACTTACGAAAAGGCGGTGCGATATTGTGGCTCCCTCATACCCTGCACGTACAGTATTTGCCACTCGACAAAATATATCTCAAGCTCCTCATGCCTATAATAAGATCAATCGCTTACTCAAAATTTACCCAATGCAAATGTTTGAGTGTAGAAAAACTCTGACCGAGTGGCTCTATACTCTTAATTATGATGATGTGGAAAACATTTTGGTCAGAAAGAGATGAACCAGTTTTAAATAACACACACTGACACAACAAATCAGACACACACACACACACACACACACGCACGCACGCACGCACGCACGCACGCACGCACGCACGCACGCACGCACGCACGCACGCACGCACGCACGCACGCACGCACGCACGCACGCACGCACGCACGCACGCACGCACGCACGCACGCACGCACGCACGCACGCACGCACGCACGCACGCACGCACGCACGCACGCACGCACGCACGCACGCACGCACGCACGCACGCACGCACGCACGCACGCACGCACGCACGCACGCACGCACGCACGCACGCACGCACGCACGCACGCACGCACGCACGCACGCACGCACGCACGCACGCACGCACGCACACACACACACACACACACACACACACACACACACACACACACACACACACACACACACTATAAACTAACACACAACGGACACAACTACTCAGGTATACATTTCTCCTAAGCTTCTTTCTTTCATTTTAAAATGTATGAATAACTGTAATATTAAGTTTTAAAATGTTTATATATTATTTTTTTTTTTTTTCTGATGTAAATCTTAGTTGATACGATTACGTAGGATGAGCGAGACTCTCCCAACACAAGTATCTTATGATTACTTTCTGGGAGGCCTCGGCAAATAGCTGTAAAATGATTTACTGAAATAAAACATTTTTATTTTATTTTTTTTATTTTTTTAGCTAGACTAAGACGAAGTCTACAAGGAAGAGCCTTGGAAACAGTCAGTTCAGAACTCATCGGGCATGCTAAGCCAGATGAGATTATGCGAGAACTGGAGCTACAATTTGGGCGTCCAGATTCAATCGCGCAAGCAGAAACCGAGAAGTTGCGAGGATTAGCACGCTGTACAGAAGCGCCCAGAGACATTTGCACATTCGCGAGTAAAGTGAGGGGAAGCGTCGTCACTCTTCGAGCCCTAAAGCGAGATCATTACCTCGTCAACGCAGAGCTGCTACGACACCTCACCGACAAACTGCCAAACTCTATACGTGCCCAGTGGTATAGAATCTACACTGAAAAATATGACTCTAGACCAGACCTCGGCTGCTTCAGCGATTTTATTACCGAGCAAGCTCGCTTCTGCAGTGCATTTGCGCCTCCAGAAATTATCAACGAAGCACAAAGCAATCGTTCAGTACATAGAGCACACGCGGCTACTACTAAGCCGTCTCCGAAATGCAGAGTGTGCGAAAAGGAGGGTCACTACGGATCCGAATGTAAAAAAATTTAAGGAAGCAGATATCAACAAAAGATGGGAACTCGCAAAGCAAAATAATTTATGTTTCCGCTGTTTACGCTATAGAAATCAGACACACAAATGCAAAACAAATAAGTGTGGAATAGAAGGATGCACCGCGACACACAATCGACTTCTCCATAGTAATACAAAGGAGAAGACTGAGGTCAAACAAAAAGAACCTCAAGAAACTGTTGCTAACTCATTCGGTGTGTCAAAGCATCAAGCCTATTTAAAAATAATTCCAGTGCGAGTAATTGGACCGGCGGGAGCTGTAAACACACACGCCCTGCTGGATGATGGGTCAACAGTTTCACTAATGGATGAAGAGATCGCCAAACAAATTGGAGCTAAAGGGCGGTTCGACCCGTTTAAGATCACCGCTATCGGGAACACTACCCTCGATTCACCGGAATCACGAAGGATCAAAGTATCGCTGAAGAGTCTCCACAGCAAAAGGGTGCCATTCAGAGCACGCACGGTCGCAAGCCTAAACTTGGGGCCACAGACTGTGCGTGCAGTAGACATAGCCAAGTGCAAACACTTGAAAGACCTAAAGGAGCAGCTAATATATGACTCCGGCAACCCAAGGATCCTAATAGGACAGGACAATTGGGGACTTCTAATAGCCACTCAAATCGGTAGAGGTCCACCGCACCAGCCAATCGCCTCGCTCACAGAATTAGGATGGGTGCTACACGGGGCACACACTAAAGCCCCGTATCAGCGCGTCCACGCGGCCAATGAGCTGCACAAGAGCGAGGAAACTATAGATGACCAACTCCGCGAATATTTCGCGCTGGAATCTCTCATTATCAATCCGAGAAGACCAGACTCCGACCCAGAGAAGAAAGCTGAAGATATACTAAATAGCAGCACCCGTCAGTTACAAGACGGGCACATAGAAACAGCGCTTCTCTGGAAGGAAAAGGATATCGAGATGCCTGGTAATTATGAAACAGCAATAAAACGGCTCGTTTCCATTGAAAGAAAGTTAGATCGAGACGAAGATCTAAAAAGGAAGTATGATGAAAAAATGAATTCCCTAGTACAAAAAGGATACGCCGAGATAGCACCGAAAACTAGCACACCGGGAAGAACATGGTACCTACCCCATTTCGACGTCCATAACCCAATGAAGCCAGAGAAGTTTCGAATAGTACACGATGCCGCAGCCAAAACAAAGGGGATGTCGTTGAACGACTTCCTGCTCACGGGTCCAGACCTACTGAAATCACTACCAGGGGTCATGATGCGTTTTCGCCGCCATAATATCGCTGTCTCCGCGGACATAGCCGAAATGTTCATGCAGGTTAAAGTTAGACACGAAGACAGAGATGCCTTAAGATATGTCTGGAGAGGGGATCGACGTAATGAAGGTCCACAAGAATATAGAATGACGTCGATCATTTTCGGTGCAGCCAGTTCACCCTGCACAGCCATATTCGCGAAGAACTGGAACGCTAAAAAACACATAGACAAGTATACAAAAGCCGTAGAAGCTATCATTCAAAACCACTATATGGATGACTATCTCGACAGTTTCCAGTCTCTGGAAGAGGCAATGCGAATATCGAAGGAAGTACGCGACATACACAAAAACGCGCACTTCACCTTAAGAAAATGGGTTTCCAACGCACCAGAAGTTGTAAAAGAATTAGAACCTGACCATGAAGCATCTCAGTCAGTCGATCTGGGAAACAAAGGAACCGAGGAAAAGATACTCGGATTAATCTGGAAACCGGGTATCGATCAGCTGAGCTTCAACCTAAAGCTCGACCGACTTCCTATCAATTTGCTGCATGAAACACCAACCAAGAGAGAACGTCTCATATGGTGCGTGAAGACGGCACTATACACCGTCCTTCATGAGAGACATCCGCATGAGGAAGTATTAGCCACGCTGCTCTGCGAGGTCGAATACACAGTAAATAGCAGACCATTGACTCACATCTCTGTAGACAGCGACGATGACGAATCCATCACTCCAAATCACTTCCTTTTAGGAGGATCTGCGAGATAGCCGACACCTGGAGTATTTGATGAAAAGGATATAAATAGCAAAAGACACTGGCGACGCTCCCAGATACTCGCTGACATGTTCTGGCAGCGTTGGGTCCGAGAGTATTTACCGGAACTTCAAAACCGGCGGGAGGCCCATGGGCGAGGAACCAATCTTCAGGTGGGCGATCCAGTCCTCATAGCTGACGGCCAGTTACCTCGTAACACCTGGCCACGAGGGAGGGTGGAAGCTGTTTACCCCGGTGCGGACGGACAGATCCGCACTGTGGAGGTACGCACAGCAAACGGCCTAATCAAGAGGCCAACCAGGAAACTCGTGCCGCTGCCGAAGTAGAAGCAACGTCGCTCACCGAAATGGATGCAGCGCCGCTGTGAGAAAATCGTCGCGACGCTGCACGGCGGGAGAGATGTTCGCGACGGCCTAACAACGCTAAAAAACGAAGTTATAAAGAATATTGTTTTTTTTTGTATTAATAATGAAATTACCAACAAAACTGGATGAAAACATTTATTAATATAGTTATTTAGCATGTTTATAACTCTTAGTATATTTGTATAGAATGTCGTTTTGATAACAAGTGATATAAACAACTTTTATTATATACCAAAAAATCGACCAATCACAGCGCGTCTTATCGTGGAAAGTTTTTAATTAACTGCGTAATAGTTCATACTAAAATAAGGAAAATAATTTTATGTTCTAAAAGAGTTATAAATATGACATTCAATTAGCATATGGCTTATAGATTAAAGAAGTGTAGGGATATTTTTGTATAATTAAACGCATTTCGTAGTTATAGAAAAATCAAAGAATTAATGTACCCAAATATTATGAAAATTTTGGACATTTCGTTTAATAACTTTTTACAATGTTAATATTTTGAGTAACCTTTATGATATACTAATAAAGTGCCGGACTACCGATTTAATGATGTATAGCATGTTAGTGTAGCAATTAGTTTTGTATAGAAAATATTGCAATTTATGCCATTTGTATAGTGAAAAGTTTATGCAATAAAGAGGCAAACGGAAAATGGCAAGCGGCTCACTGCAAAGTATTGCCCAAGTCTACCTTAGGGGCTCGGGACCCAGTACCAGTAGTAGTGTGAAGAACTACCAGTGACAGTGAAGTGAAGTGAGTGGTATCCGGTGGTAGCTGAAGTGACTAGTAGCAGTATATAGTGAATAGTGAAAGTGTTAGCTAGCCGAAAAAGGTCGTAACTGACATTCGCAGTTACATATCGTGAAAGTGTTAGCTAGCCGAAAAAGGTCGTAACTGATATTCGCAGTTACATATTATAGTGAAAGTGGTAACTGATAGTCGCAGTTACACACGTGATAAAATCAACTAATTTAGTTGATAATAGCTGCTAGTCAGTAGTGTTAGAAAACCAGCTACTACCAATAGATCTTTGATACCACCGTACAATTTAAAGAAATCTTTCGAAATATACAGTGACCAACCAATAGTGAACAACCGTAGTTTAACAACCGTGATCGATAGTTATAGTTATAAAATTTCGCGACTAATCAATCAGTCGAACCGCTGGCCACTACCTTGCTATTTGTATTTGTTAATCGTGCATTTTGATTTGAACCACAGTCCACAAAACCTCAGCGGCACCCACAAAGACGGCGGTGAAAGTACCCACCGGAACCTATAGGTGTAGGACGTGAGCGACTCGCGAAGTATCTTCGACAACATTTACTCCGGAGAGTTTCGCCCGTCCGGCACAGTTTCAAAGAAAGATTTTCATGCTCATAATTTACTGGAAATAATGTTTCCTCTATTTTATGCACGTTTAATGCACGCAATATATATATATATATATATATATATATATATATATATATATATATATATATATATATATATATATATATATATATATATATATATATAATTTATTATACTCGTTAAAGAAAACAAAGCGTTTTCGAGTATACTCGTAGAAACCCGGTATAAGCGACGGTCGTCAATTCCCACATAAATAATTAATAAAGCCGGGGTAAATTATTCGTAACTACAGTTAACTAACCGACCTAAAGTTCTACTCCACAGTTCATTTACCATACAAGAACATGACAATAATTGCGCAGTTTACATAAATAAATGATATTCCTAGTGCATCGCTAAGCAGGAGTACGCTTGCGGTTCCTGTAATGATGTAATTTGCATATTGATCTCGTACAGCAAAACCGGCACGGAGACTAGTAAAACATTATAAAGCAAAAAATTATAACCGAACCGTTATAGACAAACCAGGTATGTAGCATAATTCTGCAATATTGTTGAAGATTCATCAGTGGATTGGGGTTTGAATCTCGCTTTGTTAGGACGCAAATTGTTACTATACGCTGATAATGATTTCTTAATTTTACGCGAACAATACACATTGAATTAAACTATATACCTATAGGGATTTTATCGCGTTAAATTAACTAATTTTAACTCGTTTTTAATTCCCGACGTTTCGGGTGCTTTACAGCACCAGAGCGACAGAGAGAAACAAATCGTGAGATGAGAAGCAGCGTTTTCTTTATAACGATTAAGAAACAAAAAAACTGCGGTTGCCAAACCGCTTGCCAAGCGTGGCAACTCTGGCTAATATCCCCGTATTGTGGCAATCTAAGAGGTAGGCCTGTGTTCTGCAGGGAACTTTAAAAGGCTGTAACGGTAACGGTTAGAACATGGTTTAAGACATTTATGATATTTTTCCAAAACATTTACATAATATCACTTACAGAGAAAATACTTACAATTTAAAAAAAAACATTAAGCCGATTAGCGTAGTGAGCTAGTATAATATAATACATCGCTAAAACTTATTTGCTGATTAAGTTTTTAATAATACAATTAGTAATAATTAGCAGAAAGAGGGTAGTTGCAAAAATCTCCGTATCAAAGCTAAGCAGGGCATCGTCACTTCTTTTGTCGGAGCGGATCACAAATTATAAAGTTGGAGCGAATGAGTGTAGCGAGTTGTTTGTTAAGGCGTATGACACATTTTAACTGTTTAAGAGGATAGAGTAAGTCAGCTCAAATTCTAATTTCGCCCCCACTTCCCCGCGCGTCATATGCTATGTACCGATATGTTTGTAATCACTAATACTGTAAGTAGAAAGGTCGTTAGACACTTATTTCATTAGGTTTATCATATTTATGCCTGTTTCTTAACGCCAAGCCAGCCGCTTCTTATTTTTATCACGGTTATTTCCCATTTTAATTTTACGTCGTACTGTTGCGTAATATATATTCTGATCGTAAGCGACACAACTTCTCCCTACAAAAGCCTAAGCGATACTAACGGGGCGACAGAATTCAAGCTCGAGACGCCGATAGTTTAGGTAATTTATTTTTACAGTGAAAATAATGGTATTTTAAAAAAAGTAAATAACATAAGCACTGCTTTAAAGTTAGTTCAGTTAGTATGCAAAGTTTCATGATCTTATTTAAATTATTTTATGAATAACAGCGGTTTATTGTTTATTTTGGAGGTAACTTTGGATTTTTTTTCTATCGAGAAAATTTTACGAAATCGTGTTTTCGTCTAACATAATCACTAACATTAATCCTCAACTTTACCATATATTTATTTCAAAATTAATGCTGCAATATTTTCGGCATAACGAAGGATCTTGCTAAGCCATTTGACATTATATTTCCCCTTAATTGCGTTAAAAATAATTTATAGTGTTAGCTGTTTTTTGTGTGTTTATCTTTTAAAATTAATACTATATGTTTTGTGATAATACATATTAAATATTTAAACGTTAATTTGTAATATGTTCTAGGAATTAATTTATTTATTGTAATAACATATATGTAGTGTTTATTCAGTTAGTCTATGTATACATGTCTATATTTAAGTACCTATCCTAACCTATCCGTTTATAATATTTTGTAGTGTAAAGTAAATTCATTTGTTAGTAATAAAATGGTAATCTATCTTTTTGTAAATGTTAATAAAGAGTGAGTATCTTTTGTAAATATTTATCTAATAAAAAGCGTGTTTTATATTTGTACGTTTGGGCTAAATTAAATAACTTTCTTTCTTTATATATTTAAATGGTAGGTGTTAAATAGTATTATTGGAATAATACATTTATGATTTTATTTTGTGTTACTTGCAGTTTTTGCAAGTTTGATTTATTGGCTGAGCCCTATACCTCAATCAAATAATCCAAATGAGGCCTTGTCTAAAGAATAATATATGGTATATTTGACATGTCTCGGGAGACATCGAACTATAGCTGTTAAAGCTCCTGTTAATGAGTAGATTTTACTATGGATCTTGTCATTATGCCGTTTCCAGCTAAACTAGCTATCAAGATCAAAGCGTAAATATTTCTTGTTGTTAACTTTAGTTAGTATTTCAACATAAATAGTAAGAGTACTGTAACTTTTATTTTTTTATTTTTGCAGAGAGAATTATGTATTTTGTTTTTGAGGCATTGATTGTTAGTATATTTGACTGTAGCCAGCTATGTAATATGTGTAGGTCATGCTGGGCCTGACTTAGTACCGATTCTAATGAGTGGCCAAAGTAGAAGAGGCTGGTGTCGTCGGCATATAAAGTGATACACCCTTTAGTCCAATTTCATGGGTCCCAAAATTGATCCCTGTGGAATGCCACAAGTAACCGGTTGGGGTCGCTTTGTTGATTGTTAATTTGAACAACTTGAGATCTATCAGAAAGGTAGATTTCAAAATATCATTTGCCATACCTGTAATACCTATATCTTTTAATTTTATTAATAGGATGTCATGGCTGACTGTGTCAAAAGTCTTTTTAGGTCTATAAAATACCTATTGTAATTTTTTTCTGATAAATATTAAGTCTTATATTATAATGATTTCTTATATTTACGCGAACACTGTACATTGATTAAAACTACTTTTACGGATTTTTTCGCGTTTTATTTATTTTATTTTTAATACCCGACGTTTCGGGTGCTTTCCAGCACCCATGGTCACGGGGGACTGAGGTGACTGACGTCCCGATGTCAAAGTTAACCCGGAGTACCTTCAGCTTTTTTAATTATTGTCTTTGGTCTTCTAAGTCTTATATAGAGGTAATGATAATTCAGTATTCTTATTTAACCCATTCCTCCCCACTGTCATATTTTTAGGACACTATTTACAAAAAATATTTTTACGTATTAGGACTTTTATTTTTATTATTTCTGATGAAATTCATATTTTTACACTATTTTTCTAATAAAATAAATTTTTTTCGCAGTAAAAATGTTTACGTAATTTTAATATAATTTTTTAAAATTGATCAATATTGTTGACTGAACGAGAGCATTGAGTTCCGATTGTATATACCGTAAAAAAAAAACGTTGCCTACTTCACAGTACAGAAGACTTATTCTTAGATCTCTATTAAATATAAAACAAATAAAAACAAAAAACAATTTTTGAACTTGTGATGTACATTCAAAATATGCCGTCCTATAAATATGACACTGGGAACCTGTCTGTACAATTTGCCGCGAAAGCGTATTCGATCCTGTCACGCTAAGTACAGGTTCAAACTGGTCAATTGTTTGTTTTTTGGGGGTCTTGCTTGTGTTTACATTAGTCGATTATCTACGCCGAATACATTGCATCTTGTCACACGAAACGATTGTGATTATTTATCGACCTAGAGTAAAAAAAGTTTACAAGGTTGAGAAATTATAGGTAAGTAAAAATATTTTATTTTTGTTCTTTATCTAATTGTAAACTATATATCTGTCTATAGGATTATAAGTATTCGTGTGGCTATATATTTATATTTTCTATTTTTCGTTATTTATAGATCATGGATCCAGTGCAAAAAAGGTATAAAAAAGCTTTGAAGGTGTCCGAAATCGTAGACTGTCTTCAAGATATTGAAGATTCTAGTGATGAGGAGTTGAACGACATTGAATTTGCCATATTGCCGCCGGATGAGGTAGATGAAATGACTGACATAGAAGAAGGTCATGACGACGATATGGGAGTTTTGCCAGTGTCTGATGTAGCTGGTCAAGTGGAATTTTCGTGCATGATCGATAACGTCGCGGAAAATCTTCCTACTCAAACCACATCTCGGACAAGCAAGGCAGTCACTTGGCGTAAGTGTGAACCAGTATATTCTGAAATACAGCCGGAATCTAATACTGCTAAACAATGTTTGGATAATATGATTACGGAGTTGGAAGGAAAATCAGCGGTAGAAATATTCGAAAATTTGTTGTGTGACAAGATTCTAGAATATATTGATTGTGCACCAAATTGTAACCTACGCCAAAGATTATAAAAATTATTTGAACTTCAATCTGATTATAAACGAGTTAAAAATCTTTAAAGGATTTTTTTTTCTCTTCTTATCATCACTTGCCGCAAAGTTAACTTTATGGGTGTAGAGATGAAGATGTACATATTCCATTTGTTGAACAGGCAATGTCCCGTAATCGTTTTCATAAAATTAAATCCTATTTACATTTCAATGACAACTCACAAATTGATAATACTGACAAAGCTTTTAAAATTTGCCCACTTATCGAAAAAGCTAACGAAACCAATTTAGCTGTTGACGAAACGATCGTCAAATACTTCAGTCACCATGCAATCAAACAATTTATAAAAGGTAAACCAGTAAGGTTCGGATATAAGCTTTGGGCACTGTGTGGAGTCAGCGGATATTGTTACAACTTTTCGCTTTACACGGGCAAGGATGCTCAAACCTCTGCTAGTAGTAACGATGGCTGGGGTGCAATAGTGGTAAAGAAGTTGCTTGTAGTTTGTACAGATCCCGGAGTACATGTAGTCTACTTCGATAACTTTTTCAAGAGCATGCAATTGTTGATTGATTTGAAATTTCAGGGGTTCAGAGCTACAGGGACAGTCAGAGAAAATAGGACTAAAAAATATCCTATCATGACCAAACAGGAGATGAAAAAGAAAGACCGAGGTTTTTCCGATTATCGTTTTGATAAAAATAATGAAATTTTGTGCGTAAAATGGCATGACAACAATGTTGTTTGCCTTGTGGCGAATTTTGATTCTGTTGAACCTTTGGTAAAAACGAATAGGTACTCAAAGAAAGAAAAGGCAAAGTAGCCGTGAATCAGCCAATGCTTATTCATAATTATAATAAAAATATGGGTGGAGTGGATAAACATGATTGGCTGATTTATAAATATCCAATCTGCTTTAGAGGTAAAAAATGGTATTGGCCTTTAGTCATCCGTGTTTTAGACATGTCCCTTGTGAATGCATGGTTATCTACAACCAGATATATAAAGATGAGACCATCCCTGTGCTAGATTTCAGAGGAAGTGTTTGTTTTGCTTGGATGAAAAAATCGAAAGGCAAGGCAGTAAACCGACACCCGGTTCTTCAGAAGTTCTTTTACAACCTGTTAGGTTTGATAATGTTGGTCACTACATGACAAAGAGGCAACAAACAGAGACGTTGTCAAGGACAAGGTTGTAAGAAAAAACCTCTAACCTTTTGTGCTAAATGTGAAAGAACACTTTGCAGTGTTTGTTTCATACCTTATCATACAAAATAAGCTCATAATATTTTATTTTTAAGACTGTTTGTGGACATAATTTTCAAATAAAGCAGATTTTCTTATAATTGTTAACTTGTATTATTTCTGATCACATGTCCCCATTGTCATATTTATAGGACAGGCTGAAACAGGGATGAAGGTATATTTTTTATTATTTTTTGTCGTATTCTTTTTTCTTAATGTATTATGAACTTAATTTAAGGAATTGATCAAAAAATTCCAATGTTTTCGAAGCTTGGGAAGTAATGGGTTAAGGTATTTTTATAATAGTGCCTACGTTAAATTTTTATGCTATTTTTGCTGTATTTTATTTGCAATTTAAGTGCCTATTATGGCGAAAATTCTTTTAAAATTTTCACAAATTCTTTTAGTATCTGAGATTTGACCATCATTGAGGGTATCGATTTTTAAGGTCTCCCAAATCCGATTTATAATTTGACAGTCCAATAATTACGTACCACATTTTTAAAGGACATTCCTTACTATCTGTGAAAACCTTTTAATAAAACTGTGGTTTTTTTTTGGTTAATGAGAATACCAGTGTGAAATAAATATAACGCTTCTTATGGCTAATGACGAGAACCGAAAACGGAAAGGGTCTCCCTTTTTACTATATATGTGTATGCATTTTGATTAATCAGTTATAAATATAGGTATCTATGCACCATAATATAAAGAAAGCCACTGTGAATTTTAGATAAAGAAAGGATATTTATTTCTCATCTATCACTGAAGGAAGGAAATTAATTTCTTTAGGTTAAGGAAGGCAAAAATGCCAATAGAGTTGCAAATATTCAGAGACAAAAATAGATATTAATCGCAATTGAAACCTACTGGTCTCAATTGAATATGAAACAATATCTATCATCCAGCGATAAATTATAACAAAGAGCGTCGCATCCAATGCTATTAATCGGAACATGGCCGCATTCCCATTAATAGCATAATTTAAATAGTCAAGTGGGCGAAATATATTTTAATTGTGTAAAATGGATGTAACAGTTGTCATGCCATGTACAATTCAATAATTTTAAGCGTCAAATAGCTTATTTAAAATAAATATAAATGATTGTATATAGATGAATATAGATAGATCAGCTTTCTCGCAGATCGGAGCATCAAGGTCGGTGTAGACGGTGCAAGCTCCGACTTCAAGCCTAATGCTGGTGTTCCACAAGGCTGCGTGCTATCACCAACGCTGTTTCTTCTGCATATCAATGATATGTTGCAAATCTGTAACATTCATTGCTATGCAGATGATAGCACTGGTGACACTCTGTACACCGGCCGGGCCAAAATTTCTCGGGAAAACGTCTCCGAGTACCTGGACAAACTTGTGTCTGAAGTCGAGTCTTTGCTGAACAAAGTCTAGAATTGGGGCGACTAAATCTAGTCCAGTTTAACCCTCAGAAGACACAAGTTTGCGCGTTAACCGCTAAAAAGAACCCCTTTGTCGTATCTCCTCAGTTTCAAGGCAATCCCCTTATTGCCTCAGCCAGTATCTGAATCCTCGGCGTCTACATATTGAGTGACGTGCAGTTTCGTGATCACTTGGAAGAGAAGACCAAATTGGCCTCTAAAAAGCTTGGCGTGCTCAGCAGAGCGGGGCAGTATTTCATGCCGGCACACCACCTGCAACTTTACAAGGCGCAGGTTCAGCGTCACATGGAATACTGTTCCCATCTCTGTGCTGGGGCTCCCCAGTACCAGTTCCTTCCACTTGACCGCATCCAGCGCGGAGCGACTCGAATCGTCGACGACCGAGTGCTTTCCGATCGGCTTGATTCATTAGCGCTGCGAAGAGATGTTGCATCTCTTTGCGTATTTTATCGCATCTATCACGGGGAGTGCTCTGAGGAATTGTTCGGATTAATCCCCGCCGCCAAATTTCATGAACGCACTACGCGGCAAAGCTCCCGATACCGTCCACACCATCTGGATGCTTGGCGGTCTACCACTGTACGTTTCACTAGGAGCTTTCTTCCGCGTACGACCTCTCTGTGGAATAATTCACCGCCGGCGATTTTTTCGGACCGATACTACCTGATGACCTTCAAGAAAAGAGCTTACTCCTTTCAAAGGCCCGGCAACGCACCTGCAATTCCCCTGGCTGCCTGGGCTGCGGTAGTCACTTAACATCAGGTGAACTGTATGCTCGTTTGCCCCCTCATATATAAAAAAGATGCCATGCTGCGGTTATATTATGGTTGTAGCATGAATGGGTTGGCTCGACCGGGAAATAACCACACTCTCACAGAATACTAGTGGAAAATAACAGCATAATGCTGCGGTATTTCGTATGGTAGGTGTCCATCCATCCATCTTAGACCTCAGGGATGACAACGCATCTGCATTTTGTTTTTTAATGTCAAATCAAAGATAAATAAATGTCTATGAGCTACAGCATCTACTTACCATCAGGTAGACTGTGTGTTCGTTAGTTAACCTTATTCTATATTAAAAAAGATACAAGAGTAAAGGCAGGCATAAAAAAATCCATGGACTGTGTTAATAATGATATACGTAAGAAAGGAGCTAGTGAAGAGATGACAGCTAATAGAGAAGATTAGAAGAGAAAAACATGCTACGCAGACTCCAAGTAACTTGAGATGAGAGCAAGAAAAAAAATTTGTATATCCTCTTAACAGGTTACGACTATCGCGACATCTTTTGTTTAAGTTACTAACTGTAAATTATTATTTTTGATCAGCCGCAAAACTCACTGCTGGGCATTGGCTAGGATTTGCCTTGATCCTTCCTTGGATGAGATGATTAATTTGTGCCGCATCTATTAGACAGTCACATACATTACCTATAATATAAAGTAAACAGTACTTACAAGCAAATTGGATATAATTCGCTTGACTCCTGATCCGGCCTCTGCTATTCCACGCGTAGCACTCGCAGCTGTATCGTCCACCGAAATATTCATCGAGCTCGTTCCTTGTCACATTCAGTTCTGCTTCGACCACTCTAACGCCGTTCTGTGGATCCACGTGTTCCAACTGAACAGTCTTGTCGACTCTAACATCGTTGCATTTAAAATAAACTTGTAAAGCATTCGCCGCTCTACACAGCAGGGTTGCCGGTTTATTTCTTAACACATAAGCGTTCTTTGGTTCAAGAAGGAAGATCGGCAGACCGTCTATAGTCTCGTCGTTCTCTGGCAGGGGTATGTAGTCGTCCTCTTCGACTTCCGGTTTGAAATCGGATAGGTAAGGATCGAAGTTAAGGAGACCGTCTGGATGAATGTATTCGGGTCGCGTCTCCTGTGTGGTGTGTTCTGGACCTAAAAAATAAGTAAACCTCTAATTAAATTCGTACTACGCTGACCTATTGAAAGAATCGATCGAAAAAATTCTTTTGGTGGGTAAAAAATTATAAAGAAAAACATAGTAGAACTACGCTGCACCTACATTATGGTTGTAGCATGAATGGGTCGGTTCAACTAGAGTAGGACCACGCTCTCATAGAATATAAGAGTAAAATAGCAATAACTTTGCTATGTTTCGTGTGGTGAGCGTATAGAACCGGAGACCCTTTTTACGGGAAACGAGGCATATCATCTTAGTCCTCAGGGGTGACAACGCATTTACATTTAGATTCGCAATCGAGGATAAATCTAGATGTCTATGTTCCACCGCTTCCACTTACCATCAGGTGCTCTTATGCTCGCTTATCATCCCTATACTTTTAAAAAAGAACTTCTACTTATTTTAGTGATGAAGCTGTGTAACTGCAATATTGAATCTATTACAATACCCGTGGTAAGTTAGGGGTGGAGCGTTCGCACTAATTTTGCAGTAGGCGAGTAGCCCGGGTGCGACTCCTAATAAAAGTTCGTTTTTTTTAAACAATAGAGATGATAAGCGAGAAAGACCACCTAACGGTTGATGGAAAAAGTTGTTGTGACCTTAGGTATCTACAACTATACTCGATTAAGAATAAAAATTCATAAAAGCAGGTAAAAAGGGTCTTCGCTTCTCTACATTTACTATACGAAACATAACAGTATTAAGCTCTGTCACATTGTTCTCTGTGAAGGCGTAGTTCTTCTCCGGTCGAGCTACAGTGTGGCTCTACCACGTTATATACTAATATTGAAGTTACATATATCCCTGCAAAGATATGATATATGCTGCGCTCATGCTTCCAATTATCCTTTCAAAGTACTTAATAAATGACCATCAGTTAAATTTAATTCGTTGCGTTGAATTGGCATTAATTACATGCATTACACATCCAACAACTGGTAGTAAGACTCCTGTAAAGGTCTGACCGACAAACAGAAAGCAGGTAGTAATAAAAAGCTTAAGAGCACCTGTTAATTTTGACGCAAACATAATCTGTACATTAAAAATAAAATTGAAGTGTCTATTTGTAACACTATAATAGCCGCGAGCTCAGAGGGTTATTTATTTGCATGCCAATAAGACTTATAGGTAGGTAACTAGAGATGGGCCGAATATTCGTTTCATATTCGGTATTCGGCGTATAATTAAATTAAGTATGATCATGAAAAAAAAAATAATTTGTTCTATTAAAGGTGAGGCACTATTTTGAAGATTAAAATTAGATCAAGTTGGCATTTCTAAAAAAAGGATATTCGGCGAGGCACTGTAGATTTATTTACAATTATAGCAAATAGAAAAAGCTTGATAAAGTATTTCTGGAACAAATCAAAACAGCATTACATTACATAAGTACATTTCATTTTACTTTGGTCCTCAGTTTCTCTAAAATAAGTCGAAATTGTAGATCACCTGCTACTCATTTTTATCATAATTTATCAATTTTCACTAAGAATAACACAACGAAATACTTACTTTTTTTTCTCGACAAAATACTCAAAACATGCATGTGCCGGCAATTTGCTCAGTACTAGATAATGTAATAATATTATGTCAGGTGTGGCGGGGGAGCGAAGGGCAGGGTCCGGTGCTAATGCTGCGCGCTTTACGGCAACAAGTTTCGACATAAATTGGTTAGGTACCAAGGTGATCCTGCCAAATAATATTCGGCCGAATATTCGGTAAAACCTTTACCGAACTTTCGGCCGAAAATTTGTATTCGGTGAAATCCATATTCGGCCCATCTCTAATAATAACCATTTATAAAATTTTTGATTGTGATGAAACTTTACGAACAGATAAAAAGCAATGCCATGAAGAATATAAGCTAGGTATACCTTATGCGTAAAGCTTTATGATTTTTATTTGCTGAAAAACTTTTTTTTACCCAAAATTAAAGTCAAAGCCGATTTCGAGTTAAGGCTGTGTTCTTTTAATTACGTTGAAATCAGCTTTTACTTTTGTTTAAAAGTAATTTTTTTTAGGCAAAGAAGCTATTGCTGCACTAAGTGATTTCTCATGTATCGTGAAGTTGTTAGACATCACTAACTCGCATAGTAACAAAAATCTAGATCCTGAACAATTATTTACAGGCCACACAAATAGTAGGTAATAGTAGGAATATTTTAAAGAGGACTTTAATAGTACACATCATGTTATTTTATAAGTAAAAATCTTGACACCAAATTAAAAAAAGTTTCTTTTAACATTGAGGAGCTAATATAATTAACTGTTAAAGGCCAATAATATAGCGGGCATAGAATACTTCCCAAAGGAACTCCACTGCGATGAGCTAGAAATTACAATTACGTCAGCATGTTCGTTATTTGTGTAGCTCTAAAAGGTAATTCTTGCCTAATATACTTCTTTATATGTGGTGGATCCACGCTGCAGCTAAATTAATGTTGTAGCACGAATGGGTCCGCTCTAAAGGAGAAGGATCACGCCCTCAGAATACCAGCGTGAAATAGCAGCTTAATGCTGCTTTGTTTCGTATGGTGAGTGCAGAGAAGCGGAGACCCTTTTTAATAGAAACAAAGCATTCTAGCTTAGTCCTCAGGGGTGATATCGCATCTGCATTTAGGTTCTTGTTTGAGTTTGGTGTCTATGGGTCAAGGTATCAACTGACCATCAGGTGAACTGTGTGCTCACTTGTAACCCTTATTCTATTAAAAATATGTACTTCTAGATCCACATGGTCCACTAATTTACATGTAAATTTCTTTGACAACCTCTCGCGTTTAACGTGTTAAAGCTTGGCACATGGCGAAAATGTTACCGGTAATTACTAAACCTTTATCAAGGAAAATAATAGTGTTTGTACATGTAGGTATTTAAAAAAAAAGTCTCTTCCGAAATTTTACGAGTGTTTCTAAAGGCATGAAAGAATACACAAATAAATCGACAACGCTTAAAAAATATAATGAACTCACCTTAAGTGAAGTTCTATCATAATTATACGAGGTGCTTCGTCCTAAAATATTAGGACGAAGACGTCCTAAGATATTAGGACTATCAACTGAAACTTAGCGAGTGGTGAATCCTAGACATGATACTACATGTGTTTAGTACGTATAAGTTCCAGTTTCTAATCTAGAGGACGAAGCACGAAGTATTCAAATTTTTATTTAACGTAAATCAAAGCTGTTTAATTCTCATTGAAAGTTTTTATACCATGAAACAACATAATCGTAATCTTTTTGTATCGTGTTACCCATTGTAGGGTATACGAGTGAACCAAGCATAGAGTCCCACTGATATAAAATCAATGCCGTGACCCTGTCCTCGGTGAAGAATCAAATCGTACGTGCGTTGTCACCCCCGAGGGCTAAAATAGATTACCATTAAATTCTAATAACTAACCATACGAAACTTAGCTACATACTATTATAATATCTTAGATAGGTACTCCGTGCCCTGTAAGAGTTTAGTTCTGTGGTTCGATCGATCCCACCACCCCATCGATGTAGTCATAATACACAATAACTTACACACATAGTCTATATATATATGGGACGGTAAGCCGACACGACCGGAGTGAGGTCAGGCGCAGAACTAACGGCTTTACGTGCTTTTGGAGGCACAGGGGTGAAACATACATACATCTACATTTATCCCTGATTAAGTATCAAAATGCAGATGCGTTGTCATCCCTGAGAACTAAGATGGAATGAATCGTTTTCAGTAAAAAGGTTCTCCGCTTATCTACACTCAGTATACGAAACACCGCAGCATTAATTTGATATTTCAAGCTTGTATATCCTGTGTGGTTCTACTTCGGTCAAGCTGACCCATTCGTGCTACAACCATAATATAGCTACAGCGTGGTTCTACCATGTATAGGTACTAAGGGCATCTACTGAGAATTTCTTGACAATAAATCTAATAACTGATTTTGACCCCACCAGAAGTCGAACCAAAGACCACGTGATCAGCAGTCGATAAAATAAGCGTCGTACTTCACAAGCGGCTCTATCAAATAAATATACGAAAGTATTTAGGTTAATAAAACCCAATGACGGCTCCGTAGCGTTCTGGCTAAGCTTCTGGACACTGGAGAAATCACAATAAAGAGGTTAACTTTAAAAAAATAAACAGTTATTTTTATTGCTGTCATATATTTAAGAACTTGAAAGTGAAACATTAATAAATATCACGTCTTTTCAAGGAGCAACGTGGCCACGAATCAACATGATTCTTTCCATAGAGATAATCTATGGGTCAGACAGTGACATTGCTTACTTTTACTGCCGAAAACATTTACGGTTCCTGCGGCAAAGATCTGGTGCGTGCATTTATGCTCTCTTAGATCTTGAAATAGCACATTGAATGTGATTTTCAAATATCCGAGCTCTACTTCGGTGAAGCCGCGGGCAAAACTATTCTACTATAGACAAATACTCAAAACTTTAGTGTTATAATAAAATAAAGATCATATTTTTACAAATTTTATTTCATTTTAAGGTTATTTTTTTTTATATAGAATAGGGTGACAAACGAGCACACAGTCCACCTGATGGTAAGTGGTTGCTGCGGCCCATAGACATCTACATCTATCTTCCATTACAAATCAAAATGCAGATGCGTTGTCACCCATGAGGACTGAGATGGAATGCCTCATTTCCAGTAAAAAGGGTCTCCGGTTCTCTACACTCACCATACGAAATACAGCAGCATTAAACTACTATTTCACGCTGGTATTCTGTGAGAGCGTGGTCCTCCCCGGTCGAGCCGACCCATTCGTGCTACAACTATACTACTAATATAACTGCAGCATAGCTCTACCACGTCTATATTTGCTTTGGTATGTAATTCTAAAATTGATGAAATTGAAAGTATACATTGATATTAAAAGCTTTTGGGAGAAATTACCTAACACAAAATTTGTTATTGACACGAAGACTTAAAAGACCTAGTGACAAAAACGTACACATGATGACCCATAATATGTCTCACTTCCGTGTCCCGACCTTCTTTTTCTGCTTAATATGATTATTAAGCAGGATCCCTCAGCAGCACCAGTGTGAATGAGCTAATTTCTTTAAATTAAATCTAATATAATCCTTGCTAGTTTTCTTCTAAAGTTTTTCTACCTCGCCGAATACATAAACCTCCGAATTTTGGAAGCTCACGTCCAATATAACGTGTAGTAGCGGTGTATGAATATCCACTACCCCATGTCATCCTGTGGGTGCGGTAAGAGACGACAGAGGGAAACAAAATATCTCCCCTATGAGGCAATCCAAGAGGGAGGCCTATGTTCAGCAGAGAACGTTAGTAGACTACATCGACAACGTACAACATAATATTAAAATTTAAGGAAACCCCACTCCACCTGAGCTCTATCCGTATTATCATAGCATCTTTAATGTATTCTATATATGTATATTATTTTTAATCATTTTTATCTTTAATAAATATTCACAAATCTTGCAAATTGACAGGATTAGAACAAACCAACTGTGTATTTTATAAAGCGACTATTCATTATTAATAAAAAAAAGCATATTCCTAAGTGAAATTCAATCAATCTTTTTAAAAATAATGGTTCTTAAAGCAATTCACAAATTATTGTCAACTCATTCATCGTAATTTATTACATTATTAGTTAATATCATACCTCCATTTCTTACCCTACCGACGAATGAAACAATCAAAAGAATGATCGCAAAAACGTTTATTTCAAAACACATCACTATTAAAATCACTTAAATATCGCAGCGATATTTTCACAAAATGGTTTCTTTATCATCACATTAAGCTCCCAATTTTTAAATAACGTTAGTATTTTATTTACAAAATGTAAGTACAAATTGAAAAAGAAAAATATAACACTGTACGTGACATCGAAATCGAAATTGCGAGGCGCAAAATACACCCTCCCTTTTCAACAGCCTGCGGCAAACTGCCGGCCGGTATTTATTTCTCTATTTCATTCAACATCATGGTGTTGCCTGCCTACATGTGCCATATTATTTATTGTCATGGCGGTCTACATGAACACATGTGTTGATGGGCCCCACTCAATAATGGTGGTATAATTAAAAAGCTTTTTAACTTTAATTAACTGCTTTTAGCATTATGTTACGTTTGGAAACCGTGAGAATGATGCGTTATCGAATATTTAATAGAGACTACATTGTTTCTAAAAAATCCTTCTCATTTTCATCAGTTTTGATATAGGGTTGCCAATCCTACCATATAAGGTATTTATCATCATCATACTCATCATTATAGCTCAACAAGGCCACTGCTTAACATAGCCCACTTACAAAAATCCATCGACTTCCTGCATCTATCCAAAAAAACACACATTTACATACCATCACATCAGGTAGTCAGTTACCACAGTACGATGCTGCCACTCGAAAACTTTTCTTCCCTATTGGTCGGTTCTTCAAGGTAACTGGTAACTGGCTAACCCATTGTCGCTTCAGATAACTGATCCGTAGGTATTGATATTACTAATATGGCCATAATTTAGCTTCGTATAACATAATATTATTATTATCTTCATTTTAAGGTAAATTACACATGGGCTTTGAAAAATAAAATTATTCTTTCGATTAAAAATATATTTAGTATGAAAAAGGTGGTAACCCTACTTAAACTAAAATACATTATAAACGCTAAAACGCATTTTACGAGTAAGACAATATAAAATTCAGTAGCTAATAACGTAATTTCTTTTGGATATTTAAACAGGTACACTAATTTATATTCATATAGTAGCATTGTTATTTTGTTCATAAAAAATAAAGTCTTTTTTTATAGGATAGGGTGACAAACGAGTGGTTGCTGCGGCCCATAGACATCTATCCTCGATTACTAATCAAAATGCAGACGCGTTGTCACCCGTGAGGACTAACATGAAATGGCTCGTTTCCAGTAAAAAGGGTCTTCGGTTCTTTACACTCACCATACGAAGCACAGCAGCATTACGCTGGTATTCTGTAAGAGCGTGGTCCTCCCCCGGTCGAGCTGGCCCATTCGTGCTACAGCTATACATAAGTACTACTAATATAATTGCAGCATGGCTCCACCATGTACCTATAATATTATTTAAAACTTTTGAAATGAACAAAACAAATAATAATTAAATATTGAAATGTTAGCTTCTTTGATGATTCTAGATTAAAGACAAAATATATTTAAGAATTTATTTGACAATAAGCTATTACAAGCATCAGCGTCCATTATCAGATCAGCTCCATGGTATAAAACTATTACATTGTCATCGAAGTTGCATAGGTAAGTGTATGCCAAATTTCAGCTCTATTGGATGTCAGCGGATGCTTTAAAAATGATTACAAATTTTTGTACAAAAAGAACAGGAGAAAGCAAAAGAAATAAACGTTTGTAGTGATAACTTTCGGTTCTATTAGCGACCTCTGGTATCTATTGAACTCTGGATTTTTAAATTGTTGAAAATTGTGTACAAAAAAGTCATCAGAAAGTTCAAGAGATGGCGTTCTAATCACTCAATAGCGCCATCTATTAGCCATATTTATATTTGTTTGAGCTGTCGGAAATTGGTACTAATACAAATGATACTCACTAGTGCCCTCTTCTGCCTCAGTACAAAACTATTTGAATCCCGAAAGTCTCTCACAGTACTACTAGTGCCATCTACACAAAAATATAAATAATAACTAAATGACGGTAGAGATAAGGAACTATCCACGCTTAAAAAGTTGTGTCTAGATAGCGCTTTTGAAAAATATATCACCTGAACTATAAATAAAGAGATACATTTAAAAATGTCGACATAATTTTATTTTAATTCATTTTTTATTTAATTTTAAAATTAAACAAAATAGGAAATGAAATAAAACAATACAAGGTTAGCTTAAAGAATATCACAAACTAAGTAACAGTTCATACCGACCCGATATTTAAATGGTGAATCTCACCATCATCCATCACAGCTACCGTGGGAAAATCTTTGTTTCAGAGAGCACAAGCGACAAGGGACAAGGGGGGGAAAGATCATATAGCTACCTTACGTGGTATCACCTTACGAAGTGTTTATCGTCAAGAAACACAGATGTCATTACTTTACATATAAGAGTTCACACCAGAAAACTGTTTATATGTTACTTTCTTACGAGAGGTCACTATGAGTCGATTTTTTCGTCAAATAAACATATTCCATTTACGAGTTATCACCAGAACGTTGCGGACTTGCTTTGTGAATGATCCTGCATCACAAACTAGAAACAGTCAAAATTTCAATTACGGGGTGTCACATCTAGGATGACGTATTTTAATAATAATTAGCTTATAGCTTATATAATGTTTGTGGCATGAATGCGTCGGCTCGACCGGGGAAGTACTACGGTCACACAGAATACTACAAAATGGTAGCTTGATACTGCTGTATTTCGTATGGTGAGTGTAGAGATCCGGAGACCCTTTTTTACTGGAAACGAGGCATTACATCTTAGACCTCACTTGTGAGGCTTGTGACAACGCATCTGCGTTTTTATTCTTAATCGAGGATAAATGTAGATGTCTATGAATCACAGCAACCACTTACCATCAGGTGGACTTAGTGATCGTTTGTCAGCCTAATCTATAAAAAAAATTGATGCCTGTAGCTAACTTTAAAGAACTAAAGCTTCCAATACGTCGTCACCTCTGAGTAGTAAGATCGATTGCCTCACAACCTTTAACTATGTTAGTAAGGCTACGGTCTCCTATTAAATGCTATACGCGACGTCCGACTTCAGCGTAAACGTTACGATCGGCGTCTGAACGCCAGGCACAGCGTCAGCGGTCAATACATATCTTACAAACGGACGACATCTAGACTTTCGATCGAGCAACAATTAAGTAGCCGACAGTGCTCGCGTGTGGTTGTGTGTCATATTTGTACATATAACGGATATAAATTCAATACTTTTGGGGGCGCTTGTGTTACTTGAAGAAGAGGCACAAGACGACCGTATATGAAGAAAAATAAATGCAACAAGGCACCGATTATTTATAAAGAGATATGAAGAAGGATGATTCCAGCTATTGATAATAAAGCACTTAAAAGACAGCAATTCTAAATTTACTGAATATTTTCGTATTAATCAGGATCAATTTAAACATAATAGTAATACAGTAACTCGTCTTTTTCTTTATTAAATTTTGTCATTTTGTACTGACGCTAGACACGACCTTCACGCTGCAATGGTTCGAAATAACTAGAGACGCAGCGCAAAGCGTCTTAACGCCGCCTACGACGTCCATACGCCGACATCAGCTTGTGAAAGAGACCACAACAGTACATCGTAACGCGGCGTACGGGGTGACGCTGTAAGCGGCCGATGGCGTTTATAGGAGACCACCGCCTAATAAATAACTATGTATATTGACTCTCTATTACTCTTCGGACCAGAACACGAGTGGCGATATTAAAGAGAGTGTTACCTACATAGACGGATACCTACCACCTTTCTTATATCTATGGTACCACCAGTAACTGTTATTTATTTATTTATATTTTTTATCTTTATTGCATCCTATAAGAAGAAGAATATCCCTATAAGAAAGGATTCAGTGGGCGGATTTAATGTCTATAAGCATTTACGACTTACTGTCATTCAACCCACCGTTTTACCACCCAGATAAATCTACCCGGATCATTATACTGAAGTGGCAATGCCAGGTCAGGCCAGGAAATGGGCAGCAACGTCCTCCTAAATACAAGTACTACATCCGTTCAAGAACTTAATATTTTTATTATAAATGATCTTTCCATTCATTTCCGCACTGTAAAAAGTTTTTTCGTGAAAATATATAGGGAAAGGGAGAGCATGAACGTTAAGGCGGGCAAAACGGACATTTTCTCTATCCGAAATGTAATGCTAAGCAGTGAAAGAAATAGCTCATCATAATTCATAACGCAGTCTCATTTGTTGTGCGCCGATTAGCGATGGGTCGTAATGTGTTTTATATATAACGTAACATTATCGTTATGGTGCAACCGATAACGTTATCATAACTACCCATAATCATAACTATTTTCCATGTAACGTAGGCCTGGGTCGTATCGCGTTTTCTGAGAATCGTATCTAAATCAGATTTCGAGTTTTAATATTTAATATCAAAACTATATTCAGATACTAAGTATTTACAAAGCTTTTTGTTCGTTTTTGACAAGTGTTTCTTTTATTAACGCTATTATTAACGAATTAATTTACATTAAAAACTATGAATTAACAAATCAAGCAAAGTTTTGAAATATAGTAATAATATTCCACCCAAAATTTATTATTGCACTTGTTCCTCAGAGACACAATTAATATTAAATTCAAGTTCAAATTTTGAATTTTGAATGTGACGTTATTTATAAAACACATAACGACCCATCGCCAGCTTCAAAAGCTGAAGGACAAGGCTGTTAATGCAGTTTAATTCTTACACTTTAGGGAACAAGTGTTATTTTTCTATATATGACATATAACCGTATTACTGTGTAGAAATTAATGATAAACGTTGTTCCGTGAGTTTGCACCGATGTGATTTTCATAAATAAAACATGTTTTAAACACTGTTTTCTGTGAATGTATCAAAAAGCGTAGGCAAAGTCAAAGAACATGTTGTAGTGAAATATGTTTGACAGTTTATTGTACATTACATATTTTAACTATATTATATCTTTATAACTACAGAAACAAAATGTTTGAAAACAGATTTGTAGAAATATTGTCATGTTGAAAGATAAGTTAGAATATCTGTTCATAATTTTACACAGTTTTTGTGAGTGCGAACGCCACCATCCACAAAACATGTTGTGTGATTTATTTTATGCGATTTGTTTCAAAACATTACGTGTTGGTTGTTTCTCGGTGCAAACGTACTATACGAAAAAGAAAGAAATAAACTCTTTTCTCGAATTTCGCTTCGCTCACCTACACATTTCAACATGGAGCCCGCTGCAGTTTCGTTCTTATCGTTACGGCATAATATTTGTTTTTATACGTGATGCGAGCGAGTGCATGATGTTATAATATCACGATCGGGCCCGTTGCAAGCCGGTAGCGATCCGGTTCAAAGGTACTCTACGCGTTGCGGATCGTTACAAGAAATAGTTAGTTATGAGTGTAATGCATAACTATCTATACGTTATAAAGTAAATAGACGTTTTCATAACTGTCTACGTTATAATGCTCATACTCAGTGTTGCCAATTTAGCGAATTTATCGCTAGATCTAGCGGCATTTCGTTTTCTACAGCGGCTTAAATTATGTGTCTAGCGACAAAAAATCTCGCGACTATTCTAACAACTTCTAGAATTAAAAAAAAAAAGTATTTTCACTATCTTCATAAAATACGGTAAGGTACCGAATATAGAGGCCCAGAAATCTTTCTTCTCTATATTCGAAACTGCGTTCCGAAATCGAATATTTTTCCGACAACTCTCTGGTTCTCTCTGATTTCGATGATGTTGATACTGTTAGCTGTTAGCTAATGAAAAAAGCAATTGCAGAGGATTTCGATCCTCAATAAAAAGTGCATCTCAAAAATATGGAATACCGTATACCTACTACGTTGCAACATCATGCAAAATCGAGTGGTAGTAAAAATAAAAAGACGCTCGGCAAGTTTAAGCCTGTATTTAATGAAGAACAAGAAAAAACTTAGAAAAACATTTAAGGGATTTAGATGCACTGTTTTACGGTCTGTCTAGAAATAAATTTATGGAATAAGCTGGTGAGTATGCTAAGCGACAAAACATACAAACGCCATTTAAGAATAATATTGCTGGTAAACAGTGGTTTAAAAAATTTCTGAAACGTCATCCCGATACTGTTTTAAGAAGCCCAGAGCAGACGTCGGTAGCCAGATTATCAGCTTTTAACAAACCAGCTGTGACACGTTTTTATAATTTGTTGGAGACCATTGTCGAAGAGCATCATATCTCTCTTAATATGATACTTAACATGGATTAGACAGGTGTGAGGACCTCGTCTACCAAAACACCGAAAGTACTTTCAGTATTCGGTAAGAACCAGGTCGGCATGGTGAGCAGCTTAGAGAGAGGTACTTTGACGACAGTCATATGCTGCTATAGCGCAACAGGGTGTTTCGCACCTCCCCGACTTTTTATTTTTAAAAGAAAAATGTTTCAGTCACGTCTACTAGATGGGGCATGTCTTGGTAGTGAAGGAACCATATCAGATAGTGGGTGGGTAAGCGGAGCAATATTCTTACAGTGGCTAATAGCTTTTGTGACTTATGTGCGCCCTACGAGTGAATATAAGGCTTTATTAATTCTGGATAATCATGAGTCTCGTAAATATTACCCTGCTTTAGAATATGCCAGAGATCATAACGTAATATTTTTGTCCATTCCTCCACACACATCTCATAAGTTACAGCTTGATAGATGTTGCTGTCTATGCACCATTTAAGGTGGCCTTTGAAATTGAGATGAATAAGTTCCAAAAGTTAAATAACTCGCCCTAGATACTGATCTAGGGCGAGTTATTTAACAGTTTCTCCTAACTGAACAAGGCTATTTTAATCAATGACGTATTATATATAGACACGTCATGAACGAACATCGCGGCGCTTAAAAACGGCAAAAATACTAGAACTACTTATACGCGTGAAGAAAGAGAAAGAAAATATGACACCGCACGGCGTCATATTTTCTTTCTCTGTTGCCTGTTGCTTGACTACTAGCTGCATGCGCCGGCCGCCATTAGACGGCGTCGTCGAATAAAATGAAATGAAAATAGGTAGTTTTGTGAACTTACGCATGAAATGACACATTTTTGTCTTTAAATTTTGGGGTATAATTTGTACATCGTTTAAACACACGACGGCATATTTTCTTTATTTTTTGCACAGGTTTACACACACGAATCACGATATAATAAATTAAAAACAAACGTAACGTCGCGCGACAGGTTGGTGCGTGACTAAGCGCGATGTGGCCAATTGGCTTCATTTCATCTTGCCATTTTAGAGTGCGGACAACGTATCTATAAGTTTATGTATCATTGATTTTAATGTACTTTTGTTTACAAGTAGTTGTAATCTTTATTAAGAGTTACAGCAATATCATTTCTGTTGACGGAGGGCCCTGGTGATCCTAAAGCACAGGGCAACCTAGTTTGGGCATCAGTCTGCCACCTAGATCTTATTTAGTTAGTATTTATAGCTGTTATTTAGCTGTATAAGTTTACTATTACTTAGTTTATTGTAATGTACTGATAATATGTGGGAGAAAATAAATAAATACTACTTTACTTACTTATTTCACCTATGACAGCAGATACATTCGCCATGCCACATGGTTCAGAAACACCACCGATTCTGTCCACTATACCACCATATGAAATTTCTCCACCAGCTATGACGACACCACCCATTTTGGCACACCTACACACACACACACACGAGTTTATTCCCTCGGACCCGACTACAACTGTGTTGAAGACTCCAGGAAAGATACAATCTACGCTGACAGCACCACACACTCCCGTTTGTACATTATCTATACCACAAATCATTCATTGTTTTACTACATCCAGTGTTAAAATATTCAAAAAAATTCATCTATTGCCCCAGCAACAGTTTAAAAAACTAAGTAGGGGTAGAAAATTACAGAAATCTGAAATATTAACCAGCACACCCACAAAAACAAACAAACACAGTATACACCTATAAAAACAAACAAAAAACAGTTTTAAAATAAACCTTGGAGCTTCTGTATCTGGATTAAAGAAGTCAACTACCAGCAAGAAAAAAGACTGTTCGAAGTTAAAGATAAAGAGTGCAGAAAAAATAAAACGAGGTAAAGGAAATGAAGAGAAACAATATTATTGTGCAGTGCGTAAGGAGTCGTAATCCCCATAGAAGACTGGATTGAATGTTCTCAATGTCGCGAATGGACGCATGAGAGTTATTCGTCATATTTGGGACATGGTTCCCATTTTTGTGATCTTTGTAGCGATTAGTTTCCGAATGCTAAGGGATATATCCATTTTACCCTCGAAGTATATCCGTTTTACCTACCTTAATAAGGCAAAACGGATACTTCAGAGACTTTAAAAAAAATTAAATGATGATTAAATGATTAAGTAGGTGTTGATTTTCATTTTACTTTTAATTTTATTTTTAAATATTGGGTCCTTACATATGAAATTAGCGTTCTGTCGTACTGGCTACTTTGATCTGAAATATCTCCTCTTTGGTTAAGAATTCCAAATTCAAATTTATAAATTCATTTAGCTCGTACATTTGAGTTTTGAAAACAGTCATTCATCTGTTTTTTCCTCATTATTTTTTTTGGCGTCGCTTATTACCGCACAATGGAAAACATGAAATATCGGTTTATTTACGAGTACGAGTTCCACGAGTGGTACCAATGCTGCAGAAACAGCTCGAATGATTAATGATGTGTACGGCGCTGGTGTCGCAAAATAAAGCACGGTACGTTTTTGGTTTCAACCTTTTTGTTCTGGAAATTTCGACCTTCAGAACCAACCCCGTGCTCGGCCGGAGACCAAAGTGGTAAATGAAGAATTAAAGGCTATTGTTAGAAGCGGATCAATCACAAAGCACTTCAGAGATAACTGCAGGCTTCGGGGTAAGTGATAAAACTGTATTAGGTAATCCACTTGAAGCAAATCGGGAATGTAAAAAAACTTGAACGATGGGTACTTCATGAATTGAGTGAATCGTGCTTGCAAACACGCGTCGACTACAGTGTTACTTTGCTCAACCGACACAAAAATTAAGGATTTTAAATCGAATCATTACTTGTGATGAAAAGTGGATACTTACTGTACGATAATCGGAAGTGCTCGTTGCAATGGCTGAACCCTGGAGACTCAGCCAAATCCTGCCCTAAACGAAAATTGACTCAGAAAAAGTTACTTGTGAGTGTTTGGTGGACTATAGTAGCACCGGTGTCGTTATAGCTTTCTAAAATCTGGTCAAACGATTAGCAGATATCTATTGTCAGCACCTGTAAACCATGAAGGAAGTACGTATGTGTTACGTAATAAAACAAAGTATTACTTAAATATTTGTTAGTTTAATTTATCCACTAAATAAACGAATAAAAACTGTTTATTTATTAGAGTGGCCTTCCATGGTACACCCACCTTATTTACAGAATGAATATCACTTATTTATTTTTTATATTTTACATTAATCAGTTTATATATAAATAAACTAAACTACGGATATTCATAAAAGTAGAAGAATGAAAACTAGAGTTAAAAATGTGCAGAAATTTAGGGAGCAAACCATTGAAGCATTGTTTTGTGTATTTGCATAATTTATTAACCTATAAACTTTATAAACGCAACTTCTCAATTACAATGACATTGTGTACCACATAACTTTACTTTGGTCCCATCTAGCGACTTCAGGTGAGCGAGTTTGCTAGCCCTCATTAAAGTATACATTTGAACTAACTGACTCGTTTGTAATAGTAAAAAATATAAGATATTCAACTATGTTATCGAAGGAACTCTTGATAATAGATTCGTAAGCATTCTAAATTCAAATTGATAAAGAATTGTTGAATATTATTTGCCGTAGTCAAACACATCGCCCAAGTTCACAATTTTCATTGATTGTAACCTTAAAAGGCTCATTATACATGAAAATCTACGGCGGAAAGGCGAGCCAACCCGCCAAATTTGAATTTCCGTACCTCTGTGTGAAAGCAATGCACTGCAATTTTAAACTACTCGAGGAAAAGAGAAAGCGATGTTTTCAAATGTAAGGGTGATTTCACAGAAACCGAAATAAATTTTTTTCACAACACAAATTAAGTAATTAAGGAAAGAAAGACTGTTACCATCAACACGTTATATACGCATTATTAGAAAAGTTTTATTTCATCAAATAATTTAGTCTTAGGTAAAGAGTAAATAATTTTACAAAGTTTATTAACATGAAAACGGACCATTAGTCACTTCCTTATAGTTTATTTTTTATTGTGAATTAAAATTTCAGCTAGATTCAATTGGTAAAACTTTAATCTGATGTGACAATACCTTAGAAATACGAGCGACGATTTAAGCTACTTACATATTTTGCACCATCAAAAGGTATCGTTCGTTTCTGAATAATTTTGAATCGAAAATACGCTTTGGCGTTGAACGCCTTTTGTGCAATCAATATTCAATGTTGGCAGACCTGTACGCCATGTTTGAATTTGGAATCAATCATTTGGAATTCCAAACGAAGACCTTATAGGAAAAGAACGAACAAAATGATTGTTTAAGATACGATAAAAACGAAAAAATGCTTTTAATATTTTATTATAGACGTATTTATTGAGGATGCGATAGCATAAAGTAAAAATAGCAACTTAATGCTGGTGTGTTTTGTATGGTGAGTGACGAAAACCGGCCATTTTTTTTATATGAGAGCGGTCAAACGAGCTTGCGGCTCACCTGATGGTAAGTGGCTACCGCCGCCCATGAAAAACTGCAACACTTAACATATTTTATAGGTCAACACCTTGGAATTGATGATGCCGTGCCGGCCTTTTACAAAGGAGTAGGCTCTTTTCTTGAAGGTCCCTAAGTCTGTAAAAATCGCTGGTGGAAGTCGATTCCACAAGGAAGTCGTGCGAGGAAGAGAATTTCTTGTAAATCGCACAGTAGTGGACTGCCAATCATTCAGGTGGTAAGGATGGTATCTTGAGTTCTGTTGCGACGTGCGATGGTGAAATTGAGCCAGTGGAATTAGTCCGAACAATTCATCTGAGCAAATACAATACTATAAGCCATACCCGTGGTAAATACAGCGGAATTCGCAAAGAGATACGGTATCTCTTCGCAGCGCTAGTGAGTCAAATCGATCTGAAAGCGCTCGGTTGCCAACGATTCGAACTGCTCTGCGCTGGATGCGATCAAATCGAAGGAGCTGGCACTGGGGAGCCCGGCCCAAAGATGGGAACAGTATTCTATATAAGGCCCAAAGCTGGCTTGGTCGTCTCCAGGTGGTAGTGGGGGGGGGGGGGGGGGGGGTTAAGATTCGCGGGAAGTCTCTGATGTCGCAGAAGTCTACGGTTAGCGTGGTAGGGATCACCATGGTTTTATCCAGTTTATCCCCGTATAGTTTTATCCCCGTGCAGTGTTAGTGCAGTGACAGCGATCAGAATTTTCGAGGGGGGAGGGGCCCCGTCAAAATAATACGGGGCAATCTGAGCACCCAAGCTCAGGAAGAGAAGGGATGGGCTGATGGAAGGCTTGTGCGTGGATGCTCAGCGAGGGATTCTCCATTACCAGGGATGCTGGTACCTTCCTGCGGTAGTGTTTTATTTTTAAATTCCACTACCATGTTACGAGGCCTCCTCCAAACTTGAAATAGGCTTGATGTACACGGAGCGGAGGCCACAAAATTATTTATTTTTAATTCATGCTAAAATTGAAGCTTTTTTGCAAAAAATTACAATAGATACTCATACTCTTTACTGCATTTCTAATAGATTAGTCTGTGAGGAATAAGAGAACACCAAAAACGTAACGATTTCATTAATTTGCAGCAGTGGTGTTCATGAAAGTACAGTAAGGTCAATTAAAAAATTCACATTTTTGGCACCACTTAAAATATTTTTTTGTATTTTTATTTGAGCGTCTGATATCTGTACTATTAGGCGCTCCAGGATTATCCGTTCTTTCTGGGACACATTGTATATAACCAAGTGAAACGCAGAAGCAAAACTTCTACTTCACGCTGGTAAGGTCGTGGTACTTCAACGGTGCGAGCTGGCCCATCCGTGCAACAGCCAATGCTGCCGCGTGGCTCTACCACTGTTTCTTGTTGGTAGCGAGCCATTCCATCTTAGTTCTGAGTGGTGACAACGCATCGGCATTTTGCCATTTTACAGGTGGACTACGTGTTCGATAACCAGCCTTCTATAAAAAAATAAACTAGAAGCGCCAATTCACTTGCCAAGCTTGGCGGCTACTGCAATTTATTTATCTTCTTAGATCTTTTTCTATTAGTGTCTTAGTATGGGTTGGCAAAAAGAACATTGACAATTCACAGTTGGTTTAAAAAAAAAACAAATAAAGCTATAGATCATAAAATATATGTATTTTCAAATGCAATAAAGCACAAACACCTGATAAGTAATTGATACGATTATACGGTCTCGACGCTGGAAATGTACAAACTTGAGCAAATCTGTATTTGCGAGGGGATAAACTGTTGGGACAATCGTCGGGACACTCGAACGAGGTGAGTCCGCCGGCTCTTGAAGAGGTTAGTGGGGACATTTACAATAGACGATTATATTTTTAAACTAAGCAATAAATAAACGTTTTCTTATCGTGGGTGCGCGGCGTTGGAGAATAATGGAAATGTCTAAAAATCTTATAGCTTCGGATAATCTGGTGTACCTGTATTTTTACACCAGTCAGATCGGCGACTGGCAGTATGATTAAAGTAGCGCGACACCTTGTACCTCCTTAAAATAAAAAAACCGGCCAAGAGCGTGTCGGGCCACGCTCAGTGTAGGGTTCCGTAGTTTCCCGTCCGTCACAATAAGTGTTCCCACTTATGAGTTTAAAGGTGGGTATCCATTATGTTCGCGCTCCAGCAGCGCTCCGCGCTCCTGCAACTGCTCCCGGTAGTGGGTACGTTGTTTCCATCCAAGTTCAAAATTATTTTCCTAGAAAGTCCTTATAAAGTTCTACTTTTCAGATTTTTTTCATATTTTCTAAACTTATGGTTCAAAAGTTAGAGGGGGGGGGGGCACACATTGTTTTTTACTTTTGGAGCGATTGTTTCCGAAATTATTGACATTATCAAAAAATGATTTTAGTAAACCCGTATTCATTTTTAAATACCTTTCCAACAATATATCACACGTTTGGGTTGAAATTAAAAAAAAATCACTTCCCACTTTACATATAGGGGGGCTACCCTAATAAAACATTTTATTCCAATTTTTATTTTACCACTTTGTCGGCGTGATTGATACACATATTGGTACCAAATTTCAGCTTTCTACTGCTAACGGTCACAGAGATTAAGCGAGGACGGACAGACGGACAGACAGACATGGCGAAACTATAAGGGTTCCTAGTTGACTACGGAACCCTAAAAAAGGCCAATGTCTAGGAATAGATTTTTCGGGCTGATGATGAAGAAGATAAAGAAGAAGACGACGATTTTACGTTAAGAAATAAATAGACAAATGATCATGAAAATTATGTTATGCTAGTTAAATTCAAATTCACGGTGTAGCAACCGAACTGTAACCGCTTAAGAATGAAAATCCATTTTTTAATTTTTGCTGTAAAATATACTGGCTGAGAAGAAACTGCACGCTAAAGAAAATATGTGAAAAGCGTAAAAAGAGGAAAGAAGCACGCTCTCGGTTGCTTTTATAGAGCAACACTGGTCAAGTTGAAATCTTGTTGAAGTCTTAACACAACCTGTTATTATATACCGAACATAGGTTGTTATTTTACTGCTGGGGTTTTCAATCCATTCTATTCATCCATCGAATCCATTCACCTATCGAAAGTCCACTGCTGAACCTTTGTTCAGGGAAGACCTTTGTCTTCCCCTAGGAATAACAAAAAACACGGCTCTGAATCAATTGCATTGACTTCCTGCATCTCTTACGACATCGTCACTCCATCTAGAGGGAGGGGGAGGAGCTCACACCTCGCTTAAGGGTTCTAGGCTGCCACTCAAAAACCCTTATCCATCAGCTGTCGGTTCTTCGAGCTATATGGCCGTCCTATTGCCATTTTACTTACTGATCCGTTGGGATATGACGTTTACACTGTTGCTGTATTATCGTTGAATAACGCAAATGGAGTGGAATAATCTGCCAGTTTCTGTGTTTTCACAATTACAGAGGATTTTTGTGATTTTATGAAGCAAATGTCTGCTTATGTCTTTGAGTATTCCAACCAACGCTTATGTGAACCATTAGTACACACGATTCAAGTGTTCCAATAATAATAAAACTTCAAGCAATTTTGTACAATTAGGCGCCTTAAAATAATATCGTCATCGAATGACCGCTAGTTAAGCTGTCGACAGTATCTCCCAAAAACTTTGAATGTTACGCATCTACATATTGGGTCCGATTGCGTTTCTTTGGCGCACTTAAATAATGCCGAATAATAGACTTAAATTAGTCTAAAATTCGTACTAATATTATTGCTATTGCGTTTGTTAATTAATTACGTCCACAACACTATTTATGTCCAATTCGGACTTAAATTATGTCTACGCATGTCTTTTGCTATTGCGTTTCTGACAATTTGACAGTTCGTTGGCTTTAAATGAACTTATACGTCTAGGAAGTGTTATTCTTTAAGTTCGCACCTATTTAGTCCGTACGTAAGCTAAGTTTCTTCAGAAAATAGTGAAAAATGTTTCCTTATGGCTGGGCTATCATTCAAAGAAGACACAATAAAGAACGGCAACGGTATGAGTACGAAATTTATATTATAGAAACTGCTTTTCTTGCATACGGTAGGTATAAGCATAACATAACCTAACTTTTTTCGTTGTAGGGCTGCGAGAAGGATAGCGCATCGCCATATTCGGGACCATTCCAACCCTTTCGACGTGCCTGCAGAGGTTTTTACCAAATTATACAGGCTCTCCAAAAGAACTGCGCATTTTTTAGTGGAGTGTCTTCACCAGAATTTAAATCGACAAAGGCAGCACGGAATTCCTGTGCATATCAAAGTTTTGGCTTCACTCCATTTCTTTGGACATGGCGGCTACCAAACAACGGTTGGGCAGGGGCAGTATTTAGGTTTAAGTCAGCCATCTGTAAGCAAATGCTTACAAGAAGTTGCTGATGCAATTATAACTGTTTTATTGAACGGTATGGTGCTATTTCCAGAGACTGAAGAGGAAAGGGCAGAAAATAAACAGAGGTTTTTACAGATAGCTGGGTTTCCTTCAGTCTTGGGTTTGATAGACTGTAGTCAAATCTCCATTGTTCGCCCAAAAGACACAGCACTTGTGCCAGCGAGATTATTTTTTAATCGCAAAGGCTTTTATAGTCTTAATTGCCAATTTGTATGTAATGCAAAGATGGAAATAATTCATTTCAATGCCACTTTTCCTGGATCAACACATGATGCAGCGGTCTGGCAAGGATCCAGTTTGAGCCAATTATTGGAAACCAATTATGTTAACGGAGTTTCAGCTGGTGAATGGCTTCTAGGAGACTCTGGATATGCCCAACTGCCTTGGCTGATGACCCCGTATGCTGATGCGGATGAAAATACACCTGAGGCTAGATATAATTTAGGGCATACCAAAACGAGGGTTCTTATTGAAAAATGTTTTGGAGTAATGAAAACACGATTTAGATGCATTCACAAGCACAGGATGTTGCATTATAACCCCGTGAAGGCATCTAAAATAATAGCAGCTGTAGTTGTTCTCCATAACGTGGCAATTAAGAGAAATGAACCTTTACCAGATGAATTGGAACTCGAAGACAGATTGTGGCCAGCAGATGATCCTCCCAGGGATATGAATTTTTTAAGTGTGGCAAGAAATATTCGAAATAACATCACAAGACAATACTTTGCATGATGTGTTTTA
This sequence comes from Parnassius smintheus behrii, assembly GCA_036936625.1. Taxonomy (NCBI): domain Eukaryota; kingdom Metazoa; phylum Arthropoda; class Insecta; order Lepidoptera; family Papilionidae; genus Parnassius; species Parnassius smintheus. Next base: position 52,591,152 of record JAUPFT010000007.1, read on the forward strand.
ATTAAAGATTTAAATTAAAGAATTAATAATAAAACTACTAAATATAAAACTTAATTTCGAAAAAATTGTTTATTTATTTTTATTGATCGCTTCGACGAACATGGTAGCGGCACGCATTATGCAATCGCCAAGATACCGAGCGGCCTCTGTCTGCGCATTGGCGAGCGCCATCTGCGCTTGGGCTCCCTCCCTTAAAGCCGCTATCATGGCATCTTCTTGCGGGGTGGCTGAATCGGCTGGCGGCACGAGCGTACGGGGCGTTGCTCAACGCGCGTTGCGGCGCTCGAGGCGCGGAGTGTTGCGCACCACGCCGTCCTCCAGTCTCTGTTCAGGGGTTGAGGCCACGATGTGTTCACGACTGCAACTGATCGTCGCCAGATCCCTATTTGCCGCTGGCATCATCAACGCGTCTACCGCAATACGACCAACGCGAGATGCTGTCGGTATTGATGACGCGTCCGTCGCCATTGAAGTGACGACAGTCGCCCCATCGTGACTCGCCGTCGGTGTCAACGCGTCCACCATAGCCGCTTCCTTCGGGGGCTCTTCTTCAGTGTCTGAATGTATATCCTGCATAGTACAATTACAAGGATAAATTCATACAATTGCACCACTATGAAGTCAATTTCAGAATACCATTATGCATAAAACTCTTTTTAACATGACTTCAGTATTTATTACTCATACCATTAATAATGCGGTTATTCTATAATTACCAAAATTGACCATAACGCTTAATGAAAACTACATCAAAATCTAATCAGTAGAACTCAAGTCATAATAAGGGCACTGTTTAAACTTATTTATAAAACTAACAAATCTTATTTATATGTATATAATAATGTTGTTGTGAATAGGTAAAATATACTCACAACTGTTACTGCGTCTAAAATCAACGTCTGCTTGGGCTTTGGCAGTTGAGTATCATCCAAAACCTGTAGTCAAAATAAAATCAACTTAACATCAGACCATTACTGGTAATAAATTCACGACTACTACAAGCATTGCCATAACACACTCACCATAACTATGTTTTGTTTAACATAAGGATCCGGAACATCAACAATGGGCTGTGGAGTCCCTGGGACAATAATAATACCCTGTAAGAAATTTACAAGTCAAGGATCAAGGTTTTCCGTACATATTATAAAAGGACATCTTTATAATATTAATGCTAAGTAATGTATGTAGTTTTCAAAATTGACACAATTGTGGTGATTGATGCAATCATGAAAAAATAAGTAAATCTAATATAGAGCTTACAAAAAACTAATGCCAATAACTTACAGCTTCCACAGCTCCAGGCAATCCATATATAGTTGATGTCCCCTCTATATTTATTGTTTTTTTCTCCAGTTCTGTCAAGCAGATATCTGCAGGAGGACCACCTCCAGTCCTTTGCATAGATGCACGCTGTGTGCGCATCTTAGCCTTCGCCCTGCGTGCTAATAACTTGTATGTCTTACGAACACCTCCCATTCCATTGAGGGCTTCTGTCAGTTCAGTCCACAATCTTTTGGTAGCCGGCAACTGACAATTTCCTGTTGATAAATAAAAACAAATGAAGTATAGGTAAGTATGAAAACATCACGTTTTATTGGATGCCAATTATTTATATTATATGTTATTTTATAATTTAACGTGAATAAATGATTGTAAATGTAATAACAAACGTTGCAATGCGATATGACTACCAAACTGAATTTACACAGGAATGCTTGTAGATAGGACAAGTTAGAGTGCAATTATATGATTATGATCAAATTTAAAATGAACTTGCTATTCTGTAAATAGATGGATGGATGAGTAGGGTAAATCGATAGATTAAAATATAACAATTTACACTACTAAAACAAAAATTCACATGAAATATTTTGTAAACATACCATTAACCGTTTCCGGATTCCTCATCAAGAAGTTTAATAAATATTGTTGCTGTTCTTTCTTCATTCTTGGCTTCTTTGTATCCATATTTATTAAAATTTCTATAATTCTTGCGAAAACTCACACAAAAAATAACCACAACAGACTTGACAACTTGACAGACTAGTGGTGTGGTGTTGCCATTTGCGGCGGCAAACGAACGTAATTATGTCCATTTCCATATACGTAGAATTAAGTTCAAATTTAGTGACGTGAACTTATTTTAACAGAAACGTAATAGCTTTAGGTTAAGGACATGAACATATTTAATGAAATTTTAGTCCGTCATTATTTAGGTTCGAAAAGAAACGCAATCGGACCCATTGTGTAGATTTTAAGAAACAAAATAGAATAGACTGTATATAGGGCATAGTTGCCTTGCTTTAAAAAAATACATATTTTAAGTACGTAGTACTTTGGTTTAATACTCAAAGGTAGTACTATTATTAATTCTGTGGTTTAAGTTACGATCGTAATGTGTAAAAATTTTCAAATCCCGCATTAATAAGCAATCCACGCGTCGCAAACGAGTGCGGCTAACGTGGACGAATCTTTTCGCTCGATTGTTCGAATCTTGGACTTAGCGATCGACTGCTGCCCGTTGCCAAGTGATAAACTGCTTACATAATGCGCACTCCATTCTGCGGACAAATTAGCAGAGCTTTCGACTTGTTTGGAGTCGGCTTTAAGTTGTTCTATGTGTTTATTTGTAAAAATACGAAAAGATTATTTGTATAAAGATTGTCTGCAGTTTATAAAAGCTTCCCTTATTTAGAATAACATTTAATCTATATATTTTATTATAATAATATTAACTAATAAATCTGTAATGACTAAATAATCACGTATGATTTATTTATTAATAATATAATAAAATAATAAAATATTTGGAATAAATTAACATTTTTTATCTCTCACCACATCCACGGGTGGATATGATATAGGGGATTATATTGCGCCGCCACTATTCGGCGATTATTATTGAAAAATATTAGTAATTTAAAAATATTACATACAAAAATTAATTAAAAATAATAACTAGCCGTGGCAGCTCAGGGTCCAAGCTAATTACTAGTATAGTTGTAGCACGAATGTGTCGGCTCGACCGGGGAAGGACCACGCTCTCACAGAATACCAGCGTAAAATAGTACCTTAGTGCTGCTATGTTTCGTATGGTGAGAGTAGAGAACCGTAGACCCTTTTTACTGCAAATGAGGCATTCCATCCTAGTCCTCACGGGTGACAACGCATCTGCATTTTGATTCGTAATCGAGGATACAAGTAGATGTCTATAGCCCACAGCAACCACTTATCACCAGGTGGACTGTGTGCTCGTTTGTCACCGTATCCTATATAAAAAAGCGCTTGCTTTTCGAGCTTTTCGAAGTAGGCAAGTAACCCGGGTTCGATACCCGCCGGCACCAATGAAATTGTTAATTGCAATTTTAAGGGTTGATTTAACACGTGCTCGGCGGTGAAAGTAAATATCGCATCGTGAGAAAATTTGCGTGACTGAGAAATAAGGAAAAAAATAATGTGAAGACATGTGAAGTTCGTCAACACGCATTAGGGCAGCGCGGCGGACGTTTATTTGCTCTAAAACCCTGTCAGAAATGAGAAGAGGCCTGTGCGTGATCTTTGGCATTTTTTTTTCTTATACTCATTTCACGCAAGTATTCCATCTTATGTCGTTTATCCTGTGTCATTTTTCATACATAAATTGTACATGGACATCACTTAAACATAGAACTGAAAAAAATATCAGCTGAAAATTGATTTTTAATGATAAACCAGATTAAATGTGAGAGAGTCGTTCGAAATTGTCAAAAAGTCTACCCAACCCGCTTCGCGTTTGAGGTTTGGAACAATCAATGAATGATTGATGAATGAATTGTTTACTTAGCAAATCCAAATTCGAAATGTAATTTTTATAGTGTCCATTTTAGTAATTTATATCTTATCTGTAAGGTTAAATCTAATCGTTCGTTTTTCTAACATTGTTTAAAAATATGCATGTCAATAACATCATTCATTATATAAATTAAATATACTTAAATAATAGCACAGTATTCACACTTCACACGCAATCAACCTCAAACTCATAACTTGTGTTTTAACAAAAATAAAACTTAACTAGTGGCTAAGTTAATGGCCACTAAAACACACGTTTTTTTTAATTAAAAAAAAACAGACTCGATTATATATAATCTGATGTATCAACAATATCAATTCATAAGCTTGTAACTAAGAATTTGTGCCACTTGACCTGGCAGTGATTCTATCAAACTAGCTACCTCCCAATCACAAGTGTTAAACTTCCCACCGAAACAAGCCGTCGACTTATTATTAATAATGTTTTTTTACCGAAGAATTAAAACCTTTATCTGATTATCTGTTATCGAAATATAAAATAAATAAAATAATTTTCGTCCTCGCGTAAGCCGATTTATTTTGTTTTACGCTGTGATGCGTTTGTATGAAATGTCATTTTTGTTCCCTTTTATCTGTGGGTTTTTATTTGTTGTTTCATTTATAACTACACAGAGTAAATAACTATTTTAAAAACGGCATGCTCCGCACTTAAGTCTTACAACATGTTTTTTCATATTATATTAGTACCTACATGGATGGTTAAGTGATCTAATTTTTTTTAGGTAAGTACTCAAAAAAAAAAAACTGAATAATCGTAAATAAGCATATTTAGTTTGCACAAATGCACTATTTCTTCCACAAGGCCTGTTATATGTTTAAAGGTGGCTCTTCACGTTGGCCAATAGGTGTTTGGCATCGTAGCTGAAGGAAGCTGAGGATGAATCGATTTAGATGTAGTTTTTTTGCGTTCGAATTTTGACTGGATTGAGAGTGTTTTTAGCTATGATTCAACAAAATCTTTTCAACCGTTTAAATACAATCAGCTTGTTTCATTCAGGGGGTATTAAATTTTTAATTTAAGCTAGAGTGGACTTTTTCAGTAAAATACAATACAAAACCAAAATAAGTTACATTAATAACAAAATAAGAATTATTTATTATTTTTTTATCTTCAGTGTCATTTAAAAGTGAGATCTAGAAATTATGTAAAAATATTGACTATTAATAATAATAACAATTTATTAAAAACTTTAACTTGTAGTACCTACATATAAAATATTACATGAGATAGCTATAAAATTAGGTGAAAAAGAAAACACTAGTGAGCGTGACGTGACGCACATTGCCTTACATACAGGGTTGGCCACAAGAGAATAAAATAAGATATGATTTAAATTTATTAATGAATAATTTATCATGTAACAATAATTTAAATTTGACATTTAATTGTAACAATTATACCAATAGAATTAATTTAATAGATATTAATAATTTAATTAAGAAATTTTTGACTACAGATAGGTATTACCTATCCAAATATAATTTAAGACAGATAGCAAATGTGCTATCTTATTATTTATATATTAACTCAGCCAAGGACTTGGCTACCCAGACATCTGCTCCTATTGAGCAGCATAATGATTTGACATGTAATTTGGAATCCGTTCCAAGTAATTTAAATTAGAAAATGAGACAATAGAGGTAATCTCTAGCAATTATAATAATTTAAATAGTTTAGAATGTAGCTTACAAATCCCTAATAGTTGCAATTGTATAACTCCACAAAATGATATTAAAAATTGTTTACACCTGGTGCATCAGAATATACAAGGCATGATAGGCAAAGAGCTAGAAATTGAATTGTTTTTAAATAGCAACAATATTCATATTTTATGTATTACTGAACATTGGTTAAAAGCTCATAATTTAATGTTTAACTTTAGTAATCACCAGGTGCTCAGTTCTTTCAATAGAGAAACGATTTTAAGAGGTGGCTCCTTAATTTTAGCTAGTAAATTATTATCATATAAAGAACGTAAAGATATTGTGAGCCTCTCTGTTGAGCGAACTGTAGAAATGGCATGTGTTGAGTTTGAGCACCTCATTGTTGTGAGCGTTTACAGACCCCAGAGGAAGTTTTCGCTAAGCTTAATAAACAGAATAAATCTGTTGTAATATGTGGAGACTTTAATATCAATCTCCTAGAAGCTTCCTCCACTAATATTAAATTTAGATCATTGTTTAAATCCTATGGTCTTTTTAATTTATTTTTGGAGCCAACACGTATTGCTGAATCTAGTGCAACATGTATAGATAACATTTTTACAAATGCTAAGCCGTTCAATAAATGTATTATTCAAAAATTGAGCTCTGATCACTGTGGACAATTTGTTTCATTACCTTATGTTCACAAAAAGCAAGTAGATAAAAAAGTAGTGTTTGTTCCAGTAAATGCACATCGCTTGGAGAAGTTTAGAAGTAACATAGTAAAAAAACTTCCATTACTTTCATATCAAAATAATCCAAATTTTTTGTATGCAAAATTATTTAAGCTCATTTGCAATGAATTTAATAACACTTTTACTTCTAAAACATTCTCCTTGAATAATCGTAAAGCATTTAATGAATGGGCGACGGTAGGAGTCCATAAGAGTAGACAAAGGTTATATGAACTTTACAATGAAAGGTCATATAATCCTAGCGTCGAATTTAGGGAATATGTAAAAAAATATTCCAAAATATTTAAAAGAGTGTGCTCCTTAGCCAAGTCATTGTATTTAAGCAACAAAATAAAGACTGCTTCTAATAAAATTAAAATGACATGGAGTATAATTAATAGTGAAACTGGTAAGGTCAACTCTCGCAATTCAAACTACCAGTTAAGTTTTAACAATAAATTAACTAAATCAGATCAGGACGTTGCAATGGTTTTTGAGAAATATTTTACTGATATTCCGATCTTAACCACTAAGTCACTGAATTCTTCTCCTACCGTCGCCGAATCATTACTTAAACAAAATGTAAATGTATGTACAAAGAATTTTACATTTCATAAAGTTTCATCAAAAGATATTGTAAAATATTTTAAGACTATTGATATTAAGAGAACCGCCGATCTGTGGGGGATTTCTGTTGAAGTTATTGCGTCTATAATAGATACAATCGCACCTCAACTATCTATTATTTTTAATAGTAGTATCAAATCTGGTGTGTTTCCTGATTTAATGAAGCATAGTAAAGTAATACCTTTATTTAAATCTGGTAGTACATTGGACCCCTCTAATTTTAGACCTATTTCTGTACTGCCAACACTTAGTAAAATTTTTGAAAAAATTATTCTTGATCAATTGTTAATTTTTTTTAATGTAAATAAATTACTTCATAAAAATCAATTTGGTTTCACAAGGGGTCGCTCGACAACTGATGCTGGTGTTGAGCTGATTAAATATATATTTAATGCATGGGAGAATTCACACGATGCCTTGGGTTTGTTCTGTGACCTATCCAAGGCCTTTGATTGTGTTCACCATGAAACATTAATCAGGAAACTTCAACACTACGGTGTAAGAAATGATGCTCTTAAATTAATTATTTCATATTTAAGTGACAGAACACAAAAAGTTGTTATTAATAGTATGAGTTCTTCCGGGTCGATTGTACAAATGGGCGTTCCTCAGGGCTCAATTCTTGGCCCCTTTCTGTTTCTTGTATATATTAATGACTTACCTTACATAGTAGGGGATAACCATGATATAGTATTATCTGCTGATGATACTTCATTAATTTTCAAATTAAAATGACAGTTATTAAATTACGACGAAGTAAATAATGCTATAGCTAAGTTAGTCAATTGGTTTAATGTTAATAATTTGCATTTGAATGGAACTAAAACTAAATGTATGAAATTCGTAACTCCTAATGTTAAACATGTCAATACTAATGTAATTTTAAATGGGGAGGAGCTGAGTCTTGTCGATACCACCATTTTTCTTGGAATCACACTGGACGCAAAGCTTCAATGGCTCCCCCATATATCAAAACTAGCTAGCAGACTTAGTTCTGCAGCATATGCTGTAAAAAAGATTAGAACTCTTACCAGTGTTGAAACAGCTAGAATAGTTTACTTCAGTTATTTCCATAGCATTATGTCGTATGGTATTTTGCTATGGGGACACGCGACTGACACTGAAATTATATTTATTTTACAGAAGAGGGCCATTCGAGCAATATATAATTTAAAACCAAAAGAGTCACTGAGACAAAAATTTAAAGAAATTAATATATTAACTCTGGCCTCTCAATAAATTTATGAAAATGTAATGTACGTACACAAAAATAAAAGTAGTTTTGCGAAAATAAGTGATATTCATTCTGTAAATACTAGGAACAGACACAAGCTGGTAGTACCTGTTACTCGACTCCACCGAGTCAGTAATTCATTCTTGGGGCGATGTATACGCTTTTACAACAAAATCCCAGAAAATATACAAAATTTGTCATACACAAAGTTCAAAAATGTTATTAAACTAAGTTTGTATAAAAAGGGTTATTATAATATTAAGGAATTTATAGATGATAATAACCCCTGGGAAGGGTGATCGCTACCAAGCTATTTCTAATTTATCTTGTGTTGTTGATTGTAAACATGATTGTAAGCTATTATTAAAAAAAAAAGTCCCGCTGGGTTTCTTGCTGGTTCTTCCCAGGACAGAGGTTTTTTTTTGCGAACCAGTGGTAAATTAAAAAAGTGACGTTCAATAAGTATTTTTATAATCTACATTGAATAAAAAAGTTTCTATTCTATTCTATTCTATTCTATTCTATTCTCGTGACGTATTGTTCTCCTTGCTAGACTAAAAAATAGCCTATACTAAGGAGATTCAGTCCCTCAGTCCTTACAAAAGTGATCGAAAAGCAAAAATAATTTTAAAAATAAGTTACACTGACCTATTTCACAATATTTTTTTATTTTTCTTCATCAAATGTGGAAAATGCCATTACTATATAAAGTTACAGTCAATATACGTACCATAGCTGGGCACAGGCCTCCTCTCACTTCTGAGAGGGCAGGAAATTGTCCGCCGCGCTGCCCCAATGCGTGATGGTGAGCCTCCCATGTCTTCGAAATATTTTTTTATCTTATCTCTCAGACCTGCAGGTTTCCTCACGGTATTTTCCTTTACCGCCGAACACGTTGTAAATATTATATATTGTACAGTAAGTTTTTTCTTTTTTTAGCTTCAGTGCCAAAAGTCGATATTTGTATTTACGTATGTATTTATATAATATGGATATCTTTAAATAGCCTGTTTTCTAACATACTGACAAAAAATAAAAACAAAATAGTTTTAGAAAAGAAAATGATATATTCTTTTTAAAAAACGACTACTGAAACCGGTGACAGGAAGCTCCGTCTTTAAGGTATAAGGTGTGAACACTAATCGACCTAAAAAATAATGATCGAGGCGAATTCTTCCAATTTGGGAGGGTTTAAAGAGATTAAAATATTCTATGTTGAACAGTAAAGCATGGTATCATGAGCGATCAACACAGAGCCACTATAAACATATTTTAAAGTGTTATAATTATGGACAATTAAATTTGACAACGAATCAGCTAAGGTAGAAATGGCGTGGCCTTTTCATTATATGTTAGGGATATAGCTCTAGCTGCCAGGCCCGTATATTACAACTAGCATGTTTACCGCAGAGGAAAATCTACGAAAACAGCCCTAATCAGTATTATTGACAGGGTCTAAAAAGCACTGGAGGATAAGGGAATAGCTCTTTGTGCCTTTCTAGATATTGAGGGCGCCATCGACAGTAGCCCCACATCACTACTGATTAAGGTCCAGGCATCTAATAATGTTGACCCAAGAACCATCAGTTGGATGGGTATAATTAGAAGAACCGACGACCGATGGAAAAGAAAGAGTTTCGAATGGCCGCCACGTACCGGTAAGCGTTTGTATGATGGACCATGACATGTAGTAACGACATGGTGAGGCATACAGTTAGTCGATGGATACAGGTGGTTCAGGAACGTGCTTTGTAACGTTCCTCGGGCAAAGGCTATGTCCAGCAGTAGGTTTGTGAATTTTATTTGACATTAACAGTGGAATCTTAAATAAAATTGGTGTCACGGATTTTATCGCGTTGAATTTTATTTGTTTTTAATAAGCGCTGTTTCGGGTGCCTTATTGCAGCGCCCATGGTCACGAGAGAACTGAGTTTTTTGACGTTCTGATGTCAAAGTTAATCCGAATCACCTTCAGCTTTCTTTTTATTGGTTAAATGTAAGCAATCCTTAACCCTCGGCATGCCTGGTGGAAAAAAGTTACATGGCGTGCCTGATGGGTCTGTGAGACCTAAATTTTAAATATTTTTTTCTCCTACAAATTGATATCAATGTAGTATAGTTTTTGATTTTATAATAAAATTAAACATGTTTTTTAGGATTTCAAATAAAATACGTGTTCAAATTAATAATATTTTAATAGAATTTTTAATTAAACTTTTACCTCGTTTTTTAACGTATAATTAATCATCTTATTTTCATAAACATGCAAAATCAACTAAAACAAAAGAAATCACAATCAAACTTTGGGGATCATAAGGCACATATGGTTATCTTATATTCTAATTTAGATGAGATTCTATCAATGCGATACCCAGATCTTTGATAAAATTTCTGCGATTGTTTTTGATATCAGGAAAGTTCAGCATTTGAATAATTTTTGCATTTATACCTGCAGAGTTCAGCAACCAGAAAAACAGAGTGAGCGGCCATCTTCTGGAGTTTCTTGATACATCATAAGATCTAATAAGCTTGTCAACGTTGTCAACACCACATTCCGTTTTGTTATAGAATGTATATTATATATAACTGCTGGTTTTTGCTTCTCACCTGATTGCAGGTCGATTTCCATATCATGATGGAGAGATGACAGCAGGAACCCTTTTTTTCTAGGTTTTGGGACGTATGATACTAAAGTCATATCTTTTTGAAATCCGAACTATGATGAATACATTGTTGAATTTGTTTTGAATTTTTCAGGTATGCAAGTTTTGTTTTTTGATTTCATTGTACCGACAGCGGTTAGCTTATGATGATTTAGCAAGTGTTCATATATTGGATAGCTCGTAAACCAGTTGTCCATCGTGATATTTCTCCCTGACTGAGAAACTGGCGCGACGAGACGATGGACTACATCGTGAGGCTTATTGCTGACCTTATAAGATCCCTCTGGTTGCTCGCCTAAATAAATCTCCAAATTCAGAGAGTAGAATGTTTGGGCATCTACGAGCGCAAATATCTTTATTCCATATTTACCTAGTTTATTTGGCAAATGTTGGCGAAATTTGCAGCGACCACGGAAAGCTACAAGCTCTTCATCTAGAGTCAAATTTTCAAAGGACATGTAGTGTAGTTGGCATCTGCTAACGAATTCTTCGAACAGTTTCCTGAACGGAGCTAGTCTGTCCTGTGACAGTCTTTCTTGACGTGTATCAACATCATCAAATCGCAAATGATTGACAATAAAAACGAATCTTCTCAAGCTAACTGTCATAGCAAAAATTGGAATACCAGTTCCATCATTACACCACAAGTCTTGTAAATTCTGCCTTGCAGATTTATATAATCCCGCAAGGTAAATTAGACCAATTATAGCCTTCAGCTCATCCATACCCACTTCTGCATAAGCGTAGTCATTTGAAGTGTTCAGACCAAGTCTCGTTCTTCGGATTCTCACATTTGTATGAATTAGTATATCCAGCAACATCGACTCGCCCACAAAAAGATTGAAACACTCTAAAGGAGTTTTTGCATCTCTCGCTAATACTTTGACACCCGGTGTTCCAGTTACTATATTTTCACTACGTGTTCAAACGTTTGATCTAGCTGGAATTTTGTGCCACAAAGTTCCGTCTTTACCTTTGTAAGTTCTTCCTGAGGGCCGCGAAGTTAACTCTGACAGTGGCACGTCCATTTCGGAATCTGAAGAGTTCTCATCATTAACTATTTTTAAGAGGTCTTCCTCCGAATCGATCGAGTCGGTTTTATGAGTTTCTTCTGTAACCTCATCAGACTCTTCGTCGCTGGAGTCGAATACAATATCATTTTCGTGATCTTCATCCACCTCTTCGAGTAGCAAACTAACGATTTCCCTGTCCTGTAAGGACCTCTCCATTTTGAACTGTAAAGAATATGATACTATAAAGTTGAATTCCAAACAAAATAAAGAACTTTATGAATAAAATACATCAAATTCGTAAAAACACAAATTAAAACAATAATAATCCCGAGTATTATATATAAAATACGTTACCATTTAAAATATTATGTTTATTTTTAACAAATTAACGACACAAAACCACTAATAGCAACAAATGAATAATGATTTCTTAAATTTACGCGAACACTACACATTGAATAAAACTATTATTTACGGATTTTATCGCGTTTAATTACTTTAATTTATTTTTATTATTATCCCGACGTTTCGGGTGCTTTACAGCACCCATGGTTGCTGTAATGCACCCGAAACGTCGTTTGTATGGTCACGGGAGGAACTGAGACGTTTGACGTCCCAATGTTATAGTTATCCCGGCTACCTTCAGTTTTTGAATATTAACTTTTGTTTCGGTCTCCGCAGAACGAGCTTACAGTATCTTGAAGTATTGCAGTGGTATGTTTGAGTTTGGGTTTAATTTTGTTAATTATAGGATCCCAAGCAGATGGCAGCACCCATCCATCTTCTCTACTGAAATTAGGATGGTTCTTAATTTCAATATCCTCACGTATCATTCTTGGTAGAAATCGGTGTTCTTTTGCGGAGGATTTGTGGAGTGACTAAATCCTACCAATGCTATAAAATCCCTATACATAGTTTTATTAAATGTGTAATGTTCGCGTAAATTTAAGAAATCATTATGTAAGCAACCTTTATTGACCCGTGTGGTGGTACTAGAAGAGAATTCATTAAACCATTTCGTCCTTGAGTGGCATAAGAGCTGACTATAGTATAAGCCCAGAAAATGTTATGGCTTTCGGAAGATGGAGGTATGGCCATCACGTTTATTCCTTACCTAAAATATCCAGACCAGCGTATGAAACGTCAAACCATCTGCCAAGCGTCATTTAAGCAAATCCCTGCCCAACGGGAAAGGACTTTATCAGGCTGATGATGAACTAGAAAATAATGGATGATCCTATTAACAGGTTTTGAGACATTTTTAGTAAAGTTATGTTTATATACGTGGTAAAGCAACGCTGCAGCTATATAATGGTTGTAGCACGAATCGGGCGGCTCGACCGGGAAAGGACCACGCTCTCACAGAATACCAGCGTAAAAAGCAGCTTAACACTGCTGTGTTTCGTATGGTGTATGTAGAGATTCAAGGATCCTTTTTTACTGGAAATGGGGCATTCCATCTTAGTCCTCAGGGGTGACAGCGCATCTGCATTTTGATTCTTAATCGAGTATAAATGTAGATGTCTATAGGCCACAGCATCCACCTACCATCAGGTGAACTGTGTGCTCGTTTGCAACCATTCTTCTAAAAAAAAGTAAAGTCATATAGGCTATGTACATCCCACTCCTGGGCATAGTTCTTCTCTCATTTCTGAGCTTTAAGGCGGACTTCACATGTCTTCGAATTATGATTATTTTTGATTCTCTTAGACATTCACCACACACACACACACGTGGTAAATCATCACTTAAAACTGTAATCAACAATTTCATAGGTGTCGACAGAATTGAACCCGCATTGCTTTCGTACTATGATATTAATGTTGAGCGCTAAGCTACTGTGCTGCCACGGCGCTATTTTATTTTTATTAAAAAAATGTTTTAAATTAAAGTTAATCACGCTAGAAACACAATAGCAAAATTGAATTATAATGGTGGTTTTCCAGCCCGATTGTTTGTGTTAGAAGCAAAGCATCGCTTATAAGCCACGGCTATAATCCGCGACTGTTCGCCTGCCTACCCTTTAACCAATACGTGGCCGCTTGTATTACGTAGATTGATGTACGAAATGATGGATAGTCCAATTTAATATTTTCATTTTTTAACCAAAACAAAGGTATTTTCGGAACCACGAGTAAATAAAAAAGTCTGTTATAAAGAACCTCTTAACGATATATTATTAAAAATCTTAAAAGGCAAATCTAAGAAATACTTGCGAGATGCATTATTAAATAGGCTTATTTCTAAACGTGGACTCAAAATTATTTTTGATGTAATGTGAATGTAATTTGCTTGTAATAGTTGCAATGTCAGCCTTTACAATATTTGAACTTATAATTTTTATTATTTAAAATGTTTATTTTCTCTCAAAAAATATGTTTGAAAAAGGCATTTCCTAGAGACTGTCGTGAAGCACAGTATTGAACTACCCCAAAATGTATTATTTTCTAAATGTCTTATTAGACAGTTACCACCTAGTGAAGGTAACCGATACAATGCAAAGCTGCCATAATGTATATTTTAGTCCAAGAGGTTGGCAAAATGCCACATTAACACCTAACTCTTCATCTTTGAATTATCAATATTTAAAAGAACTTATATCCCTTCCCAAATGTCCTTACAATTAATTGTTGTATTTTTATTTTCTTAAAATATAATACTTAAATATATAAGTGATTTAAAACGGTTGTTACCGATCAAAAATAAAAATAAAATGACAATAATATAATATAATATTTTAATTTTAAGTACTTTATATTAATTATTAAAATATTTTTAAATACATATTATGATGCCAACTCCATCTGTATATCGTAGCCCCAGGGCCGGCAGGCTTGTCTCGTGGCTCCCACAATCGGCTCAGAGCTCAGTGTACCGTAAAATTGCATTTGACGTGCGCTCGGACCGCAGGATGGCGGCAACGGGGGATGGTGTAGGGGGAGGGGAGCCGGAGGGGGCAAATTAACGCGGCTTAAGACAAAATCCCCGTGTTATGATACAGCGGCGTCGCTCGAGCGATGATCGCTTTAAGTATGCTACGGGATTTATGATGGAGCTTGCATGGCGACAGGTGTTTTTACCTGTGCTTTGTATAATCAATATTGTTTTCGTGTTAAATAAGGTATTTAAATTACGATACAATCAAAGATAATAACAATTTTTTCGCTCTTGTTTGTGATTGAAAGAGTTATTTAGAATTTATTTTTATTTATTATAGAAGTAATGATAAATAATAAGAAGAAGAAGAATTTCATTTATTCAAGCAACCAAGGCTCATATTTTGTTAGTATTACTTATAACTAATACTTATAATTATGTTAGTACTTAGTAGGCATAATATTATTGCTAATTATATGTGAAGTACAAAAAAAAATACATTTATATTTATAATGTGTCATTTTCTCACCAATGCACCCGATATGGCACTACAATGGCACAAGTATATGCAGTCCAGTCCGCTAGAAATCACTTTCAGGATACTATTGTTGCTCCCCCGCACCCTGCGCACCAGAGACGCGCACCTCTTGCGCATAGTCGCGTAAAAGCAGTCCACTCGCGCTTCCGCGAACATCCCTGATGCACTACAGAAGCGAGGCAGTCCCAGCAGCACCCTAAAGGCGTTGTTGTATTGTACTCGGAGGGCATTGTAAGCCTTAGAGTATAATCTAGCCCACAGGCTGCACGTGTAAAATGACGTGCAGTAAGCTCTAAATAGGGCTATTTTAACTTCCCTTGAACAGCGTGCAAACCTGCGAGCTATCATGTTCGCTCTTACTGACAACGCCCTCCGTTCCCTCTCAATGTCATCATCATCCCTGAGACGAGGAGTCAGAACATGGCCAAGATATTTATACCTAAAAGCTCCTTGTACAATATTACAACCTTATCCTATAAAAAAATCCTTAAAAATAGTTTTATTCAACGTGTACTGTCCGTGTAATCATTGTGTAAAAATAAGTTAAATTAAACGCAATAAAATCCGTGAATTTTTATTTATTTAATAGGCTGCACCCATAATACAGCTCCAGCGTCTACCGCGTAATAATATCCATACAAGCATTTCTTTATGCTGCTGTTGTTCTGATAATGCGATTTTCTTTGAAATTCTAAACTATGTCTTGTATGATAAAAAATAACAAGTAATCTAAAATATAAATATTCATTGCAGCTACACACTCTTTTTGTAGTATTTTCTAGTTGGGTGAGTCCCCTTCCTTTTTCGATCGTAATTGATTTACATCGTGGTACGCTTTGTCAAATCAATACTTGACACCCTGATGCTAGTGTTCTAATTTCAAATATATTTGTCCGTTTGCGTATGTGCCCGCAAACTTGCTTTCGAAAATCTTGTTGTTAGAATCTACATCTACACTATTTATATATATGCTATTTTAAAGAGGAAAAATTTGTTTGTTTGAATTGAATAGGCTCCAAAACTACTGGACCGATTTGAAAATTTCTTTCACCATTGAAATCCTACGTTATCCCTGATAAATAGGCTATAGTATATAATGATTTCTTAAATTTACGCGAACACTACACATTGAATAAAACTATTATTTACGGATTTTATCGCGTTTAATTACTTTTAATTTATTTTTATTATTATCCCGACGTTTCGGGTGCTTTACAGCGCCCATGGTCACGGGAGGAGTCCCCCCCGTGACCATGGGCGCTGTAAAGCACCCGAAACGTCGGGATAATAATAAAAATAAATTAAAAGTAATTAAACGCGATAAAATCCGTAAATAATAGTTTTATTCAAGGCTATAGTATATTTAAGAAATTAGAGATCCATATGAAAACTTTGTCAATGTAACCCACGGTGTGAAAAGAATACGTTTAATAGCGCGTACGCTGCGAAAACTATTGACAATAGAGCAAAGTGATGTACTACAGTTTTATAGAGGACATCAATATCTACAAAAAATCCGATATTTTTAAAACAAAAAAGATCTTTAAAATTTTTGTGTCTGTTTTCTGTTTGTTCCCGTTAACCTCCAAAATGGCTAAGCTAATTTTGTCAGGAATTTCACTGGCAGATAGCTGATGTTATGAGGAGTAACTTAGTCTTATTTTTATTTTAGAAGAAGAATTGGGGTCATTAGCAAAAAATTCAAATCCATGAAATTCAATCGTAATAAATTTCACGCGAGCGAAGTCGCGGGGAGCAGCACAAATACGTCGACCTCTTGTCGTGTATTCCTATGTATGAAGAAGAGTTAAAGTTACAGGCACACTGTTGCTTTAACTCTTGTTATGGAGGAATTAATCTGCCGCGCTGCTCTGCTACGTATTGGCGGATTTCACATGTCCTCAAAATAATTTGTTATTAACAATTTCTTTGTTGCCAACGGGGATCGAACTCGGATTGCTCATCACTATGAAATTTACGGTGAGCGCTTAGCTCCGGGCTCTTTTACAGGAGAGGACACATAGGAGCATGCGGCGCACCTGATATGTCGACTACTGCCTACGAACAATAGCAACACGATAACAATATCAGGTGCGTTGCTGGCCTTTTAAAAAGGAGTAAGCTAGTTACTTAAAGTGTCCAAAAGGTCTCTAAGTTGCATTAGTGGGGAAAAATCATCTAGAAAATCGGTGATCATAGTGACTTCCAAGCATCTAGATAGTTTGAATGGTGCCGTGAGTTTTGTTACGATGTGCATTAGTGGAATTTACCGTCTAGAATAATCCCTACATATTCTCTGAGCACTGCCAGTTGTTCCCGTAGTTTTTTTTACACCAGTCAGTTATAAATAATCAAGAGTTTTACGGTTATTTATAAGTAGAAATACAAATATTCCTCTTTTACTTTATATTTCTCTATATTCTTTCAAGCTAAATTGAAATAATATTTCAAGTTTCAAATCTCTAAGGAATTCTGTATAAATCGATAGATAAATTTGTTGTGAAGAAACCAACAAACAGAGAGGCAAGAAAGTGCGCTAATATTGCATTGTCATCCGGTTTTTAACTATCTTTAAAGTTCCAAGTCTTTAACTAATCGAGAATTTATTGCATATTTTGCATATTTTTACCGAATAGACAAAAAAAGCGGGTTAATAAAAACGTGATGCTTATGCGAAGCTAGTTATCTTACAATTTTGATTTCTGGTCTTTTCGCTTTGACTGAGTATCTTGTGTCAATTCTTTTTCAAAATCAAATTAGCATCAACGCCAAATGGTGTACAACTAAATGCTTATCAGAAGTGTTTACTGCTATGCATAGCAACGATTGACTGCAAACGAGATAAGCGGGCTACTGCATCACTGTGACAATGTGTTCGCGCTATCAGCGCTCAAAACGAGGTGCTTTCTGGACAGTAAAGGCCAGTTGAGCTTTTGAGCCACCCTCTTTAAAACTCTAATAAAAAATCAGCTGAAAGGAATACGGTTTTTATCGTCGGAAGATGCACTATCTGCGTTTGAGCAGGCTGTAGAAGAGGTATCTGTGACAGACTGGAAAAAATGTATCAAAAATTGATTAAAACATATAAAATTTAAGTAAAGAAGTTTTTTGAAAATATTTCGTAAAAAAAAGCTTAACCATAGAAATTTTGTATGGTATCGTCGAACTTTCAATGATATATAAGAGATTAAATCACTTAATTCAAAATCAATCCTAAACTGTACTCGTTGGGCATTAGTAGGAAAGTATTTCTAACGAAAGAGCACCAATCGAAGTTTATACGTGGTAGAGCCATGCTGCAGTTATATTAGTAGTACAGTTGTAGCACGAATGAGTCGGCTCGACCGGGGAAGGACCACGCTCTCACAGAATACCAGCGTGAAATAGTAGCTAAATGCTGCTGTATTTCGTATGGTGAGTGTAGAGAACCGGAGACCCTTTTACTGGAAACGAGGCATTCCATCTTAGTCCTCACGGGTGACAACGCATCTGCATTTTGATTTGTAATCGAGGATAGATGTAGATGTCTATGGGCCGCAGCAACCACTTAACATCAGGTGAACTGCGTGCTCGTTTGTCACCCTATCCTATAAAAAAAACCAACACACATAAACACTAACTGATGGATGAAAATCAATCCAAATACATCACCATCATGATCATTACTGTCTCTCACAAGTCCACTGCAGGACGTACAGTCTCAGATAATTTTTCGTCCTGCCCCATTTTAACTATACTTGGGATATAATAATGACCATCCTCTTCATCATCTGACAGTGAAGAACCCACCGCTTAACATAGATCTCTACCAAGTTGGGAGGATTCACCGTAATACTTAACCAAGGCAGGCGTTGTAAGACTTCTGGAGCCTTAGGTCTAATACGTTTTAGCTCTGACCAAAACTCAGTTGTAGATGTGGATATTTTGGATCTACAGTTAGCTTTTTTTTATAGAAGAAGGGGCAAACAAGCATGCGGCTCACCCGGTGGTAAGTGTTTTCCGCCCGGCCATTAAAAACTGGAATTGGAGGTGCGTTGTCGGCCGTTTAAAAAGGGTGAGCTCATTTCTTGAAGGTCCCAAAGTCGTATTCGTCCGGAAAAATTGTCCCTGTTAACGATTCCACAAAGTAGTGATGCAAAGAAGAAAACTCCTAGTAAATCGCACAATGGTGGACCGTCAAGCATTCAGATGATGTGGGGTAACGTGAGTTTTGCCGCGATGTGCGTTCGTGAAAATTGACGGTCGCAATTAATATGAACAATTCCTAAAAGCACTCCCCGTGGTAAATAGATTAAAAATTTTCTCTAAATTAACATTTGACGGATATGTTGACCATATGTATATAACATGATCCTTATATGCTGCCAGGAACCATGAATTAATTTAAAATTATAAAGATAATGATAAAAATTCCTGCAACTGTGTCAGTTCTATGACGTTATTAAACTATAAAATATAAAATGTAACGTAAACGTAAGAGGTAATAAAATCACATACAATTTGCAAACAAAGTTTTATTTTAATCCAATTAAATTTTTAGTGGTTGATTTTTCTGAAAAGAAAAGTTCTTTTTTATACGTTTGAATACTGATCCTGATGACGCATTTAAAAAGAACCATGGAGTATTTGTTACATGCCGTAAACCAAGTATTTTTGTAATCGATATTGAATAAAAAATTATAATAATCTCTTGTATTCATTAAAAGTTAAAGTTACAGCCTATATACGTCCCTCCGCTGAGCACAGGCCTCCCCTTATTTCTGAAACGTTTTAGGACAAGGGTGTGTTCGCTGCGCTGTCCTAATGCGTGTTGGGGAACCTAATATATCTTCGAAATATTTTTTTTCTTATTTCTCAGATATGTGGCATTTAAAATTGCAATTAACAACTTTTATTCATTTATTTATTTTACTTCATATACACATTAGATGTTTATAGGCGGACTTAATGCCTGATGCGTTATCTACTAGTCTACATTAGAGTAGTGCAGAGATAAAAGAGGTAGGTGTAATAAGAAGTATGTACAGCAATTAACTTCATTGATGCCGGCGGGGATTGAACCCTGTTTGCACGCGTGCGGCGGTAATCATATGGAAATTAAACGCAAAAAGTACCTATTTTACGAATTGAAATTAACAATTTTATGGATGCCACGGGGATCGAACCCTGATTGCTGGCAAACTATGAGCGCTAACCATCTGAGCTACCACGGCTCCTAATCCTAATATGGAAATTAAACGCTAAAGAAGTACTCAAACATGTTTCTTACAAAAAAATAATGCTTAATGATTTCTTATATTTACGCGAACACTGCACATTGAAATAATACTAGTTTTTACGGTATTTATCGCGTATATTTAACTTTTTAAATACCCGACGTTTCGAACGCTTTACAGCACTCATGGTCACGGGCGGGACTGAGATGTTCAACGTCCATATGTCATAGTTAACCGCGGTTACCATAGATTAAAATTTAACTTTTGTTCCGATCTATACAGTATGAACTTACGGTATCTTGAAGTCTTGCAGTTGTATGCTTGGGTTGGGGTTTAATTTTATTTATTATTATTATAGGATCCCAAGCGGATGGTAGCACCCAGCCATCTTCTCTATTGAAATTAGGATGTTTTTAGATTTCAATAGCCTCGCGAATCATCCTTGGAAGGAATCGGTGTTCTTTAGCGAGGATTTGCAGTCTATCAAATCTGATGTAGTGACGGGGGCGATCCTGTACGTGTTCACAGACTGCACACTTCCCGGAGCGTCGATTCTTCACATCAGCTATATGTTCTTTAACGCGGGTTTTTATTGATCTTTTAGTTTGTCCTATGTAGGAGAGACCACATTCACAATCAAGCTTGTACACTCCTGCATGGGACATTACACTTGACTGATGGTAAAAACTGACCAATATTCTTCAGCAGCTTGAAGTATGTTTTGATGGAAGCGCGCTTCAAGATGTAGCCAATCTTGTCAGTGACTCCTCTAACATATGGCAGTACAGCAGGTACACGCTCGACTGTGGCCGGCTTCACTCGTTCACTGTGACGTAGGCGCGGGACTCGAAGCTTGTTGTCATGCAAAACTTGCTTGACATGGTGGAGCTCGGCAGCCAGGTGTTTACTGTCACAGATCCCTCGTGCTCTCTGAAACGTCGGGTATTTAAAAAGTTAAATATACGCGATAAATTTCGTATAAACTAGTATTATTTCAAAAATAATGCTATTAGAAAGCGAATTATAAAAATATTTTTCTTTGCCAATTCACACGCAATTGAACATGATATTAATTTTTAAATATCACATTTCTAGCCAGCATCCCTCCCGACACTCAGCGATTGTACAGTCTGCAGCGTAAATCTCATGGGGATATATAAAAAGTGACGGTAAAACGTCGCTCTCATTCGGAGCGAGTGAAAATCATATTCTGTTAAACTCGTTACGTGCCTGAGCCTTGTCGTGCTGACCCAGCACCGATAATAGAAAGAGGATACGACTAATATTAAAAATAAAGTAACAGGCTGTGAAAGCTCCACAGCAGGGAAGGGAATTTGCTAGCAGAGAGAGCATTTGAATAAAGAGTTTGGGTGGACTGGTGGCTGTTCTAATGCGAACTAGTGGTAAGCGCTGTGTTTCTAGAATTTCATGGTTCTTAAACAGATAGCAATATTTATGTGGAAATATTCACTTTGGAAAAGGAAGGAAAGAAGAGGTAGTGAGATAAACATCGCCAGGTTATATTTTTTTATTTGTATACTTGAGAGCGTGGTTTTTTTCCGAACAGGGTAAACTGTTTGCAAGTTCTATTAGTTCTATTTTCTTTGTTAGGGCACTTTAGATAGGTAGGTGGGCTGCGTATGGGTACTTCATATTTAAAGCCAATTTAAAAAAGGAGGTGAAAATACAGTCGCGTAAAATAACGTGTGTTTAACAATTCGACTGTGTTTTAACCGACTTCATAAAAAGGAGGAGATACGCATTTGACTGTATTTTCTGTGAACTTTTTTCTAGGTGAACTAATTTTGATGATTCTTTTTTTATTTAAAATCTGATACTTCTTATGTATCCATATAAATTTCATTAGGATCTGACTAGCAGATATTGACTTCAACTACATTGATGATGTTCTCGTTTTATTTATATTGTTGTTGTACGTATGTTACGCGATAACTTTGTTAATTATAAATCAATTTTGATAATACTTACTTTATTAATTTACAATGACTTACATTGTATTTAGGAAGTAGTCCCATATAATTTGAAAAAAAATCACTCCAAAGGGTGGCAAAATAAGAGATGAGATTTTTTAAGTAGATAACAATTTAAGCGCCGTTAAGAATTCAAAGAATGAAATAATTTACATTCTCTATTTCTTGGCGGAGCCGTCAGAATGCATTATATTATTTTATTACTTATAGTCCTATGAAGTACGCACTCACTTTTTAATAAAAGTAAACTTTTTATATTTTTAAGAGGAAAGCTGCCGCTTTGTAGCAAATACGCAGTTTTCGGTAATTTGCTGTCGAGTCTTACTCCTAAAGCTTCAAGATTATGCGATTTATAAAACGATGCCTATTTAAAAGTAAAAAAGAATAAAACAACGAGATTATCAAACACAACAAACAGCAACATTTTTAAAGAAAGTTATAAACATTTTGTATATTCGCATATAATATTTTTGACGTACTAGCGATCCGTTCTCTCTTAGCACGGGTAATTTCTGGATCTCAAGAATACCTCTACCTACCAGGTCCAATTGTGAATCCAAGCAAACCACTCAAACACACCAAAAAATCATCTAAATTAGTCCAGTCAGGATGAGTTCAGTTACAAACACACGTAGAATTACACACACACACACACACACACACACACACACACACACACACACACACACATATATATATATATATATATATATATATATATATATATATATATATATATATAAATATATATATATATATATATATATATATATATATATATATATATATATATATATATATATATATATATTTATATAAAAATTAACTTTAACATTTCTAATTCTACCGACCCTTTTAAGTCGTCATTTTAAAAAGAACATGCACAATTTCTTATGAGCGTATATCTTGTGTGGTGTATAACAGTTAATAGCAAAAGTAAGGTAAGTAGCTATTTTAATAATAATCAAAAATTGAAGTAGTAATTAGTAGATTATAGCCACAAAAAAATATAAAATAAAAAAAATTTAACAAAAAAATTAAGCCGCTAAAAACCAAAAGCAAAAACTAATAAACCTTTTTCTTTTACCTTAATAACTAAGTTCTGTAACTAATATAAGAGTACCTAAGTATATATTTTTTAAATATTATGAGTTTTTAATTAACTTTCATATTCTCACTACTCGATGCATTAAATAGTGTCACAAATAATACACAATTAAATGTGTATTTATGAATGAGATTGTCCATAATATGACCAACGTAGCTACTTCGCTGTGAAAGCAATACTGTATTGAGTTTTTAGCGGTCGCAGGACTGAACTGTCGTCCGATAGCGAAAAATATTGGGTTCCGAACCTTTTTACGCGCGAATGTGGGCGACGATTGATTTTTGATTGAACTTTATTTTGCTGTCGTTTATTTTAAAGAAAATAGCCTAAAATGTAAGGACAGCTTGTAAAAATAAATAATTAAGCAATTATTTTTTAAGCTGGATTAAATTTATTATTGCTGATAAAATAAAACACTATTAAGTTTCCACCACACCAGGGGAATTGCAAATGCGTTGCCGGCCTTTTAAAAAGGAGTAAGCTCGTTCCTTGAAATTTTTAATCATCCTTTTTAAGTACATCATAGACCATACTTCAGTTAACGATGGTTCTATAATTTTTACATTGTGTAAGTATATACTAGGTTATGCTCACTTTAAAAACGACAAAAAAGAGGATATCTTCGGAGTTTCATTTCAATTCATTCTTGTTACTCAATTATATGTCCTTATTCAAAGTAGATGGCTACATAGTCCATAGTATCATGGAGGTGTAAGAGTATCCACTACCCCTTAAGGTCCTGTGGATGTTGGAAGAGTTGACAGAGGGAAAAGATTAACGCTAGCCAACCTTCCTATCGAGCGTCACATCTAGGGCTAAATCCTTCCTACGATTCAATGTACTCGTATAGGAGAGGCTTATATAGGCTGGGTATTTATAGGCTGTAATGAATGTATGGGAACACTAATAAACTTGAAATTATATGTTTATAATTCTGTATATATTATGCTATGCTAACTTAAAAAAAATGAGAAAAATGTTATTTGGCTAACAAAATTTTATATTCGTACATGGTAGAAATAAATATAAAAATATTTCATTTCATACATATTACTTTTCTTACATTACACGTATAGCTGTAGATGACCACATGACTTTATTCACAGTTAGGTTTACCAGATCGGTAGACCAAAATATCTGGACAAATTTTGATACGGTGTAGTAGAATCATGCTGCAGTTATATTAATAGTATAGTTGTAGCACGAATGGGTCGGCTCGACCGGGGAAGGACCACGCTCTCACAGAAATCGTAACCAGCGTGTAATAGTAGCTTAAAGTGTTTCGTATGGTGAGTGTAGAGAACCGGAGAGCCTTTTTACTGGAAACGTGGCGTTATCTTAGTCCTCCAAGGTGACAACGCATCTGCATTTTGATTCGTAATTGAGGATAGATGTAGATTTTATGGGCCACAGCAATCACTTAACATTAGGTGGACTGGGTGTTCATTTGTCACCCAATCCTAAGTAATAGAAAAAATTGAAAAAGTCGGGATTTTAGATTTGTTGTCGGGAGAAATGTGTATTAAAAATAAAAAAGTTATTTTTTCGATTAAGTTGCTACATAAAGTACTTTAACAAAACTAATTTAAGTACACTTAATATTTAGATTGCCACATGTGTATGATATTAGACTTTACTAGAATCCACCAATTTAAATTTTTCAGTAGTAACTATTCAGAAAATATTTAAAATTCAAACAATTTAATTCAAAGTTCAGTCAAATTACTAACTCAGCTTTTATTAAATCAAAGACCATACATTAACTTTTCGAGGAGCTGTTTGTCTGGAGAATTTGAGTTTTGTTGGGAGTCTGGAGATCATTTAAAATGTCGGGAAAATCCAAACGAATGTCGACCATATGGCAACCCCATTCAAAGTAGATAGCTTCCTCAAGTGCAAGACACAGGCCCCTCCATTAGCGATTATGGTAGCAAACGTATCCCACCCGTCACGATACTGCTTCAAAGGTCTACGTATACCACCTTCCATTAAATACTATAAGATTACATCTTCAAATAATACTCGCTTCGTACGAGTATGACAACAATGGAATGAAATAGGATGATGGTTTCTCTTACGCTATTTTTTTTTTCAAGACTTGGAATCACAGTTGTACCAGTGTATTGTAAGTATAGCTATTTTGACACTATAAAAACACGTATGTGGTAGAGCCACTCTGCGGCGATTATGGTTGACCATGGAAGGGCCACAGTCGCACATAGAATCGTGTATGACGAGGACTGAAAATCTTTTAACCGATAACGAATCAATCCGTTTTAGCCAGTTTCAGTTTCAGTCAGTTTTAGTTAGTTTTAGCACAAGTGGTAACGCATCTGTGCAATTTTAATTCTTATTAGGAATAGGTGAATAAGATGTGCCAAAGTATCCTCTTCGCATCAGATGAAGATTTTCTGGTTTTTAGTCCCATAATAATTAGAGTGGACTATGAGTTCGTTGATCTTCCTATTTTTCATAGAATAAGGGTGATAAATTAACACACAGTTCAAATGATATTAAGTGAATGCTGTGGCCCACAGACATCTATATCTATTCTCGATTAGGAATCAAATTGCAGATGCGTTGTCACCCCTGAGGACTAAGGTGAAATGCCTCGTTTTCAATTAAAAAGGTCTCCGTTTCTATACACTCACCATACAGTAGCATCAAGGTCCTATTTCATGCTAGAATTCTGTGAGAGCGAGGTGCTTCCCCGGTCAGGCCGACCCATTCCTGCTACTACCATAATTTAGATGCAGCGTGGCCCAAACACGTAAAAATTGTTTCAAACGCGTTACATTGCTTAGGAATAGGTTAGGTTAGGAACAGACCACTGTATTTGTACTTGAGTACAGTAACATGAAACTGTAGTTTAGGAACTATTGAACTTTTTAGACCGTTAGGTCTAAAAAGTCGGAATAACCGTAGAATTACTCTTAGAGCCGATTTTTCAATAGTCTGTTAACAGTTATCCATCAATTATATTATAACTTGACTGAAAATAAAAGTGAAACAATTGGACCGTTTTATCCATATAACTCTAATAATTTTCAATGTTAAGGGGATTCCCCCCTTCCTTCTGGTGCTTTCCAGCACCCATGTCATGCACCCAGTACGCGATAAAATCCGTGGAAGTAGTTTTTACAATATATTTATTTCAAAACGAATGCTGCAATATTTTCGGCATAACGGAGGATCTTGCTAAGCCATTTGAGGTTATATTTCCCCTTAATGTTGCATTTAATTCTACGAATAAATTTTAAATGAGTATTGAAAAATCTGTTTTTACTGTAAAATAAATTTGTAGTTGATAGTTCCTTTACGTCCTACATCATTGGTAAATCCCGAAATGTCCAGGAACGTCAAGAATTATAATGTAAGTTAAATACGATAAAATCCGTTAAAATATTTTTATTTAATAATGTCTATATGAATATAAATGAATTTTACTCTTAAAATCACACAAGTATTATATAATTAAGAGAACTGTGCCCACTTCAAAACCAATATTCTCACAGGAAAACCACTGCGTCGAAGCTCTATCCGCTATCAAGCAGCTGGACGCATAGCGAGAAATTAATGAAGAAAACAATTGATATCACTCGAAAAACCACCGATCCGATGTCTTTAAAGTGTTTCTTATTGTTTTGACCACTTTATACGTCAAGTGGCGATCGTGTGGCGTATAAAAAACATTCCCAAGTTACCCTTTCAATCAAATATATTACTCTTAAGCCTTATTGCAATGTCAAAAGAGCGATTTTATTAATAAATAAGTTGCAAAATAACGGTGGGGTTGTAAGTGGTTATCGAAAGGAAAATGATTTATAAAGCGTACTAGTACTAGAAATATTGTTGGAGAGGTTTCGATTCGCGGGAATGGGATTTTGAAATTAATATCATGTTGTCGTACTACTTGAAGCTTTGTTCTATTGGCGTTCGAAAATAGAATAGATATTTCAAATGCTAAATAAAGACACTAATATTAACAACTCAAAAAAAGTTTATTAATGAATTCCTATATATCACATAATATGTGTAATAAAATTGTGTAAGTAAATATTTTAATTATGTTACATAGTATATGTGTGCTAGCTAAGCTTAAAAAGTTACGTTGTTAATATTTACGTTTAAGCTAGTATTAATTTCACTTAGAGTTTTTTTAAAAGTGACATACGCTACACTAGATACAGCCAGGGGCAGGAGTGACCTAGAGAATAAAATGGCAAATCTCGTTACCAGTAAAAAGGGTCTCAGGTTCTCTACACTCACCATACGAAACACAGCAGCGTTAAGTTACTACTCGTATTTCACGCTGGTATTCTATGAGAGCGTGATGCTTTCCCGATCGAAACTTCCCGTTCATGTTGCGTCCATATATCTGCATTCGTTTGAAAGAGTTATTAATTTCCAAATATTAAATAACATAACAATTTATTTTATTCTGTAGAAAGTAAATTAAAGTAACAGCCTACATATGTCCCACTTCTGGGCACAAGCCTCCTCTGATTTATGAGAGAATTTTATTCAATATATATATATATATATATATATATATATATATATATATATATATATATATATATATATATATATATATATATAATTTATAATTATGAATGTTGTAGTTATTTGTTGCTTTATGAGATCATCCTTTTGCTTGCCTAAGAATCCGTCTTTGTTGGTACATTTATCTGTTTCTGCTACTCACACTCTGCTCATTCACCAGCTACCATGTTCACGTTGGAAGAATTTTAATTCGAACACGTTTTTGACTAATAACACATTAACAATTGCACTAGACTCACTGAGCATCGAACTAAGGAATGCCACACAGCACGGTTCTAAAGTTCAGAACCACCTGCATCCATCGACTCTTTGAATCTCTTACCAAATCGTCACTTCATCTTGTGGGTGCTGCCCTACACTTTTCTTACCGAAACTAGGCTGCCAGCTTGTTTACTGTGATGTATTAAGAATTAGTGTCTAGCCTTTGACTGCCAGTGTCACACTGTTAATCATAATTTTAAGTCCATGGCCATACTTGACCACAGCTTGGCGCTAAAGGAAAATATCATCGGAAGCTTGCATGTCAATGCATGTTAGAGGACTTTTACGGACACAGGAATTCCTCGAAAGTCCTTCACCAAAGTCCTCCAACAAACATTGGTGCATCACAACAGACTCTTCCCTATATTTGTACCTCCTCAGTAGTGGGAGCATGACGGTGCTCTACAGTGGGATGTATATGGGCTCTTAGGTATTTCACTTGGCTTTAATAACAAATTAAATACTATTAATATTAAGCCAAACTTCGCTTAAGCGGTTAAGTAAAAATTGAGTAGGGTAATTCTTTAAGATTGGACGCCATGTTGGACGCCATTTTTCCGACGTAGGGATTTCGCGCTATCTCTCTACGCCGCACTTTGACCGACATATTCTAAGGAGCTTTAGCATCATTGAGCAACTAGACGTAGATGCCATTGAGTCGAAAATTAAAATAATAATGTATTTTTTAAATTTAAATACTATTGAACATCGTCTTCACTTAACGGAAATTATTTCGACAAATCAAGAATTATCAGTATTGGACAGATCTCGACAATAAGACGTTGCATCTCTGACGTACACTTATTTGGAGCGACGTAATCTTGGTGTTGCTAACAGTAATGAATAAAGAAATTGAATAGTATTCTCTGTGGTATACCGTTTTTAACATACTGGTTTTGGATTATATACGTATACGATATTGCAATAAATACTAATCGTCAGTAATATCACAATTACGTTTTAACAATCCTTGCGTTTTTGAATAGGAATCGCGAAAAATAATCGGTTGCTAACTATAACTATCATAACTTATGTTTATTTTTTCCTAATATTCTGGATTTTCATTATCACTGTAGTAGTAAGAATATTAAAAAAATTAGCTCTTTTATTATTATATCTATTATTATTAATTTCACCTTAAGCAATATCTACCAAATGAGGTATCGAACTTCAAATCTTGAGAAAACTTCAAACATATATTCCCATTCAAATAATATCTTGAATAATTGATTAAAGTAAATTTTTATACATCCACAAATTAAATATTTTGCGTGAAAAGTTTGCAGCGTCTCTACAGAAGTTTTATTCTAAGAAAATAATATATTTTTACGATTCTCATACCAACTCGCGCGATCCGATGAGTTAGTGTGTCGCAGCGCCGGCGACGTATGCTGTTCTATATTCAAATTGAACAGCTCCAAAAACGAGCGCCATTTTGTCATCGTCACGCAAGCTGATAAAATGGCCGATGTTAAGAAGCTTAAAGAATGTGCTTGGTTTGGTGAAAATATGTTTTAAAATTGACGTTTCGGGTTGAAATTGTTTTATGATTTAATTTTAACACCTTGAATATTTTCGTAGATTTTGATATTTTTTATTATTATTATTTTACCGACACAACATTCTGAGTCCCTTTTCTTTCCATATTTATTTCATGGGAAACTTGAGGAGCAATTTCCTCGCTGCAGATTCAAACATCCGCAACGACAACAGCGTCGGATGGCTGTTGGTGGCCATGGGCCTCTCCTGTTGCAGGATAGGTTCGGCTTAACCGCCATACTTGGCAAATAGTTTGACATTTTCTTATGGAATAAAACTATCACAGTAACAGACATATAGCACCTTTTTATATGTATTTTATATCACTCCTCGTTTAAAATAACCTGCTTAATTTACACGAAAACAAAAATTAATAGCTCTAACAAAAATCAATTATTAGCGAATTATTTGCTACGGTTAAGCCAATAAAGGGATTGACATTACATAGGCCGCATAGTCTCATTGATAACTTAGTATTCGATGCAATAACGGAAGTTCGTTGATTTATTATTTACCATTCTTCGGGAGTTGAATATCATAATTAGAGTCTCTAATGAAAAGACCTGTGATTTGAAAATGCTTTCTTTATTTTAATTTACTTTATTTTTAGATTACATTTTACGTAATATTATACTTTTTTTAACCGTCGTGACCGTCGCCCTTATCATCACCATCAACATCTAGGGCTCTATTATGATCATTTTTATCATAATAGCCCATCAAGAGTACACTGGTAAACATAGATCTTTATTTAGGTGTTTTCCATAGTATCTACGCTTAGTAAATGGGTCAGCAAACGCAGTATTTATTTTTATTCAACTGTTATCAGAAAGATGCTGCTGCCCATCTGCCACCTTTTACGACAACCGTGCAGTCATCATGTACAGTGCTTTATCGGTTGTCACAAGCATTGTGTATGTCTTAGAAAAATTACATATTCGTATATATTATTTTAAAATCCATACGCCCATTATATATTTAGGCAGCCCGTTGGGATAAGACTCTCTTGATCTTGATCTTTGTTTCATTACATTAAAATAAGCTTAGCCAGCCTATTTCTGAAAATGTAAAAAACTAAAATACGTTTTGCTATTTTTATTTTTCTCTCAAAAACTTGTAAATCATTCCTTAAATAACCCGTAAACCTTATTATTATTGAAACAGATGAAGAACAAAGTAACAAAATGATATTAAAATCCAATTTCCTTTATGTTCAAATCATGGGCCGTAACGAGTGTGCTTTATAGGCAAAACAATAGGCCTTTAGTTAAGGCGCCGAATTCATATTCATAGGGTTGTGTGCATTTTGATTAAGCGACAATGCGTATTTTTTCAAAATTTTATAAGGATTGTAGTATTTGTCAAGAACACAGTATTATTTATTCAATATTTTAATATCAAGGGATTATTGTCTCACGATTACATACCTTTAGGATATAATGTCGTACGTATTTTGGATGGACATATGCTCATTTCTTATAAAGTTTTTTTACTAAGGAGGAGTATATTCCTCTGACTCAATGTGTTTGTGGACTTTTTTAAAACTTAAATGACTTAAACGAATTTGCAGTACCTACATACATATTTTACTTGGTAGAGCCACGCTGCAGTTATATTATGATTGTAGCTCGAATGGGTCGGCTGAACCGGGGTAGAACCACGCTCTCACAGAAATACCAGCGTGAAATAGCAACTTAATGCTGCTGTATTTCGTATGGTGAGTGCAGAAAATCGGAAAATCTTTTTACTGGAAACGAGGCATTCTATCGTCGTCCTCAGGGGTGACAACGCATTGGCATCTTGATTCTTGGTCGAGGATAAATGTACTTGGTAATGGGTCACAAAATTCACTTACCATCAGTTATAATGTGTGCTCGTTTGTCGCCCAGTTCTTTAAAAAAAAGTCTGCAACTAACTACAAAGAAAGAAGGCCACAGATACGTTGTCACTTCTGAGGACTAAGATGGTATTCACAACAGCCTGTAACTGCAATCGCTCTTTGTACTCTTTAGACCGGAACACAGCAGTGCAGTGCGAGCATTGCAATTGGGATAAACAGGTAAGATAATGGCATCTTTCCAAACGTACTATTAGGCTGAACGGGAATCTCACTGCCTAGCAAACTGATTAAAACTTCGAGAATGAGTGGTTTCATCACGTTTCCTTTAACACTGAGCGTGATCACATACAGAACTTGGAATTGCAATTGACAATTTCGGACAATGATATTGTATATAAAAAAAAGGTTTCAGAGCTGTCGGTGAACACTAAACTCGGTTTGCTCCTGTACTATTGAAATGTAAGGCGAATACAAAACCCCTGACCTATCTCTACAACCCGCAATCATACTATTATTGGGAACTATATGCAGGCTATTTATTTGGATAGGCAGAGAGGTTGCACTTACGTCAATGTCTTCCTGGTGAATACATCGAAAACTTCTCAACACAATCAGTAGATAGAGTCGCTAATCTCTGCCTACCCCTATGGATGACAGTCGTGATAATTAATGTTATTTTATATTTTATAGCTGCAGCATAGCTCTGCCACGTATCCTTTTGACTAAATTTATAAAAAAAATGAATCAAGCAAATATAAAGACATACATGTATCATATTCATAAATGTAGCCCTTTACAAGTCCACTGATAAAAATAGATCTTCTCCAAGAAACATACGCGTCGAATGCGTATATAAAACATATAAATTTGTAAATGAAGATAAAAACGTAAATTTTATGTATGTTTGAATCGAAATTAAAAGATAAAGGTTTACGAACGAAATTATTTCGTTAAAGGAGCAACCCTGTATTGGTGTCCCGTTTGACAATGCCCGTTGCATATAGTTATCTATTTAAACCTGGATTAGCACTCGATAACCCGTGATTAATGGCGGCGCCGACGGACCAAAAGTACCAAAAGTACAGATGGCAAAAACAACGGAATAAATATAAATATATCAGTATTGAATAAAACTATTTATACCGTTTTTATCGCGTTTAATTAACTTATTTTTAATTTTCGACGATCTTTTTTATAAATTATTACTAATAATAATTTGCTTTACTTTTATTTTACTTTTTAATTTTCAATAATACTTATTTTATAGGAACACTGAAAAACAATTTAAACACACGTATTTATGACGAAATCGAGTCTCCATATTGATGATATTCCTGCTTTGGATAAAAATTTTCATTCGATCAAAATCTTGCACCATATATAATTCGATGAAAATACATTTATATTATTATTAACAACGAATGTTTATACTGACGCTACTTCACCATAGCGTCGCACGTATTTCAACGAAGCGTGGAAGGTGGCGGCATGTGGGGAGCAGATAGTGCGGACCGTCCGCAAAAGTGCGGATTAGCTTCTACGGCTATATATCGTACAGTACGGACTGTCCCGCAATGTCCCCTAGCGGAATAGGATGAATTTAAGAAAAAGTATAGTCAAATTAAGGTATTGTTAACAATTGAACTTTAGTATTGAGTAAAATAAAAAATATTTTAATAAAAAACATTTGTAAGTCAAATTCTTGATAAACTTTTAAATTATTGCTAAAAAAATAGTGTGACAAGCAATGATATTATAAATAAAAAGAGGATAATATCATTGGTGACAAGTAGTTCCTGACATATTAAAATTAAAAATGGGGGATGAGTCGCTCGCGTCCGTAGGCTTCGACCACTTAACCTTAGGCCCACCCTACACGTGTCCCCCGGGTGGTGCTAAACGAGCGACAAAGCCGATAAAATGGACTCGGCTCCTCGCCGTATGGTAGCGGCGTAAAATCTACCACCAACCCTTGTTCGCACCATGACTCAAGAAATAAAAGAAATGGCCCCGAGTTCCCGGCGCCCCTTAAATGGGGCAGGGGTGCGAAGAATCTCCGGGAGAAAAACCGGCGACGAGGTTCGCCACCCGTCACGTTCTGTCTCTCGGAGGGGCGAAAAGTGGATTGCGGAAACCCGTCTGGCTACGCTGAATGTATGTGGAGGAATGAATGATAAGATGGATGAAGTATGCGAAATGATGAATGACAGAGGAATAGATGTGTTATGTGTGAATGAGACGAAACGAAAGGGAAAGGATGCCACTGCACATGGCACGTATACCGCGTATTGGTCTGGTGTGGGCGAGTCCGAACGGGCATGCCAGGGAGTCGGTTTCATCCTTTCAGAAAGAATGGGACGATGTGTGAAAGAGTATGAATGTGTAAGCCCGAGACTGCTATGGATACGAATGAAAGTGGGCTTAAAGAAGCTGTTCCTGCTAGGGGTATACGCCCCAGACATGTCTAAGCCCACTTACATCCGAGAGCAGTTTTGGGACATGGTAAGGATGGTGTTGACAAAATGTAAGGAAAATGAAAATATTATTATGTTAGGAGACTTTAATGGAAGGGTTGGGGTGAAGAGGTCTGGTTATGAAAGGATATTGGGAACGTTTGGTGATGAAAGTATAAATGAGAATGGTGAAGACCTCCTCACCGTATGTGCGGAAAAGAATCTTTTTGTGACGAATACTTTTTTTCGTCATAAGAAGATTCACATGTATACATGGGAAAGAGGTGATGATAGAAGCATGATAGATTTCGTAATTGTGGATGAAAGAATGAGGAGCGCAGTCGTAGATACAAGGGTTTACCGGGGGTCCAACGTAGGGACGGATCATTACTTGGTCTTATGTCGAATTAATGGTCTTTTCAAGCGTTGGCGGCATCGGACATCTGTATCTACCACTGCGTTACAGCGTATAAGAATAGAGAAGTTACAAGATGAAGATGTGATAGAGAAGTATAAATGTAGACTGAGAGAAAATATTAGATGTATGAATGATTTAGACTTGAATACTGTGTGGGATAATATTAAGAAAGGTTTGGTGGATACCGCCACCGAAGTATGTGGTGTAAGTAAGAGAACAAATGAAAGGAAAAGTAATACGTTATGGTGGGATGATGAGGTACGGGTGGAAGTTGAATCAAAGAAGAAAGCATGGTTAGATTTACTAGCAACCAAAGCTGGTAATTCTTCTGGTATGAATGATGAGATTGAAAGAAAAAAGGCAGAATTTAGACGTCTAAATAAGAGAGTAAAAGAAGTTGTTGAAAGGAAAAAGAAAGAAAGAACGGATAAGAATGATAGAAAGATATCTGATAATTTCCAGGCTGACATAAAAATGTTCTGGAAACTCGTAAGAACTGCCAGGGGAAATACAAAACAGCCTATAATAAATGCTATAAGAGACGAGAATGGATGTATTCTGAATGATGAAGTTTCGAATTTAAACAGATGGAAGGAATACTTTGAAAGCGTGTTTATGAGTGAAGAGTCGTATGAATTAAATGAACTAGAAATTCCGAAAGAAGTGGAAAGGGGTATGGAGATAAGTGTAGATGAAATAATGAAAGCAATGAAAAGCATGGAAGCAGGTAAGGCAGCTGGATATGATAGAGTATCACTCGAGATGCTAAGGGCTGGAGAGGGAGTGGTGGCAGGCCTGCTGTACACCTTGTTTAATTTATGTTGGGAATTAAAACGGGTACCGGATGACTGGTGTAAAGCAGTTATAGTACCAATATATAAAGGAAAAGGGTCACAGCAGGACTGCAAAAACTACCGCGGTATCAGCTTGCTTAGTATTGTGGGTAAACTGTATGCTAAGGTGTTAATCGAAAGAGTTATGAAAGAAACTGATGGAAAAATTTGGGATGTGCAAGCGGGTTTTAGAAAGGGAATGGGGTGTGCAGATCAAGTCTTTTCCATGCGCATGATTGCGGAGAAGTTTTTGGCCAAAAACCAGAAAGTTTTTTGTGCGTTCATGGACTTGGAAAAGGCTTATGACAGAGTGGACAGGAATGTGTTATGGCAAACACTGAACTCATATGGGTTGAGCGCTGGTTTGATACAGGCATTAAGGTCTCTTTATAGGGACTCTAGTGCTTGTGTCAGGATCAATGGGGTCTACTCGGACTGGTTTGGCATCCAAAAAGGTGTTAGACAGGGCTGTGTAGCTTCCCCTTGGCTGTTCAACCTATTTATGGACCGGTGTTTGCAAACTTTGAAAAATGAAGAATGTGGGTTAAGAATGGGCGAGTTAACCGTCAAATGCCTTTTGTATGCTGATGATCAAGTCATACTTGCGTCATCGGCGGCAGAGTTGCAAATGATGGTTACATTAATGAACTGGGATTTGAAAGAAAGGGGAATGAAAGTGAACGCAAGTAAGACGAAAGTGATGGTTTTTGAAAGAGAAGAAAGCAAAACGGTATGTGAAATAAGAATAGAAGGAGAGTTAATTGAGCAAGTGGATGAGTTTGTGTATTTGGGATGTGTATTTAGCAGGGATGGTAGATATGATAGGGAAATAGAACGACGAGTAAATGCAGGGAATAGAGT
The DNA here is from genome assembly GCA_036936625.1 of Parnassius smintheus behrii. NCBI lineage: Eukaryota > Metazoa > Arthropoda > Insecta > Lepidoptera > Papilionidae > Parnassius > Parnassius smintheus. The sequence goes on from JAUPFT010000007.1 coordinate 52,627,423, forward strand.
GAATGGGGCACTACACTCTATTATGAAGAAACAGAATGTGTCAAAACAGGCACGTATGGTAATTCATAATGCTGTGTTAGTCCCTACTTTAATGTATGGTAGTGAAAGCTGGGTGTGGCAGAAGAAGCACGAAAGTAGAATAAATGCTGTAGAAATGCGGTCTTTAAGGAATATGCTAGGGTTTAATCTGAATGACAGGGTGAGAAATTGCGTGATAAGAGATAAATGTGGTATGAAAGATGATGTTGTGACCAGGATTAAGAAAGGAATGCTTCGGTGGTTTGGTCACGTAGAAAGAATGAATGAGGAAAGAGTGACAAAGCAAATTTATATGGCAGATGTGAATGGCCGAGTCGGAAAGGGATGCCCTAGAAAAAAGTTTATCGACCAAATTGGCGATATTTTGAAAATGGGCCACGTTAGAAGTACCCTTAACCGACGAGCATGTATGCGTAGATATATGGATGTAAAGGAGGCGAAAGAGGTATGTCAGGATCGTGCCAAATGGAAGTCCGTAGTCTCTGCCTACCCCTCTGGGTGACAGGCGTGAGTGTTTATGTTATGTTATATATGATATTGCCAAACTGCTGATTATTTTATTGGTTAAATTACACTAAATGTAGCTTCCACCCTACCCACTTTACATCTACTTGATGCCTATTTGACCTACTTTATGCTAAGTAACCATAATCACAGTTTTTTTTATTCTTATTTTTTCAGAAACTCACTTTCTTACTATAATACTAGGTACATATTAACTTCATACTTATATTAAATTTCTATAAATTTAAATTAATGTTCTAAAAATACCGTTTCAGTTTATTATTAACTACATTTTAAGAATACGTTTAATTAATGCTTAAGAAGTATTTTATTGACTTCCCTTACACTTTAAACCAGAAAAAAGTAAAGGACACTACTTAATGAAATATATGATATAAATTACAGAAACGAGTAGGAAGGACATCCCCAGACGAACTTCGAGAAAGAAACAGAGCAATATCACTTAATGATGATCAAGGGTTGGTGATTACTGTATCGGACTGCTGAAGCTTCAGTCGTTTTTTTCCCAGGGATAGTTCTTGATGAATGAAAATGTGGGTTGCGCCCACATTTTCATTCATCAAGAACTACTGGTTATCATATGATTACTCCGTGGCGGAGTGGCTTAGCAATGAGTGGCTGCGCTGGGGGTCGCGGGTTCGAATCCCGCACGGAACAAGTATTTGTATAGCCTACAAATAATTGTTCCGGGTCTGGTTGTTTGTTCTTGTGCCATTTATGTTTGTAAACTGCCCCCACGATACAGGAGAAAATCCTAGTGTAGGGGTAACGTTTAAAAATAATATGGACTCCAAAGATGATAGCTTTCTCGCCGTACATATTTTTTGTCAGTGCCAGTTGAGACTTTGGATATTTGATAAGAATTATTTTTTTTTTATTTTTTTTATTTTTTTATAACATACATGCCTACAAGCTAACAGATGATAGCATCCAACACGCTTGCAACATTAGATACATTAAGTTAAAATTGTCTATTTTAAGTCGTGATTAAATTACCAAATAAATCGCATTAAATTAAAATAAAAATAAAAAAATAGTTGAAATAATTGCAGAACAAATAAAATAATAAAAAAAATATAAAACGAAAATGATCAAATTAATAAAATATCAAATAATCATATTCTTAATCATATATTATTATATATCATAACGGATGTATTGCTATCGCGCTGTGCTAGGACGATGGATGAACGAACGATCTAGAAAACCGAGAGAGACAACTGCAGCTTATAAAGATCCAACACTGAATTTAGATCTTTCCCATTGACTATCTTATAGAGGAAATTTTGTCATTGCTTCGCATCGAACTAAGTATATTACTAACGTACGTAGGTAGTAGTAATACCTCAATGTTGCTACGACGCTAAAAAGCAACAAACCATATAAGGTACGTGAGGATAATTTGGTCACCTCAAGTTTTGCTGCCAAATAAAACCAAAACTAGGAGTAGGACAGAGACAAAAACAAAGAATCGTATACTATAACTAAATTAATTAAGAAAAAAAAATAGGAAAAAAGCTTTGGCAATAATTATAGGAACATTACAAAAAATCAATTTAGGTAAACTAACTACACTAAATAATAACTACAATACTAAAATCGACTAAATTTTTAACTGTCAAAATGGTGTCGATATAGCAGCGTCCTTTTATTATTTAATTGAGTGATGAAGAGCTATCGTATTACAGAGACATCAATGCAAAGAAGCTGTAGTTTTTGATTTATAAGAAAGTTACCATATTAACTGGTAGACCATGTTACCCTGATGTACTATATTAATTAAAAGCGTATTTCATTACGTGTTATTTGTGTATATTCAATAGAACCTTCACACAAACCCCGCCACAATGCCGTTTAATCCCAGATTTAATTAAGTTCCATATATTATACAGCGTACAGCGTTCATAACTCTCTCGCATGTGTAGATTTTCTTTCTACAGGTTGATGAAGAATAAATAAATATAGTATGTAGTATAATATAGTTATATTAGAAATATTAAACGTTACCTATATCTGGTTAATGCCATAAAATGCTATATCTTTTATAAGGTAGAATGCTGACGCCCGTAGACATCTACATCTGTTCTATTCTAGCTTAAGAATCAAAATGCAGATGCGTTGTCACCCCTGAGGACTAAGATATAATGCCTAGTTTCCAGTAAAAAGAGTCTCCGGTTCTCTACACTCGTCATACAAAACACATTAAGCTGTTATTTTACGCTGGTGTTACCTTCGTGCTACAATCATAACATAGTTGCAACGTGGTTCTACTACGACTATTTTACGCTGGTATTCTGTGAGAGCGTGGTCTTCTCCGGTCAAGCCGATCCATTCATGCTACTACCATGTCATTTGAGGATGATATCATCGCTACCCTGAATGAACTTGACTGCTCATCATGGGCTCCTCCTACAGTTTGGAGGGTATATCGTAACGGTGACGCAGCAAACGAACTGTTGATCACAGTAGTCTAGCACGTTTAACGTTGCTCCCCGTCAATAAAAGTAGGTCTTATATAAAGACGAGTTAGTTATTTTTTGATTTACATATTTATTTAAGACACCTCACCCATGACCTCCCCACCTCATCCATGACACCTCAGACCCATGTACATGTATACATAGGTTAGCTTTGCTTAGGCGGAAAACTGCACGGACTTCACTTACTGATAGTTAAATATCATCATTGTGCAATTCAGAGTTGTAAATTGCATGCAAAGGATTATTTGCTCCGCGTACACAAAAACGAACTCTTACGTGTGTCGTGTTCAAGATATCAAGTTCAAGTAAGTCTGAATCAAATCTGATTTGACTCTTAGAGACTCTGGAATGGATCCAACGATAATCACGGACAAGATGGGACACAAACTGTATTTTGCTGCTAATACCCAACGCATTTAAACACGGATATGTATCTTTATTGATTCTTATACAGTCTGATAATAAATAAATCCCAAAGTAAAGTAAATAATAAAGTACAATATTAATGTATGAACAACCTGTATCAATATTATATCAAGATACTCAGTCCAGTTCCACAGTGGGATTATGTAAATCGTCGTAAGACGGTGGGAGCCACATGTCCTGTCGCAACTGACGGTATTCGCATAATCTGTATTACCTAGTGCCACAGATTAAAAGAAATTTATAATGACAGGTAGGAAATTATCTAACAATGGTAGGTATATTTTAAACAAAATTTGCTTACAGAAAGTTTTTCCATTTCACTGCATTTTTATATCAGAACTTTTATATATTCGACTGCCTCGTTGGTATAGTGGTTGTAGTTGTGTGACTGCTGATCGTAAGGAGTTTGAATCCCGGGTCGGTCCAAAAATCAATTATTGAGTTTTCCGTCAAGTAATTCTCAATAGCTGTCCAGAGTCAGGAAGTAGGCGGTGTCTCACCCCCGTGCTTCGGAAAGCACGTAAAGCCGTTGGTTCTGCGCCTGATCTCCCTCCGGTCGTGTCGGTTTACCGTCCTATCGGATTATGAGAGTGAGGGAATAGAGAGTACACCTGTGCTTGCACATACACTTGGGCACCATAATCCTGTCCTGCGTCGATGGCTAGCCTCCGCTGAGGCAGGCCGCCGTGGTTGAAATTCGGTCTGGAGGACATTATAAAGGTAACAAACGAGCACACAGTCCACCTGACGTTAAGTGGTGGTGTAGCTGTGGCCCATAGACATCTTCATCTTTCCGCGATTACAAATTAAAACGCAGATGTGCTGGTTTCTACACTCGACGACGAAACACATCAGCGTTGAGCTCTTCGATCAACAATACCAACTAGATGTCGGATCGGCGCAAGAAATCCATCTCAGTAAATAAGAGCGCACATGAGACGTGAGCTCTTTCACGTGAGAGTGTAGCTCGCAAGGCAATAACGGTAAAAAAAACTTTATTTGTTATACGTTAAGGTTGATTTCACACTAAATGTTATTTAATTTATGTCTTTTTATAGTTTATATTCATGCGGAAAGTATTTAGCTACAATTTTGTACGTGACCCGTTATCTAGTTGGTATTGGTGATCGAAGGTTGAGCTGCTATTTGACGCTGGTATTCTGTGAGAGTGTGGTCCTTCCCCGGTTGAGCCACCCCATTCATGCGTTAGCTGTAGTGTTGCTCTACCACGTAAAAACATTCGTATTTATTTCGCTAGTAAAGATGAGTATTTTGCGTTAAAGCTGGCTGGAGACCGGTATCACCTGCCGCCTCGATAGATGAGAAAATTCTAGTGTGTTATATATTATAGTTTCCAAAAAAAAAACAGCAAGCACAGGTGCCCACCTGTGCTTGCATATACACTTGGGTACTATAATCCTGATGGGTAGTCTCCGTTAAGGCTGGCCGCCATGACCGAAATACGATCTGGAGTACATTATTATTATTTTATCAGCATGTCGTATTCACGAAATTTTGCAGTCCACAGCAGGATATAGGTTTTTTTTTCAAGTATGCGCCAGCTCACAAGTTACACAGAATTTTGGCTCAAACCGGACTCACATGTAGACTGGAACGACTAGATGTATAATAGACCGGAGACCGATCACATCATGGAAATCCTAAAGAATGTTAATACCGTTCCATGTCCAGAACGTGATTAGTAAAGTAACCAATTTCATATAGACCTGACAGGAGTCGCAATTCTTAGTTATTCTAAATTTAAGTTATTCAAGTAACAGTGAGAAAAACTCTTTAAATCATTTACGATGTTTACGTGGCATTCATCAAATCAACGGAACAAAATGATAGTCAAATCATGAACAAATATGGGATAAAAATATGTTGTAGCGGCCTAAGAAAAAAGATCATCTTTCTCATTATTGCCTTTTGACGTTATAAGCGTAATGTTAGACGTTACTTTATAATTTTGTTTTACTCTTAAAAGCATATGTGTTTAAACCATTAGGTTATTAGGTACAACATTGATTTCCGAATATTAAAAGTAATATCTATAATTAATACTTATGTAATGTACTATATGTAATAGTTATAGTTTGCTATATCCATATTATGTAGCCTAATAATGATTACAAATGAAAAACGGTGGACAAAATAGATTGAACCGCCAAACTCACAGAATTTGGCGCATATTGAAAAACGAGAAATTTTTTTGTAAATCGCCGGCAACATTCCCCATTACGACCAAAGTACCTTATTTCATTACGACAGCCGTTCCATTAGTAGATACGCCAAATTCTATTAAACTCTTTTTGCAAAAACAGCGCTTCAATCCGATTCTTTTCGCTTGAAAATGAGCTTAAAACCTACCGTAACACTAAGTATTAAAGTTTAAAATTCGTTTGATATTTTGGTGCATACGCTGGATGATTTTTGAAATTCGAGTGGGGAATGCTTCGAAAGGGTATACGATTTTAAATTTAAATTTATGTTTTGTAAGATTTGATCGCGTTTAGCGGCATGCGCCATTTCAAATGAAGCGATATTTTTTACTAATTTATTTAAGTTAAGGGTTTAATGATTCGGTGTTATTTGATAAAATAATATTCTTGTTAAGATAAGCCTGCAATTTTTTATAAAATTTTGAAATCTTAAATACAAAAGTTTAATTTTTTTTAATGTTAAAAAAGGATAGCCTCAGCTCAGATGGTTCGCGCTCGCTGTAAATTTCACAGTACGCGAGCAAACCGGGTTCTATCCCCGCCGGCACCAACGAAATTGTTAATTGCAATTTTAAGTGCTGATTTACCAATTGCTCATTGGTGAAGGAAAAATCTTGAGGAATCCTGTATGTCTGAGAAATAAGAAAAAAAAATATTTCGAACACATGTGATGTTCGCCAACACGCATTAGAGCAGCGGCGGATATTTCCTTGCCCTAAAACTCTCTCAGTATATAGGCTGTAATTTCAACTTTGAAAAAGGAGAGGAATAAAACTTATTTTATCTACTCAATACACCCTGGCTATATATAATGTGCACAAAACAAAAAAATCACGTCTCAATATAAAGAAAGTGAACCATTCATCTATTTATTAAACCCCATCAACAGTCCACTGCTGAATATCTATGATTACCTAATAGAGAGAATATTTGGCACAATGAGGGTTGATAATTTTCCACTCAATAGATGTCGCTAGCTGACACTGAGGTAAAGTTTTTTGTTACTTAATATAACTTGATTGAGAAGTTAGTTTTATATTATAAAAGTTTATCAGTGTCTAAAAGATTATATCAATAGACAAAACAATGAAAAAGTGGTTCGCTGTTTAATATTTTGCACATTTTCAAATTGACTTCTCCGCTATGAAATCTGTCAAATATTACACCTCATTTAAAATGACGTCGCCCTGGTGGTAGTGGAGAGTTGACAACCGTAGTTTTTTGTTGCTATCAGGAAAATTCTACTGCCCATTTTCAGTATCTTTGTCATCTGACACTTACGACACCCATAGGATATAATCGTTTATTTATAAGGTGTATAGTTTAAAACGTGAATTTTTTCCGGATCGGTTCGACTTAGCAACCTTCGAGAAACGAGCTTACTCATTTTAAGAAGGCCGGCAACGTATACTTCCCTTGTCGTGGAATTGTTCATGAGCGTTGGTCCACACTTACCATCGGGTGAGCATATCGCTCGTTTCTATTAAAATATACAGTGATAAGTACGTCAATTTCTATTTTATTAGTATCTATCTATATTATCTAATTATTTAATACGGGTCCATCACAACTTCATTTTAATACGTTAATAATTTAAAATAATTAAATTTCCTCATACTCAACAAAGTCAGTAAGGTACCAATATAAAATGAATGTGTTCGTACATCAATAACAAAAATATTAAAAAGAACGAGTTCGCGTATCTATCAATAAAGGGAGAAAGATGTAAAGAGAATGGGTTATTCAAACCCAATTCGGAGCAGAACTAAAAACTGTCGATGAAAGCGTTTTAAAAGTTCGACCGCAGAACTAACAGTTGTTAGCGACATATAAGTTCGTATAATAAAATCGTTTCCGCACTCCATTGCATCGTATTCGCAATTCCCCATTTCCAAATCATTTTAAATTCGATTTCATATCGATATAAATGGATGAGATCTGAACAAATGGTCTACGTAAGCGGTTACGAAGTTGTATAGGGTCATTATTATTGTTTGTTAGTTTTTATAGCTCCATGTCATTTGTTATTAACAGAACTTATTTTGTAACAAATTTTATTTAAGAGGATTGTGAAGCTGTAAATTTTCATACAAAAAGCGATGAAGGTTTCCTCCCGATAACATAGTCTAATTTTTAGAACTTTTGGAAATGTCGTAGATATAATGAAAAACCGTCCGAAGCTCCATACGATATGTTATTAGCATCAAAATGTCTGTATTTTTGACTTAAAAACTTCCTCGTGCGTTTTTTTTAAATTGAACTAAACTGAGTTACTAAAAAAGAAGAACGTACAGATCTAAATTAAGGTATACTGAATCTAATGAGACCAAAGTTGTCTGGTTTTGTAAAGGTTTTGGGGGTAAAAACGTTATCGCTCCAAACAATATTTTAAAAAGAAAATATAGGCAACATTTGCAACTCTCTCTATCACACAACGGCGATACGGAGTGAGCGATGTGAAACAAATAGCATTTTTTTAAAAACCTACTCGTGCTGTGTATCGGTACTTCAAAAGCCTCTTAAAAACTAGTGTAACTGCTTCATGTGATAGAAGAAACACATGAGGTTATCCTTAAGCTTAAGCCCAAGTAATGTAGATTCATGTTGATGAAGATTCAGTTTTTTAACAGTTTTTCAACAGGGTGACAATGACAAGCGACAACACAGTCCAACTGATTCTGTAGCCCATAGACATCTACATTTATAACGCAAATGCGTTGTCACCTGTGAGCACTAAAATTGAAATCCTCGTTTCCAAGAAAAAGCGTCTCCGGTTCTCTACACTCACCATACACAATACAGTAGCATGAAGTTACTATTTTACGTTGGTATTCTGTGAGAGCATGGTCCTACCACGGTTGAGCCGACACATTCATGCTACAACTTTAATAAAGTTGCAGCGTGGCTCTACCACGTAATGATGTTAGAAAATGTGTAGAAAATTTAATAAAGGCATTGTTTTGTTGTTGTTGTTTGTTGTTTATTGTTGGTTAGTTAAAATCGATTTCGATTTCGTTAAATTTTATTACAATTGAGTCCGCCACAATTTTTTTAAAGATTATTAATGTCTTAACTAAACAGAAGACAGTTGTTTCGATAATACAGACATTCCAATTTTATTTATATTTGTGCAGATATATATTTGAATAAATTTTATTATTATTAAACACACACACACACACACACACACATATATATATATATATATATATATATATATATATATATATATATATATATATATATATATATATATATATAGGTGTTTATCTACTATAATAGATGTAGTGATTTATATACTCTTTGTCACTTACCATCAAATAAATTATACATCAAAAACGATCGCCATTCTTGATATGTAGTCCTCTTTTTAGTTATTATGCGTTTACAATAAAAATATTTTTTACATCGATTACAAATGAAGGATGATTTTGAGAAAGCAATTAGGCTAATCGCGAAAAAACACCTCGAGCGTGTTATCTTAATCCGCGCATATACCAACTGTCAAGTTTTAAGAGAAAAAGCAAAAAAAAGCGCTTATCACTGATCTTCCAACTCCCGAACAAAAGGGGGACGGATATTTAACATAATGAGTGACATCTCTCCAACGTTTAGAGGGACAAGGAAGAGTAAATGGGGCAACGCGTGAGTGGGAAAAGGACAAGCTAAGTTTAGAGAGAACAATATCACAATCTTGTTTCTAGGCCATTTCCTTTAATTAGTGGTAGAGGACAGCAGTCGATTTATTTTAGCCGTTATGTCTGAGATAGACAGTCAAACGCTGCGGTGTCGGCCATTGTGATGGTAAGGGTTGTCGCTTTGTTTATTGTCTTCGTGAAGTTAAGTAAGCCTCCTTGATTCCAGCGTTTAAGACAAAGCATCTTGAACTTTTAACATTTTATAAAGTAATATATAAATTATGTGTTTTATAAAATTAAATTATTATTTTTATAGTAATATATGTAGATGTTTTTGTATTTCACTTCCGATTGCCTAAATTTAATTGAAATTAAAAACTTAGTTTGTATGTAAATTTGTTTTTAAAATGTTGCAATACAGTAATAATTATTTCTTTATAAAAATTATTATTTTTACAATATTCTTCACTTTAGCCAATTAGTAAAAATGGACATGCTTTACATGAAACTCTCCTTTCTTGCATTAATCACCACGAAAGGTGGATGGGCGCTAGGAAAAATGCGACGACGTACATCTTCACGCATGTATGTAGTAGTAGTAGTAGTAGTATATACTTTATTGTACACCACACATATACAACGAATAAATACATTACAGAGGAAACTTAATATATACGTATGTACAATAAGGCGGTCTTATCGCTAAAGAGCGATCTCTTCCAGACAACCTTTTTTTTATGTACTGTTCACATCGTCATCATCATCATCATCATTACTGCGCTGAACATAGACCTCCTTCAAGGCATATCACAAAGCACAGTCTCTAGCCGGCTGCATTAGTTGACTTCCATTATCATTTACCAGGTTGACATTCCATCTAGTGGGAGACCACCTTGCACTTCACTTATTGGTACGAGGCGAGAGTATCGTTGGTTACTCTGGTGTCCACTGCAGATATACCCATTTCGAAATCTTTAACAGAGAAAATCCAGGCATAGCCCTTTCCATAGCTATATAGGGAAATAAATCAGGAGATGAGCAGCAGCTAACAACTTCTTCAGTCTTTTCCAATAATAACTCAAATTGAGAAACTACGTTTTTTACGCGGTAAAACCACGCCACACCTATTATGGTGGCAGCACGAATGGGTCGGCTCGACCGGGGAAGGACCACGCTCTCACAGAATACCAGCGTAAAATAGTAGCTTAATGCTGCTCTGTTTGGTATGGTGATTGTAGAGAACCAGAGACCCGTTTTACTGAAATCAAGGCATTCCATCTTAGTCCTCAAGGGTGACAACGCATCTGGATTTCGATTCTTAATCGAGGATAAGTGTAGATGTCTATTGGCCACAGCATTCACTTACCATCAGGTGGACTGTGCGCTCGGTTGTCACCCTTATTCTATAAAGAAAAAAAGCTATATGGGAAAACACATCAGGAGATGAGCAGCAACTAACAACTACTTCAAATTCTTCCAAATAACAATTCAAGTTAAGAAACTGTGTTTATCAACCTGCCTGCAAGTCAACTATGGCAGATATCCCTCCTATGAGGCAATCTGTGGGGGAGGCCTGTGTTCAGCAGTGGACTTTTGATATGCTGTAAGGGTGAGTTTAATTTTTTCCGGCGGGAATCTAAATTGGAATGCTCGTGCAAAACATTGCAAAACTTACGGCGAGCGCGTCATTTTCCAAACGCCGCCAAAAAAAATGTACACACCATTCTAACTTACTTTTTACCGACTTCAAAAAGGAGGTATTCCATTCGACTGTATTTTTTATGTGTGTTACCTCATAACTTTTCTCTGGGTGAACCCATTTTAATAATACTTTTTTTATCTGAAAGCTGATACTTTTCTTGTGATCCCATATAAATTTAATTAAGATCTGACCAGAACTTTTTGAGTTATCTTTAATAATGCGTATTTCATTGACTTCGAATACATTGATCCGGTCGTATTGAAGTCGGGTGTACAAATTTTTAAATTTTACCACTTTTACATTACATAAGACATATAAAGACTTTCACGCATATTCGTGATTATATTTTTGGGGGTTATTGTAACTTTCCATTTTTTTGTTAATATGATGAAATACACGTATTTATAGAGTACGTGTACTCTTTTGATTTAAAAATTTGGAACTATTACAAGGACGTAATTATAATTGAATTCTATTGTATGTGTATTTAATTTATTTTTGTTTATTGAATTACTGAATAAAACATTTATTAACGGGTAAACATCCTTAACGCCATAATTTATTGTTTTGCACAGGATCAACCAGCCCTCGTGCCGCCTCGTGCAAATGCTTTTTGAAGCAAGCTTGTGGTTACAGATAATAAATTAATTTACACTGCACTGAACCCTATGCGTGTTCATTTGATAACAGCTTAATACTCTGCGACATTTCTAGCAAAGATGTTAAGCCATATATGGTAATAATAATTACTTGTTGTATAAAATTTATTTATTTATTTAATCGGAAATCCCTCGGTTAACAAAAAACAGAGTAGGTAGAAAACAATTAAACAATAGGAAACCATTTATGGGTTTTCGAAATAATATAAGAGTGTGATGACCCTGATAGTTATATTATTTTATCTTGATGATCCTGATTAGTTCTTCTTTTAATAGAATAACGTTCAAATTAACGTCAATGGTTTTTGATACGAGGGCAAATTTTCAAGTCAATCGGCCGCCTACAGGTTGGTGAGAATTACATTTAAAGATTCCATTACATGCGGAGTGCGTGGACCATTCTAACCTAAAAATAGGAGATATATATAGTTAAATTGGAAATTCATTCAGTGTACTCTTAGAAGCGACGGTAGGTACGGATGAGGGAAGGTAGCAGTAGCTCAAGGATCAGTTTTGGGGCCCCTACTTTTTTTAACTAATGTTAATGATACGAATAACTTTCTTAATTACTGCACATGATATCAGTTTGCAGATGACACATGCTTTTTAGCATCGAATAAGGATCCAAATAAAGCTTCTGAACTTTTGCAGTCTTATGTAGATTCTTTATCAAGATGATGCCATGATGCAGGTCTAGTACTAAATACCAAAAAAAAATTTGATAGTTATCAAATCTCCGCACGTCAAGCGCATACATAGTATTTCCTAACATTGCGCAAAGATTTCAAAAGCGATAATTATTATTTTAATTATTTAAATATTGTAAAATTTTCCTCATTTATACACAATTTAAATATAGCTTCTCAAAGAGCAAAAATGTAATGAAAAAATTACTGAAAAAAATAAACATTCCGTTTACAAAAATGGTTTTATACAAAATTGGTTTTATACTATCCGTGCTAATAAAGTCCAGGGAAAACGATTAGCTACTTATTTAGTTTCCCGATTAATAAACAACTTACTCTCTAATTTACGCTATAATACTAGTACACGAGAAAATATCACAAATCTTGACACTTAGAAATGAACTTACCAAGCATTTAGTTATTTAATTACCTGAGCTATCAAAATTATAGATTTAGCCTGGTTTTAACCTATTTGCAATATAATGTAATATTACGTATATTATATTTTACTTTATCGAATCTTATGGAAATATTGTTGAATACGATAGCATTATTTACAAACCTTTGTGGTTTATAGATGCTATTTTATTTGTTTTTGTATTCAACTTAAAAAACGTAGATGGATATATTGTTGTTATTTATACATACAAATAAGGTTAAAGTGTCTATCTGTAATGTCAAAATGACTGCCTTTTATCGAGCTCGAGTAACATTCATTTTGTGAAAAAAAATCAGTCTCTTTGTCCGTGCCAATCTTCATAATGTCTGAAACGATCGCGATGAAACTTTATAAAAAGATAGAGCAATACCAGGAGCGAATTAAGCTATATTTTGTCGGAAAATTTTGATTTAAAAATTTTTGGATAAATGGTATTTATTGATTTCTCACATATTATTATAAATTGAACGCGATAAAATCCGTAAGTGTAGTTTTAATCAATAAATGGTATATGTCTAACTTAAATTTTAACGCAACAGTAATATGTAGTTCTATCTAGGCGAAGCCGAGGTGGGCCCTAGTGATAATAAAAAACAAAGAGGCTTTATTGAACTTAGTGTCACATAACATACAGCCATTACTACCTTAATATCACATAACATACAGCCTTTACTGCCTTAATGTCACGAAAAATACAGCCTTTAAAAAAGGTGCTCCAGATCATACTAGATCTTTATTTATCCTCGAAATATATTACTTAAAGATGCACCTAAGTTCCCTCACGATGTTTTCTTCAAGCCGACCAAGTAAATCAACACTTAAATTCGCAAGTAACATTTAATATAATGTATTATTTGAATTTTAATGCGTAATGACATGATTATGGGAAATAACCAGGTTTACTAAACAGTACTAAAGCGACTTCCAAACACACCAAAAGTTTCGTTTAAAAAATAAATAAAAGAACTCGTTGAGCACTGAAAATTTTCCTCTCTTCTTCTCTTCTACTCGACACAAAACAGCTGGCGTAGGCGTTGTAAAAGTTTTTTGACTTGGGTATAGAGAATTTGATAAAAACTTGGATTTTAGATAAACCAAAATCAAGTCTTCTTAGACAGTTTTTGATACTAAGCAGATTGTTTGTCACTGTCGTGAAAAGAGGGAAAGCCACCTATGCTTATAATATAAAAATATATTAAATAAAAATAAATTATTCAGGAACATTAAAAAAGAAAAAAAAGAGTTTTTGAAAAATTTGTATACCCGTGGAATGTACCACAAATTTACAGCAGATTAAAATAGTGATAGAAATAAAGAAAATAAAGGGACACAAGACAGGCCACTATTATTGTTATTTAAAAAAATGTAAGTTAATACTTTTATGTAGGTACTACAATGTTCGAAAATCGGGTTTTTATTATATAAATTAAGTGGCAAAAATTTATGTGATTGGTGAATCTGTATAAACCTAGTTCCATCAATATGCTCTAGCATTAAGACTTGGCAACATTATTAAAATATTTCGGCTATTCGAAACGGCGAAAATCAACAAAAAATAGTTCATAAATCACAGGGGCCAGACGGACCGGCCCGCTGAATTCTGAATACGTAATGAGTGGTTCATTTGGGGGTTGCCTCTCTTTTTATTATTTCCTATGGATATTTCGAATGTAATCTACAACGATATGGGTCGTGATTTGTTTGCTTTTCGTATGTGATTGGACATTAACACTTTTTATATATGGCTCTATTGTGGCTAACATAATTCAATGAGGAAGTTCAAAAATGTTTGTGCTCAAAGTATAACATTGATAGTGACTTCATTTATAAACTAGCTTTATGTATGTTAAGCGAGATATACACTATAACTGAATAGGAAAGAATGTTTCTTGGGACAATGTCAAAGTAAAAATATTTTTCAAGTGAAAACTTCATTAGAAAATAAAGAATACTTCGTATTTTTATAATCATGCTTTAAATTATTGGAGCGGAGCTCCCATGGCGCAAGAAAACGATTTTTGAAATCTATCTCCTCCATAACCCGTAGGCCAATTTACATATTTTTTCGGTAATACCTAGGTAGATTGAAAAGTACTCGGCCTAACACAGATCCATTCAATTCTAAAAATCAAATCTACCCACATTATTTAGTTCAGTTCAGACTAGTTCATTGTGTGAAGTTCGAAACGTGTGCGATAATTAGTTGTGATTTTATAAATTTATTAACAAAGTAATCAGACATAATTTCCGCGAATGGAGCAAATCGAGCAGCGTGCCGTCATTAAGTACCTCCATAAGAAGGGGCTATCATCAAAAGCCATCCATGATGACATGGTCAGTACATTAGGCGATTGTGTTCTGTCATATTCTTCCGTCAAAAAATGGATAGCAGAATTTAAGCGTGGTAGAGAGAGTGTGAAAGATGAACCCCGCTCTGGAAGGCCTTCGACGTCAACTAATGACGAAAATATTAAAAAAGTACTTGATTTAATAATGGGAGACCGCAGATTAAAAATTAGAGAGATAGCCGAGATTATAGGCATCTCTTATGAATGAACTCAAAACATCATTGTCAACGAGTTGGGTTTCCACAAGGTGTCTGCGAGGTGGGTTCCGCGACTGCTTTCAGTTGAACAAAAAAGGACGCGATTGACTATTTCACGCGACTGTTTGGAGTTATTTGAAGATGATTTTTTGAATCGTTTTATTACTATGGACGAAACATGGGTTCATTACTGTACACCGGAAACAAAACAACAATCAAAACAGTGGAGAAGACCTGGTTCACCACTCCCTAAAAAGGCTAAGTCGATTTTGTCGGCTTGTGGCTTCAGTATTCTGGGACTCGAAAGGTGTGATTATGATTGATTATCTTGAAAGGGGTCAGACTATAAACTCTGATTACTACTGCACCTTACTACGTCGTTTACGAGAGGAAATAAAAGAAAAACGTCGAGGAATGCTCAGAAGAAAAGTCCTGTTTCATCAAGATAACGCCCGTGTTCACACGTCAGTACAGTCAATGGCTGAAATTCACAACTGTGGCTTTGAACTGTTACCGCATCCGCCCTATTCACCTGATCTGGCACCATCAGACTTCTTTCTGTTCCCTAACCTAAAAAAGCACTTGGGAGGTCAAAGATTTTCGACAAACGACGAGGTCAAAGCAGCTGTAGACGCATATTTTGACTCTAAGGAAGAATCATTTTTTTTCAACGGTCTAAATGCTTGGAAGGGGAGATGGCAAAAGTGTATTGAACTTGATGGTGATTATGTAGAAAAATAAAAATATAACTGATTTAGTATGTGTTTATTTTCTTGGTTAGGCCGAGTACTTTTTAATCCACCCTCGTATTTGTAGCACAACGCAGACAAGGTTTGTTAACAATAAAAATTTGAATTTTAATTTTTTTCTTTTACTCTATAATCAATTCGTTAATTTACATCTGCGCAATGTCACACCATTTGATTGTATCTTTTGTTGAAATAAGGATAGTTATGACTTTAGACTTTTATTCCGCTCCGTTTATGATGCTAGCAAAAGGTTTTACCTTTGCATCTGCATCGGCCCTAGTTAATCTCAGAACAAGAGGCAATCAAATTAGTAGCTACTGGATTATCAGAGCATTGTTTTTACGAAAGAAATTGCATACCTAAAACTTTTCCAGAATCATCCTCATATCATGCCATCATAAGTCTGCATTTGATAAAAGAAACTGCCACAAAACACGGTCCTCAGATACCTGGGCTTTATACGTGGTAAAGCCTCGATGCACTTATTTTTGTTTGTAGCACGAATGGGTTGTAGACCATGCTCTTACAGAATACTAGCGTAAAATAGCAGTTCAACGCAGATGGGTTTTGTATAGCGAGTGTAAAGAACCGGAGATCCTTTTTACTGGCGACGAGGCATTCCATATTAGTTTAGGGGTGACAACGCATCCGCATTTTGATTCGCGTTCACTTTACCATCAGGTGGACTGTGTGCTCATTTGTAACTCTTATCCTGTAAAAAAATATACAGTATGTATATTTAAAATTATCGTTTTATTTTTAAAGAAATATTTTTCAATGCTTTGACTTTTTAATAACAGTCCAATGCTATAGTTATATTTCATTAATTTGCCTTGATTTAAATATAGTAGTTTCGCTGATTAAAGGATTTAGGGCAGAAAAACGATTAAATTGTATGCTGAAGACAACTTCTAGAGGTGTAATTCTTTTTGTAAATATTTAAATAGATTTTCAATGTTAGAATAGAAAAGAATCATTTTTATTCAATATGGATTACAACAATACTTATTGGACGTCGTTTTTACTTTTACCGCTCGTTCAAAGTGAAGAATCAGCAAGAAACCCAGCGAGACATTTTTTAAATACAATCGTTTCACAATATAATATTTTATACAACTTTTATGAGAACATTATGGTAAGAGCATGGTAGCGATCACCATATTCCAAGGGGTTATTTATTTATTTATTTATTTATTTATTTAAAAAGGTACACTAACAGTACATGTATACATATTTATAAAGCACAATTCCTTATACATATACCTATTATAGGCGTACACAACATTAACAGAAGATAATAAGTAACAATATAATATATATATATATATATATATATATATATATATATATATATATATATATATATATATATATATATATCTAAAAATTTTAAAACAATAAAATACTAAAATGCACCAAAAAAAAAAAAACTAAATCTTAACTAAGAACAAATGCCTCTTCACAAAGAGCCGGCCAGTTTTTGTTTAAATTTAAACGAGTCGTCGAAAATGTCAAATGTTTCAATATTCATCTCGTTGTACCGTGCACAACATCTGACGAGAGGAGAATGGCGTCCAAGGTTAGTCTTTACAGAAGGCAAGGCAAAAGTTTTTTTGATAGGATGTCGGGGTAAGCGAGCAGACACCGTCAATTTAACACGTTCTAGGAGCTCATTACATTTTATTTTACCGTAGACAAGTCCGTGCAAAAACACCAAATCCTGATCCCTTCGACGGCTACGCAACGAGTTCATTTAAAAAAGGCAAGACGGTGCTCATATGGTGACTGGTGTGACACGCCTTGCGTAATAAATGCCAGATACCTAGTGAATGCACGCTGAATACCCTCCAAGCGTTGAGAGTGAACAGCATGTACAGGATTCCATGCCACGCTAGCGTACTCCAAGTTACTTCGGAAAAAAAAATGAAAAATAATAAATAAATTTCACAATAATGTTAATATGTGAAATGAATTTAAGGTGCTTGTCTACTGTTACACCTAAAATCTTATTTCTTGTACTTCAGTTAACGTTGAGCTGTTATTTTCATGAGTGGATGGGAAATGATTTTTCTTTTTTGTAAATTTGATATGGTAGCATTTATCAACGTTTAGGGTCATAACATTTGATTCACACCATGTATGAATACTGTCTAAGTCCTCCTGAATAAGTTTTATGTCATGGGTTATTATCAATTACGTACTCTTTGGTAGTGTAATAACCCTTACTAAACAATTTTGCCTAATAAAAAATTTAAACATGCCGTGAAAATTTGGTCTGGAGGACATTACATGTTTTTTTATAGGATAGGCGTGACAAACGAGCTTTCAGTCCACTTGACGGTAAGAAGATGGTGTGGCCCATAGACATCTACATTTAACCTCGTTTAAGAATCGAAATGCAGATGCGTTGTCACTTTTGAGGACTAAGATTGAATGACTCGATTACAGTAAAACGGGTCCCCCGTTTTCTGCACTCACCATACGAAACACAGCAGCATTAAGCTGCTATTTTATACGGTGGTATTCCGTGAGAGCGTGGTCCTTCCCCGGTCAAGCCGACCCATTCATGCTACAGACATGCTAATAGCTGCAGTGTGACTCTACCACGTGTAGAATATTATTATAAGTAGGTATAACTGTTAGTTAAAAGGTAACAGGCACTTTTCCTTAGTTTTCTTAAAATTTCTTTCAACTTTTACATATACGTATAATAGGTACCTATTTTAATTTGAACGAAAGTAGGGACAAATGTTTGCAAAAACAGTTTATTCATATTTTTATAAACAGTAAAAACGTCAAGGAGGATAATCAGCTATAATATTAATTACCTTACTCTAAGTGAAATAAAAAAAGCAAAGAAAACTCTCTCCTCCTCTCTCGGTACAATAAAAGGCACTTATTCACGCGACGTTTCCTGCCCTGTGTTCGGGAGACATTGTTTTTTTTTCTCTCAACGTTCCGCGAGAACTTTTTCTCTTCATTTGTTTTGTCCGCCATTGTCCGCGCCACAGGATTTCTTGAACCCATATTTCACGCTCATATTGTCTACAATTTGCATCAAGAGACTCGAGAGCGTTCAATTTTCATTTTCTTTCGCTTCCGTCCGCAATGTACCGACCAGAGTGAGGAAGATTACGGTTCCGTTCAAAAGTGTTTTTTTTTCTTTCAAAAACTGATCTTACAGCCTATATACTCGTACGTTCCACTGCTGGCCACAGGCCTTCCCTCATTTCTGAGAGGGTTTTTGGGCAAGGAAGTATCAGCCGTGCTGCCCCAATGCGTGTTGGCGTAATTCACATATGTTCGAAATAATTTTTTTCCTTATTCCTCAGACGTGCAGGTTTCCTCACGATATTTTCCTTTACCCCTGAGCACGTCGTAAATCAGCACTTAAAATTGCAATTAACAATTTCATTGGTGCCGGTGGGGATCGAATCTGGTTTACTTGCGTTCTGTTATATTTACAGTGAGCCTTAACCATCTGAGCTACCACGGCTAGGATAAGGTGACAAACGAGCACACAGTCCACCTGATCGTAAGAGGAAGCTGTGGCCCTCAGACATTTGAATCGTTGATTAGGAATCAAAATGCAATTACGCTTTCACCCCTAGGAATTAGGTGGAACACCTCAATACCAGAAAGGGTCTCCGATTCTCTACACTCAACAAGTGGTTGCTGTAGCCCATAGACATCTACATCTATCCTCGATTACGAATCAAAATGCAGGTGCGTTGTCACCTGTGAGGACTAAGATGGAATGCCTCGTTTCCAGTAAAAAGGGTCTCCGATTCTCTACACTCACGATACGAAACACATCAGAATTAAACTACTATTTTACGCTGATATTCTGTGAGAGCTTGGTCCCTCAACGGTCGAGCCGACCCATTTGTGCTACAACTATACTATCTACTAATACAGCTGCAGCATGGCTCTGGCTCTACCACGTACTATATATATTATATTAAAGTTTCTGTCCGTAATATTGAAGTAACTATGCTTCATAGAGCTGTGGGGGGGGGGGTGTTATTTGTCATTAAGACATGAATTATTGTGTGTCTGTCTATCTGTTGAAACTTTTGTGACGTGTTGAAACTTTACGAACAGATAGACAACTTAGGCATTGCTTTTTACTGTATTTTATTCAAAAAGCTAGTAGATTTTTAAGTTAAATTACAGAAATTGGATTGGATTGGACATAGGCCTCCTTTCATTTCTGAGAGGGTTTTAGAATAGTTAAATATCTGCCCCGCTGCCCCATGCGCACTTAACATGTCTTCGAAATATTTTTTTCTTATTTCTCAGATATGTAGGTTTCTTTACGATTTTCTTCTTGACCACCGCGGCACTAATTACCAATTTCAATGATGCCGCATCAGTCAAACCTGGGTTGCTCGCGTACTGTGAAATATACGGCGCTTAGCCCCTGAGCTACCATGCCGTTTTTTTTTAGAAATTTAAAACTTGATAAACAAACGGTCATTGGTGATTTCTTTAAAAAGGCCGTCACATTAATAGATCCCACCAAAGCAAAGCCGGGACAGTTCGCTTGTATTATATTAATACAAAATACTAGATTGGTAGGTGCTGCTATAAAAAGAAACTGATTTGTTTTCCTTTAAAAATTCTACCAAAATATAAATTATTATCATTTGTTTTTCTTATTATTTCCATCTATTTATTACTTCAAACTGCTCTGAGTGCGCAAATAAGCAACATTTGTACAACGGAGCCCTGTAATGTGTATTGTATTGTTTGACAATGCTCGTACACTAGGAGCAGATGATTTTGATCGTTGAAAACTATTTTTCCAACTTTATGATAAATAAAGATCTAGTAAGTTATATTAAATTAATTTCTAAATAAAGATCACAAGTCTATTATTTTTTAATTAATTATAATATTAATTTATTTATCAAACCCAACCCAAATAATATTGACAAAGACTTAATCCAACTCTAATAATTTTTTACGTGTAGCAAACGTGCTACTCCACACTATGTACATTCTGTAATTAGTTTAATGTTTACTAATTTAGGCAGGTTATAAAAAATTGTGAATATTACATTAGCGGTTGAAGTAAAATTTATTAATGGATATTGATCTATGTATTCATTTTATATGTAATTATTTATTTATTATTTTTGGTTTGTTAATACATTTTATAAGACTATATAAAAAGTACAGAAATAAGTTTAAGTGTAATGTGTATAATGCCTGATTATTATACATACCGTATATTTATTTATTACACCTACATAATATACAGCACAAATGAACTATACATTTTATTGAACTTTACTTCCGTCCGAAAAAGGCCTGAGTAACCTTCAAGACACCTCTTAAGAAGTTTAAGTTCAAAAAGACGATTAAAAATAATAAATTAATGTATTTAATAAACAAGATTTTTTAAATGAATATCTTTCAAATGTATTCCTGCCACCTCCGATATGAGATAGTAGATATTCTTACAGTACCTCAACAAACACTACACGTTGTTTCGATTATGATTATGCCTAATAATTAAAAACACACAAATACGCGTATTTTCACTAATCTAGATATATGTTCTTAAATTATATCCTTAAAACATAATGCGATATGCTGTTAGAAAAATGTCGGATCAAGTATATCGGGATTGACTATAGTTCGCAATCACCCAGCATATGCGCTAGTGGTATTCTGCCATCTGATCCACAATAACTATAATGGTCAGCGAATATGCCCTTACTGACAGACGGACAATTATCTGTGTGTAATCAGACCCACTAGAGCAAATCGATATTTGCATCACTTTGTCATATTTTGTTTTTATGTACACACGCACTTGAAGAGTCTAAGTGGCAACCTAATAACGTCATCTTATGATTTCAGTTAGCTTTCTTTGTTTTTAATTTGAATTTTTGGACTTTTGCATGTGGTATTTTTATGGTTTATTATTGTTATCCGCGTAATCCAGGTTGTTATCCTTGTGATCACAAGGATAACAACATACCTCTAGAGATAGTCTCATTGCCTGTAGCTATGATGGTTTTCTTGCCTTTCAAGCCCGAACACAAAGTCCTCAAATTGGTCTGAAATGGTCATGGTCTAAAATAGCACCGTAACTAAGTTCCAGGAAAATACCAAAAGTAAAATTTTGCTAATTATCCAGACGTAAAAAAGGGGGACCACCACCACTTAATAACTTGGAAAGAAAATTGGTATTTTGATAAAGAACAGGGAAAACGTTATACATGACAACGTGGTGTTTCGTATAGAGAGTGCCATGAACCGTCTTCGGTTTACCCTAATTAACTGATAACGAGGTATTTTATCCTAGTCCACCGGAGCGACAAGGCATCAGTATTTTGATTCTTAAAGGTTGACTGATTTAGGTGTCTATTGGCCATAACATCGACTTACTATCAGATGGACTGTGGTCGTTTGACAGTCATTTCTTTAATAAGAAAAATTCTTTTTCAATAAAAAATTCCATTGTGATGTACCTGCTCGTTTTTGTAAATGACTAATACCATCTAAGTCTATTTTAAGGACTGTAACAAAATAGCACTATAAAATAATTTCAATCATTTATCTCCTACAATTCAAACCGCCAAATTTACATCACAGTTCCAGTAACAAAGCGGAGCTCCCTTTGCTCAATACGATGAACATTTACACGCCATATGTACTTTTGGGCTTAGGATGTTCCCCGGGGAATCCCCGCACTAATGACACGGTGGTGTAATTCGGGCACTATTTTTGTTGAATTCTGCATTTAACGTATAATATTGTATTATAAAAATTAATACATTTCTTGTATTATTGTTTACCGACTTTGCAAAGTAGTTATGTAAATATATTTAAGAAACTACTTGTCCACTCGAGAGCTCAAGTGTCTATTTGGATGCGGCGTTGCTGGTTCGATTCTCACAAGGAAATCAAAGAGTACAACATACAATAAATAATTATTCCCGGTGTGATGATGATGATGATGAAAGTTACGTCTAAACACCTCCAAGATATAAGAGAAATTTCAAGAAAAGATAGGTAACTTTAAAAAATATTAATCCTCTGTTGGACTACTTTTACTAGCAACCTTTTTTACTGGTATAAATACATAAATTCTTAGTTCTTGGGTTGACAACGAATCAACGTATCTGTGTTTTGTTTCTTAATCGAAGATAGATTTTAGATCCATCCTCGATCCTCTGTATTCACTAATCATCAGGTGAACTGTAAATATTTGTATTAAATGAGAAAAGTAGACAAATTGTAAGGCAGCTAGCCTTACGATTTGTAGGTTAGTTTCAACTCGAGTTCAATCTAAAAGGAACCAGTCATTAGAATAAAGTAGAATAAATATTCTTTTTTTAAATAAAATTGAATTTGATGTTCAAACGAACTAACAGTCGACCAGATGGTTAATGGCTACTTCCATGAACACCTGCAACTAAATTTACCAGCGAAGGCCACTAAGACGGAATGCGTCGCATAGACGCATTCGCATATTCGCATTCTGTAGATCTTAGAATATCATATATATTATGATATTCTAAGATCTACAGAAATAGACTTTAATTTATAAGTATAAAGTATAATAAACTATAATATATTTCACTGGTGTTTTTTTTATCCATTGTTATTCTAAAAATACGATCATACGATCATCCTTTAGGTGCGTTGTTTAAAAAACCGCATTTACCCCTAAGCTAGTGACGACTGCTTCACAGGCCATATGTCGCGAAAAATTCCAGCATAATTGTATTAAGTTACCCCAAGTCGAGTGCGCCCGCTTTTAATTACGACTATCCACTTAGACATATGTGGCGCAACTTAAAAATGGGGCTTGAAGACTGAATGCGGGATTTCAAATCATTGGTGAAATTTAAAGAAATATGGGTCCATGGTTGCTCTGGGCTAGGACGCTGACCTTGAAGAATAGAGACGTAAGTTAGTCGGAATTTTAGGAGACGTTTTGATTATTGTAAATTGTTATTTTTTTTGTTTTTGGTAACTATATATAACACACTAGAATTTTCTCATGTACCGGAGCGGTAGGTGATACTGGTTAACGAGATGTCTATGTGAGACCTACCGATCTCCAGCCAGCTTTACCGCAAAATACTCATCTTTACTAGCGAAATAAATACAAATGTTTTTACGTGACAACACTGCAGCTAACGCACGAATGGAGTGGCTCGACCGGAGAAGGAACACGCTCTCACAGAATACCAGCGTAAAATAGCACCTCAACGCTGATATGTTTCGTATGGCGAGTGTAGAAAATTGGAGATCCTTTTTTCTGGAAACGAGGTATTCCATCTTAGTTCTCACGGGTGGCAGCACTTCTGCGTTTTGGTTTGTAATCGGGGAAAGATGTAGTTGTCTATGTGCCACAGCAACCACTTACCATCAGGTGGACGGTGTGCTCGTTTGTCACCTTTATACTAAATACAAAAGGTGATAAGATCGAAATAACGCAGGCGAAAGAAAGTTTAACTAAAGTATAAATTTATTTAACCATTAACAATAAAAAAAATAATTAATCGATATTCTGATACTCACAAATACGCACCTAAAAATATAGTATTTAATAATCTCCCCGAATTTCCGAATGTCCGAATTTCGGTCACGGTGAATACCGGTTTCAACGGATATTAACCAAAATTAGATACAAAATTGTACATGTCGAGACAGAAAGATTACGAGTTCGTGCGCAAGAAAAAATGGACTCTTACTCTCATAGTCATATGGGATGGCTGTCTGGCTGGAAGAGATGGAGATCTGGAGAAGAGGAGGAGGATGAATCAGATGGAGGACGAATGGCTTTAATACTTTCCGAGGCACGGCGGTGAAACACCGCTTAGTCCTGTCTCCGGGCTACTAAAGATTTGTGTGAGCTTGTTCTGCGTAGATCGGACCAGAAATTGATATTAAAAAGCTAAAGATAACCCGGGCTACCTATGACATAAGGACGTCAAACACCTCAACTAAAACCATGCCAACTAGCAACCAGACAACACCCAAAATATAAGGAATTGAAAATAGGTACAAAAATCAAATAAAACGCTATAATATGCGTGAAATTTACTTGTTTCAAAAGTCCTTTATGGATTTTAATTTTTGAAAATAACCTGTACAGTTTGTAACAAAACAAATGTGTTTATCGATCGGTCGATTTCAAAATACAATTCTTTTGAAAGTGCGTTTAACGTGTCCCATATGGTAATGGGCACCGGCATGGGGGCGTATTGTCCTCGGCGGCTTTTACACCATATGGTCCGAAATTCATAAACAAGTGTGCACCAAATCCCACTTTAATGTTTCGTGATTATTCCTTTGCCTATATTTAACTCAATTTTAACGTAAGCTCTATAACCATCACTTTAAGGTTGAATTCATGTTCTGTTGTAATGTAACATATTTTTTCAATATAATATATCAAATGAAATAGATCTTTAATATTGTGTCACAAAGTTGAGAATTGCTTATGTATAGAATTGTTATAAAAATAAAGCACGAGAGCGAGTATTAAATGCGACAAAACTACATTTGAATTGGCAAATGAAAAGAAACTAACAATAAATTTAGAACCTTAATACAACCATTAAAAGTTGTTTTTCTATTGAACATTGTGCAGTTGCAATTCAAACGATTAACAGGGTAGTTGATCTAAGAGTGAACTATTGTAAGGGATGATTACATTCAAAACTCGTATTATTGCCATTGTACAGTACCATATGTTGGTGTTGGTATTACCCTCGTATGGACTGAGCTAAATATATTTTAATTATTTGTTCATCCATACAGGTGTCCTTATGATTTACGGATTATAGAAAAGTTATCAATGGATTAGTTACTGTAACTTTAACCTGTTTACAACCACCAGTTTTATTTCTGTTTTTGATTAAAATAATATTTTAATACCCAAAATGTAATATGGTTATTTTATCAAATGTCAAAAGGTAGATGACACTCAAGAGAATATACGTCTATGTTTATTTTTTATTTATTTATTTAAAAAAACTTAAACGTAACACCTTAAAATAAAAGGTGTGTAGGACGGACTTAATGCTATGTGGCATTCTGTGCCAGTCAACCCTGGATGCCAAAGACAATTGTTGGCAGGTGCAAAACATAATAGTTAGGTATATATACTTAGCTATATACCTTCATGAGCTGTCAAAATATTAATTTATAGTTCTTTTTTTGCAAAGAGATGTACCTATCGCTTAAAATTTTTATCGCTTTTACTCCGGGTAGTGCTTTGAAGAATTGTTCTGCTTAGTTCCAACCTTCAAGTTCAACCTTCAACCGCACGTCGTGATAAATTTGTCTCTACTTCTCACACCAGCTAGATGCAGGAACGTTCACCACTGTATGATTTTCCAGAAAATTTCAAGCGCGAATCACCATTACGATTAGCCGCAGTGATATTATATTATAAAAATATACCAATTGTAAAATATCCAGTGTGAAAACACCTTCAAAGGTGTAAATATAAACTACGATCGCCCAACCGCATGCCCAGCAAGGCAATCAAGAAAATAAAAATGGGAGAGGTACGGGCAGCACATCATACTCTACACGTTATGCCACGAAATTGTTAGTGTCTAATGAAACAATTAAAGTTTATAAGACATGTCTTATACCATCCGATTTTGCAAGAGATTTTATGTAATCAGGTGGTAGGATATGAGTCAACTTCAGTATAGATACTTTACCTACCTTATTTACCTATTTCTGCGCTTGCAATTTCGATCTGAAGGAAATAGAGGGCCATTACAAAATACAGGCTGTGAGGTATTTCATCTATGACCTTAAAGATAAGAACGCATTTGTAGCTTTAATTGAAATTATTTGCTGGTGACTATTGGCTACTGTAAACACTCACCATCAGCTGTAAGTTCGAATGTCACTTCTGTTTTAAAAGTATGTCTACCCTCATATCACATAACTCCATTTTTGAATTTTAAATGAGTTATAAAGTGCGGGTAAAACGTATCTCATGTCAAAATGAACAGAGTGTAGTTAGTATAACTTAAATTAAAAATTAAAAAAAAAACTCGACACAAAAAGAGCTGATGATCTTCAAACGTCTGAACAGATCTTTTTAAATCATAGCTAAGAACACTCTCGATTAAGACACATTTAAAATGAAAAAAACTCAATCAAAAATAGGAGCTTTATACTATACTATGTTTCGTTTAGTGAGTGTAGAGATCCGGAGTCCCTTTTTACCGGAAACGAGTCTTTCATCTTAGTACTCAGGGGTGACAATTTCCATTGATTATAATGATATTTTAATAGATTCTTGAAATGTAGATGTCTATGGGCCACAGCATTCACTTACCATCAGGTGGACTGTGTGCTCATTTGTCACCCTTATTCTATATAAAAAAGATATGTAAAAAATGCCTACAAACTTATACTGTTAACACCCCTCTGTTTTTTTTCGGGTGTTAAAATCCTTTTCTAATAGAATGTCTTTATATATACTGTAAATTTAGCAAAAACAACAAATATACTTAAACATTTTCACACTTCTTTATTTAATCCATTTCAAAATGGCAGCGATTGAAGAGTTAACTCAATACCAATCAAGACGTTGTTCCTCCGGGATTTCAACACAAAGAAGATTAGCTGCACACCGGTTAATCTGTCTCCGAGACGGAGACAACGCCTCCTGGGGCGTCCGATAATCAAACTTGCAGATGCGACCTCTGACTGATCGTCTGAAAAATTCTATGTTTGTTTTAGAAGTTGTAATGGGAAAGGATAATATTTAATATATGTTCTCTGAAACAAAAGTCTTTTAAATGAAAATAAAGTTATAAATACGAGGATCAAACAAGCTAGTGATTCCTGAGTGACTTGAGTCCACTAAGTGAGTATTTCATTAAACAGGCATACGCTTAGTGGCAATTTTTTTTAAATTAAAGAACTATATTTCATAATGACGCCTGGAATCTGGTAATCGCTTTCCAGCTGTTTGTAAAATTAATTTTCTAGTTAACTACACAATCTATGTATTCAATGCTAAGGTATTACAGTGATTTCTGATTTTTACAGGATTTCTCATTTCATACGTGGTAGAGCCATGCTGCAGTTTATTATAGTTATAGCACGATATAGTTTCAATTGGGGTCCTTTCCCGGTCTTGTGGTCTGGTTACAAGCTACCAATATAAAAAAATAAAAACAAATCATTAAGCTGCTTTATTCTTCTTCTTCTCAGTCGATACGCTCTTGACAGAGCGGTCGTGGTCGTCACTTGGGTGTTGTGGCACGCTTTACAATACGCCTCCACTCCTCCCTAACAGCTGCCTTTCTTGTGCACTCATGCAACGGGACATCCACCGCAGCCCTCACCTGGTCTGTCCATCTCGCGATCTGCCACGCGCTCTAGTGCCCTCTACTCTTCCCTGGACCACTAGACGTTCAATCGAGATATCATTACGTCTAGACACGTGACCAAAGAAAGTGAGTATGCGAGCTTGCACAATAGATGACAGACGTTGCTTGATGCGGAGTTCTTCGAGAATGGACTTATTGGTCCGGAATTCGGTCCAGGACACTCTCAGCATTCTTCTCCAGCACCACATCTCGAGAGCGTCTATTCTCTTCTTCTCACTTTCTCGCAGGGTCCATGTTTCCGAAGCGTAGAGGAATATGGGGAACACAAGCGCTCTAACTAACCGGGTCTTAGTGGCATTTGTTATGTTACGGTTCCTCCAAAATCTTAGATATTGTAGTCTCTAGCTTCAAGTAGAACGATTTGACATCCTCATTACATGCGGCACTGGTTGGTGCATAAACCTGTATGATGTTAAAGTTTGCTGGCGATGCCCTTAGTTTGATACTTATTATTCTATCACTAACAGGTTCATACCCCAATACGCAGTTCCTTGAACTTTTTGGAACAATGAAAGCGACCCCGTTTCTGCTGTTATCGTCATTCCCAGAGAAGTAAACGACGTTTGTCTCGGTGAGAAAGTGACCGTTACCCTTCCAGTGTGTTTCACATAAACCACAGATGTTTATATTGCATCGGCAGAGCTCATCTTCCAGAATTTTCATCTTTCCTGGCTGGAGTAGACCACGCACATTCCAAGTTCCTATCTTTTGGGTCTGACGCATCTTCACAGAAGTTCCAGTAGTATGATTTCCGTGGGGTGCCTGGTTTCCTACACCCGCATGGCCGGTAGCCAATTTCTCACCATCTGTCCCGGACACATGATGGCGTCGGTTGCTAAGCGGATCGCATGGCCACTTCGTTTTCATATTATTACTACCTTTCATGACGACTTTCTTGGGAAAAATAGTGCAGTGGTTTCCCCTTGCCTTCTGCACCAGACATTTTAGGAGTACTGTGAAACTCCAAGGCCGCTGTAACCTCTTCTACCCGGTTGCCCGGATGGGTGTGTAATGGATATACCGCCATTGGTCGGTCGCCAGAACCTCGTCCGTTGTCTAGCAGGGGGCACCACGAGCAGGTGAGGTTGACAATTGGGGCCGACTAGATGTTATTGTCGTTCTCCCCCTTACCCCCCTTTAATTTTATTATGTACTATTAATAAGCTTTATTATGTACTATTAATAAAGAGAACCGGAGACCCTTTTTGCTGGAAACGAGGCGTTCCATCTTAGTCCTCACGGGTGACGACATATCTGAATTTTGATTCTTTATCAAGAACAGATGTAGAAGTCTATGAGCCATAGCATCCACTTAACATTAGATAAGTAGTTCCCTTTATCATATAGAGAAAAAAAACACACACACAAAAATACTACACAGTGAGAGTAACACTGATTTCACAGTGTTTATCGCAGTTAATTTAACTTTTTTGAAATTATTTTTTAATTCTCGGTGTTTCAGGTGCCTTACAGACTAAGGACGTCAGTCGGACTGATGTCATAGTGAACCCAGGTTACCTTCAGCTTTTGAAAATTAATTGTTGGTCCGATCTACGCAAAATGAGCACACGATATCTTTAAATATTGCAGTGCTATGCTTAGGTTAAGATTTAATTTTTTAAATTATAGGATCACACATGGTAAGTTTGTTAAATTGTAGTCGTTTAAACCTTAAGGTAAATATAAGCAAGCTAGTTTAAACAATTATATAAGTTTTGATAAGCTACTAATTCTCACAAATGAATACCGATTTCCACCAAGGATTATTTTTGAGGCTGTTGAAGTTATAAAACTACCCAATTTCAATAAATATGATGACTGCTTGAAATTGCCACATTGTACTGAGCCACTCTTCCTTACTTCTATTAAAAATGTATTTGCGACTTACTTTTTATATCCTTTCTATATATTGTTGATAACTAGTAATCTATTATTCCAGTTGAAATTATTAAGTAAAAAATCCACAATAAATCGAATATAAGACGATGAAGTTCGTTTGATAAGTAATTGGGGACGCGTGGACTGGATTATGCAGCACGTGACTCGAATGCGGCGGGGAAGTGATAATGTGCAGTGAATCTTTTAGCACACATTGTGGAGAAAAAAAACTGATATATTTATTCTCCTTAGCCCATAAACAGCAAATGTTAGCATGGACTTCCCCCGTTGGATTTTTCGTAATCTTTTTGATAAACAGGCGGATTGACCACCACACGTCTCCTTGTCTAGGTGATGTCACCTTGTCTAGGTGATGTCGCCTTGTCTAGGTGATGTCGCCTTGTCTAGGTGATGTCGCCTTGTCTAGGTGATGTCGCCTTGTCTAGGTGATGTCGCCTTGTCTAGGTGATGTCGCCTTGTCTAGGTGATGTCGCCTTGTCTAGGTGATGTCGCCTTGTCTAGGTGATGTCGCCTTGTCTAGGTGATGTCGCCTTGTCTAGGTGATGTCGCCTTGTCTAGGTGATGTCGCCTTGTCTAGGTGATGTCGCCTTGTCTAGGTGATGTCGCCTTGTCTAGGTGATGTCGCCTTGTCTAGGTGATGTCGCCTTGTCTAGGTGATGTCGCCTTGTCTAGGTGATGTCGCCTTGTCTAGGTGATGTCACCTTGTCTAGGTGATGTCGCCTTGTCTAGGTAATGTCGCCTTTTTGGCCGCAGAGATCGATGTCCGTCTGTCGATTTTTTGGTTTGGTTTTATCACTTGGTGATAACTGGATGCTGTGATCCATAGACATCTACATTTATTATCGATTAAAAATAAAATGCGTTGTCACACCGAGGACCAAGATGTTTCGCTTCCAAGTAAAAAGGGTCTCCGGTTCTCTACACTCACAATATCAGCAGCATTTTACGCTGGTGTTTTGTGACAGCGTGGTTCTAAGAAATTAGATTTTTAACACTATTTAATTTCTCAGGCATGACGGTAGAGGTCATAATTCAAAAAACCATCGTAAGCAAATCAGTACGGTAAAAATGAAGTAAAAAAAAACTGATAGAATATTATATTTTGGTTGCGAATATGAAATATATAGTAAAAGAAAAGCCAAATAGTCGTAGAAAGGCACAGTAATTAACTTATTCAAATTGTCCATAGCAAGACCATAGGTAACATAAGAAGCGTAAAAGAACATAATACGTAGTGACAAATGAATTTACAGTCCACCCGATGGTAAGTGGTTATTGCGGTCCACAGACGTTTCCACGTGGTGGTTTTTACGTGGTACAGCCACGCTGCAGCTATATTATAGTTGTAACACCAATGGGTCGGTTCGACCGGGTCAGGACCACGCTCTCACAAAATACCAGCGTAATGCTGCTGTGTTTCGTATGGTACTCGTAAGTGCAGAGAACCGGAGACCCTTTTTACTAGAATTAAAGCATTCCATCTTAGTCTTCAGAGGTGACAACCCATTTGCATTTTGCTCCACTTACCATCACGTGGACTGTGTGAATGAGCCAAATTCAAACGAAGAAGGCCACAGGTATGTTGTCACCTCTGAGGACTAAGATTTAATGCCTCACAGTCTGTTATTATAAAGGTAACTAAGGGTAATACCCTTCACATTGAAACACAGCAGAGCAAGCACTGCTATTGTTCAACTTTAAATCACTTCTTAGCGTCCGTTAACGTTACCTACAGCCTATTCAACCTCACTGCGGAACATAGGCCGGCCTCCTCCATAGATTGCCTCATTTGAGAGATGTTTCCCATAGCTGTCATAGTTGCCACGCTTATCAAGCGAGTTGGTAACGACATCTTTTTTAATTTTAGGCGTTATTAAGAAGACGCAGCTCTCCATCTCTTGATTTGTTACCCTCTGTCGCCTCTCACGACACCCGCGGGATGATATGGGGCAGTGGGGCAGTGGATGTTCTCAGGTACACCACCACTATACGGTTACAGCAAATCCCTTCTTACCTAGATAAAAAAATTTTGCATGCCTTAAGCGCTCATGCTATATGTCAACTTTTTAAAGTGTTTTTTAAATACACGCAAGTTTTCGAAAATAATCTTGTTACAAATTTAATTAAAATTAAATTAGAAGCGCTAGATTATTTAAAAAAAAATTAATGTTGTTAAAAATAATCTTGTGCTTGTAATTTTCCGATAATTTTTATTTTCTCTTTTTAAAATTTATGTCTAACTTCAATAAAAAAAATTTGGAAAATATAAAAGTGCTCGACTCACAATGCTCATATGATTGTGAAAAAATGTAGACAAAACATTCATAGTAGACAAAAAAATGTACTAAGTATGTTATTATTATTGATATTCAATTTCTTTTTATATTGATAATTGAAAAAACTTTCAACAGAATCATCTTAAAACGATCAGAAATCAACTTTAATACCTATTACTTTAGTTTTTAGGTATTTGTACTCTGTATTATGCTGCGGCTACACTAACGAGCAACGCCAATGCCCATAAACGCAACAATTATTGCCTTAAATTTAACGCGATAAAATGAGTGGCTACACTTGAACGGTCAACTTCGTTTCCCGTTGAATGGCATTAAATTTGCCGTTGAACGGCGTTAAATTTGCCGTTGCTAAATGTTTCGCCCGGGGAAGGACCACGCTCTCACAGAATACCAGCGTAAAATAGTAGCTTAATGCTACTGTGTTTCGTATGGTGAGTGTAGAGAACTGGAGACTCTTTTTACTGCAAACGAGGCATTCCATCCTAGTTTCTCACGGGTGACAACGCATCTGCATTTTGATTCGTAATCGAGGATAGATGTAGATGTCTGTGGGCTACAGTATCCACATACCATCAGGTGGACTGTGTGCTTGTTTGTCACCCTATCCTATAAAATAAAAAAATAAACAAAGAAAAAATGAATACAAAGAAAAAGAAGGTGGTGGATGCTACAAATGCACAGGAAACGTACACTGTGAATCTATTAGAAAGACGTCCAATGGTTTAAGCTAAATAATAAGACAAACGTAAATATATTTTAATGAAGTAATAACTAATAAGCCAATCATAAATACTGGTCAAGTGCGAATTAGGTACACGTACCTACTCAGGGTTTCGTACCACTGTACACTATGAATTTAGACTTGCAAAAATTGTTTTTTTCTCCTGCTTATTTTTCTTAGTTTCATACCGTTAATTAAAGTACTTTTGAAGTAATTTTATTTAATTCAATCTCGAAAAGCTTTTACGGCTACCGCCACTCGAGTTATCGGCAAACGGGAAACGGCATTGTTAATGCCGTTGAAATTTATCGCGTTAATTCGTGGCCACACCTACATTCAACGTCCATCAAGGCGATAGTTAACGGCATTTCTCCTTAGTGTGGTCGGGCCATTAGATGAAGAGATTAAAAATAGATTGAGTTGAACAATTGATATTTTCAAAAGTTATCGTGCTTACCCCACCACGCGGACTTGATAAATCTACACCATTAGCCACTAAAACCACTGTTTTAATGTAAAAATAGCAATTAATCGACAAAAAAAATAAGTTTAACAATCATTTATCTTTCTGACAATGTGCTTTTTATATTATTTATACGTTCAATATGATTGTTAGATATGATTTCATGCGACAAAACGTTGGATTCTTAATTTTTAGGCGCTGGTGGAAACATACCTACGCGCTTTGCGCTTAAGGCATGCAATATAAAAAATATTCGTTTTGACGGGCCAGTTACATTTCTACAAATCTATCTGTGCAAGGAACCTCGATCCATCAGACGACCGCCTTGTCAATCGCTCCGAAGCATTTGTCGCGTTCGGCTTAATAAGATGTCACGCATGACGGTCCAGTGTTGCCAATATTGATGACCAGTCGTTTCTAGCTCCCTTGGAGTTTGTGTAAGTGATGAACTTGTATAAAAACTTCGATAATAGCATATATAGTAGTTGTAGTTAACCTTGAATCAAACGGTCGATAAAATTACAGCATAGCGAAAAAAGTACACAATCACATTTAGTTAAATTATTATAAAAAACCATAGTGTCCATCGTTGAATAATCGTTTTCTTAAAATATGAATTAACAGCTACAGTCTACTATCTTATTTAGGATATTGTCGTTCTGAGTTTACTTTTGCGTCGTAAACGTCGTAAAGAAACCTACATGAAATATTTCGTACTAATTGCTCTAAAATAAGAGGTGGATAGAGAACTGTGCCCAACAATGGGACGTTTAAAAGCGGTAACAATCAAAATATAAATATTATAATAAGCTAGCGATCAGCCCCGGCGTCGGACGTGTGATTTCTGGATCTCGACATTAATGCCACCTACCGGATTCAATTGTGAATCTAAACCATTCTCGAATCAACTTAATTACACATACAAAATTTCATCAAAATCGGCCTAACAGTTTAGTAAGAGTTCAGAGACAAAGAAGGTACGTGAGGGCTAGGTATACGGTCACCTTAAGCATTGCCTCCTCATAAAACCAAAACTAGGCGGAGCTCAGAGACATATACTATAACTAATATATTAAGAAAAAAAAAACAAACAAGCTTCGGCAATAATTATGAACAGAGTAAGTATAGGTATAAAGATATACTTTTTTCAATTTTCAACTTTTGACATACGGTGGCGGCGTAAGAGAATCTAGCTGAATCTGTCTTCGTGAACGTAGAATGGATGAACATGATATCCGTAACATTACACTGCAGTAAAACTAACTCGATCCCAGCGTTGTCTTAAACTCCTGTACAAATTTTACGGCGATTCAATAATTGTCGTTTTGAATCCGTTATTGAAAATAGACGAAAATATATTATCTTGGTGTAACATTTGTTTCAATTTTTTTATACGTGGTAGAGCCACGCTGCAGCCATATTATGATTGTAGCACGAACGAGTCGACTCGACCGGGGAAGGACCACGCTCTCACAGAATACCGGCGTAAAATAGCAGCTTAATACTGCTGTGTTTCGTATGTTGAGTGTAGAGAACCGAAGACCTATTTTACTGGAATCGAGGCATTCCATCTTAGTCCTCAGGGGTGACAACGCATCTGCATTTTGATTCTTATACGAGGTTAAATGTAGATGTCTATGGGCCACAGGATCCACTTAGCATCAGGCGGACTGTGTGCTCGTTTGTCACCCTTATCCTATAAAAAAACTTTCGACGTCCCTTTGTCATGTCCTATTAAAAATCCTTAAATTCGCAAAAAAAAATATGGGTCACTCATGGGCAAAAAACTATCCTATCTCTCAAGTTGGACCAAACTGCACACGGTGTGCAAATTTGATTAAACTCGGTTGAGTAGTTTAGGAGTCCATCACGGACAAACAACGTGACACGTTATTTATACATATTAAGATTAATAAAAAAAATTAAATACGTAAAAACGATGTCTATGTCGAATTGTAGCACGACTTATAATATACAACATAACAAAAACCGTGTGGTTCCCGTTAACTGCGTTATCGGAATCAGTATCCCAAGCATATAGTTTAAAAACATTTAAAAAAATTAATTCAATGAAAAAAAACTATTTGCAAATTGTATGTGGTTTTATTATCTCTGCATGGGCCGAGGACTAAGAGGATTGTCAAAGACCCCGCATTACCGATACTCGTGTGATTTAGAAGAAATAAAACCACATATAATTTGCAAATTATTTATTTTTCATTAAATTTTTTTAAATGTGTTTTTTTGAAAGAAAGTTATTTCTATACGCTTGGATACTGATCCTGATAATGCAGTTAACGGGAACCACAGGGTTTTTGTTACATGTTGTATATGGTAAGTCCACAAATCCAAGCTAAAACTGAAATACATTACATAATAATTACAAAAACTCCCCTACTTCTTAAAAAAATCTCTAAAAACTCATTAATGTCTCGCATAAAATAAATGGAACAGATTTTCATAGACCGCGCGTGAATGACCGAAAAAAACGGCCAAAATCTGACAAAAAGCTTTCCTTTAACGTCTGCGCCCATCTTATTATCGTTACCCACTACCGAACAGAACTCATTTGAGTCTTTCTTTCGCTTCTATATGTGATTTCTGTCATTAAAATCCCTACTTTTTGCAGCTAACGTTACGATTTAATTTCCTCTGTCATCTATAATTGTATTAGCTTTAGGGTTTGCTAACTCGATTGCGGCTTTGAACCTTTACTTCTAGGTTCAATTTTGACTATTGCTACATTGAGTGGAATATCAATTTGAGAAGAAGCGTCTGTGTTAATAGCATTATTCGCAATCTCATCCATACACTCGGGGGTTGCGACGTCTATGGGCGAAGTATCATTTTTTTATGCGACATATAAAACATATTTATTGCGATCATAATGGTTGGAGTTTTTCTAGTGCCTTGTTTGGTGAGATAAAGATAGCTTAATGATTAAACTGACCCACCCAACGATCGGACGTTGTGGGATAACGGTAATTCCTAAGAAAGTTTTGCGTTTATGAAGAAATCATTAACATAACTAATATAAAGTTACATGATTTGTAACATATTTGGTTTGGTAAAGTTTTCTGTGGGATTAATGCCTTCCAGGCCGAACTTCGGTCATGCGGCGAGTCACAACGGATACTAACCATCTCCATCTCTATCGTACAGGACAGGATTATAGTGCACAAGTGTATACGCAAGCACTTATGCACTCTCTATTCCCCCACTCTCATTATCTCATGGAAGCATGAGACCAACGGTTTACATGGCGAGGCACAAGGGTGAAAAACCACTTACTTCCTGACTCCGGCCTACTACCAGCAATTCCTTGACAGACAAACCCGATACCTGATTTTAGACCGAACCGGGATTCTAATCCGGGGCCTCATGATCAGAAGTTGCGCTTACAAACACTAGATCAAGGACGCAAACAGTTAGATTATTAGTTCTTCAAACACTTTGGACATCTGTATCATCCATAGATATAATAAAGAAGTTTGTTTGCTGTTTTTAATATTTCTATGATATCATCAAACCACCCACCAAGCTCAAGCCTACTTAAAAGAGATTCATTTTAACAAAACCAGGCAGTTTACAGGCTGACGTTGCAGTCGAGAGACATAAATAAAAAAAAACATATGTATTCATTGATGCAATTTACTTATAAAGTAAAGTTACAGTACAGCTTATATACGTCCCACTGCTGGGCACAGGCCTCCGCTCATTTCTGAGAGGGTTTTAGGGCAAGGAATTGTCCGCCGCGCTGCCCCAATGCGTGTTGGCGAACTTCACATGTCTTTGAAATATATTTTTTTATTTATTTCTCTGACATGCAGGTTTCCTCACGATGTTTTCCTTCACCACCGAGCACGTGGTAAATCAGCACTTAAAATTGCAAAATTTACTTATACAAAACGTTAATTTTGTCAAACAAAATAAATATTACTTAGCAAAATATTTAAAATAAATTTCAGCAACAAAAACACCACAGCAAAGTTAACATTAAATATGATAAAATATTCGATGGATGCAGGTGGCTCAGGACCGTGCTTTGTGGCATTACTTGGGGGAGGCCTATGTTCAGCAGTGGACTTTTGAAGGGCTGTAATGATGATGATGATGATAAAATATTTATTAATTAATTATATATTAAATAAAATAAATATGGAAGAATTTCTAGTCAGTAATTTTTGAGTTTATTATAAATAAAAAAGAAAAGGAAAGAGCCTGGTCTTTTTTAAAAGGCCGGCAACACATCAGGGATTCCCCTGGTGTTTCAGTTGTTCGTATTCGGCGATAGACACCATCAGGTGGACCGCATGCTCGTTTGCTCACTCTTCTATAAAAAAAATTAATAATACAAATACATAATGTTTTTAAATAGATTTTATAATTAATCTTAACTTCAAAAATCATTTATTAAAAATTATTTATATTTTTTTATAGTTATTCTATAAAAAAATATGAAATAACTTTGGGTGACAAACTAGCATACAGTCCACCTGATGGTAAGAGGAAGCTGTGGCCCTCAGACATTTGAATCGCTGATTAGGAATCAAAATGCAGATACGCTTTCACCCCTAGGAATTAGGTGGAACACCTCAATACCAGAAATAAGGGTCTCCGATTCTCTACACTCAACATACGAAACACAACAGCATTAAGCTGCTATTTTACGTTTGTAAGACTCTGTGAGAGTGTGGTCCCTACCCGGTTGGTACTACAACCATAATATGACTGCAGCATGGCTCAGCCATATCAAAATATAATATTCAATAGCTAGTTACATAGAACAGTCTATCACACCTATTATTATATCGTTTTTAACCTCAAAATATCAAGTTATTTATTGTTTAAAGCACATATAATGGTAAATTTACGAAAATTAAAGTTATGTTGATAACACATATAAATTATGTGAAGCAACAAAAAAATTATATCGTTTAGAACCTAAATTATTCCGATAATCTATGAAAATAACTTTAAAAATATGTATATAATTCATTGATCTAGAAAATATAGAAGGTCTAAGCATTTTTTAACACCATCTTAATCATCTTTTATTAATTATTTTTTGTACTTTTTACAACCAAAAAGCTAATAACACAGTATTTTAAGCATTTTCTTTTTAATTAAATCTCGGGTAAGGCTACTACAAAATACAATACGCACAGATAATCATTTATATTAAACGACAATCTTCATCAAGCAAAGGCCGTTAGATTTTCTACCGACATTACACGTTGGATAGCAAAATAAGCCGCTACCCGTTATTCACATCATACTGTCTTTGTCGATTTGACCCTACCACTCAATTCACGCCAGTTGTCTTGACCCGCTGATTGAGCTTTACTTGACAGCGCCGCGAAGCACATCTATTGGTCCGTTGGATACTTTGACGCCTCCCGCGCGCTCCCGATTGGCTCGCCACCACGCCCTCACGACTTGAAAGGCCCCGCTAGGGGTAGTTCTTAACCCCACTTATATATTTTCCACCCTTATGTTTCGCTCGCATTCGTAAAATTGTCCACGGGTAGTACGCACGCGTCTGTATAACACCGCTGCGATATAAGTGTGAAAAGTTTGAGTCGAGTGAGTTTTGTTAAATGAAAGAACAATGACAATGGACGTTCAAAATAACTATCAAAATTATAAGGAGCCGTCTCCCGACGCCAAGGAGACGAATTCGAATATCGAAAGTGCTCGATCGACCCAAATATCGAAAACTGACATGCAACCGACAGTGCTGAATCAAACTAAAGCGTCAAAACGATCATTTGACGTGGCTTTTCTCATGATGCCGGACGAAAAAGTGAGGCAGAAAAAACCTGAGCGACAATTGAGAGTTTCTAAACAATTGTTCAGCACGGAAGAGTGGGAACATTCGACAAAACGAACGACAGATGTCTACAAGCACAGTGATCTTTCGAATGATGTTTTAGACGATAAAGAACAAGATGAAGACAGGATTCGAGTTAATAACAACATGTCACCGAGCTTTGGTTCCGACATCAACATCGACGTGGGCACAGACGAGTTTCCGAGCAAATCTACATACTTCAGTGATTCAGATACTTCTGAACGTTCAAGAAGTCGCCCTAATTCTAACGAGAGTGCAGCGAGACAGCCAAAATTTTTACCCGAATATAAAAGTAAAATATTCGATGATCCAACGTTAATCAGCATGCAATCGAGAGCGAGGTACGAGAGCAGGTATGGTGAGAAAACTCATGAGATATCACCGAAGAGCGCTTTTACGAAAGTATCAAATTTCACTGTTAGATCACCGAATCCATCAGTTAGTCCAGACAATCTTCTTTACCAGAACTCAATAAGCCCTCCTTTGTCTACATCCAGTCCTCCGACGAGCTACACCAAAGCAGCAGCGTTTACTAACATGATTACTCCGGCACATTTGCTAAATTGTAATAACTTCTTCAAAAACCAAAACGTACCTTCAACTTCGCCAAGTTATCCGGAACCAACCCTTATGCCGCAAAGAGCACAAGCATTTAAAGGAATAGAATACCAAGGGAAGCAAGTTGATCCTAAAACACCACAGATATCACCCAACAAAATGAATTTTCTACCGTTGCGCCCCGAAATACCGTATCTTCAAGCGGGATCATCATATCCGTTCGGCGTACAGAACTTCCAACAACCTAATTCTGATTTTATGAAGTTTCCTGTTTCCCCAAGGGAGACGGTAGGTCCACTGATAGCGAATCCAGCCGCAGCTATCTTAAGCACACTGTTACCGCCCACCTTGGCGGCGTTCTCGCTGCCTGCACAAAACGTGTGTGCCAAATGCAGCATCAGTTTTCGGATGACGTCCGATCTGGTGTACCACATGCGGACCCATCATAAGAGTGAAACATCTAATGACCCTAATAGGAGGAAAAGAGAAGAGAAACTAAAATGTCCAGTTTGTAATGAGAGCTTTAGAGAGAGACACCATTTAACCAGACATATGACCGCACATCAAGACAAAGAAGGAGATATGGATGATATGTCACCGGCAAACTTTAATAAAAAAAGCAAACAATTTTTTAACAATGGCTCCATTTTACATAAGTGAATTACTTGATGGAAATCTTATATTTACTTCGACAAAGATGTATCCATGATTAGAGGGATTATCCGTTTAGTAAATTATGGAAACCGTGTCACATAATATTGATGTTTGTTAAAGGTTTTACTTGGGTTCTCCTGGTTGTTGTTATTTAATTATATTTATATTCTATATTATGTGCAATATTAATTAGTAAGTGTTTATTTTGTAAATATTCGTTCGATTGAAGATTAAATGATACATGTATAAATTTAAAACTGTTTTTTCCTGTTTATCTTACTTTATAAATTACTATCAACTACAACTCAGAAAAGGCTTTGATGTGATGCGTATAATTTTAAAACTTTTTTAAAAAAATACTACAAATATTTTATTATAGTAAGTGGATGCTGTGACCCATAGACATCTAAATGTATCAAAATCAAAATGCAGATGCGTTGTCACCCCTGAGTATTAAGATGGAATGCTTCGTTTACAGTAAAAACTCTGTTATTCTGTGAGAGCATGAGCCTCCCCGGTCGAGCCGACCCTTTCGTGCAACAAGCATAATATAGTGGCGTTGCCTTTACCACGTATAAAATACTTCCGTTTTATTCTACCGCCAACTGTATTTTGTTTTATTTTATTATGTTTTTTAAACTAGTAACGTAACGGTGTCTCGTTATCCGAGGCTACTTTATTTACAGTACAATTCATTTACTGGTTTTGAGTCTCCTTATTTGTTTTTTTTTCAATTGCTGTTTGCAAATTCGAACACAATGCTTGGCAATATAGCAGCGATATTTAATTTAATTAGGAATATACCATTTGCCTAAGTATTTATATATTTCTTTAACTTCATATACACAATAAGTTTATATAGACAGACTTAATGCCCGAGGCATTATCTACCAGTCTACCTTAGAGTAGCAGTGTAATAAGAAGTACAGAAATATATTTACACATATATAACCCAAACATTAAATTTCATAAATTTTTTATTAAACGTAATTAAAAGTTCCTCAGTAATAATATGTAAAAAAATTATGAGTTCCAAATAAACTCTAAATTCTATTAGTAAGAGTGACAATCAAGCATTGGATCACCAATCAAGATAACGCATTGGCTCTTTGGTGGAATAAGGTGACCATATCCCACTATCAGTAACGTTGACTCCGATATTGTCGCTACATCCCTCATAATTTTAAATAGTTCTCTTTAGACTCATCTCTGTAAATGTTCCCTGTTGTATCCTATCACTAACGTGGCGTAGCAGAACTAATATATATGGGGTAAGTTGATAAAGCTATCAAAAATTTTCCCTCCAATATTATCTTGCCGCAGTATTAATGGTTTGCAATTTAATTTGTAGTGAGAAGTTCAATTCGACTTTTAGTTCTTGCTTCCTCTGTTCACGCTATTCTTTTCTAACAGTATATATGGTGTCAGAAGAGTTACTGATTTTATTCTGTATATAACTACATTTTTAATTTTTTCTATTTGAATATTTCACGAACAAATCAACCGATTTTGACAAACTTGACGGTGTTCAACGCAGTTTTTAGGCAATCATAGTTAATTTATTACATCAAAAACGATCCGAGAAGAAATTTCGAAGTTAAACAAAAAACAAAAAAACACTTCTTTTGAAATTTTATGGCAATGATAACTTTTGAACGGATCGTCCGATTTTGACGTTATTGGCGGCAATCGCAAAGCATTTTAAGAACAATGAAAAATTTTATTACAAAAAATCGATAGACTATAAATTCAAAAGTTATGTGTAGGTAACAAACGCTTTTTTCTAAATTTTTCGTTAACTATTGACATTTTGGTGCGGTGTGCAGCAATCGACGACTTTTTTGAGTTTAAGAGCTGATTAGATTTTGGAATTGATCGTTAGATCTGTTTAAAAATTATTTAAAAAAACGTTCTTTTTTAATTGAAAATTTTACTTTTGAGATTTATCAAACTTTAGGTAATCCGAATCGGTTCAAATGGTATAAAAAATCTAAGTTTGGTGAAGCGTTTCCCAAAGCCGCCAAGTTCATTCAAATCGGTCAAGCCCTTTAAAAGTTTTGAAAGGGCTACATACACCCATACACATCCACACACATGCACGCACGCACACATACAGACATAGTTACATTCTCGTAGAAATGGTCAGAACGTCTTCCTAGGATCTCAAAACGTGGAGATTTGATGAGAACTCGATTTTCGAAAACCAGAGTGAAACCCATAATTTCCCGATTTTTGAAAATCACTTCTTTTCATAGCGGGAAGTTAAAAAGGCCTTAGGTTCTCTACTATCACTAAGCGAAACACAACAACAT
Organism: Parnassius smintheus behrii; assembly: GCA_036936625.1. Lineage (NCBI taxonomy): Eukaryota > Metazoa > Arthropoda > Insecta > Lepidoptera > Papilionidae > Parnassius > Parnassius smintheus. The sequence continues at coordinate 52,670,689 of JAUPFT010000007.1, forward strand.
TATTCTGTTGTTAAAGGCGAGTATTTTGTCAGAGCGTGGTCGACCTATCCGTGCGGTATACATACCTATATATATAATATAACATTCCTAGGTCTAAATAGTATCCAATAGCTTAAAGTAAGGTTCCCCGTACTTACATTTCTGAGAGAGTAATGGAAGGGTAGCATTTCGCGAAGGTTGAGTATTTGTTGACATACTTTCCATGTCCTCGAGATACATAGTATTTATGAAACAGAGATGATTTTTTCAGGACGTGTTTCTTTACCGCCGGTTATAAGTAATAGGTAAATCGCACGGTTATAGGTAAAGCAGTGTTATTTGTGTCAGCAGCGATCGAACTCAGCCTGCTTTGCTTTTACTATGAAATTTTACGGCGATAATAAAACGAAGAGTAGATAATGAAACAAAATCACACAAATCAGAATTTTAGTTATTATTATTATTATAAAGGTTTAATTAGATTAAATTCACAGAACGTAAAGATGAATGCGGTAGAGCTACGCTGCAACTATATTAACAATTGTAGCACGAACGGGTCGGCCCAAACCTAGTCCCACGCTCTCACAGATTAGCAGCGTAAAATAGCAGCTTAATGCTGCTGCGTCACGTATGGTAAGTGTAGAGAACCGAAGACCCTTTTTTACTGGAAACTAGGCCTTCCATTTCAGTCCCAATAGATGACAACTCATCTGCATTTTGATACTTAATTGAGATTTATGGGTACAGCATCCACTTACCATTAGATATACTGTGTGCTCATTTGTCTCCCTTATTCAATTAAAAAAACAAATGTGAAGGTTTCTAAATAATATAATTTAGATCGTTAGATATTCCCTGTTCAATTTACCAACAAGCTGACTATTTGTGACATCCTAATGGGATGTTCGAGACAAACGAGCGTGTCGAAAGACGCGTGTCGAAATCGGCGTGTCGGAACATGGCATGTCGAAATCCTTGCGAACGAATCTGTTCCCACATTGACTCGTGGGTTGGCCTGATGCGTAGGAAGATATTTGGGTTAGTCTGGATCGATGAGCAGGGAGCCGTAGTTAATGGTGGGAAATTATATTGAATTATCATATTGTTTCCATGGCTCGATGTATACTTTGGGGTACTTACATTTTTAAAAATACTAAATTAATAACATAACTGAAACAGATTTTTTATAGAATTTCGGATTATAAAGAATACTTATTAAAGCCACTTTTTATGTTTAATTTACCACAGGTGCGGAATATACCTTGAAGAAAGAACCATGAAACCCAGCGGCCCATTTAAAAAAAACGGTTAATTTATACAATTAACCATAAAAAACAAATTAAGAAAGAGCTTGGCAACGATCACCCATTTCGAGATGTTAGGTATATATCATTCATAAATTCCTTAATATTATTATTATAATTCGGTTATAAGAATAGTATGGAAAAGAATAGAATATTTTATATCCTGAAACACTTTTCTATGTTACGCACTAGGATACCACGGACAAGGAATTTCATCCATATAGTGGTGATACTCCACATTCATAAATTGGAAAAATATCCATACTTGTAATAATTATAAGTACGTCTTTCATTTTTTAAGTTTTGCAGACTAACCAACAGTGTTTATTATTTCACGCATCACCGCTGAATCTTTGCAGTTACACTGAAATGTGACTGAGCTTTTAGAAATAGTCTGTTTCTTTACTTTTAGTTTACTATTAACTAGATTTCGTTCAATTTGTAGACTTAAGGAAAAATATACCAATTTTTTCTGCAGTTTTATAATAATAATAATAATATTTTATTTACATAAAACATGGTATATAAAAGATTATACAGAACGCTTTGGATAAGCATGGTTTGCTACGGTTATACCTACATAGCATGTAATTTTTTTACTAATATTTTTATGTATACGAAAACCCTGAATACTATAGAAATTACAATTATTTAACCACTGATATAAATTTAATTTAAATAATCTGGTATTTAATATTTTTAAGTAATTAAATGTTTTTTTTTTAGATATTTAATTACTTAAAATATATTATATCTGTTTATATAAACCCTTACATACACATAAAATAAATAAACAACTTTCTTATTCTAGGAAAATCGTTTACTTCAAGCCTATACGGATCTCGGCGACTACGGGTCGACTACTACCATTGTAAACAAAGCTTTGTGCTTCTGTACAAACGTGTACCTATACTTCATGGATATAAAGTGATGGTAACAAGTCAAATTTTTTAAACACCGGTTGACACGATTCATTCGGATTTAGCCCACATATAGCTATAATGCGATTATAGATAATTTTTAATAGAATAAGAATTGCAAACGAGCACACAGTCCACCTGATGGTAGTAGATGCTGTGGCCCATAAACATCTACATCTATACTCGGTTAATTATCAAAATAATCAAAAGATACGTTGTCATCCCTGAGGACTAATATGACATGCCTCGTTTCCTGTAAAGGGGTCTCCTGTTCTCTACACTCACCATATGAAACACAACAGCATTGAGCTGCTATTTGACGCTGGTATTCTGCGAGAGCATGGTTCTTCCCCATTCGAGCCGACCCGTTCTTGCTTCGACTATAATATAGCTGCAGAATGGCTCTACCACGCAAAAAAATCCTCGCAAAAGAAGGTTTTTTGCTCGACAAATGCTTTACTTTGATCAGTGCTGTTGTCCCACATTGGAAGATCATACCTCAGTAATGATTAGTTCTTAGATATGTCTTAGAGTCTTCAGGACGACTGAACTATGTAAGTTCCTTAACAGAATACTTGGTGATCAAAAAAGCAACTCTCATCATCATAATCTCCATGTCATCTTAAATATTATGATCAGTAATATTCGAGCCCCGTATCCATTGATATTGCAAAATCCTGGCTTTTGCAGTATATATAAAATATACCATATCGTATTCTATGCAGTATTTAGTTTTAAAAACTATCTCATCAGCGATGGCCCTCAGCTAGTATACTGTGTGATATTTAAACGGAATTCTTTAAGTGGTAGATTAAAAAAATGGTATCCTAAATTTCCACACGAATTATAGGCAAAACGAAAAACGATTTGATAAGGTGTATATTTAGACATTTTGCTAAAATAATGGTATCAATATTCAGGATAGCGAAAACTTACAAAACACTAGTCAAGTGCGAGTAGGACAATATTTTTACCGGACCGCCGAAGTGTGAGTAATTCAATACAAAATATTCATATTGGGGACAGAGCTACCCTCGTGTACGCTATACGGGTGTTCTAAAATTATAAAAACAACTTTCGTCTTAGCACTTACGCGTACACAAATTGATTTAAACTACTTTTACGGATTTTATCGCGTTTAATTTACTTGATTTTTAATTCCCGACGTTTCGGGCGCTTTCTAGCACCCATGGTCACTAACGTCACGATGCCAGTGTTAAGCTTGAGTACCTTTAGCTTTTAATTATTATTTATGGTCCGATCTACGCAGAATGAATTTAATGTGTCTTGAAATCTTGCTCTCAATCTTGCTTGTGAGAGCCGTGGTAGCTCAGATGGTTAGCGCTCGCTGTAAATATAAGAGAGCGCGAGAAACCCGGGTTCCATCCCCGCCGGCACCAATGAAATTGTTAATTCTAATTTTAAGTGCTGATATACCACGTGCTCGGCGGTGAAGGAAAACATCGTGAGGAAACCTGCATGTCTGAGGAATAAGAAAAAAATATATTTCGAAAACGTGTGAAGTTCGCCAACACGCATGGGGGCAGCGCGGCGGACACTTCCTTGCCCTAAAACCCTCTCAGAAATGAGGGGAGGCCTGTGCCCAGCAGTGGGACGTATATAGGCTGTAACTTTACTTTACTTTTTTACTTTACTGAAATCTTGCAGTGGTATGCGTGGTCTTTGTTTTAATCTAATTAATTACAGGTTACCAAGTAGGTAGTAGTATCCAGCCTCCTTCTCTACTGAAATTAGATGTTTTTAATTTCAATAGCCTCACGTATCATCCTTGGCAGGAATCGATGTTCTTTCGCGAGGATTTGTAGTCTATCAAATCTGATGTAATTGTTGGGGCCGTCTAGGATATAATCTCTTCTAAATAAAAATCTAATCTGTGTGTTGCCATAGATGCTGGGAAGCACCCGAAACGTCGGGAATTTAAAATCAAATAAATTAAACGCGATAAAATCGGTAAAAGTAGTTTTATTAAAAAATACTTATATTTAAAATGTTGATTCATTTATTACAATCTATTAAAGTCCACTGTTGGACAAAGGCCTCTTCATTAATTTCATCACGAGAGAGATATTTGTCATGGTTGCCACGCTTGGCTGGTGAGTACCGCAGATTTTATTTTCTAGTTTTTATAAGTCGCTGTTGCTCATCTCCTGGCTTGTTTCACTTTCTCGCCTGTTACGATATGCGGTGGTGAATATTCTTACAACGATTTTCCGTTGACTCCTTCATTAGAATATTCTTACAACGATTTTCCGTTGACTCCTTCATTAGAATTAAGTGTTTACAATATTAAACTAAAATCTAAAGTGTTATTTTAACATACATTATCCTGAGGGTCTATCACCCGGTAAGTTCTTACCGTGGGTGCAGTAAGAGGCGACTGTGAGAAATTCCAGAGAAGTCTGTTATGGATTCCAATAGATGGCGCTATAATCATTTCGTTTATATCAGATGAAAAATAATCGGATCTGGGATGAGCAGGATCATCAAGGTTTTGCGATGGTCAATGTGTTTGTCAAGCATGACATACTCCAGTCCATCAACAATCCAGTTCTGCAACATAAGCCTAGAGTCAAAGATTTTGGCTCTAGTATATAGGCCATATTCGAATTGTGTTTCATAATCACTTAAGAAACTTTTATTCTCAACTGTAGTCAACCGACAATTGTCTGTTATTGTGATTGTTACCGCTACATACCCTAAATAATATATCTACAGAAGTTTTGTAATATCAAATAAAATGATAACGAAACAGATAGGTACAGTTAAAGCATAATTGTACTGTTTTTAGTAACAACGAAATCCATTGTCAGATTTGGTGTAGTTTATATACAATACTAATGAATATTTATGTATGTTAATTTGCTAAATTGCATACAGTATGAGTGGCAGACACACAGAGTATTAATCATATAAATAGGTTTTTGTTTTCTTTTTCAGGTAGACGCCAGTACCGTTTTGTGCAGAATGTTTGCGTGTGGCATTCTTTCTTTTCTAATTGGTTTTTGCTGCCTTCTCTACGCTTGGTATAATTATTTTGCTGAGATAATGAAATTTGGCGACATAATATAATCTATAATATGTATCAAGCTAAGCGTTATGAAAGTAGTTATGAAAATAACCTATTCGAGCTATATGATCGGTCTATTGCTACTTCAGCTTACTGATCTATTGGCTATGTTGGTTACTCCCGTTCTTTCAAATTCAAATTCAAATTCAAATTCATTTATTTGCCAGAATGTATGTGTACAATAAAGTATGATCTTAAATTATGAATAATGGCCCATTTACATTCTACCATTTTATATGGTGTGCAAATATTTAATTAGTATACATGCAAAAAAAAATTACAAGTGGGAATTCAATTAAAATGTCACATTGTTTAATAGTAGTTCTTAAGTGTTAATGTCCATACTTTCATTTTGTTTGTAATTAATTAATTATTAGATATATATTAATATTACTGCCTTCGGATTTATTTTCCACTAAAAGACATAAATTCGTTTAGATCGTAAAAACATTTTTCTTTTAACCATTGTATTAACTTTTTTTTAAACGTGGTTAAAGGTAACTCTTTAAAGTCGTTGGGTATTTTGTTATATACCTTTATAGCATTTACGTAAGAGTTCCTTTCATACAATTTGAGCCTGCATTGAGGTAAGTATAATTTATGTTTATTTCTAGGAGCTACATTTCGTTCAGTTACGTCTATTTGCCTTTCAAAGTGTTCAGGATGCTGTTTTACAAATATGCATATTTCTTTAATGTACAAGCATGTTAATGTTAAGATATTGTACTTTTTAAACAAGGGCTTACAGCTATCCGTATACCCTGCTCCATAGATTGCACGCACACATTTTTTTTGTACTCTAAATACTTTTATTATATCTACTGAATTGCCCCACAATAAAAGACCATATGATAGTACTGACGAAACATATCCGTGATATGCACATAGAGCAGCATCAGTTGATACCGTGACTCGTAATCTCTTTATTGCGTAGACAAATCTGTCGAGTTTGTCACAAACGTAATCGACATGTGTTTTCCAGTCGCAATTTTGATCCAACATTATACCCAGAAATTTAGTACTTGCTACTTGTTCGATGATCTTATCATTATATTTAACATTAATATTCAATAGTTTTCTCTGGTATGTTTGAAATTGGATCATTTTAGTTTTTTCCATATTAATCTGTAAATTATTACAATAAAGCCAGTTTATTATGTTTTTGATTGCTTTATTTATCTCTGTTTCATATGTATCTGCATTTTCGCATTTCACGATAAGGGTTGTGTCATCAGCAAACAAGATTGTGTTATGGCGAGTGATATTAGGGAGATCATTAATATACATGAGGAATAAGAATGGTCCCAATACACTGCCTTGTGGCACGCCAAAGTCATTTATCTGATTTTCGCTTCTGTAAAACACTTTTTTGTCTTTATTGACTTTAGATATTTCCACACATTGTTGTCTCTCACATAAATAGTTTCTCAACCAGTCGTTAGCTTTACCTCTTATCCCATATTTTTCTAATTTGTGTAAGAGCAATTTATGGTCCACGAAATCGAACGCCTTGCTCATGTCCAGGAAGATTGCCGCAACTGGAAGGCCATCATTTATGGCCTGGGTGAAAATTTTAATCAAATTAAAACATGCTAACGAGGTTGTACTATTCTGTTTAAATCCAAATTGCTCATCTTTAAGTAAACGATGACGTGTCGTGAATTCTTGAAGCCTTCTCAGCATAATTTTCTCGAATATTTTAGACAATATGGGTATCCGCGTGACTGGCCTATAATTATTCATTTCGTATTTTTCGCCTTTCTTAATAAGTGGCTTAACGATTGATTTTTTCAATATACTTGGGAAGGTACCTTCTTCAAAACACATATTAATTAAATAACATAGCGGTTGACATATGTATCGTGCAGATAATTTAATTGCAGTGGTTGTTATGTTATCAAATCCTACTGCGTTCGTATTATTAAGACTTTTAACTATCCGAAATATTTCCATAGCATCAGTAGGTTTAAGAAATATTGTATGGATATTATTAGTCGTGATAGTTTTGTTTATTTCCTCAACATTATATTTAAAATTATTGTTATTTATCAAGTTTATATAAAAGTGATTAAATATGTCACTTATTTTCTTTGGGTCGTCATATATTCTATTATTTTTTATTATTCTGTCAATTTGTGTTTTCGTATTTCTTCTGCGGATACCTAAATTATTAAAATAATATATGTCATAAAAAGTGTCGAATATTTTAACACCCTGTACAAAGATAGCAGTATGTTTGCAGACGCAAACTCCTTATGACGGATGTGACCCGTAATACTGAGCGAGCAACATTTAAAAAACTTATTCGCTTCCTGTTTATAACATTGATATTCTTGAATTTAAAATAGTGAATAATCTTGTCTCTGTCTATGTTTTCTGGTTCAAATTCCAATCAAGCTAATATAAAACCAAAATTTTTTCGGATATATGGTTTTGACACTTTGCCCGCGTCCAGATCTAATCTCAGATATTGCATTTGATTTGAGAACAATTGTAGCACATGAATATGATACAAAAATATTTTTAAACGATCGCAATTTTATTTGTAAGCTATTGTCGTTATATATATATATATATATATATATATATATATATATATATATATATATATATATATATATATATATATGATATTAATCCATCGATCACTAATATTAAAGGTTTTTATTAGTGATCGATGTATTAATCTAAATGATTTCGGTTTTAATGAAGTTGACGCAAAGAATAACAATGGTCTCATAGTTATTGCATCATATGATGGATCGTGAGGTTTTATTAACCGATAAAACTTGTTAATTTATTTCTTTTAATAAACGCCAATAGTTAAAGTTGAATAGTTATTAGTAGCAAAATTTATATTTTTGGCTTTTTTTGTTCATAAAAGGGATGCTTAAACTATTTGTCGGAATCCATTAGATCTTAATAATATTTACAATATCACATTTTCGATACTCACGGGATGAAATGACGTGGACTCTTTTTCGCCATGTGATACTATTTTTAGAGATCCGAAGGCAATAATGGAAAGGTTTTTAAAGAATAAAGACAAGCATGTGAACTACCTACAGTTCTACTGGTTTCTACCACCGACTAATCATCATTATAAGAATTTACAAATCCCTTAAGAGTAATAAAGTATAAAAAATCTCTTATTTTTTATCTTATAAGAAATGCAAGCTAGACTATTGTCATGTTTAGACTTAAAAAGGTAGGTACATCAGTGTATTATAAAAAAAACCATATCACATAAAAATAATGCAGTAAGTTTATTCACGGTTCGGAAATGTTAAATATTTTATAATCTTTAAATGAAGTTTAAAAAAATTGAATATATCTAACTGTTTATAAACTGAATTGTAAATGAAATTGATCAAAACTGTCATTCGCAATCGATAAGAACTTCAATATTTTCCGCTCAAATAGCTTTACAGAACAACCAGAAAAGATAAATATGTATTTCTAAACGCATTAACAAGATTACAATATTAGCGAACGCGTCCTCTTTCCGACGCTACGTCATTACAAATGATAAATAGCCGGCACACTTCGATAATCAAATTCAAATTTGGAATCTGTTCTACCCTCGCTGCTATTTTTTCCGAGGCAAGGGTGCTCAGTCATACAGCCAGGCTGTTTTGTATTGTGAGAAGATTGTGACTTTATTAAGCGTGAACGAAAGGTCTCTTTAGACGATTCGCCGCGGTAGACACGTGACCCGGAACCGATTACGGTTCCGTAGCGATTTGTATGTATTTGTATGTAAATGGAGGAACTGGGGTGAGGAGATAGCCAGGCGTGGTTGTTGATAGGGATCACTGTGATTGAATTAAGTGTGCCGGCGCTTAGCGCGTGTTTAGCAACAACGCTTTTTATTGAGGAACAAAAAGGTTTGGTTCTACACACCTCACACATTTTGAGCTTACCATGTGTTACTTACACAATATAAGGTTGAGTTACGAGATTGGCAAATCAGCTTTATTGTAAGTTACAGTAATATGAAGATACAATAATCAATCTACCTAAAGCTGCAATGTCATTGATAAGGATCTGCTTTTTATGATTGATTTTATCGCGTATAATAAACTTATATTTAACTTATTTTTAATTCCCGACGTTTCAGGTGCTTTATACCACCTATGGTCACGGGGGGACTGAGATGTTTGACGTCCCAATGTCATAGTCAGCCCAGCTACCTTCAGTTTTCGAGTATTAACTTTAATTCAGATCTACGCAGGATGAGCTTACAGTATCTTGAAGTCTTCCGGTATACCACCGCTTGGATTTGGATTTGATGTTGTTCCAGTTACTCCCCCCCCCCCCCCCCCGTGACCATGGGTGTTGTAAAGCACCCGAAACGTCGGGAATTAAAAATGAGTTTATTAAACACACTAAAATCAGTATAAGTGGTTTTATTCGATCTGTTTTTTTTTATTCAAATGTAATAACTATAGTCAACCAAATCTAAGAAATACCTTTTGAAGTTTCACATTAACCATTCCGCAATTAACAACGTGTATAGTTTTTTATCATTAATTTAAATTCTAATCTTTCAAACAAAGCAAAATATTAAAAAAATAACCAATATCAACTTTTTTACTTGACGTCGTTTTAATGATATGTCGCTATATAACTCCGTAAAATCCAAAACCGTAGTGTTTGGATGATTAAAATTCATTGTTATGCGAATAATCGGCAAAAATATTCAAATAATCGAATCATTAATTTTTCAAAATGTGGTATTAGTTTAGTTGTTTTTTTTAATTTTTTTAAATTCTTTAAATTACATGAATAATGAATAAGACAAGTTTATTTTTTTTACTTTGTCAACGTAAATTCGTTGTTGAACTGTTTCTTCTATATTCGTTGAAGCATGTACCCATATCACATAGGTGATTGGGCAAAAATCGTTAAAAAAAACGAAAATATTTTTGTGTAAAAACTTTGAAAAAGACATTTATTTTGACTGCATTATTGAAAATCAAATAATAATTAGTCCAAAAAACAACAGTTGAACTGAAAGTGATTGAATAAATTTATTTTTAATATAGTTTCAATCTTAAATTTTTGTAACTGTGCCTCTAGAAATAAAAAGTAGGTACCCACAAATACGAAGAAACTGATAAATCTTGAGTTTTAAATTATCCGTTTTAAATTTATTCCGGTATTATTAAAACCAAACTGTAAATGATTACCAACTCTAAATAATCGATATTGATTTTTTTAAGAATCGAATATTGTAACGTACGTTCCCAATTTTTGGTTGGCATGCTTGGTGCAATGTGTCTGACAGCTGTTAAAATGTATTTCTTAGATTTGGTTGACTATAATGAACTTTTAACTTACCTGATGGTAACTGGCTACTGCAGCTGGTGAAACTATAACTAATTTCAAACAAAGAAGTAGGTAGGTAGGTAAAATTATACTGGCTCTCAATACCCCTCAGACCAGAGCATTGCAGTAAAGGCATTGTTTTGAAGGCAGAAATAAGTAAGAGGGTGGTACCTACCTTACCATATTAGGGTTCCGTACCCGAAGGTTAACCAAATGGTATTTACAAAGCCGCCGCTGTCGGTCCGTTCGTCCATCCGTCCGTCCGTCTGTCAGCGGACTGTATCTCATGATCCGTATTTTTTATAGGATAAGAGTGAACGAACGAACGAGTACACAGTCCACTTGATGGTAAGTGGATGCTGTGGTCCATAGGCTTCTACGTTTAACCTCAATTAAGAATCGAAATGCAGATGCGTTGTCACCCGTAAGGAGTAAGATGTGATGCCTCGATTTCAGTAAAGCGGGTCTCAGGTTCTCTACACTCAGCATAAAAAACACTGCAAGCTGCTATTTTACGCTGGTATTGTGTGAAAGAGTGGTCCTTCGGTGGTAATAGGTAGACAGTTAAATTTTTCACGTAATGTGTAGGTATTTCTGTTGGCGCTTTAACAACAAATGATAAAAATGTAAATTAATTAAAAATTAAAGGGGGAGCCCCCTACAAGTAACGTGTGTTTTTTTTTGCTTTATTTTTTGCTTGATCTCAATAAAGGCAACAAGTAGACGCTTGAAATGCGCACATAATTTTTATTGCAGTATTCGCTAAAAATATATATTTAAAAATTGAAGTGGACCCCCATATAGGAGACGTGTATGATGTGTTGACGTCTTGTACGATGGTACGGAATCCTTCATGCGCGAGTCTTTTCGGTATATAAGCCTGTTATAATTCCAGCGGCGGTGTTACACCTACTGACTGAATGACTGATGCGCCTGATCTCTCTCCGATCGTTTCGGATTATAGTCCTATCAATATAAAAGTAAAGGAATAAAAAGTGCAGCTGTACTTGTGTATACACATGGACACTATAATCCTATCCTGCACACATGGCTTGGAGCTGAAAGAACATTATTATTATTGTTATATATTGACATAAAAATCCAGACTCTCAGTTAAACCATTACCGAATCAAATCATGAATTTAACGTTCTGTACATTAACACTGAATTATGTCGGAGTGCAGCGTTTATTCTGATCATTGCGTAAAAACTATTTTTGATTTCAGATTCTCATCTTTTTTGTAAGTCAGCATAAAAAAAGTCAACGGAATTGTTTTAAGCTGACCAAAATACTTGCAGTTATGAAAATAGGAACTAAAAGTAAAAGCTCTTGTAAAATAGTTTTCATATTCATATTGTAATTTCTAACAAGCAATAAAATGCAGGCGTACAATAGACTGAAGAAGTTAATCAGCGACTGCGTCCCGGCACGACATAAGGGCGAAACAAAGGAACGGACAAGCATACGGGAAGCATTGGTCACAGTCGCCGCATTTCTGGAGGCGCCATTATAATGGAGACTAAAGCTAGCATCGTGTCATAAAAACAGATTAAAAATATTTCAGAACAAAACTGCATACTTACTGCGCAGATTAAAATTATTCACACGATTTTTTTATTCTGCTACTGTATTTCGTATAAAGTGACGAGGAACGGAGACTCTTTTTCTATTAACATGGAAATATTTACAACACAACTAGATCGATAATTTTTATGTGATAGAACCACAGTGTAATTTTAATTTTACTGTAGCATGAATGGTTCGGTTTGACCGACGAAGTACCACTGTGTTTAGTAATATAGTGAGTGTAGAGATTCGAAGGATGCAAGAAAGTACGTGCATTTCGATTCTTAATCGAAGATATTAGTAGATAGATGGAATGGGTCGGCCCGACCGGTGAAGGATCACTCTTTCATCGAATACCAGAGTAAAATAGCAGCTGAATGCTGTTTCGTATTAGTGTAGAGAACAAGAGACACTTTTTACTGGAAATGAGGTATTTCATCTTAGTTTTCAGAAGTGACAACGCATCGCATTTTGATTCTTAATCCAAGATAGATTTAGACGTCGATAGGCCACAGCTTTCGCTTACCGTCACATGAACTGCGTGCACGTTTGTCAACCTTATTCTATAAAAAAATATATCTAAAGAGTCAAACGAATTTACATCCTCCCTGATGGTAAGCCTAATATCTTCAAACATTTTCATCATACATTACATGCTACTTTGATAACAACAAAATATAAAGATGTTAATATTGTAGTCAGTAAACAGAAACTCTACACTGTTTGGAGCTTCCTACGCGTAGAATAATTTATTCAGTGAATATTGTAATCAAAGCTTCTTATTATTTTCAACTTACAAGTTTGTTTCACTTCGATCTACAGACTACTGCCATATTTTTTCTATAAAATTGAAGTGAAAACAAACTTGTAGTTCTTTTGTTTGTATGTGGTTAGTGCGGTCCATGGACATCTACACATTTATACGTAGTAGAACCATGCTATATTATTAGTATAGTTGTAGCACGAATGGGTCGGCTCGACCGGGGAAGGATCACACTCTCACAGAATACCAGTGGAAAATAGCAGCTTAATACTGTTGTGTTTCGTATGGTGAGTGTAGAGATCTGGAGACCCTTTTTTACTGGATACAAGGCATTCCATCTTAGTCCTCAGGGGTGACAACGCATTTGCGTTATGATTCTTAATCCAGGATAAATGTAGATATCTATAATCCATAACCGAATCACAGCATCCCCTTAACAACAGGTGAACTGTGTGCTCGTTTAAAATGTACAGTTTACAATCATAAATACTACACAACAATACAAAACAAATTAGAAATAACTTGGTGGCGATCACCTCATTCCCATGGTTTATTATCATCCATAGCCGAATGCCTCACAACCGGTAGCTGCACTGGTTCTTTTTGGTGTCATTTAATATATATATATATATATATATATATATATATATATATATATATATACATACACATATATATAGCATAGCATATGTATATATATAAAGCATAATGTTAAGAGGGTGGTAAAATTGGGTGGTTATAAAAAATATTTAAGGAAATAGCTAAGCTAGCTAGCTAGCTGACTTGCCCAAGGGGTTCTTTATGTGATCGCTAGATGCTAGTGGTCATGTAAGAGAATATACTTTCCCACATCGTCCCACGGGTGTCGTTAGTGGTGACAGAGGGAAACTGAATCGGGATATAACAACTCAAAATAGCAAAGATCTGCGGCTGCCAACCCTACCAAGCGTTGTCGCAACCATTAAAAATATCCCACCCACCAGGCGATATAGAAAACCTACGTAGGTGTAGACATTTTATAGGCTGTAATGATGCTGATGATCTTGACTAAAACTTAAGTATACAAGTCTCAAACAGAAGAGACCCATTAATGCTGTACGCGGCGGCATATATCCATATTAATTTAAACCATATTTCACAGAATTTAATTCATATGCTAAATAGATTCGAAGCTCTTAACTGTTTCCTTTGAATTCTCTCGCTAAGACGTTTGGCTCGTTATGGGACATTATTTTATAATAATAGGTATGTCTGAGATTCGAGCCTCATCTTACATTACAGCTCTTCTATTTGTCTATAACAGCCCAACGCTGGACCAGATTATATATGGAGACAAAAATATTAAGGGGATATTTAGTAAAGTACACGGTTTATACAATCTAGTGGCGGTGTAAGAATATCCACTACCCTATATATCACGTAGGCGTCGTAGGCGGAGGTGAAACAAACCAGGACATAGGCTGCAGCGTGTTCCTTATAACAACTTTTGTATACGACTGTTTGTTGCCAAAAAAAATTAAAAAAAAAAACAGGAAAATAAAAATTCTGCGGTAGCCAACTCGCCTGCTAAGCGCCTCAAACACTACAAAAATACCCTATATCATGCAGTCTATGGGGTGGCCTATATTCAGCATTGGTCGAGGTACCTTCGCTGTAATCAGTGATGAAAAAATGTTGTTAAGTACGCATTAGAGTCAGTTCACACAGAGATGCGACGCGACACGACGATGCTTGAAGAGGCCAGTTGTTTCGCACCGCACAGCGCATCGCCGTGAGACGCATCGCGACGCGACGTCCCGAGACGCATCGTGAAGTCGCTGGCAACGCGATACCTAATAGTAATATTAAAGACAAGTCGCCAAGACGGCTTCAGATAGAGATTCGCGGCGTTTCGCTGCGTCACACGGATTTTTCGATTTTGGAATTATCTTAATAAAATGTGTGTCTTTTTGTGCAGTAAATAAAGTAATATTTAGTATCACTATATTAAAAAGTAAGCGCCGCGTCACGTCGCGTCTCGTCTCGATGCCATCTGACCCTTAGAGAAGTGCGGCGGCCTTTTTTCCGTTTTAAAAAATACTGTATTATTAGCCGCGAAAGTTTTAAAAGCATCATCAAACATAAGCCCTGAGCCCATCAGAGGAACGTATACAACATGTACGTAAGCCAAATTTTTCCACTAGTCTCTAAGTATCGATCTTGCTGAAGCCATACAGATATATTCGCTTGAGATTCAGCAGAATCGCGAATACGAAATGTAAATGAGGTGAAATAAATCTTTCTCAGCTGAAATTGTGTACGCTCTCAGCGCCGGCCATCTGCTAATTCAGTGAAAACAGTGAATAGCTCTGATATTAAATTTACCTTAAATTAAAATATGTAGCATAGAACCTATTACAGTGAATTATTGCCTTAGATTTAATTTCACAATTTGCAAATAGTATTTCTTTGTTTCGTTTTAGGATTTTTTATTTACATTGTTTTACTTATTTATTCTTTAATAAATAAAACTATGAAAATAAAATCAGAATTCTAGTACATTTAAAAATATAATATGTAGGTACCTACAACACAGCGAACTCATGAATCTAAAAATGATTTCTTCAATGTATGTGACTGAACTCCTCTCAAACAAACAAGACAGATTTTAATGTGTGTCTGTGATTAAGTTGATTCGAGAATATTTTAGATTCACAATTGGACCCGGCAGGTAGCGCTGTTGTCGTGATCCAGAAATCAGCCATGCGAAGCCGGGGCAGATCGCTAGTACAAACATAGATATGTTCAGTTTATATCCAATATAATTAAGTATCCAATATAATTATTATATCTGTTTTATAGAAGTGGATCATTTGAGCAATACACGATTTAAAACCTAGAGAGTCGCGCAGACAAAAATTTAAGGAAATTAATACATTTACTCTGGTCTCTCAATACATTTGTGAAAATGTAATCTACGTGCACAAAAATAAAAGTAGTTTTGTAAAAATAAGTGATATTCATATTTTGTAAATACTAGGAACAGACACAAGCTAGTAGTACCAGTTACTAAGAAGTAGTTGGAAGGAAATAGCAAGATAGAACGGATAAGTATGATAGACGGATATCTGATAATTTCCCGGCAATTAAAATGTTCTGAAAACTCGTAAAAAGTGCCAAGGGAAATTAAAAACAGCCTAGAATAAATGCTATACGAGACGAGAATGGATGTATTCTGAATAACGAAGTTTCGAGTCTAAACAGGTGGAAGGAATACTTAGAAAGCGTGTGTATGAGTGAGGAGACGTCTAAATTAAATAAACTAGAAATTCCAAAAGAAAAGAGATGTACATAGAGTTGTCCACAAACCCAAAACAGTGACCGTAAAAATAAAAATAAAAGGAGACAGAGTGCAAATGAGTAGAGGGGTAAATGAATTATTTTAAATAATTAAATTAATAAACTCCCTCGTGACGTCGCAAAAGTATCTATCACGCCGTTTCATCCCATGCGTGTCGTATGAGGCTACTGCGGAAAATGCCAGGAAAATCTTACAGCATTTTTTTATAGAAGAAGAGTGAACGAGCGCACAGTCCACCTGATGGTAAGTGAATGCCGTGGCCCATAGACATCTACATTTATCCTCCATTAAGAATCAAAACGTAGATGCGTTGTTACCCCTGACTGACTAATAAAGAATGCGTCGTTCCCCGTGAAAAAGGGTCTCTGGACCTCTCTACACTCACCATATGAAACACAGCAGTATCAAGCTGCTATTTTACGCTGGTATTTTGTGAGAGCATGGTCCCGCCCCAGTCGAGCCGACCCATTCGTACTACATCCATAATATAGCTGCAACGTGGCTCGACCACGTATAAGGCTATCGATAGATGGTGGTAGGTACACTATCTCGTTTATGTCAAACGTAAAATACCAAGATTGGCAACGAGCAGCAGCGTCGAAGGCGCGAGAAGTCTGCGGCAAGCGTGACGATTAGGAATTTTTCGGGCCAATAAAAAAATAATTAAAGTATAACGTGCTTCACTTGCATACTATTCGGCATATATATCTGAATAACTGTAATGTTATATTAGTTAAAATAAAAATGTATAAGAATATGTGACTTATTTCTAAGACCCGTTTAAAACTCGTGTGTTTAAAAAACGGTGGTATAGGAATATCCACTATCCCATATCGATCCGTGGATGTCGTAAGAAACGACAGAGCGAAACAAACCAGGATGGCAGATGGAAACTAGATGACAGGCAGCAGCCGCTTCCCAGTAACTTAAATACAAAAACTGCAGTTGCCAACCCGCTTGCCAAGCTTGGCAACTATGGTAAATATCCCGGTAACGGTTAATGCTAACAGCATATTAAAAAGTACAAAAGGAATAAAGGATGATAAACATAGTAGGTAGTAAATTAAGGTCTTAATTAAACAAAGCCAAAAATATTCATAAACCTATAAAAAGCCGCTGAGTCCAAGCTAACCCAAAAAAGTCATTACGGATTTTGTGAGGCAGTGTAGGAAAGCAGTTCATGTAATCTTGATTGTAATAACCAATAACAACACTAGCGTTCTTACAAAATCCTTATTTGTGCACCGTTATTTTTCATTACCTAGAAAAATAGCCACTTAGTGAGTTATGTATAAGTAAAAACGCTATGCGCACTTAATATAAAATGTAAGTTTTGAAAGTTTCATAAGTCTATAAATTTAAACCTGGAATTAATAGAAATGAACTTATAGTCGGTTGACGTTAGATAACTATTTTAGGTTTAAAATATATATATACTGTTTTTAATAAAGATATTGTTTATCTAAGATCCACGTAAAAATAAAAATGATGAGTCGTGCCTAGTTTACGGAGCACCTCCCGCCCTCCCTTTATTAAAATAACTCCCTTTCCATCAAAAAATAGTTAAATAGTTTTAACACCTTTAATGTGATGGATTTTGCACAAAGTGACGCCTGATTCTGTTATTTACTATTTTATAAATTTCTGAACGTTAAATACCCATTTTAGTTTTTTATGAATGCAACTATTATATAAAAAGGTACGGAATAAATAATAGTACACTATTATTATTTATTTTGTGTCGTTATTATTTATAGTTTTAAAAATTAACACGTGTTTACACTCACATTACCAATGATAACTCTCTTCTTATTTAAATGCTTCACTCTAACCAAACTCTAGCTTTTCATATACTAGTGTGTATTGGACTTTAATAACTAAGTTTTTAAACTTTAATTTTACTTATTAAATATTTAATTATACATACCATAAATAAGATTGAAGTGTCTTTCCATTTTTAAAAGCGATTTGATCTAAATAACGGCACATTAACATACCCTACGCAAGCAAAGCCGGGCGGGTCACTAGTTACATAACATAGCAACATAAATAACCTCTGTTATGTTGAACAATATAAAACAAAGCCTTATTAACAAATGACGCAAGGATGAGCGGGAAACTAACGCACGTCCTCGTCACTTCCGGTGTGCGTTATAGTTCGTAGTTTTAGACAATGGAGTCCAATATTTTGTACCGCACCGGTGTAATGAAGGCACGGAAGAGAGTCTCATTGGTTTGATGTATGATACTTACCTATTATTACTTGTATCTAAAATATTTAAAGTATAAATTAAAAGTAAATTAAACATAGTTACCGAATTAGTTCTGGGGTTGACCGCCTACGTGATTTTTTTAAAATTTATTTTTAATTTAAGTCTGGGTATTTGTCCATGTGCATTTTAAACATGTAAAACGCCTCACGATGCAAGAAAAGTTTCTATAAATTTTAAATGCAGAAATTATAGGAAATGCTCAGATCGTCCAGGCGGGTTGGAACCTATATACATATAAGAATTAATGTTATATATGGATTGTTATGTATTTGTTTGTATTCATATGCATTTATTTAACTTACAAGCTTTATTTCCATATGTTTCATGTCTATATAAATTTATTGTATTTAGTTATTTTTATTATATATGTCACCTGCCGCTAATTTCTCACCATGCCATAGGTTGACTGGCAGAGAAAGCTAACTGGCGTTAAATCCGCCCTTTGTAACCTTTATGGTTACTAAAATCATTTTTTTAAATAAGTAAAATTAATAAATAAATATAGCACTGGTATCAGGTGCTAGGACGCTTCCTTCGGCTCAACACTTAGCACAAGTACTATCACCACTGAGAGGACACACAAGAGCACGTACAAAGGATACATCCCATTTTGTCAGTGAGATAAAAATCTTGCTGACAATGAAACTATAGGTAGGCAGTTTTGAAGTCCAGTTACTATTTACATGCCTACCTATTAAAGACTGCATCTCAATTGTGACTAGGAAGCTAGAAGAAAACAACATGCCTGCGAAATATACAGCACTACTCAGACATTGCCTCACAACTGGCTTTCTATTGTGGAAGGGAGAGTTTTACAAGCAAGCGTGTTCCACTAATATTAGGTGTTAGGACGCCTTCTTTTCTGCTAGGAAAGGTCTAGGCCCAAGTGGATAGGCACCAAACTCTTAACTATGTCTGCCGCCAAATAGATATATCTTAATATATATATATATATATATATATATATATATATATATATATATATATATATATATATAAATTACGTGTCACGTTGTTTGTCGGCGATGAGTTACCCAAAATTTTTTTTGCGAATTAAAGGATTTTTAATAGGACAAAGCAAAGGGTCGTCGAAAAGGGCAGAACGAGGTCTGCCTTGCAAGCTAGTATTATAATATATTGTATAGCTATAGAAGATATGCAGCCAAATAGATATATGTATATTATAATATATATCTATTTGGCTGCATAGTATAATTACATGCTGTGAGGCATTTTATCTTAGTCTTCGGAGGTGACACCCCATGTCTAGCTTCTTTGTTTATAGTTTGCTGGAGGTGTCTAACCATTGCTCATCAGGTAGATACTAAAGTCATTAACAGGTGTAAACTAAAGTCAATAACGACTTTAGTTTACATTATATTATAAAAAAGGATAAGGAAATTATAAAAAAATACATGTAATCTTTAACTAAATGAATAATTATTGATACAATGTAAGTAAATTATTTGAGTTAATTTTTTGATCGGATTCCTTAGTGGCCAGTCTTCGGAGGTGACGTCATATAACATAAAGCGCGGTCCTATTCGTGCTATAACCATAATAAAGCTCCAGTATGGCTCTACCAAAGCTCTCCTAAACATTATAAATATGATGAATAAAAAGATTTTTAAGTCTCAATTTCTTACTAAAACACAGTTAAAATGTACGATAATCTTAAAATAAGTAGAGGTGAGTTATCGCGTGCCTCGCAAGTTTTCCAATTGCCAATAAAATCGAATTATGGGTGTCCCATTACGGTTCGATTTGCTGCCATAAATCGGGCATCACATTAGAGTGATGCATGGAGTGACGCCACGGCGAAAGATTATAGAAATCCCTTAAGAGGTTTTGCGATCTCATTCCGCGATCATTTCAAGTATTAAATAATAATTAAAATTTACTTCCAAGTCAACTTAAGTAGCATTCGTCTTAAGTAGCTCTTATGAGGAAATTGTTTTTTTTTAACACTCTTTTATTAGTTTTGCGTTTATCTATCTATGTAGTGGGGTCTTATAATGTAATTTCCACCAACTTGAAAACGACAGTTTGAATTGAAATTTTGTATCGTATCAAGGACAAGAAGCATAATTTAATAACTAGAATTATCACCGCGTTTTTTTAGTTTTCTTACATTTTAGTATAACTCGTTTTAACTTTTATTAAAACTTTTAATATTGTATACTTTTGAGACGTCTGAAGATTATATCAAGTTCAAGGTATATAGTAGAGTATAGATACCAGAATGACGTTTAGAGAATCAATGTATTGTACATCTAGGATTTTAATAAAATGTAAATTATTATAGTATTTTAAGTATATTAAAATGATAAAATATTATAAAATATTAATTCCCCTATTCTTTCGACCTTAGGGATGAAATTTTGCTTTGAATTTATGTGGGACCACCTCCGAATCATATACTATTAAATAAAACATAATTATTTAGATCCGTTTCCGGGAAATCGGTGAATATAAATTAAAAAAAGATACGTATCCAATATAAAGCCTTCTCTTTTTTGAACTCGCTCAATAAAATGACTTAATGGTTGTAGCTAAAACGAGAAAATAGGAAGATATGTCGTAGAAATTAATCAAATATTAATATAATTAAGATCTATATTCATATATAGTAATAAAAATGTCCTCAAGGGCGAGTTATTTAATACATGTTGCGTTATATTTAATTATTAATTTCAACACTTCCGTGTCCCGAGTGCATCCTTGGTCAAGATATTAATAAAATTTGACTAGCAAGTTACTCCCCCTTAAATAAAAATATGATTACAGAACGTCAAACGCCGGCGTGATGGCGTCTGATAGATGATTTACGACAAATGCTCAACGTGTTTTAGTTGATTGTTTATTTGATAAAGAGCCTCCTACTGTAATAAGTCGAGCGTCGTGCACTTGCTAAGTAATGGCTGACTCTCCGTTCTCAAACTTAGAAGGAGTTACTGACGAAACTTGTTAGTTAGATTTTTCTTTTTTAAGGAATAAGAGCTATAAGCGCACAGTCCATCTGATGGTAAGTGGATGCTGTGGCCCATAGACATCTACATCTATCCTCGATTAAGAATCCTTAGGGGTGACAACGCAGATGCGTTGTCACCCCTAAGGATTAAGATGGAATGCCTTGTTTCTATTAAAAAAGGGTCTCCGGGTCTCTACACTCACCATACGAAACACAGCAGTATTAAGCTGTTATTTTACGCTGGTATTCTGTGAGAGCGTGGTCCTTCCCCGGTTGAGCCGACCCATTCGTGCTATAACCATAATCTAGCTGCAGCACGGCTCTACCACGTATAAATTTATACGGTATATACATGGTTGTATATAGTGGCCACGCTTAGCCAATCTGAATTGGTAACCGAAGTTTTTAATTATTTTGAGATATTTATCAGGAAGGCGCTTCTGCCGAACTTCATCCATCCATCGTCTTTTACGACACCCACGGGAAGATATGGTGTAGTGGATATTATTACACCGCCACTACCCTGTTATTTAACTCCACCACATGGCTATCGGAATAGCAACATCAAATAGAAGTAATATCTGTCCGATAAAAGTACCTCTTCGCTCCAACATAACGTTAACATTACCATTTCTCTCGCATATTTTACACTCTCCGCGCTATCTTTTTACTGTATTGACTATATTGTCAATATTTTATTGCTATCAGCATAATGCTCCGCTGGTTTTATTTGTGGAGACGCATCTCGAATATATTCAGATACGAAACAATATTTCGATTTATAAACACGCTCGATTGAATGCGATTATTTTTAGAAGGGTGACAAGCAAGCATACAGTCCAACTGATAGTTTGGCCACTTATTTTTTAAGAAGATAGCAAGCGATATTTTCATGCGTGGTAGACCCACGCTGCAATTCTATTAAAGTTGTAGCAAGAATGGGTAGGCTCGACCGGGGCAGAACCACGCTGTCACAGAATACTAGCGTGAAATACCAGCGTAATGCTGCTGTGTTTCGTATGGTGAGTGTAGAGAACCGAAGACCCTTTTTACCGGAATTGAGGCATTCCATCTTAGTCTTCAGGGGTGACAACGCATCTGCATTTTAACTCTTAATTGAAGATAGATGTCTATGGGCTGCAACATCTACTTACCATCAGGAGGATTGTGTACTCGTTTGTCACTTAATGCTATTAAAAAGGTGAGCATGCGGCTTACCTGATGGTAATTATCAACCGCCTCTCATAAACAACTGCGACACCAGGGGAATTGCAGGTGCATTTCAGACCTTTTAAAAAGGAGTAAGTTCGTTTCTAGAAGGTTCTTAACAGGTATCACTCCGGTAAACAATTCCGCAATCGTGCGAGGAAGAAAACTCCTTGTAAATCTCGCAGTAGTGGCCAACCAAGGCTTAAAAAACTTAACAATGAGTTAATAATTCCTCCGTGGGGTAAGTATATGGAGTTTTTATACCTTAACAACAAAATTTCAAAGATATGCAGGACCTATCTATTAAAAATTAAAACATTTTCATTAAGCAAAAATTCTTTGGGGACGGTCATTATATGTACATAATTGATAATAACGCCTGAGAATGAGGTGATGGCTACTATGCTGTTTCTAAATATCTTTTATAGGATGATGGTAACAAACGAGTACTCAGTCCATCCAATGGTAAGTGGTTGCTGTGGTCTACAGATATCTATATTTAACTACTATTAAGAATCAAAACACACACGGAGATGAAATGCCTCTTTTCCAGTAAAATAGGATCTCCGGATCTTTACACTCACCTTACGAAACACTGCAGTATTAAGCTGCTATTTCACGCTGGTATTCTGTGAGAGCGTGGTCCTTCCCCGGTCGAATATAGCTACCACGTATGAATAAATTTAATATGACGTACTTATTTTTTCTACGAAATGGTAACAAATAATGCTGGTTCTTCTCACGACAAAGATATTTTTCGAACTACAATAAGTATTTTGTAATGTAAATTGAAAAAAATTCTATGCTTACTTAATTCTTCCCTCTTTCATGCACTTTCTATTCAATTATTTGTTAACCTAGCACCGATTCGAACCAAGCGGATTATCTCGTTGTTATGCGTACAGCATTTGAGTGGAATAATTTTTTCATACGATTACAAGATTTATTTAAGACAATTGTTATTCTCAAGTTGAGCCGCTTTTAATATTTATATCTATTTACCATCCGGTGACGTAGTAAACAAGCACTAGATAGCCTCATGGGCGGGATATTTGCTATAGGGTTGGTAGCCATAGTTATATTTTTTTTAAATTTTGAGTTGTTATTAAAAGGACCACCCATCTGGTTTATTTACACCCACGGTATGACATAGAGCAGTGGATGTTCTTACACCGTCGCTACTAAATCAAGCACAACCTCAATAATAGGTAAAAAAATAAAACCTTTAAATGAACTGTACTGTAAATGTACGGCATGGATTGGTGGAAATCATGTAAACCGACCTTTAAATCAAAAATAATCTACTAACTGTTCCCAGCATACACATCTACGAAACAGCTAAATTTGTTAAATACCACAGTCATCTCTTCACCGCTAAGGACAACACATTTAAACGAAAAATTAACCACGTGCCATTAAAAATGCCTGCGCCTAAGCTAGAACTGTTTAAAAAAAACTGTGCTTATATGGCACCTCTAATATATAACTCTTTACCCAAACGAATGACTGACTTGCCATATAAAAGGTTCTGTTGTGCCTTGCGAAAATGGTTAATCCAGGAGAGTTTCTATTCTATTAAAGACTTGTTGAATAATAGCACTTGCCGATTTGGTGCCCACTAAGATATCTCATCTTTCTTTTTATTTCTTGTAACTTAGTCTATTATAATAATTCAATAATTTATATAATTGTAATCATGTAATTCAAATAACTGAAATTTAAAAGATTGTTATAATTGCAATTAAAATAGTTCTTATGAATTGTTATTCAAATAGTTCTAATAATTGTAATTTTATTCAAATAATTGTTGTAAATTTACTACGATTTTGCATGCCCGTAATGGGGGTGAAATATGTCCTGTGCTATAAGTTACTTTAACATCTTGTGTACCAACCATATTTCTTGAAAATAAATGATTTATGATTATGATTACGAAAAGTAATTAAGCTGAATTTAAAGAACTAAACAGTTTAAACAATTTTCACACAACAACTTCAGAAGTCGATGCTTAGGTATAGTGTAAAAGAATTTAGGCCGCGTCGTAAGGTCAGTTTTTCTTTTTAATAAAGCTTGTAATTATTGCGACTTTTGAGTGAAAAAACGTAAATAAATATGTAAATTATAAGCTCATGGTACCTAACAACTAGAATGGCAGCTAAATTACTTACCTTTAAATTTTATTCCCTATTTTTCGAAATTGGAGGAATTTACTTCAAATTTTTCTCTAGTGCCTCGCAGGTTTTGTAGTTGTAGTAGCGTGACTGTTGATCATGAGATCCCGGATTCGAATCCCAATTCGAGCCTGAAAATATCAGTTATTGAGTTTTTCCGTTAAGAAATTCTCAGTAGCTGCCCAAAGTCAGGAAGGTGGCGGTGTCTTACCCCCGTGCCTCGGAAAGCACGTAAAGTACAGTCCTGCACCTGATCTCTCCCCGGTTATGTGGGTTTACCGTCTCATCGGACCATGAGAGTAATGGAATACAGAGTGCATCTGTGCTTGCGCATACACTTGGGCACTATAGTCCTGTCCTGCGTCTCACTGGCCGTCGTGACCGAAGTTCGGTCTGGGGTAGGATAGACCACACGTAAAGTATAACCTGTTTAATCAACGAAGAATCATTGGAATCGAATTAATAAAATTGATAAAGATATCGCTTAAAATACATACACATAAAAAACATACAGTCAGACTGAGAACCTCTTCCTATTTAAAGTCAAAATTATTTGTTATACCCGTTCTTAAAAAAATAGGTATGTCATATATCGATAATATTATAGGGTATCAAAAAATCAACTACGAGTACCTTCATTAAAGATGATTTATTCCCAAACAGTTATTACGATTATATAACTTTATGTCTGTGTGAGTACTGTGGGTATGTGTACGAATTCCACCGGATAGCGCCACAAAATAAACGACGCGTTACAAACATGGCGCTTTTTAAGCCCATATTTCGACTCGAAAACAATCCGCAAAATAACCAATAGCGCCAACAACAACTGAACATCATTAATCTTTACACAAAAGCACAGTACGGCGTTATAGCGAAAGCTTTTTTTCAGGCAACTCCGGATGCCGGCCGTTAGTATCCGCACTCGACAATGAATTTCCTGTGAAAACTATGTCGTCTCTTTCGTTTTTCATGAGAGGGAAAAGGCGAGGAAGTGCGTTTTAAAGTTGAAATTCGAACGACCGATCGGACGCGGTGGGTTCGCAGGAAACAATACTCGATTGCCTGAATTAATGACAGCGCGGATGGTTTTTCAGAGGTTAATAACTTTGGGAAAGATTTCATGAAGTTAATATCTCTTTTTATTTTTATGTAATGAACCAAAATAAATTATTTATTATTTATTTATGTATTAACTTGATCTATACCATAGATCTTTTAAGTAAAATTTTATACTTTTTTAACCATACTTATATAAACGTAATTAATATAAATAATAATTAATATTAATAATTTTTACATCACTTCACAGTAAAACAATAAATAATAACTTAAAAGGTGTTAAGATTTGTACGAAATAATTATTCTTATTTCTTAATATTATCACTTCTTTCATTGTAGAAATAATAAAAAATCAAAAAATTTGAAATAATACATAAATGAGTCAAGTCTTTTTATTTTGTGATTTGTTGTGAAATATAAAAAGTTATATAATATTTTTATAATTATGGGTAATAATGATTATCTTTCGATATCGGTTCGGTATAATTATACGAAATAATAATTATATAAATGTAAAATGAACCACGAGCACACAGTTTAGCACGCCTGTCTTGAGCAATATTTCAGTAGAACAATAGGAAACGGTGTACGCGAGGTTTGTTCGGATCACCTGCGGATATTAACTTGTGACCCTATGAGTTTAGTGGTCACTAACTCATTTCTATTAAGTTCACTTGTACACTAATCGTTATATTATGCAATAACTGTCATAGTATTAATGCAGTTTAGTATTTGTCCAATTAAATACAAATGAGAGATTATTTCGACCTGACGATTATCTTATGTTGACTAAGCAAGATCAAATTGCTCCAGGTTATAATAATGTCATCCTATAATTAAATTGAAAATTTCATACCCGATTTTTCACCGTTAGGGTTGGATTTAGAGATCAGAACATTACAAAAACATTCACTCAAATTGAGGATTTCCTTCTTCCATCGAACTTCGACTAAAAATATAAATAAGTTTGCACCACCGATACTTCGTGGATACACGTCTTATGACATCCGATAGTTGCAAACGCATCTACACCTGGATCCATACAGGTCTCTTTGAAAAGCGGGTGTAAGGGGAGAATGCCACTTTTCTCCACAAATGTCAACCTCACCTCCACGCAGTCTTCCTTGCTAAGTAACAGACGAGACATGACGTCTAATAAATTCGGTGATATCTGGTAGTAATATTCACAAGCTGTCCGCTCCATCCTAATCCTCACACATAGCTTAATGCTGCTGTGTTTTGTATGGTGAGTGTTGAGAAGAAGACATTCTATCTTAAGTCTTCAGGGGGATGAGAGGGTACAACGTATTTTAATTTTGATTCTTAATCGAGGAGAGATGTAGATGGTCTATGTCACACAGCATGTATTTACCATCAAGTGAAATTTGTGCCCGTTTGCCATATCATCCCATGACATTGACACTTACGGGAAACAATAATGTTGTGGTTGTCGCAGATCGATTCTCTGAATGTATTAATTTGTAAGTTTTTTAAATTGGTACTTTATAAATTTATAACATTAATATTACCAAAAAATATTGACCACATTGTGAAAAAATTCTAAAATATATAGTGAACATTGAAGAATTATGAGTGAAGCTACCGAATAATAGCGGTCGTTATTACCCGGGACGAACTTATGCATCCGGTTGTCCGGGGCAACCCAAATTGGAATGAACAGCCCATCGTCGGACCGATTTTGTTCCGGGACTCGTGGATGTAGTTTATTGCTTATGATTACCTTCATCTACATCACATATAAATTAAATTGAAATGTCAGCATGTAATATCGAAGTTACTGCCCTTTATTGAGCTAAGGGGTTATTTTGACACCGTTACTGTTGCATCCTGTTAAAGACCACTCTCTCTGGTCTCTCGCATAGATTGCCTCATATTTGTCATATTGGTTGGGCTGAAAAGTTCGTATCGTCTCTATGAGATGGCGCCACACGAATAAAATCCATATCATTTTTAGGTAGTACCAACCTTCAAAAGAAACGTGTATAAATTTGACAGCTGTCTGATTATTAGTTTGTGAGATACAGCATTTTGAGTGAAGCAACTTTTGTTATTTTGAAAAAAAAATGGATAAAAAGGAATTTCGTGTTTTAATGAAACACTATTTTTTGATGAAAAAAAGTGCTGCTGATACCAAAAAGTGGCTTGATGAGTGTTATCCGGACTCTGCGCCGGGCGAAGCAACCATTCGTAAGTGTTTGCCAAATTCCGTACAGGTCATATGAGCACCGAAGACGATGAACGCAGTGGACGTCCAAAAGAGGCTGTTACGGACGAAAACATAAAAAAAAATCCACAAAATGATTTTGGAAGATCGTAAATTGAGGTTGATTTGTATAGCTGGCACTCTAAAGATATCAAAGGAACGTGTTGGAAATATCGTTCATGAATATTTGGGTATGCGAAAGCTATGTGCAAAGTGGGTGCCGCGCGAGCTCACAATCGACCAAAAACAAGAACGTGTCGATGCTTCAGAGCAATGTTTGGAGCTGTTCAACCGCAATAGAAGTGAATTTTTGCGTCGATATGTGACAATCGATGAAACATGGATCCACCACTACACTCCGGAGTCCAGTCGGCAGTCATCTGAATGGACTGCACGCGATAAACCGAATCCAAAGCGTGGAAAAACTCAACAGTTTGCCGGTAAGGTTATGGCGTCCGTATTTTGGGATGCACATGGAATAATTTTCATCGACTATCTTGGAAAGGGAAAAACCATCAACAGCGACTATTATATAGCATATTGGAGCGTTTGATGGACGAAATCGCGAAAAAACGGCCCCATTTGAAGAAGAAGAAAGTGTTGTTTCATCAAGACAATGCGCCGTGTCACAAATCGATGAAAACGATGGCAAAATTGAATTAATTGGGCTTCGAATTGCTTCCGCATCCACCGTATTCTCCAGATTTGGCCCCCAGCGACTTTTTCCTGTTCTCAGATCTCAAGAGAATGCTCGCTGGAAAGAAATTTAAAGCCGATGAGGAAGTAATCGCCGAAACAGAGGCCTATTTTGAGGCTAAACACAAATCGTACTACAAAAATGGTATTGAAAAGTTGGAAGATCGCTATAATCGGTGTATCGCCCTCGATGGCAACTATGTTGAATAATAAAATCGAATTTTGCCAAAAAAATGTGTTTTTCTATAAAATGATACGAACTTTTCAGCCCAACTAAGTTGGCACGCTTGTGCACGTTGGCAGGCGCAGGTTTTTAGTTTTAGTCGTCATTAGGAAAACGCTAACCATCTCCTGATTTGTTTCTCTCAGTCGCTCCTTACGATATCCGCGGAACGATATGGAGTATTGGCATATCATTCAAACATAAATTAACATTTTTTAAAATTTTTTGTCTGTCCGTCTATCAATGGCTGAACTGATGAAACTTAACAAACACATACAGAACAATTTATGGAGTTATCTAGGCTATATTTTATACTAAAAAATTATTTTTTGAGAAAAAATCTTTTATGACTTTCGTAAATCTGATACCGTTGCATTTATAGACCCTACCAGGCGAAGTCGCCGCATTTTGCTGGTTGAAGTAAAACTTCTTTACGCACGCTTGACTTGGGGAGTAAGCTGGCGAAAACGTGACGAAAACGTTACGGAAAGTGTGATCGGGCAAGGCGAACAGGAGTTGAGTGGGGGTCAAAAGCAACAATAAATATTCTACGTTTAAACTTAATAAAATTGTAAATTCATTTGAAAGTTCATGTTTTGTGAATTTTCGGGTGAAAAATACAAATAAGGAAGCCGATAATAAATTTAAATAATTGTGGAAAATTAATATATATATATATATATATATATATGTATATATATATATATATATATATATATATATATATATATATATATATATACGTATAATATCATCATTCATCATTATAGCCCTTTACAAGTCCACTGCTGAACATAGGCCTCCCCCAATGTATGCCACAAAGCACGGTCCTGAGCCACCTGCATCCATCGACTTCCTGCATATCTTACCAGGTCGTTACTCCATCTAGTGGGGGTCGCCCTACGCTTCGTCTACCGGTACGAGGCTGCCACTCGAGAACCTTTTTTCCCCAACGGTTGTCGGTTCTTCGAGCTATATGGCCGGCCCATTGCCACTTTAGCTTACTAATCCGTTGGGCTATGGCTGTCACTCTGGTTCTACTGCGGATATCCTCATTTCTAAGTTTATCACGCAGAGAAACTCCAAGCATAGCCTCTTCCATAGCTCGCTGAGCGACTTTGAACGTCCTCATACGGCCAGCAGTGAAGGACCACGTCTCAGTTCCATATGTCATCACTGGCAACACGCACAGGTTGTAAAACTTATTTTTCCGGTTTTGAGGTATACATGATGAGAAGATGTGTCGTAATTTCCCGAACGCTGCCCAGCCGAGTTGAATCCGTCGATTGACCTCTCGGTCGAAGTTGGACTTACCTAGCCGGACTATTTGTCCCAGGTACGTACCAAACGTTACCAAACGTCCCAAACGTACTCGTCAACAACTTTGAGCTTAGTGCTCCCAACTACCGGCATATGTGTGACATGGACATTAAACATGATCTTTGTTTTGTTCATGTTCATCTTAAAACCTATCCGTTGGGAGGCACTATTGAGGTCATTGAGCATAGTGCTTAAGTCCTCCAGC
Source organism: Parnassius smintheus behrii (assembly GCA_036936625.1). NCBI lineage: Eukaryota > Metazoa > Arthropoda > Insecta > Lepidoptera > Papilionidae > Parnassius > Parnassius smintheus. The sequence continues at coordinate 52,701,335 of JAUPFT010000007.1, forward strand.
GATTCTGCCATAAGGACTATATCGTCGGCAAATCGAAGGTGAGTGATGTACTCGCCATTGATGTTAATACCGTATCAGTCCAGTAGCTTGAAAACCTTTTCCAATGCAGCGGTGAACAGTTTCGGGGAAATAACGTCACCCTGTCTTACACCTCTCTGCAGCCAGCAAAATACGCCAAGCAAAGTGGCAGATTGTACTCTTCGGACTTCTGTACAACTTGCCGAAGGGTATGTATGTGGTCTATGGTACTAAAGTCTTTTCGGAAACCGGATTGTTCGGGAGGCTGGAAGTCGTCGAGTCTGCGTGCGAGACGATTCGTTATGACTCTCGAAAACAGCACGTAGACGCGGCTCAGAAGAGAAATCGGTCTGTAGTTCTTCAAGAGAGCGTTGTCGCCTTTCTTAAAGAACAAGACCACCGCACTTCTGCTCCAGGCCTCCGGAGTAGTGCCACCATGGAGGACGGAATTGAAGAGCTTCTGAAGAACTTCAAGTACCGGTGTTCCACCCGGTTTCAGAAGCTCCGCTGTAATTCCATCCTCGCCTGGGGCCCTACCGTTTTTAAGGTGCTGGAGAGCCATTCTAATCTCGCTCAGACTGACGTCCGGGATATCATCGGAATAGTGTCGGGTAAGACTTTCTCTTGGATTGTTACTCACACTTGCATGTGGCTCAAACGATTATGTCTACCGCTGCCCATAGAACCTCTCAATCTCACTCAATATCTCAGGTATCCCGGAAACGACGTTGCCACACTCTGTCTTCAGCTTTGACAGTTGGCTCTTACTGGCAGACAGATCTCTAGCAAAGACTTTGGAGCCCTGGTTACGCTCAATCGCTTCTTCAATACGAGCAGTATTAAATTTGCGTAAGTCTCGCCGCATGCATTTGGATATCTGTCTGTTCAGTTGCCTGTATTCTGTCAAATCTGTTGACGATTGCAGCCTCATCTCGTCTAACCGCCATGAGATTAAGAGTGTGATCAGAGAACTTTTGTGTTCTTCTGCGGCCGGTCTTGCAGAACTTAGCTCCGACCGCATGGACAGTTTCCACGAGCTTGTCATTCATATCGTCCACTGCATTGCAATCTTCTAGGCACTCAAAGCGGTTACTTAACTCGAGCTGAAAGGTTTCGGGATTCTGGATCAGAGCACGAGGGGGACGGAGCGTTGACTTCATTAGACGAGATCTCTCCAACTTAACGTTTAGGTTCAGTGTGCCTCTAACCATTCGGTGATCGCTGCCAGTTTTCACCCTTGCGATCACTGAGACATCACTGAACAGTTGGCGTCTGGTCGTGATAAAAAAGTCAATCTCATTTTTTGTCGAACCGTCGGGGCTCGACCAGGTCCATTTCCTGTGGGGCCGCTTTTGGAAGAAAGAGTTCATCATAAAGAGTCCCTCTTTCTCCATGAAGTCGGTCAGCTGCTGGCCCCTACGGTGCCGTTCCCTACAAAAACAATTAAGTACCTTGGAATGATTACAGATTCTATTTAATTAATAGTTTATATTTAAAAACCACATAAACCATCTACGCCATAGAGTCCGTAAACTAATGTTTTTGTTAAAAAATATTCCTTCTTTTGCTGATATTAAGGTAGTAAAGCAAGTATATTTCGCATTATGTCAGTCAATTCTCACCTTTTGTAAAACCTTCGTCACTTGGAAGAGAAGGCCAAATTAGCCTCTAAAAAGCTTGGCGTGTTCAGCAGATCGGGATAGTATTTCATGCCGGAACACCGCCTGCAACTTTACAAGGCGCAGGTTCAGCCGCACATGGAATACCTTTCCCATCTCTAGGCTGGGGCTCCCCAGTACGAGCTCCTTCCACTTGACCGCATCCAGCGCAGAGCGGCTTGAATCGTCGACGACGTACAATACTATAGTACATTATAGAATTTATATAAGAGACGAGATGGGAATAGGATAGGACGGAATGTTGCGACTTTTGATACAGCTCTTTGAGGGCGTTCTAGTGGTAGCAGTGTAGTATTGTTGTAGCTGCTACTCCCCATGAGGTTTTTTTTATAGAAGAGGGGGCGAACGAGCATGCGGCTCACCTGATGTTAAGTGACTATCGCCGCCCATGATCAACCGCAACACCAGGGGAATTGCAGGTGCGTTGTCGGCTCTTTAGAAAGGAGTAAGCTCTTTTCTTGAAGTTCCCCAGGTCGTATCGGTCCGGAAACATCGCCGTTGGTAAACTATTCCACAGAGAGGTTGTACGCGGAAGAAAACTCCTTTTGAAACGTACAGTGGTGGACCGCCAAGCATCAAGATGGTGTGGATGGTATCGGGACGTTTGCCGCGTAGTGAGTTCACGAAATTTGGCGGCTGGGATTAATACAAACAATTCCTCAGAGCACTCCCCATGGTATATGCGAAAGAAAATGCAAAGATATGCAACATCTCTTCGCAGCGCCAGTGAATCGAGCCGATCGGTAAGCACTCGGTCGTCGACGATTCAAGCCGCTCTGCGCTGGATGCGGTCAAGTGGAAGGAGCTGGTACTGGGGAGCTCCAGCCTAGAGATGGGAACAGTATTCCATGTGCGGCCGAACCTGCGCCTTGTAAAGTTGCAGGCGGTGTTCCGGCATGAAATACTGTCCCGCTCTGCTGAGCACGCCAAGCTTTTTAGAGGTCGATTTGGCCTTCTCTTCCAAGTGACTACGAAGGTTTTACAAAAGGTGAGAATTGACTGACATAATGCGAAATATACTTGCTTTACTACGTTAATATCAGCAAAAGAACAAATATTTTTAAAACAAACATTAGTTTGCGGACTCTATGGCGTAGATGGTTTATGTGGTTTTTAAATATAAACGTAGAATCTATAATCATTCCAAGGTACTTAATTATTTTTTTATTAAAAATAACTGGGCAGTTCCATTTATACTCTGCGACTGAGCAACATTGATGTGCATTATGACGACACATGGAAAAAGTGGCACCGGGCTATCGCCCTACTGATCCGAGTAAATACATAATTTCTGTAAAAACTTAAAAAAGCGAAGTCTTAAAATATTTTTTAAAAATTATTTATTTAAGTAATCAAAATAATGAGCAAGTAAATTGAGAATATTGATGTTATGAATATGTTTGAGTGATTCTCAAGGATATAGATTAAGTAATTTCGTTGTAATTTCAACTAAAGTGATTTTTAGAGGTATTTTCGCAAATAATTATGATCGAGTCAAAATTATACAATCATGTTTTGAACAAGCAAATTCAAGATAAAGACATGAATTTACTTATATGAAAATTCCACTTTCGTTAGTGGTGTCATAGTCTTATGCTATTCGACGAAAGGAGGTGCATTTTTCCGCGGTGTGTACCTTTAATATCTGGAATGGTTATGTCCTGGGTTGAGCTGCGCATGTTATACTTACTTACTTACTTATCTTCATGCACAATCCCTAACGGGGTAGCCAGAGAGAACAGATCGCCAAGTGTCACGATCCTTACATACCTCTTTCGCTTCTTTCAGGTTCATTATCATCTTCATACATGTACTTCTAGGTATCCGAGTACTCATGACCTTTCCAACTTGCGCATATTATAATGAATATATTTGGTTTTTTCCGTTTTAAGTGTTAATATGTTTTGTAGGAGCCATTTATAAACCCTATCAAAACCCTGATATGCACATAAATAACCTTGTCTACTGTATTTGCGGGAAAAAGGAGCACGGTATTATCTGCGTAAGATTTTATTTTACCCGAGTAAGTTCGAGATTGCAAAGGTCATTTATATACATTAAAAATAGGGTTGGCCCTAATACACTTCCTTAAGACACGTCGATTATCGATTTTCCAAATAGTTCGCACAAAGTTGAAGCTGCTTACATAGAATACCTATGCTGTCTAGCTTATTTAATAGGATGGGAATAGAAACCGTATCGAATGCTTTTGTATGGCGAAGGAAAATGCCAATTGATTAGTTGCCTTTATCTAATTCTTGAAACGTAATCGGTCATTTCCAGCACAGCATCAGCAGTGGACAGTTTTGGCCTGAAACCATAGTGCATATTTCGATAATATGAATTTATTTTGTAAATAATTCATTAATCTGCTGTTAATGAATTTTTCTAATATTATAGACGTAGATGAGAGTACTGACATCGGCTTTTTTATATAGGATAGGGTGACAAACGAGCACACAGTCCACCTGATGGTAAGTGGTTGCTGTGGCCCATAGACATCTACATCTATCCTCGATTACGAATCAAAATGCAGATGCGTTGTCACCCGTGAGGACCAACATGGAATGCCTCGCCTCCAGTAAAAAGGGTCTCCGGTTCTCCACACTCACCACACGAAATACAGCAGCATTAAGCTACTATTTCACGCTGGTATTCTGTGAGAGCGTGGTCCTTCCCCGGTCGAGCCGACCCATTCGTGCTATATTATATACTAATATAACTGTAGCATGGCTCTACCACGTACGGCTGATAATTTAAAACCTTTTTATTCGTCCCCCGATTTAAATAGTGGAACTACAATTGTTTTTTTAACAATCTGGGAAATAGGTACAACTCCGATTTGAATACTGAAATAACAATTGCTTTTTTAAATAATATATATAATATAATATATATAATATAATATAATCTACACTAAATGATTAACACCACCACTACACGAGGCTAGTAAAATAGTTAATAAGTTGTCTTTTATCTATTCTTTAAAAAAACACTAATATTTTAAGATTGGCCAGCCAAGAAGTAAAATCACGCGACGTACGCAATTGCAAATTTATCCATTCAAACTCGGTATAACTTACATCAAGGGCCAGTGAACATACCAAATCACTCAAGCGACTCTCTCAAGCCAGTGGCCAGATAAAACATCCGCGCCGAACGAACACTCGAAACTTTTACGTTTGCGTCGACTAATTAAGAGCGGGATCGAGTTAATGACTTATGCCGAAGCTGAAACCCCGCGGTCCAAATGAACCCTTTTATACAGAAAAGTGCTTCATGTTTTCGGGGATGCTTAAAGTGTTAAAATAAATGATTCATTAATCACTGCCTTTTTTAAGTGTCTAATTACAATCTAACTTCGTGAAAAACAATGTTGTGTTGTTAAGAATTAATATATTTCAATCTTACGTACATCAACCAATTAATAGTTACCAGTGAGAGAAGTAGAATTTGTATATATGTTTGTAGGTATGTGTGTATTGCATGTGTTTTTTTACAGAATAAGGGTATATAATAAATTATATGTTATCGCTATTTCATTCTCTTGGTTATTATTCAGATAAGTGTATTTTTATGTTCTCTGTAACCATGTCTCTGTTTCAGTTTATACGTGTTCTGTCTCTGTTTTATACGTGATAGTTGTAGCACAAATCGGTCGGCTCGACCAGCGAAGAACCACGCTCTCACAGAATACCAGCGTCAAATAGTAGCTTAATGCTGCTGTGTTTCGTATGGTGAGTGTAGAGAACCAGAGACCGGACCGGACCGTGTGCTCGTTTGTCACCCTTATTAATTATTTTTAAATTCAATAACAATTTCTCTTCGGTAAAAGTCACTGTCAGTTTAAATAATCAAGAATTGATTTACATCATATAATAAAATATAATATTAAAGCAATAAAACAAATATTCATACAGTCTTCATCTTAATGCTCTCCAGTTTTCTGGCTGCGTTTCTACGTTAAGTGGCTATACTTAGAATTTGAGCGGGACCAAAACCCGCCATCATGTCAGCAACGGTAACGATCAGTCGCGAATACAGTTCCTTTAGAAACTTCAACGTACGTGGAATACATATAGTCTTTATTTTTTTAAATTTTTGTCAGAAAAAGAGTTAAAGATATCCAATCGTCACAATTCATAAAATTGGCGTCGCTAACGAGGTCACTCGCGAACGTTTTGTAGCAACGCAACTACAACGAAGAGCCGCTCGGCTGCTATCTTATCGAATGCAACGAATCACTGAGCACGCGAGTTACGGCCCGAACTGTGCGCGAACGAAGTTTCAAAGCTACATTTCAAAATTTTCGAATTCTAAAATCCGTTATTAAGGCTCCGCACTATCTTTTGAACTGACAATATTTTAAGGTAATCTGTTAACATGAGGTAAAGTTATTTCAAGTTACATTTACTCTCGATTGCAAGTTTTTTTATAGGATAAGGGTGACAAACGACCAAACAACTCACCTGATGGTGAGTAGATTCTGTGGGCCATAGACATTTAGATTAACCCTCAATAACCAACATTTAGATTAAACCATAAGAAACAAACTTTGACCAAGAGGTTAATCGACGAATTCAACTCGACTGGGCAGTGCTCGGGAGATTACAACACATCTTCTCGTCAGGCATACTTAAAACGTCAAAACTAGATTGTACAATAAGTTAATGTTGCCAGTGGTGACCTATAGATCTGAAACGTGTTCCTTCACTGCCGTATGAAGAAGCTCAAAGTTGTTTAGCGAGCTATGGAGAGGGCTATGCTCGGTGTTTCTCTGCGTGATAGACTTAAAAATGAGGATATCCGCAGTAGAACTAGAGTGACTGACATTGCCCGACGGATAAGTAAGCTAAAGTGGCAATGGGCCGGTCATCTAGCTCGGAGAACCGACATCCGATGGGGAGGAAAGTATCTCGAGTGGCAGCCTCGTACCCGCAGGCGGAGTGTAGGGCGTTTCTCCACTACATGGAGTGACGACCTGACAAGAAATTTAGAAAGTGCATGTAGCTGACTTGAAACCGTTTTTTGTGGCGTTCCTTGGTGGAGGCCTATGTTCACCAGTGAAATTTTATAGACTGTTATGGATGGATGGATATGAATTTGGGTACACTATCGTGCTCATTTAATAATATACTACGTTTATCGCCTGCATATATTAATCCCTGGCCACTATATTAATTTTCAACACTGTTACACCGATTGTACCTAACTACCTATTACCAATATTTTAAAGAGTGAATCACCTAAATCTTAATAGTAATGTTAATATTGATATTCGCGTGGAACTTAGCCTTAACAACGTTTCACCTGCTAATGGCTTATGGAGGCGTCCTCAGCCAACAGTCGCACTCGCGCAAATGTGAACGCGGCATTAACGCCGAGATATCCGCTTAATGTCGTCGATTGAATGTTTTTTCCTATCAAATGGTATGGAAAAGCTATTGGCCATAATCGATTATTTGCGTACATTCTAATATCCGTGCACGGAGACGTATCTCTGTTTAATGATGTAGTGTAATTGTTGAAAGCGTAGAAATGCTAAACGTAACGTCGTCGCAAGTTCAGCCCAGTCATTGACTATTTTCTAACCTAAAATCTTACTAATTTAAATAATTTCGTTAATTTATAGCAGAAGCCTTACAAACGACCACGCAATACTGGATGACCTTTTTTATAGAATAAAGGTGACAAACGAGCACACAGTCCACCTGATGGTAAGTGGATGCTGTGGCCCATAGACATCTACATCTATCCTCAATAAAGAATCGAAACGCAGATGCGCTGTCGCCCATGAGGACTAAGATGGAATGCCTCGTTTCCAGTAAAAAGCGTCTCCGGTTCTCTACACTCACCATACGAAACACAGCAACATTAAGCCACTATTTGACGCTGTTACTCTGTGAGAGCGTGGTCCTTCCCCGGTCGAGCCGACCCATTCGTGCTACAACTATACTACTAATATAAATGCAGCATGATGCTCTCCTGCCTAGAAATTCGTCTTGGACCACCTCTTACCTATGTTTACTCCAAATAGCAGTGGTTTAAATATATAATATAGTTATTTTATAGAAGAAAAGGTTACAAATAAACACACAGTCTAACTTGTTTTCCAGATTTTTTTCTAGGAATACTTTTCTACAAAGAAATCCGTCTGGATAGGTACCACACTCTTGCCTATATTTACTCTAAATAGCAGTGAAATGTATAATATAGTTATGTTATAGCAGAAGAGGTTACAAATAACCACACAGTCTAACTTGTTTTCTAGATCTTTTTTCTAGGAACACTTTTCTGCAAAGAAATCCGTCTGGATAGCTAACACACTCTTACCTATATTTACTCTAAATAGCAGTGAAATGTATAATATAGTTATTTTATAGCAGAAGAGGTTACAAATAACCACACAGTCTAACTTGTTTTCTAGATCTTTTTCTAGGAATACTTTTCTGCAAAGAAATCCGTCTGGATAGGTATCACGCTCATACGTATATTTATATTTTATACGTATATGTATACGTTAGACGCACACGTACGCACGTACACGCACACATGCATACACACTTAGTTTATTTTTTTTTTATTTTTCTTGAACTATGTTTAGAGTCTGCATTGTGCACGGAATGTAAGATAACTGAATGGGAGGGAAACTGCCTCCCAACATATAGGGTAACTTAGTTTAGGAGTCAGGGTATCTATGAATTGTATATTAATTCTATGTTCAATAAAGAATTATTATTATTTACAGTTAAACAACAGTACTTGCACTATTATGTTAGTATAAAGGCTATGCAGAATCTGTATAATTACAGACTGAGGCGTCCCATATTTGTTCTTAGAGATTAGAGATGACTAGGTATATATATCTGTACTCTTTTTTGAGTTGACTGAAAGTGCTCATAGACCGCAGTTTCCACTTCCCATCAGGTGGACAGTAAAATCGTTTGTCACTTCAATTTCAAAGTTGTGGTCAAAGACCACCTAGATCTGTCCAAAAGACTCTAGACCCTAAGAATATCGGTATTTTTACAAAAAAATGTGACAAATGAGAAAACAATATACCAGCTGTTAAGTCATTGCAACTTAAAGTCACTTGCACGCCGACTTGAACAATGTTCATTTTTGTATAACCTCATCAACGACTCGTTACGTCTGACGACTAAGATATGTATTTATATTTGTTTCTCCAAACTCTGCAAATAGGGAACATAGCAGTAATTCGAATCCTGCTTGGCGTCGGTACTACTATCGCTACTCCTCTCGGTACCACTACCGAGACAGTGAGTTCTGCTAACTGAACCACCTCTTCCTCAAATAAAATCCGTTTTTAACCCACGACGTAAACAGGGTGGTTGTTATACAGGTACACAAAAACACAGATATACACGTTAAATATATTACACCCCTCTTTTTCGTCGGGAGTTATTCGAAGTAGCATGTATTTCCTTTTAATTGTTTTTCGCAAAGATTAGTTAAATCGGATACACGATATTGTTCGCAACGAAAGTCAAAATGAAACATAGCACGGTGCGATTTGTGGCGACCCCACGCCGTTAGCGATCCGCTTAATATTTATGAGATCGCAAAACGCATCAGCCTGCGGTTTGTTTAATAACATTGTTTTTAAGCGACAATTTGTCGGGGACTGAAACCCTTTAGGCTATGGACGGGAATATCTAGGGTTGGCAGTGAGAAGAATTTTTAAAAATAAAAACGATAAAAGAACACCGAATTCACCTTTTGGTAAGTGGATACTGTGGCTCTTAAACATCTACTTCCATTCTCTATTAAGAATTAAAATAAAAATAAAAGTAAAGTTACAGCCTAGATACGTCCCACTACTGAGCACAGGCCTCCCCATTCATTTCTGAGAGGTATTTAGGGCAAGAAAGTGTCCGCCGTGCGTTGCCCCAATGCGTGTTGGTGAACTTCACATGTCTTCGAAGTATTTTTTTTCTTATTCCTCAGATATGCAGGTTTGCTCACGATGTTTACCTTCACCGCCGAGCACGTGGTAAATCAGCACTTAAAATTGCAATTAACAATTTCATTGGTGCCGGCGGGGATCGAACCCGGGTTACTCGAGTTCTGTTATAAAGAATAAAAGAATTAAAATGCACGATGCAAAATGTAAATGCCATACGATGGTTAGTATGGCATTTACATTTCGCACACAGCAGTGGTATGCTGCTATCTTGTGGTGATAAACTGTCCGAGCATGATCTTTTCTCAGTCGAATCACATTATAACGTTTTATACAGATGCATTCCAGCTTAGTTCTCAGAGGAAACAACGCTTCTGCAACTATTCATAACTAAGGAAAGGTGTCTCTGAGCTACATCATTAAATATTGGTGTTTTCTGACTACAATTATAACTTGTAACATTTGATGTAGAGACTGCCTGACAGCAGTGTGGTGGAGATTTGAAAGCAATTGTACTTATATGTGGGTACTTATATGAGAATTGTATACGCGACTGTTCGTCTCCGCTGTTGGCTAGAGGGATGGTTCTTTTGACGATGTTTCAAAATTTTAGCCAAAGTTCTTCGCACGATACCACTACGAGTAGCGCTCTATGATTTTTATAGTTTGAATTGTTAGTATGATTGTAAATATTATATATACGTTAGTAGTTATTGTAATGTCAATGTTGTTGAACGAGGAAAAAGTGACAAAGTGAATTTATGTTGCAAAATTGAAATGCAAAGTCGAGAAGGGATGCCCTAGACGAAATTTTATCAACGAAATAGGCGATCTATTGAAGACGCGCCAGATTAAAGATATCGATGAGTGTGTATGCGTAGGTAAAGGGATGTAAAGAAGGCGAGAGAGGTGTGTCAAGATCGTGCCAAATGAAAATCTGTAGTCTCTGTCTACCCCTATGGGTGACAGGCGTATTATGTTATTATGTATTCCAGAACGATTTTCGGTTACGACGAAGATTGGCCATCTGCGTAGGACAGGATTATAGAGCTTGAGTGTACGCACAAGCACAGCTCTCTATTTTCTCACTCTCATAGTATGATTGGAAGGCATAAAACTAACTAAACTAACTAACTAAATGACACGACTAGAGAAAAGTTAAGCGCAGAACCAACAGCTTATCGTGCTTCTGAAGCACGGGCCCGGTTAGCATTGAAAATGTATTGACATAAAAACCTGATAACGAGACAGTCAAAGTGAAGTGGTTATAAATAAAATTGTAAGTTTCAAAAATAAAAAAGAACATAATAAAGTCATAAAAGGAAATGTTTAAGTAATGTCTTTCTACAAATGTTAATTTATAAAACTGAACAAAGTGACAACCCTAGCTAGTTGTTTCAGTCGCTAAACAGTAGCGTACCCGTGCAAATTTCGTTACAACGCTATCTACCGGAACAAGCTTCGCTAACTGATTTACACAGCGAATTACGACACTGATGGAGAAAAATTGTTATCATAAATATATATATATATATATATATATATATATATATATATATATATATATATATATATATATATATATATATATATATATATATTTAAAAGAAGATTAATTTGCAAATCATATGTGGTTTTATTATATCCTGCATAGGCCGACGAGTAAAAGGATTTTTTTTAAATTAAATTAAAAAAATGGTTGTGTTTTCCGAACAAATATGAATAATGAGCTTTTCAATAAGTCTCGTTTAGAAAAACAATCAGATTGATAACTTTAATAACCTCACTGTGTTAAGCAGAACAATATTTGTACCTCATTCTATTTTCTTTAACTCTAAAGTTAGTATAATGGTTTTATATTATAACATTCATTTTCAGTATCTACAAGAAATTGTGATGTATTACTAAATAGTAACAACCGTGTTTGCATTGTTACCATCACATTGTTCACGTGAGTATCATAACAAAAACTAGAGGGCTTAATCTGTCTCCTGCGGGCACCCTGAGATTGAATATGCAAATATACTTAACTTGGGCCAGTGTCATCACAACATTTAACGTGTAATGGAGCTCAGTAGCTCAGTACCGAAAGTTTCTTCTCAAAGTATAGCTTTCAGTAAAGCTATACTTTGAGAAGAAACTTTCGGTTGTACTTTATATTTGAAATTTTACTTATAAAGTAGTGTAGCTTGATACTACAAGTCTAAACCGCTTGGAATTGTAAGTTATAAAAATTTTACTCTTTATTTTCGTAAATATTGTTAAATATTGTATGAAAATTGTGTAGGTAACGGATTGATCATAATAATATAAATTATACAATAAATTCATAAAAAGAAATAAAGAGAAAGTATGTCATCAAACCTAATCATCACACAGAAAAGTGAATACTAAAAATTTAACTTCAAAAGAGTAAATGCAAAGTAGAGACGCAATTTCCTAAACGCAAGGAGAACATTGATATTTGAATTTTTGAAGCACGAGTTGTATCCATTAATATAATTATTGCAAACTAGATATTGATTTCTACTCACGGTAACTTTTCTCTCCACTTTGCTACACCAAAAGTTAAATTTTAACTTGACCTTTTTTATAAAATTGTGATGACAAACAAATTTACAGACTACTTGATGGCAAATAAAATAATTGCAGATCATGGACGCCTGTAGAAGTTGGACTTCTACACGTGGTAGAGCTACGCTACAGCTATATTATGGTTAAAGCATGAATGGGTGAACTCGATTGGGGTGGGATCACGCTCTCACAGAATACCAGCCTAACGCTGCTGCTTTTCGTATGGTGAGTGTAGAGAACCGATGACCCTTTCTTACTGGATACTTATAGGACTAGGATACTTATACTTATAGGATAGGGTGACAAACGAGCACACAGTCCACCTGATGGTAAGTGGTTGCTGTGGCCCATAGACATCTACATCTATCCTCGATTACGAATCAAAATGCAGATGCGTTGTCACCCGTGAGGACTAAGATGGAATGCCTCGTTTCCAGTAAAAAGGGTCTCCGGTTCTCTACACACACCATACGAAATACAGCAGCATTAAGCTACTATTTCACGCTGGTATTCTGTGAGAGCGTGGTCCTTCCCCGGTCGAGCCGACCCATTCGTGCTACAACTATACTACTAATATAACTGCAGCATGGCTCTACCACGTCAAAAATGTTATGATTCTGACGAAAACTATGTGATGGTAACAATGCAAATACGGTTGTTACTACTTAGTAATACATCACAATGTCTTGTAGATACTGAAAATGAATGTTATAATATAAAACCATTACACTAACTTTAGAGTTAAATAAAATAGAATGAGGTACAAATGTTGTTCTGCTTAACACAATGAGGTTATTAAAGTTATCAATCTGATTGTTTTTCTAAACGAGGCTTATTGAAAAGCTCATTATTCATATTTGTTCGGAAAACACAATCATTTTTTCAATTTAATTTTAAAAAAATCCTTTTACTCGTCGGCCTATGCAGGATATAATAAAACCACATATGATTTGCAAATTAATCTTATTTTAAATATATATATATATATATATATATATATATATATATATATATATATATATATATATTATATAATAGGTAACTTAATTAACGCACTTTGAGAAAGCAGTTTGTTCAGAATCGTTTACTAAATCGATTCTTATCATTTTTAATATAGGTAATTTTTTATCCCAAAAATAGTTAAAACTACGTAAATTACAGTCACACTAAATCTGTACAGTCAAAACAAACTAAAATAGACCGTAACTTAAGGCAATAAGACTTTTAAGAGTGCAGTTTTATTTGTATTATTACTAATTCTGTCATTCAATAAAAATAAAGACAAATGAACTTCATTTCAAGCGCGTTAAAGTCTTTGCGTTCGTGGATTTGTACTGTGACCACAACATTCTTTATAGTATAACTAATTTGATAATCAGTGCATAAAAATGGTTAACTAAAAATTCAGTGTATGTATTATGATTACAACATAATATACTAATTGGGGTGTCTGAGGGTGTGCGTTAATTACGTTACATATTGTATATATATTCTAAAACAGTCGTCGAAATTGGATCAATGCAAATTGTATTGATACAACAGATGATTCACTCACAAATTAAATGCCGGACTGACCTAAACGTCTTTTCCGTTTCAACGAGCGCGGGTGAATCATATTTCATTACGTAATGAAATGCGTTCAGATCTCTCACCATTTTTCTACGCACTAAACGTCGAAAACGCTTTTAATCCTATTCCTATACTATTAAACGAGCAATTCTTGTATATATGTATATATATATATATATATATATATATAATCGGGATCTCGGAAACGGCTCCAACGATTTTCATAAAATTTTGTGTGCAGGGAGTTTCGGGGGCAATAAATCGATCTAGCTAGGATTTATTTTTAGAAAATGTCTTTTTGTCCGTGTTTTTAGGCAATGAAAAACTGCTATAATATCGTTAGAATAAGAAGGTAAATTTTGACGGCTTATTAATGATTACAAATAGCTTAATGGTATATTGGGCGGTCGCAAGATCGTAATACCATGGTTCGAGCCCAGACCGACCGACTGACTTTTTTTAAATTTTTTTTCAAGTTCTTTTTTGAGAAAATCTATTTTTTCGAGCCCTTTTTTTAGTATTTTTTAAACACACGAAAATTTAAATTAAACTAATTGCACTCATGATTTTTTAAGCACTCATGATTTTTTAATCAAATAACCAGTTCAGTTTTTTCTATTATGTCGCTACGATCAAAAAAATATTATTCGTATTTCATCAGTATGTAATTTGTATCTAAATATTATTTCCAAAAGACACGAATCAAAAAAAAAACCGAGCGAAAATTACCGAGCAAAGCTCGGTCAACCGGGTACTATAATAAAAATAAGCAAACGATAAATTTGAAAATTGTTGTATGTATTTCAGAATAGACAGTTTAAAAATGTACTTGTTCCATTTTCTTTAAGCACACTATGTATATGTGTATTTGAAATTTTAATTTAGTTTCAGCGATACCTTTACAGTGTCTTTTCAAATACGGTTTTGTTATGATCAGATGTCATACTCCTGCTGAACGTAGATCTCTCTTAAATTTTTGTTGATCAATAGCCACTAGATGCTTCACGATATAGATTCCTTACTAATGCAGTAAACGAGGAGCCTCGAATTAGTTGCAAATAACATTTGGTTGCTTCTTAAAGAATAAACGTAGTTTTAAAGAGTAAGTAAGTGGATGCTGTGGCCTATAGACACCTAAATTTATCCTCGATTAAGAATCAAAATGCAGATGCGTTGTCACCCCTGAGGACTGAGATGGAACGCCTCGTTTCCAGTAAAACAGGTCTCCGGATTTTAACACTCATCATACGAAACACAGCACCATTATCCTGCTATTTTAGTATATGGCTAAATTTGAGCTGCCACAAATCTGTCGCAACATCTGAATTATTCCTTTTTTCGAATTTTGCTTCGTATATTTTAAAATTACACAGAAAGTGCTTGGGTATCGCAAAAACGCTACGTTTTATAAGGCAAGTGCGTTCACCCGCTGCCCCATTAGTGGATGACGTTGGTAGCATATCAATCATAGGTCGGCCAATTCATTACCGCCACTCGGCGCAGCTTGCTATTGGACCCTCACGTTATTCCTTACCTCACTGATGTTGCAAATAGACTCAATAGGTACTTAAACATGCAGTAATATTTTTCAGGAGAGGTCTATTCCTTGAGATGTACCGATTTTGATAAGTTTTTTGTGTATGTTTGAATGGATTCCTGGATGGTTGAGATTCACTATTGGACTCGGTAGATGGCGTTGTTTTCGATGTCAAGAAATTACCACCACCAAGAAGCCGGGGTGGATCGAAAAAACAGAAATTTGAATCTTAGCGTTAAATAAATACGACCCAAGAAAGAACTAAAAGAAACATTTTTTTCTAATACATATTGTGTGGCAGCCACGGATTTGCTACTAACTAACGCCTTCTACTTTTTGATCAGCCTATTAATGTCCACTGCTGGTAATGGGACCCATACCTTGTATGCAAGGTCTAAGATGGAATGCCTTGCCAGGAAAAAGGGTTTTCATCACTAAATAACTCACCAGCAGTATTAAGCTGCTATTTCATGCTGCTATGATGTGCAAGTGTGTTTCTTTCCTGATCAAGCCGACCAATTAATTCCCCAGCCATCTCTCATCCAATTCTTCACTCATATAATTTTCCTAGTTCTCCTAAAGTCATATATGATATTAACACAATAGTAAGGTAACTCAAATAAATATAATTATAGTTTTTTATTTTAATCATATAACACTTCATATTTTTCTTACTTTATAATATCTACTGTGCAAAATAACATCACATATGAAAGTAAAGATACACTTCAAATCCTCAATCTCGTCATGCGACAGAGACAATATTTGTCCATTGGCCGTATTAGCTCAACTCTGGCATGCCGGCATATGTCAAAACACTGTGTGACGTCCGCAAGCAATCCACTTAATGTTACTGAGTTGGGAATACGAGGAGTTACGAAAGTACTAGAGAACATAATGGTGTGTGAGTGACCACTGTAAGGAATTTCTCTCAAACATATAGGTACACACTCATGCAAGCTTACCTGTTCAGGCGAACTGAGTTTGATTTCCTCTGTGTCACTAATGAATCCAATAATTGCAATTTTAAGAGCCGATATACCACGTACTCAGAGATCTATTTTACTGTAATCGGGGCATTCAATCTTATTCCTCAAGGGTGACAACGCATCTGTATTTTGTTACTTAATCGAGGTAAAAAGTAAATGTCTTTGGGCCACAGCATCCACTTACCATCAGGTGAACTGTGTGCTCGTTTGTCACCCTTAATCTATGAAAAAAAATCTTTCGTTCTTCATAAATCAGTGAGTGCCATTTTTAGATAACAATAGCTACTATGGTTGGTATATTCTGTTTTACTTACCTTGCAGTGTTGAAAGTTTTGAAAGTTTTCTCAATATACGGATTGAATAAAATATAACATTGTCGCTCAGTCTATTCATCTCTTAACTCTACAATCCCTTTTGTTGTTCTATTTAATTGCATTAACAAATTTTTCGTTGTATTTGTAATATCTGTATTACATAATATCTTTAATATTTACCAATTACGAGAGATAATTTGTCTCTGCCAATAAAAAAAAATTAAGTTGTTTTTTGTATTTTTTTAACGAAATTAATAGCTTTTATACGTCCCATAGCTAGGCTTAGACGTCCTATCATATACAAGACCACGTTCTCACAGAACACCAGCGTAAAATAGCAGCTTAATGCAACAGCATTTCCTATGATGAGTGTAGGGAACCGGAGGATACTTTTACTGGAAACGAGGCATTCCATCTTAATCCTCACGGGTTGCAACGCATCTGCATTTTGATTCTTAATCTAGGATTAATGCACATGTCTATTGGCCACAGCTTCCACTTACCATCAGATAAACTGTGTGCTCGTTTGTCACGTTTGTTATATAAAAGAATATTTTCACCACGCCTGAAAAAACTTCTGAAAAAACTTCGGTTACTATACCGAAGTATTTTATAAAGTTGAATAGTAATCAGAATAATGTTGCTGCCCATCTCCAGTTTCAGTTTCTCTCTGTCGCCTCTTACGACACCACCAAAGGTACTCTGTGGACACCACCCTCGGGACGATATGGGGTAGTAGACATTCATACACCGCCACTACAAAGTTTATACTACGCGGTAGTTTAATTATAATAAAGGAAGAAAGGAAAAATAATACAATAAGCAAAAATATCAAGTGCAATATACGAACGATAACTAATAACGGCCCCCGTTATTTAATCACTAAAGTGCGTTATTGTAACATTGTTTTGCCCTCTGCCGTCTTGCATCAAGGTTGTAAATCTCAATCAAAATGATGCTAACGGCCGGACTTGTGCAACTCATTATTCTGTGCATAAAATTCGATATCGAAACGTAATCGCGTAAAAGAGAAAACGCAATTGAAACACACTCTAAATAACTTAAAATTTTGTTTTAAGGTATAAAACAAAATTTTTACTCTAGTAAACTCTGACTGCAAAGTGACAGACTTTAGAACCTCCTACTGCTGGTCACACGTATCTTAATTTTTTCTTGTCTGAAATAGTTATGTCGCAGGGAGCATAATTATATTTATATAGAATAAGCGTGAAAAACGAGCACACAGTCCACCTGATGTTAAGTGGATGCTGTGGCCCATAGACAACTACGCCTGTTCTTTTTTTACTTTTAAGCCAGTAGGTACTTGACTACTATTCTACCTGACGGTAAATGGTGATGCAGCCGAAGATAGTAAAGCTTAACAAAAGCCTATTCATTCTTGC
The DNA here is from genome assembly GCA_036936625.1 of Parnassius smintheus behrii. Taxonomy (NCBI): domain Eukaryota; kingdom Metazoa; phylum Arthropoda; class Insecta; order Lepidoptera; family Papilionidae; genus Parnassius; species Parnassius smintheus. Next base: position 52,719,342 of record JAUPFT010000007.1, read on the forward strand.
CTTGAAGATACTCACATTATAACCGGATGGAAAGACTGATGCTGGCAAACTATTCCAATCATTTGAAAAAAGAATTATAGAATTTTTAAATTTAAATAAAAAACTAGATTTTAATTTTAATTTTTAAACTTTGAATTGTCCTCGATTAAAAATGAAAATGCATATGCGTTGTCTCCCCAGAGGAATCGTCACTCTACACTCACCATACGAAACGTAGCAGCATTAGTCTGTGGTTATATTGTGTAGTTATATTGTGAGTGCGCGTTCCTACCCCGGTTGAGCCGACCCATTCATGCCGTATATTATAGCCGCAGCGTAACTACGCCAACAGCAGCCTTGGAAGCGATGCTGGAGCTAACTCCGCTTCATCTACATATACAACAAGAAGCGACTTTAGCTGCCATCAGACTCAAGACCCTAAATCTTTGGAGTAAGAATAGTGTCCCTCATACAGGCATAATTGATAGAATCTACTCAGCAATTCCTATCCTACAAGCCAAATACGATAGGATTCCTAAACAATTTGTTTTCGATAAGAAATACAAGATACAATTAAATGAAAACAACCAGCCGGAAGGATTAAGCCCAAAAGAGCTTAGAATTTTCACCGATGGTTCTAAAACAAAGGAAGGTGTAGGTTCTGGAGCTTTCTCTGAAGACCTCAATATTCACATATGCACACCGCTGAGTACCTATAACACGGTCTTTCAGGCGGAATGTATGTATCATTCAAGCGGCCATAGCAATAGATGCTAGGAAGGTTAATGACTTCCCCATCAGAATACTGACCGACAGTAGGGCGGTACTACAAGCTCTGAGTTGCAATGGGGTGAACTCGGGACTAATATATGAATGCCATCAACGATTAAATGAGGTATGTAAAAACAACAATGTGACTCTACAATGGATAAAGGGACACAGTGGATCCAGAGGCAACGATGCAGCGGACGAACTGGCCAGAAGAGGATCGGCTCTGGCCACTATAGGGCCGGAACCAATCATACCAATCCCCTTTGGTAACGTTCGTTCAATGGTACGTAGACACTTCACTAATCAACACGCTCAGCTTTGGAAAAATCTAACAGACTGTAGACAAGCTAGGGAGGCCCTACCTGTAATAAACAGTCGCTTAACCAAAGTTCTAATGAGACTGAACAAGCCGCAGATAAGGATAGTAACTAGTGCTATCACAGGACATGGCACCTTTAACAAACATTTATTTACTATAGGTGTTACAGATAGTCCCCTGTGCAGGGCATGTATGGGGGAGGAAGAAACGGCGGCCCATGTGCTACTGAAATGTCCGGAGGTCGCTACGTACAGGGCTAAACATCTCGGCACGCCGGGATCACTCCCCGAAGTTGCATGCAACATCAAGGGACTGTTGAGCTTCTTCGGGGAGATCTCATGGCTCGAATAATCACATTATTCCTGCCCACACGCAAAATACGCGCAGAGACGTGGAGTTGCGGAAAACAGCCCGTTGCAAACTAAAACTAACTAAAACTATAGCCGCAGCGTTATCATTTCAATAATAGAATAGGGACGCGTGTGTGGCGACGCGACGGGTAGATGAAATATGCGCTCGGTATGAAACAGAGACTACGTGACGGGACATTTTAAAATATTAGCCATATATAATCACTATATACAATATAATATATTATTGTGTTTAATATTCTATTATTCATATTCATATCATTTTAAAGCTCGGCTAGCGCGTGTGTGTATGTTATCTCTATTTCCAAGACTTTCAAAGTCACGGTACTTCGAGCTATGTGGCCCGCCCATTGCCACTTCATCTTACTAATCCGTTCGGCTATGTTGGTAACTCTGCTTCTACTGTGGATATCCTCATTTCTAAGTTTACTGCGCAGAGAAACCCCGAGCTTAACCCTCTCCATAGCTCGCCGAGTGACCTTGAGCATCGTCGTACAAGATTAACTTGAAATTAATTTATTTTTGTTTCTTTTCCTACTCAAACTTCGCTTCACTCAAACTTCCCGAGAACAAAACCCTTTCATTACCTTGTCTGACGCCAATGATGCTATAATCCACTAACCAAAGATAATAATAAACTTGATGGTAAGTGGCTTTGCAAGCTAGAGCAGAAGAAGATCTCACAGCCTATAATTATACTGGTTTTCTATACCCTTCAGAGCGAAAGCCAGCAGTGCTGGCACTGCCATTATGTGGCTCCTTATTCTGTGCTGTGGACTCCTAAGTAGAAAAGGCTGAAAAACTCCTACTATCAGTATAGTACGTGAGGGTAACATGGTCATCCGATTAATATGGTCAATTTCCTATTTCGCAAAAACTACAGCCTTATTTGCATAGATAGCTGTGTGATGCGATAGCTCTTCATCAGTAAATCAAATAATAAAGGATCAAAAGGGCGATGCTTTATCGACGCCATTTTGACAGTTGACATTATAGTAAATAATGTCAACTGTCAAAATGGATTTTTGTATTGTGTAGTGTAAGTTAGTTTTTTAAGTTGAATTTTCCAAGTGTTCCTAATTATTTCCAAAGCTTGTTTGTATTTAATTTCATAATATATTAGTTAAAATATACGACTTTGTGTTTTTGTCACTCTACTCCTAATAGTTTTGGTTTCATAGGGCAGTAAAGCTAAAAGTGACCATATTACCCTCACCTCACGTACCTTAAATAAAATTATAATAAGACAATAGTATAACCATAATTTTAGATTTTTTGAAGTTTTTAATAGCGTCATTTAAAAAGTTAAGACGGAAAGAAAAAAAAACCAAAACGCTGCCCCCTGAAGAATGTCATCCGATGCCATAGTTTCGAAGTATGAGGTGGAAAGGAACGCTCCGCTACTGACCTTGCTTCAAAAACTTCTCAGAAGTGACTGGAGAACTGAGCCCAATTGTAAGAAATTTTTAAGCTGTTATTTTACTTTCTTGACATAACAATAACGAAAACTTTTGTACGATCAAGTTTTTTTTATTAAAATGTCAACAATATATTTTCCCTGCAACCAAAATATGTCTTAAAACAACAAGGAGAAAGAGGACACAGAGCAATGTGTTAAACTCGGCACTCGATAACTTAAAAGAGTTAGGCAATAAACTATCTCTGTACAGTGACAATATGAGGCACGGCGTGTTACAAAAATACTCCGATTATAAAAAAAGTGTTTGCAAATCGCCTGAACTTTTTGTGTAAATGTAACGCAATATCTTCTCCAAACGTGATTTTTTTATCTTCCCGCTATGAAAAGTTACAGATATCGGAAAGATTTTGAGAATGCGAGTTTTAATCAGATCGTCACGTTTTAAGATCCTAGGAAGTTAAGTTCCGATTATTTCCGGCTGGATGCCCAGTGTGTGTGTGTATGCGCGTGTGCGTGTGTGTGTGTGTGTGTGTGTGTGTGTGTGTGTGTGTGTGTGTGTGTGTGTGTGTGTGTGTGTGTGTGTGTGTGTGTGTGTGTGTGTGTGTGTGCGCGTGTGTGTGTGTGTGTGTGTGTGTGTGTGTGTGTGTGTGTGTGCGTGTGTGTGTGTGTGTGTGTGTGTGTGTGTGTGTGTGTGTGTGTGTGTGTGTGTGTGTGTGTGTGTGTGTGTGCGCGTGTGTGTGTGCGTGTGTATGTGTGTGTGTGTGTGTGTGTGTGTGTGTGTGTGTGTGTGTGTGTGTGTGTGTGTGTGTGTGTGTGTGTGTAATCGTTATGTTTTCGTTATTTCTAAATAACTTTTAAAATATTGGATTATCAAATTCCAGAATCCAGACATCAAAGACAAATATATAAAAGAGCGCGGTCCTTCCTCGGTCGAACCGACCCATTCGTTCTACATCCATAATAAAGCTGCAGCATGGCTCTACTACTATTACTTTATTCTTTGAAAAAGAAAGATGCCTTTTACGACAGCTACGTGAGGATTTGGGTAAGAGAATTCTCTTACATAGCTACAGCACGATCAATAATAACAATTTTTATTTATTTATTCTTAAATGTACACTTTAATTAAACTATTTCAAAGGGCGGACTTAATACCTTTTGACATTATCTCAGAAAATATGAATTGCAGTGTAAAGCGTATTATTTTTCTAATTATAACTTCGAAATCGCGAAGTTCCAACTACTTTGCAGCGCCCATGGTCATGTAGGAATTGAGGTGATCACAGTCCTCATGTAATAATTAAATAAATAAATACATACGAATGTTAAATAAATAGTCAACCGGCCTGCCTTTACAAGTTCACAGGCAAAGAAATTGAAAATAGAAGCGAAATTAAAATAAATGTATAAATAAATACATTCAATTATTTTTTTCTATTACGATAATGCAGAGGAAATACACTTGTTTTGCGACTGGCGACAATATGCGCGTCCAATCAGCCCTGAAAGCCATCCGTATGTTTCGGAATATGCTAAGTAAGGAGGACACGACACTGTTAAGTGATTAAATTCTGTATGTACGTATCGAAAATAAGACAAATAGAGATTGAGAAAAGTGTAAAGAATTTATATACTTAGTAACTTCTCTCCGCAATCAATAAATTTAAACTTACTTAAATAGCAGCTTAATAGTGCTGTGTTTCGTATGGTGAGTGTAGTGATGCGGAGAACCTTTTTTACTGGAAACGAGGCATTCCATCTTAGTCCTCAGGAGTGAGAAAGCGTCTGAATTTTGATTCTTAATCGAGGATAAATGTAGATGTCTGTGGGCTACTCCATACTATCCACGTACTATCAGGTGGACTGTGTGCTCGTTCGTCACGCTTGTTCTATATTTTAAAAAACTTTTGGTTATTATTGAAAACTCATCATCATCAACATTACAAACTGTCAAAAAAAAAACAACTGAATAAGCCTCCTCCAAGGTGTGATAGAAGACACGGTCCGGAGCGACCTGTATTTATCGACTTCCTATAGGAAATAAGTCTTACCTGGTCGTAAATCCGTCTAGTGGGTGGTTGCCTCAAATTTCGCTTACCAGTACATGACTGCCACTCGGAACCTTTCTTTCTTACTTTCTTTCGAGCTGCATGGTCGGCCCAACGCTGCTCCAGCTGATTCGAAAAGTTTTAAAACTTTTAAAAGATGTAACTATAAAATATGTTTATCGGAGACTGAATATTTTATAAATACATCTATAAATATTTATTATTACTTATAAAATTTTAACATATCCTAAACGATTTTTAATAGTTAGAGCCATGCACAGCTATATTAGTACCATAGTTGAATCATGAATGGGTCGGCTCCTTTCCCGAGAAGGACCATGCTTTCACAGATTACATCTAATTCCTCACGGGTGACAACACACTCACATTTTGAATCGTAATCGAGGATAGATGTGGATGTCTATGGTTCACAGCAACCACTTACTATCAGGTGCATTGTATGCTCGTTTTTCAACCTTATCCTATAAAAAGGAATAAGTGCTAAAAGTTAAAGTAGGTATATTAAAAAATATTAAATAAAAAAATCAAGTTCCAGCTTGTAAACGTTACGTTTTTTATTCAAGAGGGGGCAAACAAGAATGCGACTCACACTGATCATGAGCAACCGCAACACCAGGACATGTGCAGGTGTGTCGCCGGCCCTTTAAAAAAAGTAAGCTCGTTTCTTAAAAAGTAACCGACAACCGATGTGGAAAAAATGTTCTCGAGTGGCAGCCTCGTACCGGTAGGCGAAGTGCAGGGCGACCTAAAGATAGATTTCAGGACGTAGATAGATGCAGGTGGCTCAGGACCTTGCTTTGTGTCATTTGTTGGGGGAGGCCTGTGTTCAGCAGTGGACTAGTGAAGGGCTATAATGACGAATGATGATAAAAATATTGCGCAATAGGTCCCTAAGGACCCATCACATTTCTGAGATTGTTGTGGGACAGTTTTATTAGGTGACGGTAGTCCTTTCTTGCCAAGGAATCCGTCTGCCTACGTACCACTTCTTATATATTTCTGCTGCCAAATAGCAGTTCTTCTACTGTTGTGTTCTAGTCTGAAAGGTGTTGAACGCCAGTAATCACAGGCCGCTCTGCATCCTATCTCAGTCCTCAGAGGTGACAACGCACCTGTAGAATTCCTTGTTCGAAATTGGTTGAAGGTACCACATACCATCAGGTCAAGTGTAAATTCATTCTTCACATCAGCTGCAAAAAAATGTCCGCGCTGCTTTAGGACGTTCTTAGAGATTTCACATGTCTTAGAAATATCCTCTGCAGTGAATTCAAAAAGTTGATGAGAAATAAATTATAAAACGTGTTAAATAAAATTACCCGGAGTACCTTCAGCTTACTCAGGGTTAACACTGCCATCGGGACGTCAGTCGCCTCGGTCCCCGTGACCGTGGGTGCCGGAGAGCAATTGAAACGTCGGGTGTTAAAAATAAAATAAAAAAGCGGTCTAGATGCGTCCGAGAGGTCCACACGACTAACTTCCCAGTGGAGAGGATAAAAAAATATCATGTTTTAATATTTTACACAATTTTTCATTCGGCACAAAAAACAACTTGACCGACTTTGCTCAAAATTTAATGAGGTCTAAGTTACATAATTATGCGTTAAATGAAACTGGTCCCATGTCAATATCACTCTATGTTCAAGAGAAAATTGAATCCGAACGTACATACATACATACGTACGTGTGCACACGCAGACATCCTCTTAAAAACCTTACTATTCGACTCTAAAGAAGAAGAAGAAAGAAGAGGAGATATCTTAAAATTTCCAGTTTGCAAAATCGTACCTATTACAATAATTTCCCACTGGGAAGTTAATTAAACACGATAAAATCCGTAAACGTAGTTTTAATCCATGTGTAGTGTTTGCGCAAATATAAGAAATCATTATCATCTATGTAGTCGAATCAATTGAATACGCACTATTCAATTGACTTGGACTACATAGTATAAAGCATAACTGAAAAACCACCTGTCAGATCATGATTAAATTTATATAAGACCACATGAGCAGCACTAGCTTTTATATAAAAAAAGAATCATCAAAATCGTTTCACCTAGAAAAGTTCTGATGTAACACATAAAAAAATACAGTTGAATTGAGAACCTCCTCTTTTTTTCGAAGTCAGTTGAAAAAATAGTGCTATCGTGTGGATGGACTGAACAAAACCTGTGATCTTGTATTTGTTTGAACATAATATCATTTAACTACAATATATTTCATCTCAATATATCATTTATCTATAATCATGATCATGTGGTTTGTGCACTCCAATATTAACTTTTGTGTAAAAAGTTTGAAAATATATTATGAATAGATGCAACATCTAAATTTACGGTGCAATGTAGTGGAATAGCACATTTATTGGTACATTATATCTATACTTTTTGGGCGGGTTGGGGGCGTTATATAAGAGGGTCGACAGGTTACGACCACTAGACCTACCATGCAGTCAACCCATTTTGACCAAAGAAACAAACAGCTGTTGTGTTCCTGATTCTGCACTGGTTCCAGGTTACCATAGTTGTTGCCTTTCAGTAAAAAAGTTTCATTTGCTTATTTCTATTTATATGTTCTTAATTTTCCACAAAATAAAAGTAGAACATTGAGCTATTATGTACTACGTACTAGAGGCGACACTCCGTTCAGCTACTCTGTTCCATTCAACTGCGGGGCTTACACCGCACTTTAATCAGCCACTCACTTAGCGCTTATAGAGTTGTCACGTGTTGTGTTGATATAAAAAAAATCTCTTGAAAAAAATATGCCGTCGTGTGTACATAGATATTGCACAAATAATTCAAGAAATATCAGTAAAAACTGAGGAATTACTTTTCATCAGTTAATCAATAAAATAGTATTTTAGGTTAATAATAAAACAAATTATTCCTAAGACGCCATCTCGTCTCACGGAATATAGATTATGAAATTAATATGTACAGATGCGACATTTCTATGGGTACTTAAATATAGGACGAGTATATTATTATACACATTTTTTGTAGAAGCATAATAAGTTATTATAATTAGGCTAAATTTTTCGTATTTAAATCTGCTTACTATTCTTTTATTTTATTTTTAGGTTTCCACATCAAAGTCAAAGTGGAATAAATTCGTCCATTTTTAACTCTCACATGCCCAGCATTTATGAACGACTCTTATTCAAATTTTTATAAATAAAATTGTAATTTAAATGTTATATTAATAAGTTTTATTAAACATACATTTAGTATGTTTTTTATATATGGCATAGATACATTTTAAAATATTGAGATAAAAATATCATTATAATGTAATTGTGATATAATATTATGTAATATTATATTAAATAAGTAAATATAATATACAAAATAAATGACAAAATTTAAACATTCTTTTCGATATAATTTACCTATTTAACAATTTAATCTACTATTGCCTAGATCATTCTACCTATGTATATTCTATGATAAAAAAACCAACCGCGCGAACACAGAGTAGCGCACATTTTTTGTTTGAAATAGCTGTTCTAGTACGTAAGTACATATTACTTCAATGAAATAGACGTACAATTTCAAGTAGGTATTAAATTACGGTCTTATCAATCTGAAGGTAATATCTTCCAGATTTCGTAATATTATTTTATAAATGAAACACTCCCTGAATATTTCAAATATAGAGCACACAGTCAAAACTCTTTCTCGAAATCTGGCTCTAACTATGAATTTGTTTTACAGAGACGTAAGACTGGTCAAGCAGATTTTATTATCAGCGATATAAAATATCTAAATATGTCTGTTATACCAGCTCAGACCTATAAATGATACCATATAAATGATACCAGACCCTGTGTTAATTTTTTTTTTATAGAATAGGGTGACAAACGAGCACACAGTCCACCTGATGGTAAGTGGTTGCTGCGGCCCATAAACATCTACATCTATCTTCCATTGCAAATCAAAATGCAGATGCGTTGTCACCCATGAGGACTGAGATGAAATGCCTCATTTCCAGTAAAAAGGGTCTCCGGTTCTCTACACTCACCATACGAAATACAGCAGCATTAGGCTACTATTTCACGCTGGTATTCTGTGAGAGCGTGGTCCTTCCCCGGTCGAGCCGACCCATTCGTGCTACAACTATACTACTAATATAACTGCAGCATGGCTCTACCACGTAAATTAAATGACACCTAGATTTCATATTTTCTATCCAAATATACAGAACACACTTGTTTCCAAAGGGATCACTTACAATACCCTCAAATTATATTACGGTTGTAAGTGGTTGAATAATTGGAATGACAGTAATATCTCATGGTCTCCAATAGGTTTCAGTACAACCATTATCGATATACGAGATATAAATACCGAGAATGACGATGATCTGCAAAATGTGAATGATTTGCGTCTCAAGTTTCCTACATACCAAGGCTTTGGTCCAGAAAAAATGAACTATGCTAATTAAAACATGTTTTCTGTGATACCCTCTAGTAAGTAGTTTTAGCAAAATATGTTTTTTAAACAAACAACCACACTTTTTAACCCTGAGGACTAAGGTGTAAGGTCGTTTCCAGTATTATAGTGCTACAACCATGATGTAGCGTGGCTCTACCACATAACATACATATAGTAGTGGCGGTATAAGGGTACACACATATCATTCCGTGGATTTTGCTAAAGACGACAGAAGGAAGTGGAAAAGGAAATTATGCAGAAACAGCTTTGTGATAACAACGCAAAATTATAAAAAACGCCGTTTTCAACCCTTCTATCTCTTCTGTGAGACCATCGTTATTGATTGTCTATCACACCAAGGTCCCTCATGGCCTATGTTTATCTGTGCAATAAAAAAATAAACGGATGAATGTATATTACTTTATTTTTTAAATTGCGCTGTACCTGTTTTGTTTATCCATCCAATCTCCACCTTCCCGTCAGTCAGGCTGAAATATGCTATTATCATATTCACGGCGCAACAAATGAGATGTCTGTAGTATAGTTTAACGCCCCGTACCCGCCCATCCATTACCTTGCGCTTGGGGCCTAATAAAAACATGGAAAAAGGGACTTTGATCAAAATCTTTCAAATGCGACAGATTTTAAATAAATATTATTGCAATTCAGTGTAAAATATTACCATAATGATAGCAGTAACTCCGTGGTAGCTCTGATGGTTAGCTCTCGAATTTCACAGTGCGCGAGCAACTAGAGTTCGCTCCTCACCGCCACCGATGAAATTGTTAATTGCAATTTTAAGTGCTGATTTACCACGTGCTCGGCCGTGAAGAAAAACATCGTGAAGACACCTGCATGCAGCCATGAAGCAAATTATTTCGGACACATGTGAAGTTCACCATCACGCATTGGGCCAGCGCGACTGACACTCCCTTACCTAATACCCCTCAGAAGTGAGAGGAGGCCTGTGCCCAGCAGTGGGACGAATATGGGCTATAACTTTAACTTTTAACTAACTTTAATGGCAGTAGTGTAGCGAACCGGAAACCCTGGTAGTGCGGTGGAATTGGTGATGATGCATTCTATGATAGTCTTTAGGTGTCGCATGCATCTGCATTTAGATTTGCAATAGACACCAACATTTATCCTCCGATTAAGATTAAAAATACAGGCGTGATGTCACCCCTGAGGACTAATATGGAACGCATGGTATCCAGTAAAGAAGGATCTTCAGATCTCTACACTCACTATACAAAACACAGCAGTATGAAGCTGCTATTAGACCGGTATTCTGCGAGAGCGTGGTCCTTCCCCGGTCGAGCAGACCAATTCATGCTACAACCATAATATAGCTGTAGCATGGCCCTACCAATGTATAAAACACTTAACTTACCGGTACGAGGCTACTTGAAAACCTTTCTTCCCTATAGGTTTTTGGTTCTGCGAGCTATAAGGCCAGCCCATTACTACTTCAGCTTACTAATCCGTTTGGGTATGTACTCCGGTTCTACTGCGGATATCCTCATTTCGAAGTTGATCACGCAGGGAAACTCCAAGCATAGCCCTCTCCATATATTGCTGTGCGACCTTGAACTTCCTCAAATTATTAATACAAAATTATTGTAGCTAATGGTAACGAGTTAAAATTTAGACGCATAAATAATATTTAGGTGCTTCCAAAAATTAAAAAATAACAACTCAAAAACAAATCTCTTATCTTTATCATCAATCTCTTCCAGTAGATTCTGTTTTTATGTAGTTATTCCGTTCGAGAGACGTGAATATGAAGAGACCGCAAGTAAAATATGTAATATCCATATTGGCTACCCGGCAACCCAGCCCGCCATATTGGGTCACGTCCCAATTTCTTTAGCTTTCCAGTTTTGTGAAATATTGGAAAAAAAATTCAGAAACGCTTCTCAATGCATTAATAATAACGTTACTTGGTTCATTTCATGAACTTATAGGAATAGCATTAGTGTAAAAAGAAATTATAGTATTGTAGCCGTTATAATATTATATTATCTTATAAGTTACCCTGTAGTGGCGGTGTAGGAATACCCACTACCCTATTTTATTCCACGGGTGTCGTGAGAGGCGACAGAGGTAAACAAATCAGGAGATGTGCTGCAGCGTCTTCCTTATAACGACTAAAAATAAAAAAGCTTCTGTTGCCAATTCGATTACTAGGTCCCCCTTATCAGGAAAACTATGGGGGAGGCCTATGTTCAGCAGTGGACTTTAATAGGCTGTAACGGTAACGGTGCACACTCACTTACTCATCTTTAATCATCATCATCATTAAATTCCTTCACAAGTTTTGACCCTTCAAAATAATGAATGATGAATGCTCCAAAGCACGATCCTGAGCTGTCAGCATCAATCGACTTCCTGCATGTCTTACCAGGCCGTCACTCTACCTACTGGTAGGCTGTCTTAAACTAAGCTTACCGGCTTAAGGATGCCTCTCTAGAACTGTTCTGATCGACTGAACTCTTCCTAAACTAGACCAATTTTGATAAAATTTTGTGTGTGTGATTAAGTTGATTGGAGAACGGTGCAGATTCACAATTGGACCAGTTAAGTGTCGCTTTTCTCAAGATCCAGAAATCAACCGTGTGAAGCCGAAATTCTGTTCTTGTTTCTAACAGTATATTGAATATTATATAAAAATATAAGGTTGATTGTTGCATAGCAAATCTCCGACATAAGATACTCACCTTCTCAAGAACCTAATATGCATATTATACGTATATGGAAGCTTCCTTCGCACAGACAAACAAACAGTTGTTCTAGCGAGAGTAACACAGGAAGAGGGTTCCGTACACAGTCTCTTATGTTCAACCAACTGGATTTACTGCGACACGGCAGTAGTAAAGAAATGGAGGCGGCATCTTTGTTTTTCTGCTCATATTCTAAAAGCAGACTTTATAATTGCTTCATCTATTCATTACAGTCTATTAAATTTCACTACTGAGCATAGACCTCACCCACAGATTGACACAGGGGATATAGTGGAGAGTTTGCTACAGCTGCCACGCTTCGCAAGCGGGCTGGTAACGGCAGTTTTTCACTATTATTAAGTTGTTATCAGTAAACATAATCGTTAGTGACCAAACTTTATTTGCGCGTTCCATATGATTGCTAATTTCGTGACTTACGGTAGCTCATAATTAGGCTAAAATAAAGGTGAGTGTGTGTCAACCACGACGGAGCGCACGTGTTTGAGTTTTTTTAATAGACAAGTCCATAAGTCCATAGTCTACCTGACGGAAAGTGGATGCTTTGGCCCATAAACATCTACATCTATCCTCGATTAAGAATCAAAATGCAGATCCGCTGCCACCCCTGAGGACTAAGATCGAATGCCTCCTTTCCCGTAAAAAAGAGTTACCGGTTCTCTACACTCACCATACGAGAACTATTTTACGAGCCGAGGTCGAACCGACCATTCGAGCTACAATCATAATATAACTACAGCGTGGTTCTACCACGTATAAAGGTATCTAGTAGTGTTGTAAGAATTTTTAATTTTTATTTCTTGTATTTTAGTGTTCTAAGTTCTACTCACAAACTACGTACGAAATTACGTACATTTTTATGGCGCCATGCGAACCTTTTAACCGTGAGGTTAAAGCTTTGCTCGAAAATTGTCAGATTACAGTATTGTTAACATAAAATCATTGTTGGGCGGGGGAATTCAGCTATTTTGTGTTCTTACAAAATTCACTCACAGAATACCAGCGTTGAATAGCAGCTTAATGCTGCTGTGTTTCGTATGGTGAGTGTGAGAACTGAAGACCCGTTTTACTGGAATCGAGGCGTTCCATATTAGTCCTTAGGGGTGACAACTGACAACACATCTGCATTTTGATTCTTCATCGAGGTTGAATGTAGATCTTTATGGGCCACAATATCCACTTACCATCAGGTGGACTATGTGCTCGTTTGTCACACATATTCTATAAAAAAACTTTCATTTCAGAAGCTGGATGATTTCAAATCATTGCTAAAAAGTGGCACACACAACATTTTTGCGTGCAGAATTGAAATTTATTTGGTAATATTTAGAACGCAGAATTCAGTTGATAAAAATTATAAAGAAAAAATCAATTTTATTCGGAGCGATTTTTTTTAAATATTCTTTCATGTTTTTATAGAATATTGGGGTACAAACAAGCACACAGTCCGCATTTTAATCTATACTCGATTAAGAATCAAAATATAGATGCGTTGTAACCAATGACGACAATTTTGAAATATAATATAACAGAACGCGGGTAACCCAGGTTCGATCCCCGCCGGCACCAATGAAATTGTTAATTCCAATTTTAAGTGCTGATTTGCCACGTGCTCGGCGGTGAAGGAAAATATCGTGAGGAAACCTGCATGTCTGAGGAATAAGAAAAAATATTTCGAAGACATGTGAAGTTCGCCAACATGCATTGGGGCAGCGTGGCGGACACTTCCTTGCCCTAAAGCCCTCTCAGAAATGAGGGGAGGCCTGTGCCCAGTAGTGGAACGTATATAGGCTGTAACTTTTTATAGAACATGGGGTACAAACAAGCACACAGTCCGCTTTTTAATCTATACTCGATTAAGAATCAAAATATAGATGCGTTGTAACCAATGACGAATATTATGGAATGCCTCGTTTCTATTAAAAATGCTCACTCACCATACAAAATACAGCATATACTAAAGAGATACCGCATCCAAGAAAGTGTCATCGATTCATGGCGTTTCCGCGGCACATAGCCGAGAGCACCATAACTCGACGTACATTCGGGAGTTATGCAGATTCCAGTCGTATTTATTGGCAAACTTCAGCAGATAGGAGGCGACGCGGCGAATCTGATTCCGTCCGCGATAACCCGCCGATTTATAGCCGATATACTCGTATATTGTCGCGTCAAGGCGTCCCAATATTTTCGCATATGTAACTTCGGTGCGGCGGAATAAAATAATATATTCCGAACTTGAGAAATAAATAATACCTACTGCAGGGTCGTAAGGTCTTTTTAGCTCCGTAGTGGCGGCGTTTAAATATCCACTACCCTCATATTATCCCGTGAGCAATAATGGCACAACCCCGCCTTTGACAATCTATGGGGAGGCCTATATTCAACAGTGGACTTAAATTAGGCTATAATGAATGAATTTAAGAACTGGAGAATGTTTCCTCTTATACCATAACCATGTAATTTGTTTTACAAGATCTTATGGTGCACATAATTAAAAGCCTTTGTCATAATATTGGCTAGTAAATCATAGTATCATATTGCCATTAATAAATTAAAACTTAAATTAAAAATTAAAAAATAAAAACATTATTATTAGTATTTTTTCGAAACCCCTTTAAGTAAGACACATCATCACGCGGATCGTAGGTAATAAATTTTTAACATCTTTTATATAAACTCAGAACGACCACTTCACACAATTATTGTGATCACATTTTTCTTGATGAGTTAACGTTAGCTCTCTGCGGACAAAACATTCGAGCAACGTCGCATTACAAGCAACACGCTGCTATTTTAGACTAATACTCTGTGATATTATGTGCCATCCACGTTCCACGTACTGCAGTCCTACCACAAGAATTGTGGGCAGTGAATGAAATGGGAATCATTGCCCTTAAAAATTAAAGAGTTACAAGCCTGGCAGTGGACATTTTTTATCACTCACTTGAAAAAGGGGGAGGTACTCAATTCGACAATATGTTTTTTTATGTGTGTTACCTCAGTAATTTTTTCTAGATAAACCGTTTCTCATTGATAATTTTTCCTGAAAGCTGGTGCTTTTCGTGTGGTTCATTTAGACTATTTAATAATCTATGGTGGTCCCATATAAATTGGATCAAGATCTGAACAGTAAGTAGTTTTTGAATTGTCCATAAAAATGCGTATTTAAGTGACTTCAACTACATTGATGATGTTTTCACTTTTATTTATATTGAAGTTGGTTGTACAAAATTTTTAATTTTACTAATTGTTTATTAACCATTTAACATTTTGGTCCTTGAAGTCCTATATCCTCTTATCACCTGAGGATGCCTCGAGTAGAGGCGAAACACGTGCGTATTATCGTTGATGATGTGTCTTTCCCAGTGTAATTGTGTTGGGAGAAGTGGTGCTGGGATTAGTGGTGACAGAGATAGTGCATACCATTGAGGGAAGGTGGGTGGTGCTCTTCAAACTTCAAACTGAGTAAGACATCAATTTATTTCATTGCGCGAAATCAATTTATTTCATTAACTTCCTGAAGTTCCCAAAGTAACTCCTGATTCATTTAATTTTGGTTCTTATCAAGAATAATTCAATTGTATTAAACATTGATTATTATATTTATAAATATTTTAACAAAACCGTTTCTGTTATATTCTTTAAATTAAAACACCCCTACCCCATTACTTAAAACGTTTTCAATGTTCCCTTTATCAGAAGCAAAAGAGTTATTTTATAAACGTCGACGTCTATCTCCCGCTCGGTATTCAGAAGGTGTTCCCAGTCGTTATTCGCGGGAGCATAGATGTTTAACTAGGCATTTAATATTTTATTAGACCAAGATTCACGGGAAGTGTCGCGCTCCAGTCAAGGGCTGTACAATTTCGTGTGCTTGTTCCGCTTACTTGTTTGCTATGTTTACTCTTTTTTTTTAAGTGAAAACTACTTTAGGCGAGTTGTGCACTTTTGGGATGGGGCATTGAATTCTTTTTTTATATAGCATTGGGTGACAAACGAGCACACAGTCCACCTGATGGTAAGTGGATGCTGTGGCCCGTAGACTAAGATGGAATTCCTCAATTCCGGTTAAAAGGGTCTCCAGTTCTCTACACTTGCCATACGAAACAAAGCAGCATTACGCTGGTATTCTGTGAGAGCGTGATCCTGCCCCGGTCATGCCTACCCATTCGTGCTACAACTATAATATAGCTGCAACGTGGCTCTACCACATAAAGCTCGCATGACCGTTATGTTCAGATATATAAAAGGCAGCGAAAATTTTCTTCGCATTTTATATACAAATTCAAGATATTTTTTCTAAGTGAAATTACATTTATTTATAATACATATGTGCTATTTTGTTCGACAATTGGTTGAAATCTTGTAAGTGGTGACATAATCCCGTTGCTGTAGAATTCTTGGAATTTTGATTTAAAAAATGCGACAAGTAGTTTTGAGAGTCATCTCTTGTTATTAATCTGACACTACCCAAAGACTTCTGAATAGACTAAAACAGGTGAAAATCTGAGGGTGCAAACTCAGGACTATATAATGGATGCATTAACACTTTCACCAAGCTTTCTCAATTTTTGTTGAGTGGCCAAATATCTGTGTGATCTTGTGTTATCATAATGAAAAACCATTCCTTTTTTGTTGATAATTTCCGGCCATTTTTTATCAATTTCTTGCTTTAGTCTCTTGCTTGAGATTTGAATCGATGCTTTTGCTCGGCCGTAAAAGCTCAAAATAAACGATGCCCCTTCAATCCCACTATACACACAGCATCACCTTATTGCGTGTTCATTCTGGTTTCGCTACAGTCCGTGGAGCTTGACTACCACGCACGTTCTTGTCATAGGTCCACTTCTCATCGCCATTGGTTTGGAAACAGAAATGGTTCGGTTACATAACGTCTTAATAGAGAATCGCAAATGAGTAAACTATTCATTTGATTTCTTTCAGTGAGCTCGTGTGGTACACAAATATCGAGCTTTTTATATGGCCAGACTTTTTCAAATGGGTTAAAATTGTTTTGTGGTCAATCCTCAATTCCTGTATGTCGTAACTACTAATATGCCGCTATGGCTACATTTTTCAAAAATGGCATCAACTTTATCTGTATGAGCGCGACCAGAGCGATCTGCATCTTTGACATAAAATTTCCGGCCTGAAAAGGCTAAAATCAACTTTGTGCTACTTTTGCTATAAATCATCTATAAACGTCATAAATTTTTTCGTGGCTTGAGTCGCTTTTTCCCTTTTTTGTAATAAAACTTTAGAATGTTTCCAATTTCGATCTTCGATCGATGCATTCATTTTTGCGGTCAGAAAAACTATTGAAAAATGGCTGGAAAATGTTTTTTTACTTTTTTTCTGTTTCTTAATGTCCTAAGAGATTTTTCTTCAATTTTATTTAAAAATATACCAGGAACATTTAATATATATATATATATATATATATATATATATATATATTACCTTTAACCTTTGGTGAGTAACCCGCATCGGTACGGGTACTACATATCTGAATAGGCCTCCCTAAGGAACAGCTCATAAGGGGGATATTTCATATAGTTGCCACACTTGTTAAGCGTGTTTGCAACCGCAGTTTTGAGTATTTAGTTGGTATTAGCAAAGCTCTGCTGCCCATTTCCTGGTTCAGTTTTCCTCAGTCATCTCTTATGAATCTCACTCGATAATAATGGTTCGCGATTATTCTTACACTGTAAGTACACGGTTTGATTGCTCACCTCACCTCATTGAAAGATATAGGATGATGCATTAGACGGCTCCGTGGTGAAGTAGTTTAGCAATGAGTCGCAGCACTAAGGGCTACGTGTTCGAATACCGCACGAAATAAATAATTATATGGCCTATAAACAATTGTTCCGGGTCTGGATTTTTGGTCTCGTGAAATTTATGTATATAAACTGTCCCCACGATACAGCAGAAAATACTAGTGTAGAGGTAACTTTTTTTTAAAGAAGAAAAAAGAAAGAAATAAGGATTCTGTTCCTCGACTATCATATGGCGATTGTTTTTTTGCGAACTTGAAGGTTATGCGATCAATTTTTGATGAAGGTGACCGCTTTCTAATAAGCAACAGCTTATATAACATTATATCAGCTGAAGTTCGTAAAAATAAAATGAAATATCATTTATGGCTGCCATGAAATTTATATTTTCTCTGTCAAATTTCATTTTTGTTTCAAGTTTACTAATGCTTCGGGAAGAGGTTTTTGCGACCGCAGAACAAACTGCGAAAGAAACACCGCATGTGATGATGAAATATAGGACAAATGCAACACTAGCGGAATCTCTAGCGCGTTGCTGGCGTTTGAACAAGGAATAGTCGACACATTGCTAAACTTTAATATGGAAACATAAATAAAATTAATTAAAGCAATTTCTGAGAGAGATCTGAATGACAGGGTGAGAAATTGTGTGATAAGAGAAGAGTGTGGTTTGTAAGATGATGTTGTGATCAGGATTAAGAAAGTAATGCTTCGGTGGTTTGGTAATATTGAAAGAATGAATGAGGAAAGAGTGACAAACCAAATCTATGTTGCAGAAGTGAACGGCAGAGTCGGAAAGAGACGTCCTAGGTGAAAGTTTATCGACTAAATTGGCTATATATTGAAAATGGGCCTGGAAAATGGATGTGGAGTTGGCGAGAGAGGTGTGTCTGGATCGTGCCAAATGGAAGTCTTTAGTTTCTGCCTACCCCTCTGTGTGACAGGCGTGAGTGTTGATATTTATGGAAGCAATTGTTACAAATTATATCGCGTTTAATTTACTTATTTTTATATTTCCGACGTCTCTATGTTTTCTGTGTTGTTAGTTCTATCAGTAAGTTAGTTTTTAAAGTTTCTTCGGGCTCCTATTTTTTCATTATTTATTTGTTTTCTGTGAAGTTTTCAAATGAAACAGCCATTTGTTTCCAATATCAAAAATAACAATGAATATTTTTCCTTTTTTTATATAATATATATACCTTATTCAATAAGTACTATTATGAGAAAAAAAATTATTGCAATACACATTACATATAAAATATTGCTAATAAGTCAGAGCATACAGAGTAATACACGATTTACACAACATTTATGCTCCTCTTTTTACTAATTATGGTTACACGCATCGGGATTGTATACGGTGTGATTTACCTGTAGTCTTCGTACTAGGCAAGCCTGTATCGCGAAGACCAAAATTATTACTGATAAAGAACATTGTTAAAATATCATAAATATTTCACCATAGCATTTTAATTTATTTTCACATTGCACTATTCAACCAATTAATTAATAAATACATATATATTGGGTGTGTGTGTGTGTGTGTGTGTGTGTGTGTGTGTGTGTGTGTGTGTGTGTGTATGTGTGTGTGTGTGTGTGTGTGTTTTTGTGTGTGTGTGTGTGTGTGTGTCTGTTATGTTGAATATGTTAAAAAATTAGCTAAAATCCGCGTAATAAAATAAAATGAAGTGTCTTAACCTAGTTTAAAGAGCATATCCTGCCCTCCCTCAATTGCGCGCACTATCCCCGTCACCATTAATCATAACACCACTACCCAAGAAAAGACTACTCCACTACGACTCTTAATGCTAGAATTATATTTCTTTGCAGTGGCTGACCGCTAAGGTCAAAAATATAACAGATCCAAGAAATCCAAGTAGCATAACTGAAACATGTTCTATCTAATTTTAAAAGTAACGTTAAAGTTTGGAGTATAGTAAACAAGAACAAACTAGTCCTTAAAAGAAGAACCTGTTCACAAGTACGACGCATGTGGACACTGAGGTACTTCTAATCGTAACTATCATCTCCGCTTTAAAACTGGAGGAAATCTAGGATGCTACTTACGAGACAAGTGGCATAACGTTTGATTCATTTTTAACGCAAGTAAGTTCGACAAACTAGCACAGTCCACTTGCTGTCAAGTGAATGCTGTAACCCTATATTATTATTATTATTTTATTTCATTATTCGGGTAAATACACCCATTTTGTTAGTACACTTAAAACTTAAAAACCTAAAAACTAGGGATTAGTAAATTCACAAAATAAATAAATCATTACTACACAAAAATTATTATTTATTATTAAAACATATTGGGTCTGGAACCCATATGTCTTGCACGCGACGCATCAAGGAGGCTATTCTTTTGCGTAATATTACTGCAAAACTATCCACGCGTGCCTCAGAAAACATACGCGATGCGCTGCAAAAGCGTGGCAGCCCCAGCAACATTCCGAATCCATTGTTGTACTGAACACGTAGCGCATTGAGAATTCCGCGAGTACACTTCGTCCACAGGCTGCAGGTGTAGAATGTCTGACAGTAAGTTTTGAATAACGTTATCTTAACTTCATTCGTACAACTAGCAAACCTGCGGGCAAGCATATTACACCTCACTACTAACGCTCTACGTTCCCGTTCAACATCTAAATTGTCGAAAGATCCTCGGCAATCTAGTGTCCCAGATATCCTAATTTGGTGACTCTACTCAGTGTAACTCCTCCAAGTTTAACATGAGGGACATTCTTAGGTTTTCTATATCCAGCCTCAAACACGAGTAGTTCGCTCTTATTAGAATTATATTTGAGACCATGAGCCGCCGCGTACCTTTCACAGATGCCCACTAGCGTTTCGATTGCCCTGATCGAAGGACTCAATAAAACCATGTCATCGGCGTAGCTTATATTATTAACAAAATGACCGTCAATTGAGCAGCCGACTCCGGCATCACTGAGCTCCACGATCAGACCGTTCATGTACAGGTTGAAAATTTGAGGGGAGCTAAGGCCGCCCTGCCTCACCCCGCATTCTAACCTGTACTCCGATGAATATGAGCCAGCCCACTTTACACAGCTTGGTTATGATAACAATACCTGAAGAGGTTAATTACTTCATTGGGTGTGCTAATTTCCTGGTTAAGTTTATCCCATAGAACGTTGTACGAAACCGGGTCAAATGCCTTCGACAGGGCCAAGAAACACACGTAAACCTACGTTTTTCGCGTAGTGTAGTACTGGACAGTATGCTTGATTCGCAGTATGGCAGTTTCAGACAAGATTTCTGGTTAATTAAGAAACAAAATAAAGATGCGTTTTCACCCCTGAGTACTAAGGTAGAATTAAAGTAAAAGTTTTACGCTGATTTTCTGTGTGAGTATGAACCTTCTCTGGTAATACTGACGCATTCGTGCTCCAGCGTACGTAATCCAGCTCCAGTAATACGGTACAGTGTGGCTATACCAGTAACGTAAAAAATACAATTTTGTTAAACATTTTTTTTTCAGGTTATTCAACAAGCTAGGCAGTTGAAGTTATATCACATATTCAATGATGAAGGAAAACATTGTGAGCAAACCTGAATATCTAATAAAATAAACTAAACAAAGATATTTTGACGACATGTAAAGTCTGACAACAGGCAGACATTTCCTTGCCCTAAGCTCCTATTAGCAATGAGAGCAGGCCGATGCCTGAAGGAACGTTTTAGGCTGTAAATTTCTTTACAGTTGGTCAAAAACATTTCTTCAAGATAAACAGCCCTAGCGTCTTAGAAGCACGCTCTACGCTATCTAGATCACGTAACGCGAATACAGCTCGCGCCTTGCATATTCCTCGCCTTAAAACCTTATCGTTTCGTTTGAATTAATTGCGCGGAACAGAGACCGCGTCGTTATTGTGCTGCTCTTATCTCACGCGTCGCTCTAATTGAAACGTTCCTTTACTTGGTTATTAAGAATAAAACATATTATATTCAATATTTAAAAAAAAAGAACACCAGTGAGGTTAAATATAATGCGTTCGAAAATCGACTAGTCTAAAGTACGTAAGTACATATTACTTCAATGAGTCTAAAGAACTTTTATTTTCAAACTGTAAACAGAATTAAGCAACAAACAACATTGCGACACATACATCATTTAACTTGGCATGGTTCCACACCCACAAAGGGGGATGCCCATATTAGGCCATGGAACGCCCAACAATGTGCATTTGTTAAAAAAATATATCTTTATTTATGGTTATAAATCGCGGTATTCATTTATCCTAAAACAATGGGAATATTTTTGCACAAATTAAAAGTACCGAAAAGATAAAAATAAAATTAGGTAAATACGTAATTCATTAGTCTGTGAATAAAATAAAAAATGTTGCCAATCACAAAAATCATTAAAAAAATCGATTCCCCTTTTCGATCGATTACTCATGGTGTCATTATTATAATGCTTATATAATTTTTCGATAATTATTACGATGTTATGATATAGGTTTAAAATAACCGTTGACAATGGATATTTATCCAAAGCAGTCGATACGCAACCGTTATTAACCAATTGTTTATCCGACTACAGACGAAAAAGGATGGTTATGTTTTTACTGTGTGTGCGGGTTAGGCTATGTTGAATCGTTTTTTGCTATGGTGCTTAAAACGTAGGATGCATTTTATTATTGAGGGCACTACTATCAAAGAATATTTTATTCGCTAAACTCGTAAAGTACTTGACCAACTTTGAGAATTCTTTCACCACTAGATTGTTATGTATAATTTTAGATATCCAATATAGGGTTAATTTTATTATAGAGGGCGCTACTTTCAATGAATACGTTTTTTGGCTAATCTCAAAAATTACTAGACCGATTTTGAAAATTCTTTCACCATTACATTGCTAATGAGGGCGTTAGCTGTGTGATAAATTTATATTATTACTTTACTTTACTTTAGTGAGATTAATATTTTCTAAATAAATAAAACTAAATACCTACCTAAGATGTTCAAATTCAATTATTATTTTTACAATTTAAGAATCGTATTTACACACTTTACTTACTCAGATTGATTATTATAGATAAAGAGGTAATAAATCTAAAGTAAAAGAGCTCCGCTTAAACGAAAACACTATTTATTAGAATAAAACTAAATGTTGAAAAAAGTGGTTCAGTGCGAGTCGGACTCGCAGGCCCGTGAAGAGTTCAGTAGTTACAAGAATATATTTTAAATCGAGTCAAAATACCACTATCATTATCGCCAGCAACAAATTATTTTGTTTTTCATAGTGTTTGTATAAATAACAAAGTTGTTTTTGCGGTTCTTTAAAATGTGCTACTTGTATCTAAAAAAAAGGACTATAATACATTATGGGGGTTTCTGTGGTTTATTCATTACCAAAGAGAAAAAACTTATTGCGCAAAATAGGTTTTTATCCATTTTAAGTCATCAAAAGCGGCAGTCAACCGTTAAAAACTAAAACAACCGTTGTTATAGGCTCGGTTGAATTCATTGACAACCTTCACATTTATAGTTATGATAATTAAACAAGCGAATTACTAGCTGATTTACCAAGAATTCTTTAGAGTATAACAAAACGCTACTGCACAAGTTAACTGTTATTCTTATCTGTTTTTAACATAACATTTAAAATGGAATCATGTTATGATAATTCAAGAAGTTAATTTCCAGCTGATTTACCACGAATTCTCTAAAGCATAACAAAACAATACAGCACAAGCTAACTGTTCTTAAAAATACATTTGAAATAGAGTTTCAATAAATAAAGGAAATTATATTTTAAAAAGCGTGCAGAACTTAAAACGCGTCAAAGATTATTCTTTTTATGATATTATTAATCGAATAAAAATCGATATCATTTCATAGATTTTATGACAGTTAAGTGGCAACATCGAATCTGACATGTAGGCCGCTGTCACTGTTATGTCACAAGAATTCAATTGCGTGTTGTGTTATTTTATTTTGTTGGAAAATGCAATTGTTGATCTCTCAACAATTGGTTCGAACACAGCAGGTAAATAGTTGGTACATATCACGATGTGGCATGTCTTCCTCTAAGAAATGCTTTATAACTGAGTTTACTTGAATAATATCAATATAATAATTGTAGTTTCTTTATTAGGTATAAGTTTCGAGTACAGTGAACGTGTAGTGTGGCACTCGCAAAATGCACCAATAGTTCGTCTTGAACATGTATACATCAGCTGTGGCACTGACACTTATGAGAATAAGATCACACACATTGTTTGGGTTCGATTTTCGACGTGAGGAATTATTTGCGCTACGTGAGGTAAGTGTTTAACATTTTTCAATTTATCAAATGTGATCCATATATCTGATAATTATACATGTTTTTACACTGATTGTATATCAACTCAAGAACTTGTTTTATTTTTTCACATCTGCCCTAGCTATATCTGACAAACATACTAGCTTATTTATGAGATTGACCAGTTTTATCAACTACCAAGAAAGGAGACAGTTGATTTTTCATTGTTTTTGGACTGCTGGTAGTCTGTCAGGCCTTAATTATTAAATAATATAGGGCATTAAATCCGTCCTTGTGCAGTAACATTTAACTTGATAAATATTTTATTTATATTTGAGTTTGAAATAAACAAATCTATTTTATTTTTATTTTTTCACTTTGACTTCATTTTTTGTATTTTACATTATTTCAGTTGTCATGCCGTGTATATCATAATTGCTGGCAATGAACTGATAGAATAACATCATGTTCAACTGCAGAACGGGAACCATCTGAATCATCTAGTCCGTCCTCGTTGCAATCTGAAGTGAGTAATGTATTGCACCCAGAACAACAAAGCTTAGATCATACATCACACAGTGTACTGCTAACTAATTATTTAAAAGCACAATGTTTTTTACCTGGTTGTAACAGTTCCATCAGCATTGCGAGTATGTCTCCTTTGTGATTAACTACATTTTGCGATAACAAACATACATAGTCACAATTACTATGTATGTGTGTTATACTTGGTAGAGCCATGCTGCAGTTATATTAGAAGTATAGTTGTAGCATGAATGGGTCGGCTCGACCGGGGAAGGACCACCCTCTCACAGAATACCAGCTTGAAATAGTAGCTTAATGCTGCTGTGTTTTGTATAGTGAGTGTAGGGAACCGGAGACCATTTTTACTGGAAACGAGAAAATGATCTTAGTCCTCACGGGTGACAACGCATCTGCATTTTGGTTTGTAATCGAGGATAGATGTGGATGTCTAAGGGTCGCAGCAATGTCTCCAGCAGATGGTGAATCTCAGTTAATGACAAGATATGCTAATAAATCCAGAGCCGTGACTATGTGTCGATATGGGTAGTAGAGGTGGTGAATGGCATTTTTAAAACTGAATTTAAAATATTTCATCAAAATTACTTTAACAGGACTTCTACACATTTGATGATAGACTGCTGTGGCTTCTGCTATAGTTAATAAATTCCACACAAAAATAAGGGACAGGGATGATGCGGCTCAAATACTTGAAATAGTTCATCAAAATATGGAGACAAATAATGATTTTTCTGAGTATGCTAGGGAAAACAATCTAAATAGAGCTAGGGCAGGCAGACTTTAGAAATATAAATGAAGACTTTAAAATGTTAGGGAATTTCCTGTTTTAACTTACAGCGACTTAATATTAATTGCTTGTGTCACATACCAATTAAAGCAAGCTCGCTACTACAGGGTGGGGCAGCATAACTTCCTTATTTGTAATGCGCGCCATTCGGTCAGGTGACATCGTAGTGGAGCGCTAGTGGTCTCGTTCGAGAGGGGGGGGCTATAAAGTTTAGTCGAGACAGCTCAGTCGCCATAATGCGTTGGAACAGTGAGGAGCGTGCGTTTGCTGTTGAGGCTTACTTTTCGCGCGGATGTTCTGTGATTGCAACTCAGCGCGCCTTTCGAAATCGCTTTAATTTAGCCCCGTTGGCCCCTGTTCCAGACCGAAAATCAATTGTTATGTGGGTCACTACGTTTAGACAAACTACAAGTGTGACAAAACGAAGAACTGGTGTCCCTCGGCCCATTAGATCACCTGAGAACATTGAGGCAGTCAGAGCTTCAATGTTGCGATCACCACGGCGTTCTGCGCGCAAACATGCATCTGCCCTTGGACTTTCCAGTCGTTCTGTGCGGAGAATTCTCCATGAAGACTTACATTTCCATCCATACAAGATGGCGACTGTACAGGAACTGTCAAAACGTGACTACGATTCTCGCAGGAACGCATGTGAGATTCTTCTGGATGTCGTTCCTGAGGACGCTATTGTTTTTTTTAGTGATGAAGCACATTTTCACTTGTGTGGATCCGTGAACAAACAAAACATGCGCTACTGGGCTAACACCAATCCTCGAGAATTGCATGAAAGGCCTTTGCATTCACCTAAGGTCACAGTGTGGTGTGCAATTTCCTCAGCTGCAATTATTGGTCCCTGGTTCTTTGAGGAAAATGAAGTCACAGTAACAGTGAATTCGGGCCGGTATGTAAACATGTTACAGGAATTCTTTTTACCCCGGCTGAATGCGTTGGACTTGGGAGACATTTGGTTCCAACAAGACGGTGCAACGGCACACACTGCAAGAGCATCGATGGCTGTTTTGAGAGAACACTTACCAGAACGCCTTATCTCAATCAGGGGCGATTTGCAGTGGCCGGCCCGATCTCCCGATTTGTCCCCTTGTGACTTTTTTCTATGGGGTTTTTTGAAATCCCGTGTTTATGTGAACCGTCCAAGGACCCTACAAGATTTAAAGAACAACATCCAGGAAGAAATTGCCAACATAACGCCTGCTCTGCTTCAAAGAGTTATGACAAACACCAGAAATCGGTATACTCAATGTATAGAGAATAAGGGACGTCATCTACCTGATTTGATCTTCAAAACTAAATAAAACAAAACTTTAAGTATGTACTTACATTGTAAAACCAAATAAAATTTTTCCGATTCATACAATGTGTTTTATTAGGTTTTAAAAAAAGGAAGTTATGCTGCCCCACCCTGTATTATGGTGAGCATATAAGATTTAATGGTTGCTACCGGATAGAACTCTGTAATAACCAGAGGAGGCAGCATTATGGAAGGAATAAAGTTAAGCCCTAGCTGATCTTTACTTAGGGCTAGAATTGCAAGTCATCACTATTAGTCGTAAAGTGTATTTTATTATATAAATTCTATATAATATCTAATATATAAATTCTTTTTTCAATAGAGAAGGAGGCTTGGGACTACCACCTGCTTAGGACCCTGTAATTAATGAACTTAAAATTAAACCCAAGCATACCACTGCAAGACTTCAAGACACAGTAAGTTCATTCTGTAGATCGGACCATAAATAAAAATTAAAAATCTGAAGGTACTCCGGGTTAACACTGATATTGGGACGTCGGTCATCTCAGTCTGCCGTAACCATGGGTGCTGGAAAGCACCCGAAACGTCTGGAATTAAAAATCAAAGAAATAAAACGCGATAAAATCGATAAAAATAGTTGTTAAAAAAACTGCATTTGTGAAAATAAAAACTTCAAATATTTTCAAAACCCCCACTTTTTTCAAAGCAATTCCTTTACCATTTCATTGTTTTAATTACATATTATCATATCTATATGCTTTTATATGTGGGCACTTATGGCCGAAGTGTCTATGAAGAGTGGGCATTCCCCTTTAAGTATTTACAACATATTATTAGTTCGAATATCATTATTTCGTAGACAGACACACCGCAGCTATATTATGATTGAAGCACAAATGGGCCGGCTCGACCCGGAAATAACTGCGCTCCCATGCAGTGCTGTGTTTCGTATGATGAGTGCAGAGAATTGGAGAACCCTTCTTATTGGAAAAGAGGCATTCATGGCTGACAACCCATCTTTATATAGATATCTGTGTCATAGTATCCATTTGCCGTCAGTGAATTGTACGCTTGGCCTTATCCTATAAAAAAACAATAAAAACATAAAATGTTAAAGAATAAAAAGTAAAATTGACTAATAAAACTGCAAATTATGTTTGTAAAATGCTTCCACGATACAGTAGAAGATCATAATTTATTGGTAATTAAAAAAGACTTCTTAGAAAAATGAAGAGTAATGTACTAAGGGAAACCTACGCCGTTCTGAAGCTCAAGAACCGAAAACTATGTTATTCCTACCTTACCGTTCCGTTCTTCTTCCTATCGTTACATAAATGCACTATATCTTGTTTTGCCAACCTACTATCCATTCCATCCATTACAACTTATAAAAGTCCACTGCTGGACATAGGCCTCCTTTACGATAGATGGATTTCCTTTTACGGAGATTTTGTCACAGGTGCTATCTAGCTAGATGGTAATCACAGTGTTTTTCTGAGCTTTTATCAAATTGCTGTTTCCCATCTCCCGTGTTAGTTTTCCTCTGTCGCCTCTGACGTCACCCACGGGACGATATGGGATAGTGGACATTCCTAAACCGCCGCTGCACCTATTAAGTGACCTAATATTGTACTACAAAAGGGATCCAAATACTATATGTTTGAAGAAAATACGTAGTAGGCGAAACTATGCACTCTATAAAATTAATTATTAAGGGCAAATAATGGCTTGATATTGACAATTAAGGTTTCATTGTCATTATTACAGCCCTTCACAAGTAGTACACTGCTGAACATATGCCTTCCCTAAAGAATACCACAGAGCATAATCCTGAGCTACCTGAATCCATCGACTTCCTGCATATCTTACCAGTTCTTTACTCCATCTAGTGGGGGGTCGCCCTACACTATCCCTACCATCTTTTAATTAAAAAATTACCTTTAAAAAATTAAGGTTTAGAGCAACAAAAATTATTCCTTTTAAAATAAAATATTTATTCAACACATACTATACGTTTTTTTTGCCTTCTACTATATTTTTACAATACAATATTTGACATAGAAAAATAGCGACACCAAATGTATTGGCTACCTGCCGTATATACGATATTGGTTGGCACAAGTAAACGTTTACAAGTGTAGTTATTTTTATTTATTTTTTTAAACGAAAGGAAGATCGTGAGAGCAGTTTACACACATGGAATTTCCACAAGGAAAATCATCCGTACCCGGAACAATTTTTTGTGAGCCACACCTTTGCCTGGCTAAGTGTATGCTTTTACGTTTGAGCGAACACTTGTGAGTTGTGATACTATGTATTTTTCAGCAAACTTTTTTAAGGATGAATAACACTTATATTAAATTACCATATAACTTTAGTTTCTCTCTCGGACATCACAAGTTATCGCACCCCTCACTAAATCAAAGAACTTCATTATAACTTAAAAACGGCACGAATAAAAGATAAAATAATAAGCAAAAAACGGACAAAGTTCGCTCCCTGAAGGGCGCTATCGGGGCAATATCTAGTTTATAGTTAGGAAACAATCCCCTCGAGGACTCTATAAGTAGCCCATGATTATTTTGTGCCGTCGAGTCTATTCTGTAAGTGAGAGAGACGCACCACAGGCATCGTGCGAACTGCTAATGTCGATTGGTTTTTTAACTTATGCACTAGCCGACAAATGAATGATTTTTTTCAATATAAATTCTCACAGTAGTGTAAGTGTAGTAATATATAATAAAATAAAGGGTAAGGCCGTTATATTTTACGTTTTTTATTTTACCCATATCAAATCATTACCCTATATATCCAGTGTGACTAGTTTCTTTCTAAATAAAACCACGCACAGAATTAGGTCAAACAGCAGACTCAAACGTCTCTCTCGGATTCAATATTATATAGTCTCCCTCGTCCACTTCTACACTAATTGCCAAGGGGGTGAGCAAAGTCGACTTTCTACAATGGCTAAAGCTAAGGACGACTTTTTCCACGACTTTTTCTACCACCAGAGCGGCGACACTTTGAAATGAGGTAAAATATTTGACAGATCATGGCGGGAAAGTTGATTCTGTTAGGAAAATGTAAGGGATATCGTTTTTTACGAAATATTATTAATATTTTATATTGATCGGATTAGGAATGGATAAACTAAACTGCGGGTATTCCTAAAAGTATAAAAATTAAAAACAATGTAAAAAATTTACACGCAATTTCCTGAGGCATTATTTTATTAATTAACACTCTCTAGAAACCGATAAACTTTTATTTAAAACGCAACTTGTTAATAATAATGACGTTGTGTGACAAATAACTTCACCTCAGTCCCGACTGATAACATCTGGTTAGCGGAAGATAATTCAGTGTCATTAAAACACTATAAAACCAATGGCAATGACATATCAACGTTAGATAAGTATTTGTATAGTCTACAAACAATTGTTCCAGGTCTGGATGTTTGTCCTTGTGAAATTTATGTATGTCTGCTGACCCCACGATACAGGAGAAAATTATAGAGGTAACGTTTTTAGTTAAAAAAAAATAGAAATAGAAAATAGAACAAAGATCACGTGACAATTACATAACATCGTTGATTTAATTAATTATAGTTTATTATTAGCATTAACGAATGTAGAAAGTCAATCTGAGTAATTGCGATACCTCGACCTCTTACTAATATAACAGAAAATCTATGAGTTCGTGTAAATAAATAACTTGATTTTCCAAAAAAACTGTTTTTTACCAAGTTTTTTTAAATATGCGTACATTGTTATCCGATTCCGAACTATGCTCATAATTTCAAGTCTCTAACTCATTCAGAAGTTAGTTTCAAATCAATTACTAAACTCGATCCGAACAAATATATACGAAAGCGAGTTAATAAAAATGTTTAAAAAAATCATCTATCTCTTTCTGTCCGCATCGTGCTCACAGAATAAGCCCCCAGCCCGCCCCTCTTAAGATGCTCATAAACATGTTTTTCTCGCAATAAAAATGATAAATCACCTTTTTTTATATGGTCAATCAGTAGATATGACTTTTTTCCATTGACAGATAATATCTATGAAGTGGTATATTTCTGTGCCGTTGGGGAGAAGTTGGGATCTTAGTTGAGTTTAGTATAATTACATATATTTTGATTGATGACCTTTGGTGGTATATATTTTTTATTAAGAACAAGTTGTATTCACGACTCTCTTCTTCAATAAAAGGACACAATTACAATAGACAAATACAAGTAGCATAACATGAACAAAGTACGGTGCGATAATCCTGATCAATCCATATAGAATAAAGGCCTTTTTAAATAAAGAAAAATAATTAAAAAAATACAAGTAGCAGAGTTAGCACATTATTTTTTTTAATCCCAATTAATATTTTTATGGAATAAGGGTGACAAACGAGCACACATTTTATCTTTTCTAATTATTATAATTCAGTGCTTGAACAAGATCCCACTTGGTGGCAAGTGATGATGTAGCCCTAGATGGTAAATTGCATTGTCTTAGCGTAGCAAAGCCTACTCACTCTTGCCTTGAAGAGATTGAGAGACGCCGCGCCGGCAAATTACCCTCTCCTTTGCTATACGTATTAAAAAAGACGAAGCAAACCGTTTGATTCTAATGCACGGAATATCGACAACAAAGCGGTGAAGACCCGCCGACCGTCTAGTCGACCGATGATGGAAAAGAGGGGTAGCATCCTATGGAATACTAAGATCGGAGATTGCCTGCATTGAGTGATTCGCACGCTCAACCACAGCTTCTCTTTCGGACTGGGTTTGTCCCGACTGGCCCGATATATCGGCTGGCACCACACCACAACTGTGCTGTCGTCTGCATACCCAATAGATACCTGGAATATGCAGAAAACCCGATGGTAAGTGGATACTGTGATACGTAGTAATATTATGTGTTTTGTGACTGTAACCCGTAGACATCTACATTTATACTCAATTAAGAATCACGTCACTTCGCAGATGCGAAGGACTGAGATGGAGAAAAAGGGTCTCCGGTTCTCTACACTCACCATACGAAATGCAGTAAAATTAAGCTGCTATTCAGAGATCGTGGTCCAACCCCAGTCAGGTTGACCCATTCGTGCTGCAATTATAATGTAGGTGTAGTATAGTTCTAGAACGTAAAAATAATAAAACTTTCAGTAAGCAGGGTTACGTATATGTAGTACTATTATATATTCTTTGGTATGGTGATATATTCTAGAGGACAGTCATATCTCACAGGAACGTACTCGTATAAATAACGGTCTGCTATCATAGCTTACGTTATGCCTTATTAAGTATTCCACAAAAACAATCTATGAATTATAGCGTTCGGTGGCAAGGAGGCTTTATATCACGCTAGCAGACAGGCGTAGGCAATTATTATATAAATAGTTTTACCCGAGGCCGCTTTTGTGTGGAAACAGCTGAAGACGGAAAATTAATGTATGAACATTTTTTTTCATAATTCTTGCTTACGATGTTTTCACTTGGTGAAACCCTATCTTTTTTCTCCGTTACGTTGGTCTAGCAGTTAACGTCGTCAGGCCAAGTTCAGGTCTCAGGTTTGGGCCACTGTGACCAAAATTCAGAGGATATTGTTATATTTTATTTTAGTAAATCTTTACTACATCTCAAAGATCTAACGACCCGTCTGATTGTTAGTGACGGCTCGGTAGCGCAGTCGCTAAGAGTACGGATAAGGTGCTCCGGGCCACGAGTTCCATTCCTGGATAATATGTATATGTATTCAATTATTATTTTTAATACAGCTTATCGAAGGTCCACTGTTAAACACAAGTCTCTTTCATAGATTTGACGACTGTCTGCAGTTGATTACCATTGGGTTGTAACGCTGAGATCACGGGTTTGGATCCCGCACGGAACAAGTGTTTGTATGGTCTACAATTTATAGTTCCGGGTCTGGATGTCTTGTATATTGCACAAGGCATCCAGACCCGAATCTTGAATCGTTTTTTTTTTTTCAATAAATAATTTTGTTATATTGATTTTGTTATAGTGGGAACGACGTTACAATTACCAACCTGAGCAGACGGTTGACAACCGCAGTATTTTTATTCTTTTAAGTTATTATCAGGAAGATTCTGTAGCTCATCCCCTGTTTTGTTTCTCAAGTGTTACAAACACTTGTTCTACAAATAATTGTTCGAGAAGTGGTCGTTTCTTGACACATCTCCCTCTATTTTTCCGTTCGTAATCGAACTCTAATTCTCCGCTGTCGGTAACCATAATGGTATTCGCAGAAACAAACATGAAATTTAATAAAGCCGACATTTGAAAGATGCAGTGCTGGACCGAACCATTATACAAAAATAGGAAAAATCATAAAATTGGTTCTACAGCTTTGCTGCAACTTTTTAATGGTTAAAGCACAAGTGGGTCGGCTCGACCGGGTTAGGACCACGCTTTCACAGAGTAATGACGTTAAATAGCAGCTCCATGCTGCTGTGTTTCGTATGGTGAATGTAGAGAACCGAAATCCCTATTTACTGTAATCCATTCATTTACCATTATTTAAATTGTGAATAAATGTAAACGGGTCACAGCATCCACATCATACGTCCACCATCAGGTGGACTGTGCAAGTATTTTAGAGATTTTGCTCTGCACTGTGGTAGAGCTTTAGTCTAGCTCTACCACATCCAAAATAAGATGAGGTGGATAGTTTTCTTTAGAACTCACCTCTTCCACAGGGTCGAAAAATTTCATGACACTATTAAAACCTTGTGCTCGAGCCAGAGAGGTTGCTTGTGGGCGTCATAATGTCAGTTCCGGATGACGTATTCTAAAAGAAGAAGTTTCTGTACAGAACAAGTGTGACAAACGAGCACACAGTCCACCCGATTGTAAGTATACGCTGGTGTCCATAGACGTCTATATTTATCCTCGTAAGAATCAAAACGCAGATGCGTTGTCATTCCTGAGGACTAAGATGGAATGCCTCGGTTCCAATAAAAAGGATCTCCGGTTGTCTAAACTCACCATACGAAACACAGCAGCATTAAGCTGCTATTTTACGCCGGTATTCTGTGATTCGGTCCTGCCCCGGTTGAGCTGACCCATTCAAGCTGCAGCCATAATATATAAATGCAGCGTGGCTTTACCACGTACGAAAGTCCATGCTTTTCCAGCCATGGTTAAAATTTTCAATATGGACCATCGATTTAAATGCCCATATTTTTTTTGTAGATAGAACTCACTAAAAGAAAGCGTTCTGCAAAGTTTTAGGTTACGGAAACTTACGGTTCATGAGATATATTTTTTTAACTTTTCATACAAATTGGCAAATAATACGCAATTACAAAATAAATTTGACAAATGATTGATGTCAAACGCGAATTAGTGTAGGGTTCCGAATATTTTGAAAGTATCGATACCTACTCGATACCAAGTATCGTATCAATACTACTTGGTATCGAGTACATTTCGTTAATTTTGGAGACGAAAAATAATAATAAACCAATTAGATGCATAGGAAGAGCTGATAAGTGCAATTATATATGTATATAAAGTAGAATAAAGTTTTCTCTATCTAAGTTCATGAGATGCGTGTTATTTGCCAATTTGTATGAAAAGTTTAAAAAATATATCTCATGAACCGTAAGTTTCCGCAACCTAAAACTTTGCAAAACGCTTTCTTTTAGTGAGTACTTTCTACAAAAAAATATGGGCTATGAAATCGATGGTCCATATTGGAAATATTAGCCCCAGCCATTTCAGGATCTTTATTAAAATTGTGTTTTATGTTATTGCATTCAGCCAACTGATAGGCATTTCTACTTACATCCTGCAAAGTTAATCCGTAAAATCGCTTTTCTATTTCTAAAATATGTTGCACCAATTCTTCTTCTTGCTCTGGACTGAACGCCAATAGGTACTTTTGTATTTTCAACAGCTTCTTTATTTATTCCCTTTACAAGTCGTTTGGAGACTTAGTCGGTTGGTAACTTATTTGCTAGCCTTAAGGAAATCAATTTCTTCGTTTCTTACAGCTCATATAGCTTTTTCCATCGCAACCGGGTCCCATATCTATGCTGCATTTGTATGCATATGGCATATCTAAAACAATACGAAAACTTATCTATATTTACAGGAAAAATTGATAGAACAAAGACTGGTAAATTACTTGATCACTTTACCTATCTACGGCCACGTTACCTGAAATGGAACGCGACGAAAAAAACAACGACTCAAATGTCAAATGAGATTATAATATTGTACTCTTTTAAAGTGAAATAAATAGTTCATTAGAGGGATTAACTGATAAAATATTACTTTTTTATTTATATTGAATACAATTAACAAATTATTAAAATCTTTAAACCACTTACCTTAGATCAGAGATCACAAAAAACACCTTTTTTATAATAAAATCTGTCCGCGTTAACTGAGCGCCTCAGTGTTTACTGAAGCAATATGGCGTCGGTTAATGAATCATTTCCATAAGCCGTTGACAAACGGCTCTACTTGGTTGATTCTTAAAAAGAAGGTGGCCATTTTACCCGCCTGGGCTACTTTAACGAACTTTCCCCATCATTTTTCAATTCATTAATTCACTACATCCAATAAAATCTACTGCTGAATATAGGGCTTCCCATAGTTTGCCTCGAAAGGAGGATATTTGCTAAAGTAGCCTAACGCTGGCCGGTGGGTTGAAAACAGTTTTTTTATTATTTTTAATTATTATAATTATAGAAATACTTACTTTTATCTATATCTTTGGTTATCATGAAGAGGCTGCATGTCCAATATCCATTTCCTGTATATTATTTCGCTCAAATGTACCTAAGTATATAACTCATACTCATACATACTACTCGGTGTAAAAAGTATCGGGAATATGTCAATAAAAAGACCCGCGTAAAAGAGGTCGTTCTAATTTTTTACTGCATGTTGGTTGCACTGTACTGATTTAGCGCGCAAAGTTTGAGCGAGATCTGTCATTTAATTTGTTTTAAACTACACTTTTTGTTGGTCATAGTTTTGATTTCTCGGCGATTTTTACAATGGAAAATATTGTTGAACAAAGAGTGTGCCTTAAATTTTGTGTTTTGAATGATATTTCATGTTGTGAATCACTAAAATCCTTAAAACTCACGCCTGTCACCCAGAGGGGTAGGCAGAGACTACGGACTTCCATTTGGCACGATCCTGACATACCTCTTTCGCCTCCTTTACATCCATATATCTACGCATACATGCTCGTCGGTTAAGGGTACTTCTAACGTGGCCCATTTTCAAAATATCGCCAATTTGGTCGATAAACTTTTTTCTAGGGCGTCCCTTTCCGACTCGGCCATTCACATCTGCCATATAAATTTGCTTTGTCACTCTTTCCTCATTCATTCTTTCTACGTGACCAAACCACCGAAGCATTCCTTTCTTAATCCTGGTCACAACATCATCTTGCATACCACATTTATCTCTTATCACGCAATTTCTCACCCTGTCATTCAGATTAAACCCTAGCATATTCCTTAAAGACCGCATTTCTACAGCATTTATTCTACTTTCGTGCTTCTTCTGCCACACCCAGCTTTCACTACCATACATTAAAGTAGGGACTAACACAGCATTATGAATTACCATACGTGCCTGTTTTGACACATTCTGGTTCTTCATAATAGAGTGTAGTGCCCCATTCACTCTATTCCCTGCATTTACTCGTCGTTCTATTTCCCTATCATATCTACCATCCCTGCTAAATACACATCCCAAATACACAAACTCATCCACTTGCTCAATTAACTCTCCTTCTATTCTTATTTCACATACCGTTTTGCTTTCTTCTCTTTCAAAAACCATCACTTTCGTCTTACTTGCGTTCACTTTCATTCCCCTTTCTTTCAATTCCCAGTTCATTAATGTAACCATCATCTGCAACTCTGCCGCCGATGACGCAAGTATGACTTGATCATCGGCATACAAAAGGCATTTGACGGTTAACTCGCCCATTCTTAACCCACATTCTTCATCTTTCAAAGTTTGCAAACACCGGTCCATAAATAGGTTGAACAGCCAAGGGGAAGCTACACAGCCCTGTCTGACACCTTTTTGGATGCCAAACCAGTCCGAGTAGACCCCATTGATCCTGACACAAGCACTAGAGTCTCTATAAAGAGACCTTAATGCCTGTATCAAACCAGCGCTCAACCCATATGAGTTCAGTGTTTGCCATAACACATTCCTGTCCACTCTGTCATAAGCCTTTTCCAAGTCCATGAACGCACAAAAAACTTTCTGGTTTTTGGCCAAAAACTTCTCCGCAATCATGCGCATGGAAAAGACTTGATCTGTACACCCCATTCCCTTTCTAAAACCCGCTTGCACATCCCAAATTTTTCCATCAGTTTCTTTCATAACTCTTTCAATTAACACCTTAGCATACAGTTTACCCACAATACTAAGCAAGCTGATACCGCGGTATTTTTTGCATTCCTGCTGTGACCCTTTTCCTTTATATATTGGTACTATAACTGCTTTACACCAGTCATCCGGTACCCGTTTTAATTCCCAACATAAATTAAACAAGGTGTACAGCAGGCCTGCCACCACTCCCTCTCCAGCCCTTAGCATCTCGAGTGATACTCTATCATATCCAGCTGCCTTACCTGCTTTCATGCTTTTCATTGCTTTCATTATTTCATCTACACTTATCTCCATACCCCTTTCCACTTCTTTCGGAATTTCTAGTTCATTTAATTCATACGACTCTTCACTCATAAACACGCTTTCAAAGTATTCCTTCCATCTGTTTAAATTCGAAACTTCATCATTCAGAATACATCCATTCTCGTCTCTTATAGCATTTATTATAGGCTGTTTTGTATTTCCCCTGGCAGTTCTTACGAGTTTCCAGAACATTTTTATGTTAGCCTGGAAATTATCAGATATCCTTCTATCATTCTTATCCGTTCTTTCTTTCTTTTTCCTTTCAACAACTTCTTTTACTCTCTTATTTAGACGTCTAAATTCTGCCTTTTTTCTTTCAATCTCATCATTCATACCAGAAGAATTACCAGCTTTGGTTGCTAGTAAATCTAACCATGCTTTCTTCTTTGATTCAACTTCCACCCGTACCTCATCATCCCACCATAACGTATTACTTTTCCTTTCATTTGTTCTCTTACTTACACCACATACTTCGGTGGCGGTATCCATCACACTAAAATCACTAAAAATGTTGCCAAATACCTACAGTGTATATCGAAAACAAGGGCTTATGAATGGTACAAGGCTTTTAAAGAAGGCCGAGAAGTAGTAGTAGACTTGCCTCGTTCTGGTAGACCTTCAACCGCTACGACCAAAGAAAACATCGACAAAATCAAGAAGCTAGTGCTCGAAAATTGACGTATGAGTCTAAGAGAGTTGGCTAGTGAGGTGAACATATCTTTTAAGTCCGTCCACAACATTCTCATTGACATTTTAGGCATGAAACGCGTCGCCGCTCGACTAGTTCCAAAAGAGCTCAATTTTGTTCAAAGAGCGCAGCGAAAGCATGTCGCTGAAGACATGGTTTCCCGAGCTTCTACGGATCCGACCTTTATGAAACGTATAATAACTGGCGACGAGACATGGGTTTATGAGTACGACATGCAAACAAGCCAACAATCTTCAGAATGGCGTCTCGAAAACGAACCGAAACCCAAAAAACCGCGGCAAAGTCGCTCCAAAATCAAGGTGATGCTGACAGTTTTTTTTTGACTACCGTGGTGTGGTTCACTCCGAATTCCTTCCAAAGGGAGAAACAGTGAATAAAGAATATTATTTAGGCGTCATGAAGCGTTTGCGTGAGAGTATCCGCCGAAAACGTCCAGATTTGTGGCAACACAACTCATGGATGCTGCACCATGATAATGCACCATCACACACAGCCATTATAGTGAAAGAGTTTTTAGCGAAAAATTCAACAAAAGTTCTCGACCAAGCAACGTATTCACCTGATATGGCTCCGTCTGACTTTTTTTTATTTCCCAAGTTAAAATTACCACTTCGAGGAAAACGTTTTGAGTCGATAGAAGCCATAACAAAAAAATTCGCTGAATGAGCTAAAGGCCATACCTCAAATAGCCTATGAAAAATGTATGGAAGACTGGGTGAAGCGTTGGAGATGTTGTATTGCAAGCGATGGGGCCTACTTTGAGGGCGATAAAATAAATTTAGATGAATAATTTGTATTTTTTGTTTTATTGACAAATTCCCGATATTTAGTACACAGAAGGTACATAATAAATCATTGTCTTAATTGAATTGGCAAAACAATATACCAACAAATTTTATATTTCTTAAGAAAAAAACCTTGTTATCTAATAAAAAAAAATTTTACTAAAGTTTTTTTTATATTTATCAATAAATAACAGTGTCACAATCAGCAATAACGAAACGCCTTCCATTTAAATTACGAACAAAACTAGTTAACAAAACGACGCAATAAGTCAGAAATAAACGTTCAGCAATAAACGCACAGAGAATTAAAACTACAAAACAAGATTAACAAACTTGTAACATTTTGTTTTGAATAACTCCGCAACTAAACGCGTTCCAACATTTGACACTGTGTCGAAAAGACTGTAAATCTATGACATTATTGTGTTGTACAA
This sequence comes from Parnassius smintheus behrii, assembly GCA_036936625.1. Classification (NCBI taxonomy): domain Eukaryota; kingdom Metazoa; phylum Arthropoda; class Insecta; order Lepidoptera; family Papilionidae; genus Parnassius; species Parnassius smintheus. The sequence goes on from JAUPFT010000007.1 coordinate 52,758,722, forward strand.
AAAACACGATGGGGTGGAGTGCACGGAAGTCGAGTTGGATACACTATGGCGTTCCTGACGCCAAGTTTTGATGATTATTGCTTTATTAACCAATATTGAACTGTGCGATTGCGGTTTAAGGCCAGTGTCACAATCATGGTTTAATAGATTAAAGATATGGGCGTTGTAAATTTAAACTTTAATCTTTGAATAAAATTATGTAAAATTATAAAAGGATTAACGTCACATATCCCAGCAACAACGAAAGAAATGACGTCTAAATACTTACAATAAGAACTTTCTCCTACTATTTTTCCATCCTTGGCGGTATTTTTTTTGAGAATCGTTCAAATATGTTTACATTTTGTGAAATATGGTATTTAAAAGAGATAAAGTTGTCAATGAAATTATTATCAACCCATGAATTTCGCAGGAATCACATAAATTCAGTCCTAATTCGTTCAAGAGAAAGATTATTCGGGCGATGTACGCTGAGCACTCGTACTACTTAAGATAATAGAAAGCACAGTGCAAGGTTAAATTCACTACGCATAACATTTGACAAGATAACAATTTGAAGTATACAATATTGCGATTGCTAACTGAGAGAGCGAGAAGGAGAAAAGGCACATGAATGCGAGGATTTGAAATATTTATCCTGCTATCCTACTATCCTACAAATATTTTAATATTAAAGCTTGCAATTAAATTGGCTCTATCACGCAAATACTATTCAATATGGATTTTATGAAACTTGGCAATATTATACGCTACAATAATAGGACATAGGCTATATTGTTTTTCTTTAATTCGAAGTGTAAAATCAGCAATAACATGTCTTCTCTTGCCGTATGTTAGATATTTATTACAATATTTGAGTTCGTGTTTTGTGTTGTGAGTTTTAATAGGAAAATTCAAAAAAATGCTTAAGTTAATGAAATCTAACTTTTGCGATGGTTATTTATTTATAGAAATAATACTTTTTTAAATTACAGGGCAGTGTAATTTTATTAAGTTTTTAATTAAAACACCCAAATGTACCTACTCACTCTTATTATAAATATGCATTTACTCATTTAATGTGCAGCCTCCAATTTGTATCAAGTTTGGATATATTTTTTTAGTAAGAACGGTGTTATTTATATCGTATATCAAACTGCATTTAGTTTCTTGTGACCAATAATAGGAGAAGTATTCCATTACAGTCCGGCAACAAAATGGCGCTTGATTTATCATGAATGTGCTTGATCTTGCAATATATATGGAAAAAAACGTCGTAACTTTTGGCTATAGCTTCTGTATTGCCCCTCTGTGTGACTTGAGCTTTATGGTTTGGTTACATTACATACATTACATCAGATTTATAAGGTGCTACTATCTGGTTGGGATCCTATAATTAATAAAATTAAATCCAAATCAAGATATCAATACATCGTTCTGCGTAGATCAGATCAAATATTAATATTCAAATTTAGCCGGGCTAACAATGATATCGGGACATTAAACACCTCGGTTCCTCCCCCCACCCCTCTATAAACATGAATGCTGTAAGACATCCAAAACGTCTTGAATTTAAAAAAATTACGATTATTGACGAATCCAAGGAACTCAAACCTTAAAAGTGGTGGGATAGCTTTCCCACGTATGTTTAGACTTTTTTCGAAGTAATTTAATGTAGTTTATAGAAGTGTATGGCAGTAGAGCGTTTTGCAAGTTCTACTTAATTTTATTTCATTAATAAAAAAATTGTCGATTTATAATTAACGAGCGGATCTGGGAGTAAAAGATAGTACATAGATATAAAATTCCGTCGCGTCTTTTTCAATAAATTACTTGCTCATCGTAATTTTTTTATTATATCTAAATATGTAATTTCAAAGTTGTACCTAAGTTAACTAGGCGTGGTACGTGCGGCCTGGCTTCCCCAGAGAATGGCAGTTAGCCGAGGCGTCGCCGTTTGATTGGGATCGTCGTAAACCAATCTACAAAAACTACTGTTACGTAGGGCTGTAAAGTTTGCACATCGATAATTTCTATTTAATTTTTTGTTTTATATAAAACATACTTAGATTCTTAAATATGCCACTCAAAAATTACATAACGGTCTCGTTTAAGGCTAATTTAAGGGTTTAAGCTAATTTTTGTTTGTATAATTAATATGAAAAATCCGAATGTTGATTTCAAATCACTGTAACATACTTTCAGTATAATGTTTAATCAACTTTTTCTTTATTTAAAAATCATTAATTTATTCCCGATTTTTTTTGAAAAGAAATAAATAAAAATCAAACACATCTAAATATTGCCATATCCAAATAATTTTTTAAAGAATATTATGAAACTTTGCCATGTATTCGAAATTTGAATCAAATAGAAAAACGGATATTTTTTTAATAACAGGCTTGCGTAAAGTTCAAAAATTACTACGTTTTATATTTATTCTATCATATACGATTGTTTTCGCTTCGTCAGAAACTCGTAGATTACGATATTCATTTTGTTATAAAGAACATATAAATTCTCTCTCGTTTATATGAAATTAACTTTTATCGACATCGTCCTTCACTCACTATTCATATTTTTGAACGAACGCTTTGAATGTTTTATAATTTTATATGTCACGACAATCGTGTAGGCAAATTTAAAATAAACATAAATATTCAAATTAATAGAATAATATTTCTTTATTTATTTAATATTTTTAAAATGGAATAATTTTAATTTAATATCTGTGCATGGCAGTGCCCCCGCCAAGTACCGAGCAAAAGCGGCATGGCCGTACCATACATTTCTCGAAGCAATTCAGGCCATTTTCGACGAAAAATCTTATATGTTTCAAATAATAGATTGACTTGGCAATCGCACTAAGCTATATAATTTAATATAATATGTATTACTTGTGAGATAAATTGTGTTTTCTTGCGATTGCCAAGTCATCTAATATTTGAAACATATAAGATTTTTACCATTGATATGGTCACTATAAATTATTGTTAGGTTAGCTAATTATGTAATAACTTAGACACAGAAGAAGGAATACAGATACAGAAGGATGCTTAAGTAGGGACTTAAAAAATTAACTTGGTACTACATGGATCTCACAACTTTTTACGGTAGAAGAACTAAGTTGCGAGACTTGGTTTTTTCTACAGGTTATGTTTTGATGGCATATACATTACAGGAATACTTATAGAGGCATTGTCATTAGAACTAACCTACGAGCACTTATCCCTTAAATGCTCGTAGGAACTAACCAGCACAACACGCAGCGGACTTATACGTATATTTAATACTAACCACCCGCCCCGGCTTCGCTTGGACAGAATCGGTTAAACTGGCGTTGTTTAGATTTAAGTCAATTTTTACTTTATTTTTTAATCTTCAGGGTTTTCAAATAAATTATAGCCTAGATCCCTCCTGGCTTTGCTCTCTATCAGTTCGTAAAGTTTCATCACAATTGGTTTATCCATTCCAAAGATTAGTCCGGACAGACAGACACTTCAATTTAATTTATATGTATAGATTATTGTTGTATTCAAACCACGAATATTCTTTCTTACAAATTTAATTTAATGTGAAGTCATAACTCGCGTTTGCGTAAATTTGTCATGCGTAGCATAGGTAGAATGAAATAACAAGGTCTAAAAATAGAAACAAAACTAAAAAAACCTGCGCAATGAATTAATGTGGGAGGCCTATAGACAGCAGTGGACTTGTAATAAGTAATATAAATAGCCTTGCTTATAATAACTTTGCTCCAGTTCATATTAGACAACTTCGAAATATTTGAAAATAAATGTATATGTATTGCAGAAGTGAACGGCAGAGTCGTGAAGGTATGCCTTAGACGTAAATTACTCGACCAAATTGACGATATATTGAAAATGGGCCAGATTGTAAGTACCCTCAACCGACGAGCGTGTATGTGTAGGTATATGGAAGTAAAGGAGACGAGAGAGGTGTGTCAGAATCGTACTAAATGGAAGTCCGTAGCCTCTGCCTACCTCGCTGGGTGACAGGCGTCAGTATGTATGTCATAATCATCATTACAGCCCTTCACAAGTCCACTGCTGAACATAGGCCTCCCCCCAAGGAATGCCACAAAGCACGATCCTGAGCCACCTGCACCCATCTGATTCCTAGATGTCTTACCAGGTCGTCACTCCATTTAGTAGGGGTTGCCCTACACTACGCCTACCGGTACGAGGCTGCCACTCGAGAACTATTTTTCCCCATCAGTTGTCGATTCTTCGAGCTATATGGCCTGCCCATTGCCACTTCAACTTACTAACTACTAACTAATCCGTTGGGCTATGTCGGTCACTCTGGTTCTACTGCAGATATCCTCATTTCTAAGTTTATCACGCAGAGAAACTCCCAGCATAGCCCTCTCCATAGCTCGCTGAGCGACCTTGAGCGTCCACATACAACCAGCAGTGAAGGAACACGTCTCAGATCCGTAAGTCATCACTGGTAACACGCACTGGTTGTACAATCTAGTTTTCAGATTGTGAGGTATACCTGACGAGAGGATGTGTCGTAATTTCCCGAACGCTGCCCAGCCGAGTTGAATCCGTCGATTGACCTCTCAGTCGAAGTTGGACTTACCTAGTCGGACTATTTGTCCCAGGTAAACGTACTCAACAACTTCGAGCTTAGTGCTCCTAACAACAACCGGCATAGGTGTGACATTGACATTGAGCATGATCTTTGTTTTGTCCATGTTCATCTTAAGACCTATTCGTTGGGAGACACTATTGAGGTCATTGAGCATAGTGCTTAGGTCCTCCAGTGATTCTGCCATAAAGACTACATCGTCGGCAAATCGAAGGTGACTGATGTACTCGCCATTGATGTTAATACTCCTTTCCAGTCCATTATCTTGAAAACGTCTTCCAATGCAGCAGTGTATGAATGTACATTATATGTAATTAATGAATATTTAAAATTAAACGAGTACATAACGTACAGTACATATTTAACTGACGAGCAATCAGCATTAGTTATAATATATTAGTTATAATCCAAATGTTGCGCGTAGATGACACAAAACTAAACTATTAATTAATTCAAAAATCGTACCGTATAAATGACCACGATTCGACGATCTTCAATCTGTGAATACATTCTCAAGCTAAAATGTGTTTTATTTGACAACTCGCTGGTGTGAACCGCTCATTATTTGCGACTCTTGTTTCGTTGTGTTTACTGTGTTATATTTCATTTGTTTTATCTGTGTACGCTCAGAAACAACGTTGTTATGTTGTAAAATTTACAAGCTTCGAGTTGTATTCAAAACATTTTCGACTGATTCGAGATAATTTATTTTAGGTCTCAAATAGGTAAAAGTGTTTACGTCTCTAATTTATTGATATGGTAAACCTTTACACAAAGACATAATATACATCTATTTTAGTATATACAGGTATAACTTACAAATATCGTGCTGATGCTGTTTTGAATTTCAAGTGTTAAAATACAAAAAATAGAAATGTGCCGCGATTACGACGAGATTAATCGTAGTAACGTACATCTAGATATATTCGATAGTAGCCTTATTAGATTTAAAAGAAATTAACGTGTGTCTCTTAATATTTACTTAATGTCTTTTTACTACGTTTCTACTGCAGTTATATTATCATGCTGTTTTTTTGGTTTGTAGTTTAAATTAACACTTTAGAACTTTATGTAACTACTGTCTGTATGTGTACCTTATTCAATAAAATAATAATAAAACAAATATAATTTTTAAACTAGCGACGTGTTCCGGCTTCTCCTGGATTTATTAAATTGCGTTACTAGGATAATCAAGTTTTTCGGATAAAATATAGCTCAGATTACTTCTGGCATTACTCTCTATCTGTTCTGTGAAGTCTCCCCTTACTCTTTACTCTATGGCGCGACGGTTCGGTCCCTGATAATTGACATGCCCTATTAGGCCGGGTCCTTTCTCCTTACTCTGTGGTGAATTTATGGCTTTTTCCAAACATTAGCCAGGACCGATAGACACACAAACCTTTTAAAAATGGCAATTCATGTCCTAATGACATTTGGCAGTTAGTTATGATTACAGACACCAACTCTTCAATTTTATTTATTCTTATATATAGATTAACCATAATATTTACTAAAATTACAAATTATGCAGAGCATGCGTCTTTTAATTTAAAAATATGAAATTATAACATTTATATGTTATTATTAATAATATATATATATATATATATATATATATATATATATATATATCGATTACAATTATTATTTAAATTAAATTTAATGCGATACCAAAGAGTAGTAACAAATTTAAAACAAAAACAGAAACAAAATAAGTTGACTTTGAGCTGCCTAAGTGCTGCGCGAATTATAATGGCGAAAGAGCTCAGCTTAAATACTCAGACCAACAAACAAAGAAAGACGTAGCACTGCGTACATTTGAAGTGACGCAAAAACCATGCCAAAGCTATACTCTACTTATTGTAAGAACACGCACTCACGTACCCAAATGCATCTAAAATCGTCAACTGACAACATAGTTTTAGGTGCATGTGTCCAGCAGTGAACTTTAACTGGCTGATTAAAAAAAAGATGTGTGAATGAGGTCGTGTCAAGAAGTTGACGTTTGTCACCCTTATCCTATAGAAAAATGTTCCGGATCTCGGACCAAAGAGTATAGTAATGTTCGACGGCCGACGTTATTGAGTGGGTCTCACAGACCACAGAGTACAGAAACTCGAAATGATCGATTTGAGTGTTCGATCCGAATGACTCGGTTCGTGAGACGAATCAATAATTGAATGTTCGGGTCTCTAGAAATGAATGAATAACACATGTCTAGTTTCAACATCACTTGAATACGCAGGTTCTTTGTTCATCTGAGAACACATATCATCCCATAGGTGACGAAAGATTTTATGGTCTCCTATAAACAGTGGTATAACTATTTTGTATATCATTACCATCTTCATGCAGGTGGCTCAGAACCGTGTTTGAAGCATTCCTTGGGGGAGTTCTATGTTCAGCAGTGGACTTGTGAAGGACTGTATTGGTGATGATAATATTCCATCCATCACTCACAGCCTATAAAAGTCCACTGTTACAAGCCTCCCCATAGATTGCATCACGGGGAGGGTTTTTATAACTGCGCCGCTGGGCAGGCGAGTTGTCAACCTCGTTTTTTTTTAATTTTGAGTTGCCATCGGGAAGACGCTGCTGCCGGACTTCTGTTTTGACTTTCCCTATATCGCATATCCCAACACCCACATGATGATAAGGGGGGGGGGGGGGTAATGAATATTCTTACACAGCCACTACACAACTTACGATATGATAGATTGAAGGCTCACGGTGATCAACCTGCCCGCCAGGTGCGGTGAGTTTTTTTTATAGGATACGGGTGAAAAACGAGCACACATTCTACCTGATGGTAAGTGGTTGCAGTGGCTCATAGACATCTACATCTATCCTCGATTATGAATCTGATGTTCGCGAACTGAAGATGGTGTTCGCGACGGCCTAGCAACGTTAAGAAACAAAGTTATAAAGAATATTGTTTTTTGTATTAATAATGAAATTACCGACAAAACTGGATGAAAACGTGTATTAATATAGTTGTTTAGCATATTTATAACTCTTAGTATGTTTGTATAGAATGTCGTTTTGATAACAAGTAATATAAACAACTTTTATTATATACCAAAAAATCGACCAATCACAGCGCGTCTTGTCGTGGAACTCTCTAAAAGTTTTAATTAACTGCATAATAGTTCATACTAAAATAAAGTTCATAAAAAATAAGGAAAATAATTTTATGTTCTAAAAGAGTTATAAATATGACATTGAATTAGCATATGGCTTATAGATTAAAGGAAGTGTAGGAATATTTTGTATAATTAAACGCATTTCGTAGTTATAGAAAAATCAAAGAATTAATGTACCCAAATATTATGAAAATTTAGGACATTTCGTTTAATAACTTTTTACAATGTTAATGTTTTGAGTAGCCTTTATAATATACTAATAAAGTGCCGGACTACCGATTTAATGATGTATAGCATGTTAGTGTAGCAATTAGTTTTGTATAGAAAATATTGCAATTTATGCCATTTGTATAGTGAAAAGTTTATGCAATAAAGAGGCAAAACGGAAAATGGCAAGCGGCTCACTGTAAAGTATTGCCAAACATCTACCTTAGGGGCTCGGGATCCAGTACCCGTAGTAGTGTGAAGAACTACCAGTGACAAGTGAAGTGAAGTGAGTGGTATCCGGTGGTAGCTGAAATGACTAGTAGCAGTATATAGTAAATAGTGAAAGTGTTAGCTAGCCGAAAAAGGTCGTAACTGACATTCGCAGTTACATATAGTGAAAGTGTTAGCTAGCCGAAAAAGGTCGTAACTGATATTCGCAGTTACATATAGTGAAAGTGTTAGCTAGCCGAAAAAGGTCGTAACTGATATTCGCAGTTACATATAGTGAAAGTGTTAGCTAGCCTGAAAAGGTCGTAACTGATATTTGCAGTTACATATAGTGAAAGTGGTAACTGATATCCGCAGTTACACAAGTGATAAAATCAGCTAGTTTAGTTGATAATAGCTGCTAGTAAGTAGTGTTAGAAAACCAGCTACTACCAATAGATATTTGATACCACCGTACAATTTAAAGAAATCTTTTGAAATATATAGTGACCAACCAATAGTGAACAACCGTAATTCAACAACCGTGGTCAAAAGTTATAAAATTTCGCGACTAATCAATCAGTCGAACCGCTGGCTACTACCTTGCTATTTGTATTTATTAATCGTGCATTTTGATTTGAACTTCAGTCCACAATATTTCAGCGGTACCCACAAAGCCCGTAGTGAAAGTACCCACCGGAACCTATAGGTGTAGGACGTGAGCGACTCACGAAGTATCTTCGACAACATTTACTCCGGAGAGTTTCGCCCGTCCGGCACATTCGTTGGTCCTTTGAGCCGGATATATCCGTTTGTATTTCGGAACCGGGTACATAGTCACCACCGTATTAAAACCGCATAATTTTTCAGATTGAAGATGCCGATCACCCGTTCGCAAGGAAGGGAAGCCAAGGCGTGGACCGTCGGTCTGGAAGGAGGTTCGTCGGCCAGTAACGCCGCCGTCCACCACCAGATGCCACCACGCTCACCGTCAACGGTAGAGAGCGCTGAGGCGCCATGCTGCGCCCCCGAGGGGGGATACCCCTGCCCGCGCTGGCCAATACAGCCCGCACAACGAAGCAGAGGGAACATATAGAAGGCAACGATGACTTTAGCCGTGCATCATCGCCAACAGCCCGGGAAGACACCCACATCGAAGAGCCACCGAGGGGCCACAACGATTGCAGTACGAAGTCAAAGAAGACTGTTCGACCCAATAGAAGAATTTTGAAGGCTCGTGAAGAAGTATTGAAAATCAAACTAGAACTTGCGCAGATCTCCTTGCAGATGGCTGAAGAAGAAGACGAATCAGACGACTATGATGAAGATGGTCACTCCAAAAGTGAGTACGTTCGATCTTGGCTCGAAAACTCTGTAGCCAAACAAAAGTCAAATCAAGGCGCAACCATCGGAGGGAAGGCACCATTCAATAAAACTGTCAAAAGGCCGACCCCGAACGTTGTCGACCTCAGTGAGCCCCAAAAGGAGCTCACGAACCAGGATTCCTATCCAGAAGATGTACAAAAGGATCCCATGCCACAGAAGCTCAGCCAGGAACCCACTGTTAATGAAGACAGGGGGCTCCTACCGATTGTATCAGAGCTCACATACCAGGATTCCTATCCAGCAGATGTACCCAAGGATCTCATGCCAAAGAAACCTAGCCAGAAACCCGTCATAAGTGAAGACAGGGGGCTCCGTCCATTTATATCGGAGCTCACATCCGCTATAGCCGCGCTCGCTGACAAATCAAAATTAGAGAGTGCGCCACTATCGTTGCATACTTTCGCAGCGTTGAAAGCTATAATGACACTGCCAAACTTTAGCGGAGCACATACCGAGTGGCTTTCATTCCGTGCTATTTACGAAACAACCCGAGGCTACTTCAATGACATTGAAAACAATGCTAGACTAAGACGAAGTCTACAAGGAAGAGCCTTGGAAACAGTCAGTTCAGAACTCATCGGGCATGCTAAGCCAGATGAGATTATGCGAGAACTGGAGCTACAATTTGGGCGTCCAGACTCAATCGCGCAAGCAGAAATCGAGAAGTTACGAGGATTAGCACGCTGTACAGAAGCACCCAGAGACATCTGCACATTCGCGAGCAAAGTGAGGGGAAGCGTCGTCACTCTTCGAGCCCTAAAGTGAGATCATTACCTCGTCAACGCAGAGCTGCTACGACACCTCACCGACAAACTGCCAAACTCTATACGTGCCCAGTGGTATAGAATCTACACTGAAAAATATGACTCTAGACCAGACCTCGGCTGCTTCAGCGAGTTTATTACCGAGCAAGCTCGCTTCTGCAGTGCATTTGCGCCTCCAGAAATTATAAACGAAACTCAAAGCAATCGTACAGTACATAGAGCATACAAGCCGTCTCCGAAATGCAGAGTGTGCGAAAAGGAGGATCACTACGGATCCGAATGTAAAAAATTTAAGGAAGCAGATATCAACAAAAGACGGGAACTCGCAAAGCGAAATAATTTATGTTTCCGCTGTTTACGTTATAGAAATCAGGCAAACAAATGTAAAACCAATAAGTGTGGAATAAAAGGATGCACCGCGACACACAATTGACTTCTCCATAATAATACAAAGGAGAAGACTGAGGTCAAACAAAAAGAAACTCAAGAAAGCATCAAGCCTATTTAAAATAATTCCAGTGCGAGTAATTGGACTGGCGGGAGCTGTAAACACACACGCCCTGCTGGATGATGGGTCAACAGTTTCACTAATGGATGAAGAGATCGCCAAACAAATTGGAGCTACAGGGCGGTTGGACGCGTTTAAGATCACCGCTATCGAGAACACTACCCTCGATTCACCGGAATCCCGAAGAATCAAAGTATCGCTGAAGAGTCTCCACAACAAAAGGGTGCCATTCAGAGCACGCACGGTTGCAAGCCTAAACTTGGGGCCACAGACTGTGCGTGCAGCAGACATAGCCAAGTGCAACCACTTGAAAGACTTAAAGGAGCAGCTAATATATGACTCCGGCAACCCAAGGATCCTAATAGGACAGGACAATTGGAGACTTCTGATAGCCACTCAAATCCGAAGAGGTCCGCCGCACCAGCCAATTGCCAATGAGATGTACAAGAGCGAGGGGACTATAGATGACCAACTCCGCGAATATTTCGCGCTGGAATCTCTCATTATCAATCCGAGAAGACCAGACTCCGATCCAGAGAAGAAAGCTGAAGATATACTAAATAGCAGCACCCGTCAGTTACAAGACGGGCACATAGAAACAGCGCTTCTCTGGAAGAAAAAGGATATCGAGATGCCTGGTAATTATGAAACATGATGAAACAAAATTATGAAACACAAGTCAGGGGGTTTTCATGCTGGTCTACCTTTCCGGTGATCCTGTTATGGAATACGGGTACGCGACCCCGGCTCCCCGAGCTACTGTTATTCTCATACCTTTCCTGCCGAGATAACAGTATCCTTACACCTACGCTCCTACCCCCAACCTTCTTTTTCCTTTTCCCAAAATGGTAGCTTCCTCTACCAACAATAGCATACCCAAAGAGGGTTGGTGTCAGGCAGGCGGCCGACTGTAAAACTTTTGCCAAATCCCATGCAGTAAACTTATGAATATTACGAGTTGTGGGATATATGACAGGGCTAGGGCGTACCCCGCAGGCGACGCGCAGGGGCAGCACCCGGCTCCTGTGGGAAGTGGGCAAGGGTTGTCGCACCTTACGGAGCGGGTGCGACGTAAGAGGCGAGCCCGTAGAGAGAAGAATGTCAGAGTGAGGTTTGCAAGCTGGAATATAGGTACGATGACTGGAAGAGGAAGAGAGTTAGCAGATGTTTTGAAACGACGAAGAGTGAATGTTGCCTGAATGCAGGAAACAAAATGGAAGGGCAATAAAGCAAGAGAGATTGGGGAAGGATACAAGTTTTATTACTGTGGAAGTGACGGGAAGCGAAATGGAGTAGGAGTTGTGTTAGATAGTGGAATGAAAGAACGAGTGACAGATGTGAAAAGAGTAAATGACAGAATGATAGTTGTTAAATTAATGATTAAAAACAAAGTAGTGAATGTTGTAAGTGTGTATGCTCCGCAAACAGGCTGTGAAGAGAGTGTGAAAGAGAAGTTTTGGGAGGAATTTGATTGTATGATGATGGGAATACCTGAGAGTGAGGATGTTTATATGGGAGGAGATTTTAATGGACATGTAGGGAGAGTGAATGACGGGTATGAAAGAGTACACGGTGGATGGGGGTACGGAGTACGCAACCGTGAGGGGGAAGTTCTTCTGCAAGCAGCATGTGCTTTCGACCTGGCTGTAGTAAACACGTGGTTCCAAAAACGAGATCAGCATCTTGTTACTTATAAAAGTGGCCACCACGCGACACAGATCGACTATCTTCTGTTAAGACGGAACCAAATCAAGAGTGTAAAAAACTGCAAAGTGCTTCCAGGTGAAGACTTAGTATCCCAGCACCGAATTCTGCTGGCTGACATCTGCTTAACTGTTCGCCTCAACAAACATAAGGATCGTCCCCCACCCAAAATAAAGTGGCATTTGTTGCATAAGGAGGAGTATGCAAGTGAATTTAGAGAACTAGTTGTAAACAAGATGATAGAGATGGGTGATATGGAAGGAATGAGTGTGAATGAGTGCTGGAAGGAAATGGCTGATTGTATCCGAAGTGTGGCAAGGAAGGTGTTAGGCGAAACAAAAGGGAAGCGTATGATAAATAAGGATGGGTGGTGGTGGAGTGAAAGTATTAGAGAAGTTTTGAGAGAAAAGAAAAATGCCTTTAAAGAATGGCAGAGCGTAGAAGACCAGAATGAATCCATAAAAGAAAGTAAGAGAGGGGCGTATAAAGAATGTAAGAAGAGAGCGAAGAAGGAAGTTGCTATTTGTAGGGCAGAGGCGCAAGATAAATTATATCGGTCCCTTGAAAGCCCCGAAGGTCAAAAACGACTTTTTCAAATTGCAAGAGCGAGAGAAAGGAATGGAAGAGATGTTTCACATGTGAAATGTATAAAAGATGATTCTGGAAGGATTTTCACTGACGATGAAAGTATAAAGAAGCGATGGAAGGAGTATTTTGAGAAATTGATGAATGAGGAGAATGAATGGAATGGTATGCTTGAAAACCCACCAGTGAATATGGGCTTAGTGAGAGAAATTAGTGTGGAAGAAGTAAAAATGGCTGTTAGGAATATGAAGAATGGGAAGGCAGTCGGCCCAGATGGAATACCAGTAGAAGTGTGGAAGTTGCTGAGTGCGGATGGATGGAAGTGGTTGAGTTTATTTTTCGGTAAATTATTGCAGGAAGAACAAATACCTGAGGAATGGTGCAGTAGTATACTGGTCCCCATTTTTAAAAACAAAGGAGACGTTCAAAACTGCAGCGGTTACCGGGGAATAAAACTCATGTCACATACGATGAAAGTCTGGGAAAGAATAATAGAGAGAAGAATGAGAGAAGAGTGTGAGATAACACAAAACCAGTTCGGATTCATGCCCGGTCGAGGTACGACATATGCCATTTTCGCATTACGCCAATTGTGCGAAAAGTACAAGCGCGTGCATAAAAATCTGCACATGGTTTTTGTCGACCTTGAAAAGGCGTACGATCGGGTTCCCCGTGAGGTTTTGTGGTGGGCGTTAAAGATGAAAGGTATGCCTGGGAAGTATGTGAGGTTAGTCCGTGCTATGTACAGAGCATCCCGTACATGTGTACGATCTGCCGCGGGAACTACGGGCAGTATCGATGTGGCGGTAGGGCTGCACCAAGGGTCGGCATTGAGCCCTTACCTCTTCCTACTGATTATGGACGGTTTGACGCCGGACCTGCAGGATGAGGCACCCTGGTGCATGCTCTTTGCCGATGACATCGTGCTTGTCGGGGAAGATGGCATCGAGGTACAGAGCAGACTGACGGGGTGGCAACAGAGGCTGGAAAGTGTTGGCTTGAAGATCAGCAGATCCAAAACCGAATATCTGTGCTGTGATTTTGGCGGTCTTTCCAGTCCTGTACCCATGTCGTTGGATGGCGCTATACTGCCTACCTGCTCAGATTTCAAGTACCTCGGTTCCCTCATTCAAGGCGACGGCGGAATAGATAATTAACGCAGGGTGGATGAAATGGCGACGGGTCACAGCCACAACGTGCGATCCCCGAATGCCAATAAGGCTGAAGGGGAAAATTTACAAATCGATCATCCGACCTGTCGTCATGTATGGAAGTGAATGCTGGGCCGTCAAGAAGAAGGATGAAAATAGACTGCATGCGAATGAAATGAGAATGTTACGATGGATGTGTGGTGTGACAGGGATGGATAAGATAAGGAATGAGTATATAAGAGGAAGCCTGAAAGTAGCGCCAGTGGTAGAAAAGGTGAGAGGAAGCAGATTGGCATGGTTTGGGCATGTGATGCGGAGGAATGAAAGTCATGTCACAAAAGGAGTGTTGAATATGAATTTGGAGGGACACACGGGCAGAGGAAGGCCGAATAAAAGATGGATCGATTGTGTGAAGAGTGATATGAGAATGAAAGTATGGAAATGACGGCTGATAGAGAGGAATGGAACAAGAAGGTTTACTGCGCCGACCCCAGATAATGGGAAATGGTTTAGAGAATGAATGGTAATTATGAAACAGCAATAAAACGGCTTGTTTCCATTGAAAGAAAATTAGATCGAGACGAAGATCAAAAGGAAGTATGATGAACAAATGAATTCCCTTGTAAAAAAAGGATACGCCGAGATAGCACCGAAAACTAGCACACCGGGAAGAACATAGTACCTATCCCATTTCGACGTCCATAACCCAATGAAACAGAGAAGTTTCGAATAGTACACGATGCCGCAGCCAAAACAAAGGGGGTGTCGTTGAACGACTTCCTGCTCACGGGTCCAGACCTACTGCAATCACTACCAGGGGTCATGATGCGTTTTCGCCGCCATAAAATCGCCCGCGGACATAGCCGAAATGTTTATGCAGGTCAAAATTAGACCCGAAGACAGAGATGCCTTAAGATATCTCTGGAGAGGGGATCAACGTAATGAAGCTCCCCAAGAATATAGAATGAAGTCGATCATTTTCGGTGCAGCCAGTTCACCCTGCACAGCCATATTCGCGAAGAACTGGAACGCTAAAAAACACATAGACAAGTATACAAAAGCCGTAGAAGCTATCATTCAAAACCACTATATGGATGACTATCTCGACAGTTTCCAGTCTCTGGAAGAGGCAATGCGAATATCGAAGGAAGTACGCGACATACACAAAAACGCGCACTTCACCTTAAGAAAATGGGTTTCCAACGCACTAGAAGTTGTAAAAGAATTAGAACCTGACCATGAAGCATCTGAGTCAGTCGATCTGGGAAACAAAGGAACCGAGGAAAAGATACTCGGATTAATCTGGAAACCGGGTACCGATCAGCTGAGCTTCAACCTAAAGCTCACTCGACTTCCAATCAGTTTGCTGCATGAAACACCAACCAAGAGAGAACGTCTCATACGGTGCGTGAAGACGGCACTATACACCGTCCATCATAAGAGACATCCGCATGAGGAAGTATTAGCCACGCTGCTCTGCGAGATGGAGTACACAGTAAATAGCAGACCATTTACCCATATCTCTGTAGACAGCGACGACGACGAATCCATCAACTCCAAATCACTTCCTTTTAGGAGGATCTGCGAGACTGCCGATACCTGGAGTATTTGATGAAAAGGATATGAATAGCAAAAGACACTGGCCACGCTCCCAGATACTCGCTGACATGTTCTGGCAGCGTTGGGTCCGAGAGTATTTACCGGAACTTCAAAACCGGCGGGAGGCCCATAGGCGAGGTCCCAATCTCCAGGTGGGCGATCCAGACCTCATAGCTGACGGCCAGTTACCTCGTAACACCTGGCCACGAGGGAGGGTGGAAGCTGTTTACCCCGGTGCGGACGGACAGATCCGCACTGTGGAGGTACGTACAGCAAACGGCCTAATCAACAGGCCAACCAGGAAACTCGTGCCGCTACCGAAGTAGAAGCAACGTCGCTCACCGAAATGGATGCAGCGCCGCTGTGAGAAAATCGTCGCGACGCTGCACGGCGGGAGAGATGTTCGCGACGGCCTAACAACGTTAAGAAACAAAGTTATAAAGAATATTGTTTTTTGTATTAATAATGAAATTACCGACAAAACTGGATGAAAACGTGTATTAATATAGTTGTTTAGCACATTTATAACTCTTAGTATGTTTGTATAGAATGTCGTTTTGATAACAAGTAATATAAACAACTTTTATTATATACCAAAAAATCGACCAATCACAGCGCGTCTTATCGTGGAACTCTCTGAAAGTTTTAATTAACTGCGTAATAGTTCATACTAAAAATAAGGAAAATAATTTTATGTTCTAAAAGAGTTATAAATATGACATTGAATTAGCATATGGCTTATAGATTAAAGGAAGTGTAGGAATATTTTGTATAATTAAACGCATTTCGTAGTTATAGAAAAATCAAAGAATTAATGTACCCAAATATTATGAAAATTTGGGACATTTCGTTTAATAACTTTTTACTGCCAGAATGGCTCTGCCACTTCAAATAAAGTATGTTTAGACATTTCAAGCTAGCGAGTTAACTTGCTTTGAAACTATGTAATAATAAGCTTTACGGATAAATAAGCTTTACGGATAAATAAGCTTTATACAGTCAAGGTGTCAAAGATATATTAGAATAATAAGAGAAATGTATAGTAAGAATATTTCTAGAATTTAATTGGGAATAATAGGAGAATAGGTATCTCGTCATACAATGAGGCAGTGGCGAATTATCCTTAGGGCAAAATGGCAGGTGTCTAAGGGCGTAAGTTTAAAAAGGGGTGATCGCGGAAGTTTTTAAACGAAAAAAATTATCTATTTAATTACTCCTACCCTTACTCTATTATCACATTTTTCATTCTCGCCCACCCATTGAGAGTACTAGTGTTTTTATTATTTTGCAACTATTATACTAAGTAAATTATAACAGTTTATTTTCAAAATAAGTAGTTATAATTTATAACATTTGGCACCTAGAAGGGCGACGATAAGGTCGCCCTAGCCTAGGGCGCTGTCGATATTTAATCCGCCTCTGCAATGAGCAGTAAGGCAAGCAGACCCACTCTCACCAAAACTCTTCTCCGCAGTTTTTTGAATCTTGGTAGCTTATGGGATAAACATTTATTAGTTATATAGAGCAGAAACTGAACCATAGTAAATTAACCGTGAACATTTTATTAATTGCGGCGAGTTCTGGAAATCTATACGATTACAATAGATCTGTAAGTATATATCTAAAGAACTGACAGAAAATAGCAAAAATTTAGTTTAAACAATAAATCTAGATAAAACGAAAGTTAGGTATGACAAATAACGTTAGGCACACTACACAGATAGGAAATAAAGTTATAAAATATATCACAGATTACACCTACTTAGGTTACCTTATACATATCTTATAATAATCCGATGACAACAAAGAGGCAGAAAAATAACAAATACTAGGAACCAAAATAATTCATTAAAAGAGGTAATAAATAACAAATCAGTTCAGGTCCATGAAAATTAGAAAGTCTTAGATTATTAGAAAATATTCAACATTTATATTCTTCCGTGTCTTATACATGTACTTATATTAAACTCTATGGAAAACATGCAATAAAAAAACCGGCCAAGAGCGTGTCGGGCCACGCTCAGTGTAGGGTTCCGTAGTTTCCCGTCCGTCACAATAAGTGTTCCCACTTATGAGTTTAAAGGTGGGAATCCATTATGTTCGCGCTCCAGCAGCGCTCCGCGCTCCTGCAACTGCTCCCGGTAGTGCGTACGTGCGCGAACATGGAGCGTGCAACATTGCACGCTCCGCGGTAGGCGATGCAAAGGAGAGACCAACCGAACTATTCGATAATACCCGACCCAATGTAATAAGTACCTACAGCGCCATCTCTCGGGGAATTGGGTTACTAATTAATACATAGACGTGCCAGAAGTTTTCGGTGGTAATTTTGGATTGCGAGAACCGATTTTAATAATTCTTTTTTTGTTTGAAAAAAGATACGTTCAGGATAATAAAATATGTAAACGAAGTTAAAAAAAATGCTTGCTTAAACGATCATACTAAAACTTAGTCCAGAAATTGTTTTGTACAACTTTTTATCTTTTTTGTACAAAAACTGTTTCCATCCAAGTTCAAAATGATTTTCCTAGAAAGTCCTTATAAAGTTCTACCTTTCAGATTTTTTTCATATTTTCTAAACCTATGGTTCAAAAGTTAGAGGGGGGAAGACACATTGTTTTTTACTTTTGGAGCGATTATTTCCGAAATTATTGACATTATCAAAAAATGATTTTAGTAAACCCCTATTAATTTTTAAATACCTTTCCAACAATATATCACACGTAAGGGTTGAAATTAAAAAAAAATCACTTCCCACTTTACATATAGGGGGGCTACCCTAATAAAACATTTTTTTCCAATTTTTATTTTAGCACTTTGTCGACGTGATTGATACACATATTGGTACCAAATTTCAGCTTTCTAGTGCTAACGGTCACAGAGATTAAGCGAGGACGGACAGACGGACAGACAGACATGGCGAAACTATAAGGGTTCCTAGTTGACTACGGAACCCTAAAAACGAGTGTGCTTATGACCACACGGACTTATATATATGCATTTTGTATGTACATGTATGTACATATACATATGTTTATTTTCTACAAATATTTAAAATTATCGACTTCCTTCCACAATTTCTTATTATTCACCCGAAAATTAGGGATGGGCCGAATATGGATTTCACCGAATACGAATATTCGGCCGAATGTTCGGTAAAACTTTTACCGAACCGAATATTCGGCCGAACATTATTCGGCAGGATAACCTCGGGACCCAGCCAATTTATGTCGAAACTGGTTACCGTAAAGCGCGCTGGATTAGCGCCGGACCCTGCCACTCGCTCCCCGCCACACCTGACAGTTATGGCATCATCTAGTTTTTATGTTTTTATAGCCATGCTGCAGTTATATTGGTAGTATAGTTGTAGCACTCATGGGTCGGCTCGACCGGGAAAAGACCATGCTCTCACAGAATAGCAGCGTCAAATGGTAGCTTAATGCTGCTGTGTTTTCTTATAGTGAGTGTTGAGAACCGGAGACCCTTTTTACTGGAAATGAGGCATTCTACCTAAGTCCTCACGGATGACAACGCATCTGCATTTTGATTCGTAATCGAGGATAGATGTAGATGTCTATGGACCACAGCAACCACTTACCATCAGGTGGACTGTGTGCTCGTTTGTCACCCTATCCTATAAAAAATTCTAGTACTGAGCAAATTGGCGGCACATGCTTGTGTTTTGACTATTCTTGTGATAAAAAAGTATTTCGTTGTTTTATTGTTAGTGAAAATTGATGATTATATGATAAAAATGAGCGGCATTTACTATTTGGACTTATTTTAGAGAAACTGACGACCAAAGTAAAGTGAAATGTACTAACGTAATGTAATGTTTCTTTGTTTGATTTTAAAAACATTTTATCAAGTTTCTATTTGCTATAATCGAAAATAAATCTACAGTGCCTCAAAACGTAAACGTAAGTATAGATTTATGCATTTGAGGCACTCTAGAGTAAGTAGATTTAACCCATAAATAAAATATACTTTCAACAATAAAAGACATCGTATTACTCAATTCGTACATTTCAATACAGTGGACACTATGAAAACGAATGTTCGGTGATTTAGCCGAATATTCGGCCGAATACGAATATTCGGTAAAGCTGCCGAATATGC
This sequence comes from Parnassius smintheus behrii, assembly GCA_036936625.1. Lineage (NCBI taxonomy): Eukaryota > Metazoa > Arthropoda > Insecta > Lepidoptera > Papilionidae > Parnassius > Parnassius smintheus. The sequence goes on from JAUPFT010000007.1 coordinate 52,778,691, forward strand.
CGAATACCGAATATAAAACGAATATGCGGCCATCTCTACCGAAAATTCACAAAACATGAACTTTAGAATGAATTAACAATTTTATTCACTTACACACACACGTAGAATATTTAATGTATCAAACAAAATATTAATACATGAAATTGTTCAAAACGAAATATAAGTACGAAAAATAACTGGCTATGAGAGAAAGAGAGAAAGAAAATGTGCACGCGCACTGCTGTCTCTTGATTATATCCCCACTCAACTCCCGTTCACCTCACACGATCACACTTTTCGTAACGCATTCGTCACGCGTTCACCAGCTTACTCCCCAAATCAACTTTGCGTAGAGAAGTTTTACATCAAAAAAATTGAGGTACGTTAGTACGAAATAGAGCGAAGCGTTTTGGATATACTTAAAGAAAAATCATAAAGTTAGGCTTATAAATATTAGAGAACGAACAGAACGGTATCCACCAATAAACATTTTTTATAGATATAAGACTGACAAACAAGCACGCAGTCCACTGATGGTAAATAGATGTTGTGGCTCATGGACATTCCACAGCTATCCTCGATTAAGAATCGTTACTATGTCACCCCCGAGGACATAGATGGAATGTTTCGTTTCTAATCAAAATGGAATCCGGTTCTTTACACTCACCATACGAAACACAGCAGCATCAAGCTGCTATTTTACGTTTGTATTCTGTGAGTGTTACACCATTAATATAACTGCAGCATGACTCTACTACTCACGTATAAAAACACTTATGGAAAAAGTTAAAGGAAGTTTACGTCGGGAGACAACCCGACTATAAAGAGACATAGTTGCAGTTGTACACGACAAAAACACGAAGAATACGGCTTTTGCTGAACCAAAGACTTCCTTTGGCAGGATTGATCTGTGGATCCCTAAGATGGGTTTTCGAAGGGGAGCCACCGGAATTTTTCATCCAGGAGGGGGGTGTTGGGGGTTTTAGCCTTAACAAAGTCTTAGGCGTAGGGTTTAGGTATATAGTCGAGTTTGATATCATTTTCGATTATATTGAATGTCTAAATGTCAATTCTGGAATAATATTTAGGTCAATAGATAGTAAAAAATTTATAAAATTGTAATATGAATTTCAAATAATACGTAATTATTCTATATTCCTATATCCGTATATTTCTTTAAAGTCTGACGTGAATCTATTCTCAAAACTATTCATATAATGTCAGAATAGGAGTCTGGACTTGGAAATCTTCTTTTCTTATGAGAATCAAGTTGAACCTCCTTCTTTATCGTCGATGGGAAATTTGCGAATGTGCCAGAAGTCTGACATAGTCACGGTTTTGAATAAAGAAATCGAAGGCAACACACATACACACACACACACACACATACACAAAATCACGCCGTTATCCCTTTCAACACTTATCCTGAAAATTGTAATAGTCATATTTTTGATGGAGCTGCCCTTGTCCACAGTCATCCTCCACGCGCTCCAAAACATTCAAAGAATACTGCTGCAATGAGTTCCGTCGGTGCATCTTGGGAAGTACAGAGAACGTAGAGGCGAGAAGGGTTGATGTCGTCTGAGATCTTTACTCTGATTGATATGTCTCTCAAGAAGCAGGTTCGGGATGATAGAGGCCAAGGAATACGTCGTCAAGTACATGACAACTACAAATTGCCAAGCAATTTTCTTAAGAATTCTCAGAACAAGGAAGAACTGTTTAAGCTACTCGGATGCTATGCCCTTCAGGAGAACCTCGGTATACATATAGTATATAGTGACGTAACATCGGTCCGACAATCAAATCATCAGTACCAACGAACATGCTGTTGACAGGGCTTAATGTTACTTGCGAGGAGGCTGATAGCTTATTATTCTGCATGCCAAGGACATGGTGATGAATAGAGCAACAAACATAATAATACATACTGTTGATTCAGACGTGCTCATAATTGCCATATCCTACAACTTCCCTTCCTTAAGCAGTTAGATCTCAAAGAGTTGTACTGGAAAGCATCACTTTGTATATTATATATTTATATAATATACAAAGTTACCTACCTTTAATAATTATTGAGATCTAAATATATAATATTATATATTTAGATCTCAAAAAAAGTACTCATATATCAAAATTTCCCAGTAAATGAAATAAATAATAAAATAGGAAATATTATAAGAATAGGTGGAAAAAAATAACACATCGTTCCAATGAAGTTTATTAATAAACTAAAACTAGAATAAAAAAAATTCTAATCGAATAATAAAACATATGCCGAGGTACTCCTAGTAGCTAGCGCCATCTATGATTAAAATATGATGACATCTAATTAAAGCACCCGTTACTATAACTTAAGTTAACTAACTGAGTTATTTAGCTTAAGTTTATTTATTTATTCGTATTCTAAAAAAATTCAAAAATTCTTCTTCAAGTTCATTAAATATAAAAAAGATAATCAAGCATTTTTAAATATTTACCTAACTTATTTTTACAAACAATATAAAAATGCGCCATCTATTGCAAATAATAAAAGTTCACACGAGACTGGAAACATAAATGTAAAAATATTGTAATAATGTATTTTATTTGCAAGAGATGGCAATGTTTCTAAAGTATTATTTAGTTTTAAAATGGATCAATAGATGGCAGTTATATTAAATTTTGATTTCTAATATAAAGTATTAAAAGATTTACCTAATTAAAGTTCTAAAAAATCTCTAAGATAATAATATTATTATAATTTAATTAATATTACATAAAAATTAAAACACTCGGTAAGTTAAGTTTTCACGTTAAAATTATTACAAGAAAAATGGACGGAGACTTAGGAACATAAAATCTACAAAACAGTATTTGGTAAAACACAACGTAACTACGTGTACCTACGCCATGTTGCAGCAACATTATTATTATTGCACAAATAATTAGGTCGGCTTGACCAGGGTAGGACCACGCTCTCACAGAACACCAGCGTAAAATACTAGCTCAATACTGCTCCGTTTCGTATGGTGAGTGTAGAGAACCGAAGACCCTTTTTACAGGAAACGAGTTATTCCATCTTGATGACAACGCATCTGCATTTTGATTCATATCTGAGGAAAGATCTCCTTGGGCCACAGCATCCACTTACCATCGGGTGGAATGTGTGCTCGCTTGGTCACTCTTATGCTATAGAAAAAAACTGTATTTTTAATTTGCTATTAATAGAGTGCTGGGGTTTGTATTAAAATTGTGTAGCTTTAATCTATTAAGCCTTATAATATAGTGCAAATATTTTATTAAGTGGTCCACAATAATAATTATATTAGATATTAAAGTAGACGCTGAAGTAATATTTTAATGAATTATTTACCTATGATACCCTCTATATCTATATTCACTTTTCAGTTTTTGTTTGTGTACGTTTTCGCATCACGGCTGAAAATTTTTGCACACTTTTACAGTAAACGCGTAAATGTGTTTCATAAAAGATGCTACTGCCAGTCTCCTGTTTTATTTATAACTTTCGGATCCTAGTTTCTACTATGGTTGTTGAGACAAGGGGATTAACTATAAGTTAGAGGCCACGGGGGAAGGCGCGCATTGTGTTCTTGGTGCGCTTAACTTTAAGGGAAATCGTCTCCGGCCGGCACTGGCGGCGAAGGAACACCAGGGGGTTTTAGTCGATGTGAGTTCGACATTAACCGTCTTCGCTCCCGCGATGCAGGTATGCGTTTCCTCAAGTAAAAAAAGGAGAACCGACAATGGCAGTACTAGACTTAACGAACATTTGTCGTTGATCCGCATCGCTGGTCCGGGAATTTGATGTCTGGCGTATACGATATTATTATAACACCACCAATCAAAAGACGTGAGATCATCTTTAGCTCTTTTACAGTCGCGTCACACGCACGTGACGAAATCACGTGATACTCTTTTCCACCACAAGGCACAAAACACGCAATATACGTGGTAGAGCCATGCTGCAGTTATATTAGAAGTATACATAGTTGTAGCACGAATGGGTCGGCTTGACCGGGGAAGGACCACGCTCTCACAGAACACCAGCGTTAAATAGTAGCTTAATGCTGGTGTGTTGTGTAGAGAACCGGAGACCTTTTCTACTGGAAACGAGACATTCCATCTAAGTCTTCACGGGTGACAACGCATCTGCATTTTGATTCGTAATCGAGGATAGATGTAGATGTCTATGGGCCACAGCAACCACTTAACATCAGGTGGACTGCGTGCTCGTTTGTCACCCTATCCTTTAAAAAAATTATCTAAAGATAATCAAGACTTATTACATAAACAGATAAACGCACGGATCCTTGCGAACGCTCGTTAAGCTATTTAACATACTTTTGTATATAAAATATAAGTGACGATTAGCATATTAATGTCTGCGAGTTCGTCACGAACCTTTATATGTATGTGGTTTATCAATTTTACGTGGTAGAGCTATGCTGCAGCTTTATTATGATTTTTGGAATGGGTTTGCTCAACCGGGAAAGGACCTCGCTCTCACAAAATACCAGCGTAAAATAACAGCTAGCAGTGTTTAGTATGGTTAGTGTAGACAACTGGGTACCTTTTTATTACTGAAAACGTGGCATTCCAACTCCTTAGAGGTGACAATGCATCTTCACCGTCAGCATTCTCGTTCGTAGTCCATATTCTTATTTGGATAAATGTATCTATAGGCCACAGCATGCACTTACCATCAGGTGGACTGTGGGCTCGTTTGTCACCCTTATTCTGTAAAAAAAAACTTTTGCAGCTAATGGGCACCTGCGACGGACTTCAAACAAAAAGGCTACAGATGTGTTGTCGCCTCAGAGGACTGACATGGGTTTCCATACAGCCTGTAGTTATAGTGGCTCTCTTTACCCTTCGGACCATAATTCAGCAGTGCACGCACTCCTGCTTGGCAGGGTAGAAATAGTTAAGAGGATGGTACGTATCCACGTGGAACTCTATTCATGACTAGCATACACTCCTATCATCACTCAAAATCGAATAAAAGAAAGATGTATACTTCAACCGCTACTAAAACTAATCTATAGTTATAAAACATGTCAATTTAACTAAAATACAACTCCATTAAACAATCAGAATAACTTAAACATCATCATTACAGACTTTCACAAGTCCACTGCTGAACATAGGCCTTCCCAAGGAATGCCACAAAGCACGTTCCTGAGCCACCTGCAACCATCGACTTCCTGCATGTCTTACTAGGTCGTCACTTCATCTAGTGGGGGGACGCCTTACACTTCGTCTGCCGGTATGAGGCTGTCACTCGAGAACCATTTTTCTCCATCGGTTATCGGTTCTTCGAGCTATGTGGCCGGCCCATTGCCACTTCAGTTTACTAATCCGGTGGGCTGTGTATGACAAAACTGATTCCTAAGCCTCAAGATGAACCTCATTTCTAAGTTTATCACGCAGAGAAACACCGAGCATAGCGCTCTCCATAGCTCGGTGAGCGACTTTAAAAGCCTCCTCATACGGCCGCCAATGACCACGTCTCATATTCGTAGGTCATCACCAGCAACTCGCACTGGTTGTACAATGCACAATCTAGTGTTGAGATTTTGAAGTACGGCTGACGAGAAGATGTGACGCAATCTTCCGAATGCTGCCCGGCCGAGTTGAATCCGTCGATTGACCTATCGGTCGAAGATGGACTTACCTAGTCGGACTACTTGTCCTAGGTAAACATACTCGTCAAGAACTTCGACCTTAGTGCTCCCAAGAACCACCGACATAGGTGTGACATAGACATTACATATGACTTTCGTTTTGTGCATGTTCATCTTAAGATCTACCCGTTGGGAAACACTATTGAGGTCATTGAGCATAGTGCTTGCGTCTTCCAGCAATTCTGCCATAATGACTATACACGCCTCCGGAGTAGTGCCACCACAAAGGACGGAATTGAAGAGCTTCTCTTCTCTAACAATACTAACTAACTCAAACATATCCCAATGCAATAGCATTAATAACTCTTGCCGAGATGTATTTATAGTAATATTTATTAACAATTCTTTATACGCTTAAAATCCTATGGTGTTAACTCGATAAAATATCTTATGGCAGTAGGGTTACCATATTTTACACATGATTTTGTAACTTATTTTATTTAAAAAAAATGGTGTAACTAGCATAAACTCGTCGGCTCTAGTTCGACGTCGTTTATCTTTAAGAAACGAACTTAATCCTATCTAAAAGGCTGGCAAAGCACCTACAATTCCCCTAATGTTGCAAATGTTCATGGGAGATGGTAATCACTTACCATAAGGTAAACCTTATGCGTGTTTGCCTCCTCTTCCATAAAAAATATAATCTGAGTATTTACATTTGGCTTTAAGGGATATATGGGCTACTGTTGACAAAATCCCAGAAAACATATAAGTCCACTAGATGGAGTGACGACATGGTAGAAGTCGACGAATACGGAAGCTTATAATTTGTGACATTCCTTGGGAGAGGCATATTTTCAACAGTGGACTTGTGAAGGGTGTTAAATGATAGGCGATCATAAAATATCAAGGAAATATTAAATTATGAAAGTGTGGTGGCTTCGTAAAAGAATCCATTACCCTATTTCGTCCTGTAAGACTGGAGTTTATGACATTATTAACCGATAAATATCGGTTCATAATGTCATAAACTCCAGGAATAAAATATCCAGACCACGTATACACGTGCCTTGTTATTTGGGTTTCTGTGATCCGGTCTGACGACGGACAGCAGAGTCGGTACTCGCTCAGAGAAAAATTGATAACTATAATTGCGAAAATTTACTATATGTACACAGAAATAAAATTAGTTTTAATAAAAAATGTGATATGCACTCTGTAAACATCAGAAACAAACTTAAGCTAGTGATACATGTTACTCGACTCCACAGAGTCGGTAATTCATTCTTGGGGCATGGATGCACGCTATTAAACCAAGGTCCCGGAAAATATCCAAGCTTAAATATTTTACTAAACAAAAACTGTAAAAAAACTTTTTTTATACGATAGGGTGACAAACGAGCACACAGTCCACCTGATGGTGGTAAGTGGTTGCTGTGCCTCATAGATATCTTCATCTATTCTCGATTACGGAACAAAATACAGATGCGTTGTCACCCGTAAGGACTAAGATGGAATATCCAGTTTACAGTAAAAAGGGTTTCCGGTTCTCTATACTCATCATACGAAACACAGCGTTGAGCTACTATTTTACGCTGGTATTCTGTGAGAGCGTGGTCCTTCCCCGGTCGAGCCGACCCATTCGTGCTACAACTTACTAATATAACTGCGGCGTCATATACGATATATAAGATAGAATTATTATAATAAAAATGAATGGTAATACCCCTGGGAATGAAGTAGTCGCATCCAAACTGTTTGTAAAATAAGTTTTTTAAGTAGTTTGCACAACCTGTGTTTTATTGCGTTATATAACACAAAATGAGTTTTATACATTTTACTTTGAAAAAACTTCTGTTGGGGATTCTTGCTGGTTCTTCCCGGGACAGAGGTTTCCTCGAACCTTTTTTTGGAGGTTTTGTGAAGTGGAAAAGTAAAAAAATACTTTTTATAAGAGTTACTTGTAATCTACATGAATAAAAAATATTCTTTTCCATTTTAAAGGTGCCTCTCGTATTAGGACATACAATAAATAGAAAAGATATTATTATGTCCTAATACCAAGCAATGTTTCAAAAATAAATACAGTTTTTTTTAAGAAAACAAAAAATTCTTACTGACGGTAACCCTACGAGCAACCGCTTCCGTATTTAACGTATTCGCCTTTGATCGCGTCCATTTTAAATTTAGACGCGTTCTAGATTTTCAATTCGAGTCATAGTGGTCTAGAGAAGATGTATTTTTAATCTGTGCTCCCCTGTGTGCCGTCTTCAGTTTTACTTCGCGCTTTTTTTGGAAACAATAAACATTATAACTGTAGAAAGTTCAAACGTGAAGAGATTTTGAAATATTTGAAACAGAAACAGAAACATATTTTTTTTAATTCAATATGGATTATAAACAATACTTATTGAAAATCACTTTTTTTTTCATTTACCACTGGTTCGCAAAAAAAACTCTGTCCTGACAAGAACCAGCAAGAAACCCAGCGGAACAATTTTTTTAAATAAGAGCTTACAATCATGTATGTATGTTAAAATTAACAACACAAAACAAATTAGAAATAACTTGGTAGCGATCACCCTTCCCAGGGGTTATTATCATCCATAATTCCTTATTATTATAATAAGCCTTTCTATTACTTTCTATGTAAACTTAGTTTAATAAAGTTTTTAAACCTTGTGTTTGTCAAATTTTGTATATTTTCTGGGATTTTGTTGTAAAAGCGTATACATCGCCCCAAGAATGAATTACTGACTCGGTGGAGTCGCGTAACTAGTATTTCTAGCTTGTGTTTGTTCCTAGTATTTGAACAGAATGATATTCACATTTTTGCAAAACTACTTTTATTTTTATGTACGTACATTACATTTTCATTAATGTATTGAGAAGTCAGACTTAATATATTAATTTCCCTAAATTTTTGTCTAAGTGACTCCTTTGGTTGTAAAGCATATATTGCTCTAATGGCCTTCTTCTGTGTAAACACTAAAAAATTAAAATTCTTTTTGTGTTTCTTAAAATTTATGGCAGTTGCAAAATATAGTTTTCTGTTTTGTAGAGTCACTAAAGAAAGCAATGTAGATTATGTCTTTTTTCGGAGTTTAGTCCTCGTCCTTAATATATTTACCAAATCTCTGGTGCACCGATATCGTTGTATTGAATACGATATAGGAGGCATAAAAAATTGTATATTGTAGAGACACGCTACAACAAAAATGAGTCGATTCTAACGACGAAAGACCTGAACACAATATTTTTTAAACCTAAATTGACAAACGAACATAGAGTCTACTGACATCCACATCCCATGGACACCTACAACCATAAAACAAAGACTACAGATGAGTTATCACCTCTGAGGGCTCAGGTGGAGTTCCACACAGTCTGTTGTCATACTGACAGAAAGTCTTACGTGGTAGAGCCACGCTGCAGCTATGTTACATAAGTACATAGTTTTAGTTTGTAGCACGAATGGGTAGGCTCGACCGGGGAAGGAATACGCTCTCACAGAATACTACTGTAAAATAGCAGCTTAACGCTGCTGTGTTTCGTGTGGTAAGTGTAGACTTAACCGGAGACTCTTTTTAGTGAAAACGAGACATTCCATCTTAGTCATCACGGGCGACAACGCATCTGCATTTTGATTCGTAATCGAGGATTCGTAATAGTTGTCTTTGGGCCCAGAATCTACACCGGAAATTGTACTGTTTGCACGTGTGTTACCCCCACTTTAATAAAAATACCATCATCCTATGTTTGCCGCTGGAGTTGACAAATATCAGAAATATATTAAAATATTAAAAAGGAAATATCTGAAATATATTATTGCTAGCAATAGAAGACACTAATAGAGGTAACATCGTTTGTCTTAGCATTTGCAAAATTCAACTGTACAAATTGAAAAGTCTCGAATATTCTACGCTGTTTTAGAAGTATCCAAAATTTTGTTCATATTTAACCGACTTCAAAAAGGTGCATTTTTAACAGACTTCAAAACGGTGGACTCAACTCGAATGTATTTTTTATGTGCTACCTCAGAATTTTTTTTCTAGTTGAACCGATTTGATTATTCTTTCTTTGTTTGAAAGCTGGTGCTTGTCATGTGGTCCAATTCAATTTTATCAAAATCAGACTAGTAATTTAATACTTATCCTTAATAACGCGTATTTGATTGACTTTGACAACATTGACGATGTTCACATTTTGTTTATATTGAAGTCGGTTGTACAATTTTTCTTTATTTTACCACTCGTACTGTAATTATTTCTATTACAACTTCGATGAAATTTACTTTTAAACAATCAATAAGATGTTATTTATATCCGATTATATATTTAAAATTTTTGAACATTTTAAATATATAAACGTATCTATTATAAGTATTTACGTATGGCAATTTACAATGCTGTACTAGTCCCTACTTTAACGTATGGTAGTGAAAGTTGGCTGTGGCAGAAGAAGCATGAGAGTAGAATAAATACAGTAGAAATGCGGTCGCTAAGGAGTATGTTAGGGCTGAATCTGAGTGACAGGGTGAGAAACTGTGTGATAAAAGGAGAGTGTGGTTTGCAAAATGATGCGGTGACCAGGATTAAGAAAGGAATGCTTCGGTAGTTTGGTCATGTAGAAAGAATGAATGCGGAAAGACTGACAAGCAAATATATGTTGCAGAAGTTAATGGAAGAGTCGGAAAGGGACGTCCTAGGCGGAAGTTTGTCGATCAAATAGGCGATATACTAAAACCTGGCCAAATTAAGAGTACCCTTAACCGACAAGCATGTATGCGTAGATATATGGATGTGGAAGAGGCGAGAGAGGTATGTCAGGATCGTGTTAAATGGAAGTCTGTAGTCTCTGCCTACCGCTCTGGGTGACAGGCGTGTTTGTTTTATGTTTATGTTTATTTATAACCGCTACTATTAGCATAGTACCAGACAAAGAGAGGCAGAAAATACCTTTTCTGTCTCGATATTAGTAGGTACTACAGATAAAATTCATTAGGTTAGGTGGCCAGTTATTTAACCCGATTGATTTAAAAAATATGTTTTTGTTAAGTTTATCAATAGATGAACGGTTTAATTCAAATGGAATATTAACTTAACCTTAACTTAACCATGTGCCAAATTTCACAAGTGGTCATACGTTGTTTCATTTGCTGCTTCAACCAATCATTATGTTAATTAACGTCAAACCGACATTTGCATCGTTAAAAACACTTTCCCGGGGTAGGTACATGACGCGATGTTATCGCATTTGTACCGCTACAATAAACTTATCACATACATTTCACAACGATGCTGGTGGTATTTCATTTTTTAATCCTGTCCCCTCTCCCCACCATTACTTGCCCCCTCGCGAGGCAATAAATCACTCGACTGGTTAATTATTTTGATTAAAACTGAGGTGCGGAAGTTGTGAGGCCGTTTTTGGGCCACATTTTGAACTACATGGAATATAACAGGGATTTTTTTTCTCTCTTTTTGTTTTATATATGTTTTCAAGAGTAGATAAGTTTGTTCTGATAATATAATGACGTAAATATGAAATATAATAAAGTGCAACTACTGGATGTAGTCCGTCTCTATATATAGATTGTAAATGGACTAGATTCTTAGAGCTGTAACCAGAATCCAACGATTTCAAAGCTCAAGTTGATTTATTTTTTACGTATTAGTTTGAGTTGATTTTCTGTATGTTAGTCATGCCGGCACTTTATATTTATAACACAGAATACATACACAATTACAGCACGAATGCGTCGGCCCGACTGGGGAGGGACCACGCTATCACAGAATACCAGCTTGAAATAGCAACTTAATGCTGCTGTGTTACGAATGATGATTATAGAGAACTTACTGGAAACGAGGTATTTCATCTTAGTTCTCAGAGGTGTCACCTCGCATTCACGCATCTGCATTTTGATTCTTAATCAAGGAGGCTCCAGCATCCACTTACCGTCAGTTGAACTATATGCTAGCTTGTCGCCCCCATTCTAATAAAATAATTACATTGCAGACTAGTGATCAAAATTGGTGATATTTTTGGGGAAATAATATTTGAATGTACCTGATTAACTTTATTTCTCTTCGTTCTCTCACAAAAAATAATAAGATTATGATACTTAACATCGATGCTCCAAATATTATTTACTCAAATTAAGCATCAATTATAATTAAAATTTCTCTTCCAAAATAAATTATAAAGTTTTCATAAACAGGTTTTTATTAATTTTTATTATTTCGTATTTTATGCGTTGCCATACCGTTCATCAGATTGCGGTAAAACTTTGTCAACATATTGCTTGCACTTGCGGGATGGTTAAGACGTAGTCACTGCATTTTGAGTTGTAATCGAGGATAGATGTTGAGAAAGCGTGGTCCTTTCCCGGTTGAGTCGACCCATTGGTGCTACTACTATACTACTAATATAACTGCATGGCTCTACCACGTATATACACACACACACATATATATATATATATATATCATCATCATCATCATCATTACAGCCCTTTACAAGTCCACTGTTGAACATAGGCCTCCCCCAAAGTATGCCACAAAGCACGGTCCTGAGCCACCTGCATCCATCGACTTCCTGCATGTCTTACCAGGTCGTCACTCGATCTAGTGGGGGGTCGCCCTACACTTCGTCTACCGGTACGAGGCTGCCACTCGAGAACCTTTTTTCCCCAACGGTTGTCGGTTCTTCGAGCTATATGGCCGGCCCATTGCCACTTCAGCTTACTAATCCGTTGGGCTATATCGGTCACTTTGGTTCTACTACGGATATCCTCATTTCTAAGTTTATCACGCAGAGAAACTCCGAGCATAGCTCTCTCCATAGCTCGCTGAGCGACTTTGAGCGTCCTCATACGGCCAGCAGTGAAGGACCACGTCTCAGTTCCATATGTCAATATAATAATGCCAATAAATAATGGCATTATTTAAGGCAACACGCACTGGTTGTACAACTTAGTTTTCAGGTTTTGAGGTATACCTGACGAGAAGATGCGTTGTAATTTCCCGAACGCTGCCCAGCCGAGTTGAATCCGTCCATTGACCTCTCGGTCAAAGTTGGACTTACCTAGCCGGACTATTTGTCCCAGGTAAACGTACTCGTCAACAACTTCGAGCTTAGTGCTCCCAACAACTACCGGCATAGGTGTGACATGGACATTAAACATGATCTTTGTTTTGTCCATGTTCATCTTAAGACCTATCCGTTGGGAGGCACTATTGAGGTCATTGAGCATAGTCCTTAAGTCCTCCAGCGATTCTGCCATAAGTACTATATCGTCGGCAAATCGAAGGTGAGTGATGTACTCGCCATTGATGTTAATACCGTATCCTTTCCAGTCCAGTAGCTTGAAAACGTCTTCCAACGCAGCGGTGAAGAGTTTCGGGGAAATAACGTCACCCTGTCTTACACCTCTCTGCAGTTGGATAGGTTTCGTACTCTGGTTCTGTACTCGGATAGCCATCGTAGCCCTACTGTACAAACACTTCAGCACTTCGATATACCGACAGTCAACTTGGCACCGCTGAAGAGACTGTAGCTCCACCCAAATTTCGACGGAATCAAAGGCTTTCTCACAGTCCACATACGCCAGACAAAGTGGCAGATTGTACTCTTCGGACTTCTGTACAATTTGCCGAAGGGTATGTATGTGGTCTATGGTACTAAAGCCTTTTCGGAAACCGGCTTGTTCGGGAGGCTGGAAGTCGTCGAGTCTGCGTGCGAGACGATTCGTAATGACTCTCGAAAACAGCACGTAGACGCGGCTCAGAAGGGATATCGGTCTGTAGTTCTTCAAGAGGGCGTTGTCACCTTTCTTGAAGATCAAGACCACCGCACTTCTGCTCCACGCCTCCGAAGTAGTGCCACCATGGAGGACGGAATTAAAGAGCCTCTGAAAGACTTCAAGTACCGGTTTTCCACCCGCTTTCAGAAGCTCCGCTGTAATTCCATCCTCGCCCGGGGACTTGCCGTTTTTAAGGTGCTGGAGAGCCATTCTAATCTCGCTCAGACTGACGTCCGGGATATCATCGGAATAGTGTCGGATAAGGCCCGCTCTTGGATCGTTACTCACACTTGCGTGTGGCTCCAACGATGAAGTGTACAGCTGCCCATAGAACCTCTCAATCTCACTCAGAATCTCAGGTGTCCCGGAAACGATGCTGCCACACTCAGTCTTCAGCTTTGACAGTTGGCTCTTACTGGCAGACAGATCTCTGGCAAAGATTTTGGAGCCCTGGTTCCGCTCAATCGCTTCTTCAGTACGAGCAGTATTAAATTTGCGTAAGTCTCGCCGCATGCATTTGGAGATCTGTCAGTTCAGTTGCCTGTATGCTGTCAAAGCTGTCGACGATTGCAGCCTCATCTCCCGTCTAATGGCCATGAGATTAAGAGTGCGATCAGAGAGCTTTTGTGTTCTTCTGCGGCCGGTCTTGCAGAACTTAGCTCCGACCGCATGAACAGTTTCCAAGAGCTTGTCATACATATCGTCCACTGCATTGTAATCTTCTAGGCACTGAAAGCGGTTATGTAACTCGAGCTGAAAGGTTTCGGGATTCTGGATTAGAGCACGAGGGGGACGGAGCGTTGACTTCATTAGACGAGACCTCTCCAACTTAACGTTTAGGTTCAGTGTGCCTCTAGCCATTCGGTGATCGCTGCCAGTTTTCACCCTTGCGATCACTGAGACATCACTGAACAGTTGGCGTCTGGTCGTCATAATGAAGTCAATCTCATTTTTTGTCGAACCGTCGGGGCTCGACCAGGTCCACTTCCTATGGGGCCGCTTCTGGAAGAAAGAGTTCATCATAAAGAGTCCCTCTTTCTCCATAAGGCCAGCTGCTGGCCCCTACGGTTCCGTTTCCCTACTCCAAATTTCCCTACCTTCAGCTCACCGCTTTCTCTTGTGCCTAGTTTTGCGTTGAAGTCTCCCATCAACACCGTGTAGTGGGTTGTGGAGGAATGTATGGCTCTGGAAATATCCTCATACATTTCCTCCACCTCCTTATCGGGATGTGCCGAGGTTGGTGCGTAAACCTGTATGACCTTCAACGGATACCGTTTGGTGATTCTGAGTATCAGGTACGCGACCCTCATCGACACACTCCCAATCTTTATAACGTTGTTGACGAGAGACTTGTGGACGATAAATCCAACACCTCCTTGGGACAGATGGTCGCCCTCCCGATGATAGAACAAGTTGCCGGACTCGAGGATTACCGTGTCCTCCCCCTCTCTTCGGACCTCGGATAACCCTATAATATGCCAGCGCAACTTGTCTACCTCTTCTTCCAACTCTAGTATCTTCTCGTCAGTCCTCAGGGTGCGTGCGTTATATGTTGCCAGGTCAAGTCGTCGTAGGTAGCAACCGAATCTCCACCGGAGATTATTAGCACCCCCTGCCCCGCCGTTACCATGGTCGCCACCGTAGCCAGGAATAGCGGGGCCGCCGGGGACTGGGGGCCGTTTGTTTGCGTCGTTACTCATGGGGGGATATTTGCCATAGTTGCCACGCTTGGCGAGCGGGTTGGCAACCGCAGTTTTTTATTATCTCACAGTTGTTATCAGGAAGATGCTGCTGCCCATCTCCTGCCTGTCTCCCTCTGTCGCCTCTTACGACACCCACGGGAAGATATGGGGTAGTGGGTATTCTCAACCGCCACTATACGGCTATATATATATATATATATATATATATATATATATATATAACTGACACAACCGGAGATAGATCAGACGCAGGACCAACGGCCTTGTGTCCTCAAGGCACGGGAATTAGACACCGCCAACTTCCTGACCCCGGGCAGCTACTGAGAATTTCTTGATGGAAAAACTCAATAATGGATTATTTTTTGGCCCGACCCGGGATTCGAACCCGGGACCTCACGATCAGTAGTCAAACTACTACAACCACTAGACCAAGGAGGCGGTCAAGGCAGTTGAGTCACCCATATGTAAAGGTGACAAGTGAACGCACAGACAGCTCATGGTAAGAGGATATTGTGTACCATAGGCAACTACATCTATCCTCGATTAAGAATCAAAACGCACAACTGTCGACTAAGATAGAATACCTCGACTTCAGTAAAAAGTATTCACGCTGGGATCCTGTGAGAGCGTAGTGCACCCCGGTCGGCCCCATCCCTTCAGGGCTCTACTTCGTATAAAAAAATTACAACTCAAAATTAAGCTTTCCGTTTAAATACATAAATTAACATTTTTATACATTTTCATTAAAATCGTTTCAAGTTTGGACATTTAACATTTTTAAGTAAAACTACCATTCCTAATTTTCAGCGTGCCTACATTTAAAAGTCATTTCTTAATAAGGGCGTCCACTGAATTTAATTCCTTTTACGCTGGGGTTCGAAAAAGAGCGCGCGGTGGGTCCGAATGCCTCAGCTGACATGAAACCTTATTTGTTACGGAGGTGACAATTACAGCCGAATTAAGTACTGGGATAAAAACAGAAGTACAGAAATAACCAAATGTCGGGACTGTCATAAATGTGCTAAGCTCGTATTCATCATAACACGTTAACATAAAATTGAGAATCACCTATTACTCTCTCACTTAGTACCCAATAGAAATAACCTCGATTAGCCCTTTTAAATGAAAACAAAACAAAACATCGGCAACGCACAGACTAAAAATGCAAAAAGGACTATCAATAACTTTATTTAAACAGCGTCAGAACATAGCCCAATGGCCTGTGTACGTGTGCGAGCGAGCTCACTCCACTTAAATCGGCTAATAAATAAATAAACATATAAGTGATTACCGGCGACCGCCGGCGAACTGCAAAAAGTCTGAAAAAAAGCTCCGCGAAAGCCGTACAACTCAATTTTGGAGGCACAACGCGGTGGATATAAAGTGGAAAAAAAATTGCGTGCGCCTTTATTAGTGTCCAACGAACGGTATTTGTCGTGTATTTATTATTTTAATTTTTCCGAATTTTTGACATACTTTTAACCTATTAGAAAGAATAAAATATAAATTGTCGATATCATACAACACATTAGTGTTACTAATAAAGACAGATATTGACGAAATTATTTATGTAAATAATAATAATATTCTTTGGACCGAATTTCGGTGACGGTGGCCAGCTTCAACGGAAACTAGCCATCTGCGAATGACGTGATTATAGTGCTCAAGTGTATACGCAAACACAGGTGCACTTTCCATTCCCTCACTGTCACTCGATAGGACAGTAATCCAACACGACCGGCATGAAGATGAAAAATGAAAACATCACCAACTACCTGACTCCGGAATACTGAGAATTTCTTGACAAAATAACCCAATAACTGATTTTGGCCCAAGATTCAAACTATGGACCTCATGATCAAATATTGTGTTTGCTACCGACTTAGCTTCATTTCTCCTAATTGTAAATTTACAATTGTAGTTCCAAGTATTTTTATTTTTATTGTGTATTTACGGAAAGAGTTCCATTGTAATAAGTGAAGAGCTTGTATACCACTAGTTAAATGGACTAATTCCATCGCATCTGTAGTTTGATTCCTAGATAGATGAAGGTTTCAATGAGCTCATCCTTTTTTTAAATTAAAGTGACAAACAAATCAACAGTCCACTTGTGATAAGTGGGTATTGCAGACGTGGAAAGAAAGCTGTATTTAAAAACGAAAACGAAAACTGCTATTAAGGTCACATGCATTTTTTAACACTTCATTTATTGATTTTACTAACTGAGTTCTAAAAAGGAGGAAGAGTAAGACATATACACCTAAGACATATATACACATAACCTTGAAAAATAAATATAAAACAACACCACTTTCTATTACTCAAAACTTTAATCTCTAAATCTAAAACAAACTTAACCTAAATAAAAATACGTTTCCATTCCAATTTTTACAATTGTTTAACAGACAGGCATTTTTAAATTGCAAAAAATGAACTCGAATGAGCACAGTAAAAAAGGCCCAGAGCAAAGCTGCGCGCGCCCCCAGATTACAGAACATCGCCGCGCGCGCAGCGGTGGTCCACACCCCTCTCCCTCCCGTCGACGGCCCTCAGTCCCCTCCAGAACCCGAATAGTCCGTACACCTAACAAGCCTAAGGGAGTCCGATTAATTTACGAGTACCCGTCGGTAAGTAGTGCGCAAACAATAAAACAAATTTTAGTGGCATACGCAATGTAATATACATTTATGTTTACACTAAATTTATTTCACACTAGTCTTCATAGTTGTAAATCCATAAAAACGATTTGTAAAGCTAAGATCACGTAATACCAGCGTAAAATAGTAGCTTAATGCTGCTGTGTTTCGTATGGTGAGTGTAGAGAACCGAAGACCCTTTTTACTGGAATCGAGGCATTCCATCTTAGTCCTCACGGGTGACAACGCATCTGCATTTTGATTTGTAATTGAGGATAGATGTAGATGTTTATGGAGCACAGCAACCACTTACCATCAGTTTGACTGTGTGCTCGTTTGTCCTATCCTGTAAAAAAAATATACGTGGTAGAGCCATGCTGGAGCTAAGTACGGCACGAATGAGTCGGCTCGACGCTTTCAGAATACAAGCGTGAAATATCAGAACAATGCAGCTGCGTTTCGTATATTGTATGTAGAGAACCGGACACCCTTATCACAGTGGTAGCGAGGCATTTCATCTTAGTTCTCAGGGGTGACAACGCGTCAATATTTTGATTATGAATCGAGAATAGATGTAGAAGTCTATAAGCCACAGGATCCTTTATAGATAATAATGACAAACGAGCACACAGCTCATTTGATAGTTAATAAATCTACATCTACCCTCGATTAAGAATCAAAATGCATGTACAATGTCACGCCTAAGGACTACGATGAACTGTCTCTTTTCCAATAAAAAGGGTACCCGGTTCTATATACTTATCATATGAAACAAAGCATTATTGTGCTGTTATTTAACGCTGGTATTTTGTGAGAGTGTGGTTCTTCTTCGGTAGAGACGACCTATTTTTGCTACAATTACAATCTATCTGCACCATAGCTCTACCACGCAGAAAAACGATCGCTTACCATCAGGTGGACTGCAAAGTCGCTCGTTATTATATCAAAAAAAATCTACAGTCAGAAAAGAGGTATTAGCCCCTAGTGGTAATATATTTCTATTAATAATTTATTTTATAATTGTATATAAATATGTACGCTATATGTATTAATATATATGTCACCTTTACGGTCAAGCATTCTTTTGGTACCAGCGGAGTTAAAAATTGCGTAATACGCAAGGAAAAACAACTGACTGAACTTTTGTAAATATGATACACTTATGTTTTTCCTATTCTTTTTTCTTCTTTTTTTTTCTTTTGTTCAATAAAACGTTAGTATTACCACACTATTATTTTCTCCTATATCATGGCGGCAGTTTACAAACATAATGCACAAGGACAAACAACAAAACCCGGAGTAATTATTTGTAGGTCATAGAAATACATGTACTTGTTCCGAGCGGTATCCAAACCCCAAGTGCCTTGATCGGCATTTATTCATTCATTCGTACGTCCACTCTAAACAGTTCAACTGAACTCCCCAAGGAATGCATACCACATAGCACGGTCCTCCGCTATCAGGATTCATCCAATTCCTGTACATCTTGATAGGTCGTAACTCCATCTAGTGGAGGGCCACTATACATTTCGCTCACCGGTACGAAGCTGCCATTCGAGAATTTTTCTTCCCCATCGGCTTTTTTCATCAATTCCTTGGATCGCCCTACGCGGTGTATAGGCGAAGTTAAAACCTGAGGCATCTTAACCAGTCAACCTTTAGATGATATAGAGATAAAATGATATCTCATACAGCCCATCGAAATACCACTGCTGAACATCCTCCCACAAAAGATTACCTCAGAAGAGAATTTTATCATAGTTGTCATTAATGGCCAGCGGGTTGGCAAACGCAGTTCTTTATTATTTCAGGTCGTAATCAGGAAAATGCTGCTGCCCACGTCCAGATTCAATTTCCTACTGTTCCCTTTACGACACCCACGGGATGATATCCGTTACTGGATATACTAATACTGCCCCTTTTTATAGCAATGGGTGACAAACGAGCACACAGTCCACCTGATGGTAAGTGGATGCTGTGGCCCATAGACAACCATATTTATCCTCAATTAAGAAATAATGCGCTATCACCTATCACCCCTGAGGACTAAGATGGAATGTCTCGATTCCAGTAAAAAATTGAGCTTTAATTCCAGTAAAAAAATTGAGCTTTAATTTATTGAGCTGCTATTTTACGCTGGTATTCTGTGAGAGCATGGTCCTGCCCTGGTCCAGCTGACCCATTCGTGCTACAACTATAATATAGCTGCAGCCTGGCTCTACGACGTGGGTCCCTACACGGTGAGTAATAACTCTAAAATCTAAATAAGCAGTCGCCCTCCCTTAAAGTAAAAAGTAAAGTTACAGCCTATATACGTCCCACTGCTGGGCACAGGCCTCCCCTCATTTCTGAGAGGGTTTTAGGGCAAGGAAATGTCTGCCGCGCTACCCCAATGCGTGTTAGCGAACTGAGCTGAGCTGAGCGCGTGGTAAATCAGCACTTAAAATTGCAACTAACCATTTTTTTATAACTAGGGATCGAACCGGGGTTACTCGCGTTCTGTTATATTCACAGCGGGCGTTAACCATCTGAGCTACCACGGCTCCGTCCTTGCTTTCGTCTACCGAGACCACCTCAGTCGGTACACCCATCAGTCAAATGACATCGAAGTTATTGAATACGTAGAAAGCGTATCGCTAAAACTCACTGCGCGAAAAAAAAATTGGTGCTCCCACTTTCGCCGATTCCCACATTACGTGGGAATAAATGCGTGACTCCCGACAAACGCCGGTGTCTCCAAAAAGCCGACATCAAAGACACCTCGGGGCGTCCGAACGTGTCATTCCCGGGTTTCGATATCCCTGCGTTGAATAGTTCCGCGCAGTTTTATTGTATAATCTCCAAAAGTGTCCAAAGGACACGTTCCGGCTCAAAGATGAGAATTGGTGCGATCATTTTCAATCATCATTGGGGTATTTATTTATGTGCTATGTGTTGGCAGTGTTGTTACCCTTTTTTTGACGTGAAATCATCGTAAGAGATACTTGTAAGATGGTAGGACTCTTTCTGCCCAGAAGTGTTAGTAAGATCCGAATTTGTGTTTACCGCACAATGGTAGTGCGTACACTGCTTTATACCGGTTGGAAGGGTCCCGATACCCTTTGAGTCGATATACTTACAGGCAAACTCAGAGGTGACAAAACTTCTGTATTTTTTTTATTAAAATTGTTTGCAGGTGTCCATGGATTGCATTAGCCACTTACCAAGTGGAAAATCTTTGAATCGTTAACGATCGAGTTCTTTCTGATCTGCTACAAAGAGATGTTGCATCTCTTTGCACATTCTGTCACTCAGAACTTCAGAACTGGAGCTACTTTTTTACAGGTAAGAAATGGAGGAGGAAACTTAATCCTTAGAAGTGATATCTGTCTTATAATTCATGATCGTGATGTAGGAACCCATGGGCCGCAGTATAGACTTTGTCATTAGGTTGTACGTGATAGAGCCATGCTGCAGGTATATTATAGCGGTAGCACGAATTAGTCGGCTCGATCGAGGAAGGACCATACTCTCACAGAATACCAGCGTAAAATAGCAGCTTAATGCTGCTGTATTTCATATGGTGAGTGTAGAGAACCAGAGACACTTTTTAATGGAAGCGAAGCATTCCTCAGGCGTGATAATGCATCTACATTAGCCGTCTATAGGCCATAGCATCCACTTGCCATCGAGTATACAGTACTCGTTGGTCACCTTTATTCTATAAAAAGTGGAAATGTGTCTAGTCTCCCTTATTGATCACTTAGCCCACCCTCTTATACGGATACGATATGGAAGAGTGTTGTTGTATTTTATACGCGGTAGAGCCATACTGCATCTATATTATAGGTGTAGCACGAATGGGTCGGCTCGACCGGGGAAGCACCACGCTCTCATAGAATACCAACTTAAAATAGCAGCTTAATACTGCTGTGTTTCGTATGGCGAGTATAGAGATCCGGAGACCCTTTTTTACTGGAAACGAGGAATTCAATCTTAGTCCTCAGGGGTAACAACGCATCTGCGTTTTGATTCTTAATCGAGGATAAATATAGATGTCTATAGGCCACCGCGTCCACTTACTATCAGGTGGACTATGTGCTCGTTTGTCACCCTTATTTTATATAAAAAGTAAAAAAAACTGACCACTGCTCGTTCTCTTAACAAATTGCTTCTCAGCTCCTAATATTAACAGCTTAGAAAGACGTTGGTATGTTGTTGGTCATTTTTTATTTCTGGTGACACTTATGATGATTAATGCAGTAAAATATTTTGATAAATTCCAGTGTCTTTTTAAAGTCAATATACTTACAAACAAAACAAAACATAAATACAAATGTTACTCATTTAAATTATTTTCTTAAAATATGTTTTTTTCCGTAATAAAGGACATTCTTAAAGGCATTCATACGGCACGACCAATTTACGCTGAAAATGCGGTTATAATTAAAAATAATTAAAATTCAAATTCAGAACCGAAATGCAGGGGCATTCCGTACATAATCGAGGTACCCACACATGATCACACAAACAAACACAAGATGTATATCTCTGTCCTACTGGAGCCTGTACAGTTCATCCTGAGTCCATTCGATGCAAATTCTCACATGGACCGTCTTAGCGCCTGGCTCAAGCGATAAGCTGAAGCGACTAATTTTGTTATAATTTAAAATAATAGCATAGTGCTCGTAGTAGCATATCCATATTCAATTTTTGCCTACATATAGTTTGTTGTAAATTGGGTGACTAATAACGTACGAAATAACAATAAATAAACGCTAAGGACAAATTCTTTAATTTCTGCTCTTTTTTACTGAACCTAGCTATGCGGAGTAAATATTAAGGTTATATTTTGTTATTCGATTGTAATATTTTGAAGCAGCGTACCATTATATTGAGAATATACTCAGTTATCATCAAAGTAACCAAAATAGCACTACGGATCAGCTGGGTATAATCCTGATGTGATGTGATAAAATTCGTAATATTAGTTTTATTTAATGTGCAGTATTAGTGTTAGTAGTGTAGTTAGGATATCATTACAATGGCTTGACCATTTAGCTCGACGAATCGTCCATCAATGAAAAGAATACCATCCTGGTAAGACTTCGGAAGTATATGGATGTAAGTGGTTCAGACTACGTTTTATAGCATTACTTAGGGGTGACCTATGTTCAGCTGTGGACTTGTGAAGGGTTGAATTAATGCTGATAATGAAGCAGCGTATGTAAATCGCCAAAGTGACTACTCATAATATGGGTAAAGGAATAACATGTTGAAAAAACAAAATTATTACTACAATTTAATACTTTCAGAATCCTATTAGCTTACTATGAGTATTTACAGTTAAGTTAACTTAGGAGTGGCACGTATCAAGCGGGCTAATTGTTTTAAAATATAATATGATATAAATAACGCGTTCCTCAGTGAAGTAAAACATCGTGAGGACACATGCATATCTAAGAAATATAATATGTTGAGGTCACATGAAGTTCGTCAATAGGCACTGGAAAAACACAACGGACTGAACTCTCCATAACCGATTCAGAACTGCTAAGAGGCCACGTAAAATTGCCTTGCCAATTACACCATTTACCAACAGTGTACGCACTTTTGTATTCCCAATCCAAACCAATACAACTGAAGCCAAGAGGCATTCGATATGCCTTATCTTACTCCTCAGGTGATGCGTATTTGAGTTTTTTTCTAGCTGTAAACTTAACTATCTCTGGAGTCATGTTTTTCATATGAATTGGAAAAAAATTATAGATTTATTGTCAAAAGTGTGAGTTGTATCTCGCCAGCAACGCAAAATCAGGAATTCGCATTTAGAAAAAGCCAATATTATAGGCTTGTTAGGTGCTAGTAAAGAGCCGTGGTAGCTCAGATGGTTAACGCTCGCTGTATTTACAGCGAGTGTTAACCATCTGACATATTTATAACATTGTTATATTTATAACAGAACGCGAGTAACCCGGGTTCGATCCCCGCCGGCACCAATGAAATTGTTAATTGCAATTTTAAGTACTGATATACCACGTGCTCGGCGGTGAAGGAAACCATCGTGAGGAAACCTGCATGTCTGAGGAATAAAAAAAATTATTTCGAAGACATGTGAAGTTCGCCAACACGCATTAGGGCAGCGCGGCGGACACTTCCTTGCCCTAAAACCCTCTCAGAAATGAGGGTAGGCAAGACAAGACTGCGTGTATACGAGGCGTTATAGAACAAAAAATGCCGTTCGTATCTTATAGTAATGTAATGGTGGTCTTGGACCCGATAATTTCCGGAATATTACCGTCATCTATATCCGACCTCAGTTATTTTTCAGCACTTAATTCCTTGCTATTAATATTTATTATATACGTTTTGTCGGCAACGCAAATTTCAACAATTCGTTGCGGTGGAAATTTAAGAGCACCAATTTTTTAACCTTGACACTTAATTAGCGCCTAATTTTGGCATTTTCTAAACGCAAATCTGACTTCGTTGCTGACGAGAGACATATCCAAAAGTCTGTTCCTTGCGCCAACACTCAAGGAATCCAAAGAACGCAATATTCGCTTCTACGGTGTAAGAGCCGACTTTAAACAGCGATGTTAGCTAATGAAGGATTGTGCGATCGGGGACGATTGTTTTTATATGATACTCATACGTGCGCGAATGTATTTGTAACAAGACATTTATGTACTATAATATGAAGTTAACGCGCTTGATTTTTAACGATAGTGTAAGATAATAAATACAACTTTTACCCTTAAAACATTATAATTTTTTAAAAGAAAATAGATGACATAAGAGCACATAGTTCACGTGATGGTAAGTGGACGCTCTGGCCCAAAGATATCTACGTCTATCCTCGATTAAGATAAAATGCAGATGCGTTGCCGGCTTTTGAAAAAGCAATAGGCTCTTTTTTTATAAGATAGGGTGATAAACGAGCACACAGTCCACCTGGTGGTAAGTGGATACTGTGGCCCATAGACATCTACATCTATCCTCGATTACGAATCAAAATGTAGATGCGTTGTCATCCGAGAGGAGTTACATGGAATGCCTCGTTTACAGTAAAAACGGTCTCAGGTTCTCTACACTCACCATTCGAAACACAGCAGCATTAAGGTGATACCTCAAGCGAACGACCTTGAGAAATCTGTAAGACGCCACCTACTGCTACGAACGTAGTATTATTTTTTCAATGTCAATGAACTATTCTATGGAAATGGACACGGCGTACAATGATAAATGTATTTTAATTTTCTTTATTCAGTATATTAGTTGCATTATATTAAAATTATTTATTCTAATATATTATGTAATTAATAAAAATGACTATTTTGATTATTTTTAACTATATACTGCTAATATTGAATTAGCTTTTTATAGTGTAAATTATAACATATTTGTCGAAATATTAATTATGGATTCGAACTTTACATGCTAATGGTGCTTCATTTTTGTTATTTTCATTTACTTACATATTGAAAATATACTTGAATAGTAGGTATTATTATTTTATTTAGCTACTGAATTTTAGGATATGTTTTACCTTGAGGTCAAATATAATTTTGAGGAGCAATAGTTATTACCTACCAATCTTTTATCTGCTATTCCTTATTTAGGAACAATATTAGTAAATTGAGTTTGATGGAGATTTACTGATTATAATGCTACATTTATTATTTTAATATTTAACTACTGGGTTGGTAATTATTAAAATAATAAATATAGCATTAGTAACCAAATAGATTTTTTTTTAAATTTTTAAAATTAAAATTTTCGTATTTTTAAAAATTACTAAAAAAAGGGTTTGAAATAATAAATATTCTCACAAAAGAAGGGAACTTGAAAAAAAAGGAAAAAAAAAGTGGGACCAAAGCCAAGACGCGAACCACGGAACTCTGATATCACGCTCGACCGACATACCACCTGAGCTATAACAACCGTCAGTGATTTGTCGAAATTTACCTTCTTATATTGTAGCAGTTTTTTAATTGCCTGAAAACATGGACAAAAGGACATTTTCTAAAAATAAATCGAAGCGTTCGTTGCTAAAATCGTTGGAGCCGTATAATTTTCTCATCTGGTTCGGTTCTATAAATATTTAAATATATAAAAATTCTAAATTAAAATGAAAAGATAAATATACATAAATATCAATAATATAAAATAAATACAAAATAATATTATATTATTACTGTTATTATTATTATTACAAGTTGTGGTTCGGTGAAGCTGCAACCTAATGGACCATGATCTGAAATTTTTATGAAAAGAAGTGGCTGACGTCAATTATTATTATTCTTATTATTTTTTCATTACTGCCTTTTTCAACCTCACAAGATATTTGTAACTGCAAAAAAGAAAACTACGTATAAGTAAGTAAATCAGTAATATAGTGTTATGTATGATTCAGACTAAATAAAGGTTCCTAAAAATGGACGTAGATAAAGAAATTGCATAAAAAATTACTCAAATAAAAATGCAATAAACTTGTTAATTTTATAGGTACTTAGTAAAATATTAAAATAATAAGTTTTTTAGGATATTTATGTAAAACATAAAGGTTATATTATGTTCTAACTACGTTCACGCTTGCGCATATAAAACCGCGGAATTTCACTAGTTTTATTATCAAAATAATAATTGACAACCCTACCCTAAGTTTGCCTTGATTTTACCAACTCAAACTCGTTTTAGGAGATCAAAACATAGAGAGAAAGATAGGAGACTATTTTTTATTTAATATGGTTCATCAAATCCGTAAAAATAGTTTAAAATACTCACACAATAAAATTTTGAAATTTTCACAGTGCGCGAGCAAACCGGGTTCGATCCCCGCCGGCACCAATGAAATTGTAATTGCAATTTTACGTGTTGATTTACCACGTGCTCAGTGGTGAAAGAAAACATTGTGAGGAAACCTGCATGTCTGAGAAATAAGAAAAAAAATATTTCGAAGACATGCAAAGTTCGCCAACACGCAGTGGGGCAGCGCGGTGGATAATTCCTTTCCTAGGACCCTTTCAGAAAATAGAATAGAAATAAAAAAATAATAAATCCAAACTTCATTTAAAACCAAACATACAAATTGTAAAGTAGCTGCAGGTATCTATAACCAAGTAAAAGATATTCCTTTACTCCAACTTGTCCATGTTTCCCAAAACAATTTTTAGTTAAGCTTTATATTATAATGCGGATTTTTTATATTTAAAATTTTAATAATAAAGCATTTCGTACGTCTCAGCCGAGGCGCAAATATTTTTCGGCCGCAAATTTATAAGACCGATTTGTTATTCAAACATAAACATGGTTTTTTAATTAAATCTGCCAATCATAAAACGACACGCATTTTTATTGAACACTTCCTATTCAATTCACAAAGTACCTATTATATATTTGTTTATATAAAAAAGTATATTTAAGTACAATCATAAAACTAAATAGAAACACAAAGTAGGAAAATGCATTGAGTTATAAAACACATAAATCAATGGGCAAATGTAAAAATGCTGGAGTCAGGCAGCCCTATCGCATGTTTACGTACCGCACGGCTGTAAGATTTATTCCAAAGATACGGCCGAGTTACAATATACCGTGACGTAAGCGCATCGGTTGGTAGGAATTCAAATAATATTATGTTTGCGGCGAAATACGGAACGCGGCGACCAGCGACACGGCCACCTCCTTCGAACGCATACAGCGTAATGCCGCCCGCACTCTGCGCACGCCCCTTTATCCTAGAAGTCACACAATTTTCGGAATTATTTCAATTAAAAGAGGAAAAACGAACTTACAAATTTAAATAAAACGTGGAGAATATAGATTTTTTAATTATCTATCCATTAGTGTTATCCTCAAATGATTAGAGCGTTGCGTTTAGCAACAGATGCATGTAATCAAGAATTTTAGTCATTTTTTAAAAGTTGATTTTAAATGTATTTATAGCACATAAA
The DNA here is from genome assembly GCA_036936625.1 of Parnassius smintheus behrii. Lineage (NCBI taxonomy): Eukaryota > Metazoa > Arthropoda > Insecta > Lepidoptera > Papilionidae > Parnassius > Parnassius smintheus. Next base: position 52,806,375 of record JAUPFT010000007.1, read on the forward strand.
AATAAATTAGAACGTGGAATGTGATGATAAGATATCGAACATTAATAATGTACTTTTAGTTGTTGTTTATTTTTCATAACTAATGGGATAATAGAGTCTGAAAAACGCACTTTCGCAACATTTTGGTCTGGGATTCACCTTAAGCTACTATTTGACGCTAGTATTGTGTGAGAGCGCGGTTCTTCCCCGATCGAGCCGACCCATTCGTGCTACAACTATACTACTAATATAACTGAAGCATGGCTCTTCCACGTAAAAAAAGATCTTATCTTTAAATCATATCGTAAGATTTCATATAGAATTATGTAGGACCGATTCCGGGAATTGCATAGGGATAGACCACCAAGATTGCAGATGGTCTGATGGTGGATGATATAAAACAATGAATACGTTTTGCAAAGCAACGACATGAATTACAAGAATAAAGATAGTTTCATTAGATCTTCATAGAGTTTATTGGGAATTAACGCACGGCCAAGCATTGAATTGGTTCGTTCGTTCGTTAGGAAACCTAGATACGCTTAGAACAGTGCTATTGTCAATGTATTGTAATTTTTGCGTGATTTTATTCTAGATTTCCAAAAAGTTGTAGATTTAGATTTATGACAATAGTACTGTATATTTCGGCTAATACTGTATGTTCCGGCTAATCTCACAAATAACTATTTCGATTTTGACAAATGACTATTTCACAAATGACTGTTTTGTTTTCGAAAGATGAAATAAATAAATAAATATAGTCCACTGCGCATGTACAATCAAGCAGAAAAATGAAAATTTTATTATGGCATTTTAATATGTAAAAAGTCAAAGGTCAACATTATAACTACACATCAAAGTCTCCACGAAAACTGAACGATATATTTATATATCATCGTTAGGTTTTAACTGCTTCTAAATAATATTCTGCATTTTATGTACACTTAGTTGAAGAAATAAAATATTTTGTATTTATATTTTTTATTTGTAATTGCTGTTTAAACTATACTATGCGACAGCCTTTGATTATAAGGATGTTTTACATGCAATAATTTGCAAAAAAAATTATCTTATAGAAAATAACAAAATATTTACAACTTTATACAATATACTACGAATTACGCTATTTTAAATAGTCCCAAAATAATTTATAAAGTAATAAATATTTGCACACTATTTGAAAATATTATAGAACAATATTTTTAAAAGTACAAAAATAACTTAATGCAGTTGCATTAACTTCTAGGCTATTGTCATAAATATAATATAGTTTAAGAACTATCAAGAGATGCCTCAATGAAACTGATATTATGGCTAGAAGATCTGCACATGGCCCAGAGCTTATCAGGCAGCATCGAGTCAGCACACTTGCATTCGCACATGATCATGTGATTTTGGATATGGAACAGTGGAGCCAAGTTGAACTGTTCGCAAATGAGTCCCAATTTTGCTTACGAGTTTTGTTTGTCGCATATTATTTGCCAAAGAATAACTTAAATAACACTTATCAAGACATGATGACAAAAAATTTTCTAAGACAATTAATTCAAAGTGAGTCGTTTTTTGTGCCGGTCAGTGTATAAAAAATATCTGTGCTAATACTTACCAAAGCACGTAACAAAACTACAATGTGAGGTTTCCTCGTTTGACCGTGGAAGTCAAAAGATGCAACAAATAAAGTTCTTATGTTTATTATGTTAATATTTAATGTTTTGTTGCGTTTCCCTTTTAGATATAATCAGAGTGCGGTCTGAACCAGTAAAAGTATTGCAATTTGCATTTCAATTACGGCAAATTCTTCGGCAAAGTCAACTATGTAACATTTTAATTTACAAATTTTATTCAAAAGGCCAGACAGTCGGGCGTTTGTTATATGATTCTTATCGGTGGCAGTGTCCTCGTCTTGTTACAGATTTGTTTATATAATATACTGATTATTTATTTTTAAGTGGTAGAGCGATGCTGCAGCTATATTATGATTGTAATACGAGGGGTTCACCTCAACCGGGGAGGGATCAATCTCTAACAGAGTACCAGCGTAATGCTTCTATGTTATGTGTGTTAAGTGTAGAAACCGTTTTTACTGGAAACGTGGCACTTAATCTTAATCCTCAGGGATGACAACGCATCTGCATTTTAATTCTTAATCGAGTATTTTTTATATACCTAGATAATGGTAGGTGACGACGACATGAATAACTGCAACACCAGGAGTAAGAGTAGACTCTTTTCTTGAAGGTCCCGAAATTGTATTGGTCTGGAAAAATCGCTGGTGGTATTCGGAGAATAGATGTAGATGTCTATGGGTCACAGTATCCAACGCTAATTATTTAAAAAAATATAAAAATAAACATTATCTAGCGTTATCTGGTTAAGATAATAGTGTATTTGAAGTTCATAGGATTACCGTTTATCCTTTGATAACTTAACAAAAGAAAAATTCAAACCCTTTTGTTTCTTTTCTTAAATAATTGACTTCCTAAATTAAAAAATATACAAAATGTATTTCTGTATATTTTTACCGCCGCCAAATTTAAAATTATTATTAAAAAGTTTTTATATGACAAGGGGTTATCATAATACCAATGAATTTATGGATGATAATCTATACGAATAAATAAAATTGAAGTGTCTATTTGTAATGTCTGTTTGTAAATTATATACGGTACATATGAAAACAACAAATTTTAAAATTTTTGTCTGTATGTTCCGGCTAATCTCAGAAATGACTGTATCGATTTTAACGGAAATTTTACTGGCAGCTGATGTTATAAAGAGTAACTTAAACTAATTTTATGTTAGAAAAAGAATTAGGATTCTCAAAACTTATAAAATACTGTGATCGCCACGACCACGTAACCAAGCGGGACCACTATAAAAATGTTCCCTCCATGAGTAATCCATGGAGGAAGTCTATGTACAGTAGTAGACTTTATTTATTTTTTTTATAGAAGAGGGGGCAAACTAGCATGCGGCTCTCCTGAAGTGACTACCGCCGCCCATGATCAACCGCAACACCAGGGAAATTGTAGGTGCGTTGCCGGCCCTTTAGAAAGGAGTAAGCTCTTTTCTTGAAGGTCCCCAGGTCGTATCGGTCCGGAAAAATCGCCGGTGGTAAACTATTCCACAGAGAGGTTGTACGCGGAAGAAAACTCGTTTTGAAACGTACAGTGGTGGACCACCAAGCATCCAGATGATGTGGATGGTATCGGGTCGTTTGCCGCGTCGTGCTTTCACAAAATTTGGCGGCGGGGATTAATCCGAACAATTCCTCAGAGCACTCCCCATAGTATACGCGAAACAAAATGCAAAGAGATGCAACATCTCTTCGCAGCGCCAGTGAATCGAGTCGATCGGAAAGCACTCGGTCGTCGACGATTCGAGCCGCTCTGCGCTGGATGCGGTCAAGTGGAAGGAGCTGGTACTGGGGAGAACCAGCCCAGAGATGGGAACAGTATTCCATGTGCGGCTGAACCTGCGCCTTGTGAAGTTGCAGGCGGTGTGCGGCATGAAATACTGTCCCGCTCTGCTGAGCACTCCAAGCTTTTTAGAGGCCAGTTTGGTCTTCCCTTCCAAGTGGCCACGAAACTGCACGACACTCGATCGATTGATCGAATCGATACTGGCTGAGGCAACAACGGGAGTGCCTTGAAACTGAGGAGATACGACAAAGGGGTTCTTTTTAGCGGTTAACGCGCAAACTTGTGTCTTCTGGGGGTTGAACTGGACTAGATTTAGTCGCCCCCAATCCGAGAATCTGTTCAGCAAAGACTCGACTTCCGACACAAGTTTGTCCCGGTACTCGGAGACGTTTTCCCGAGAAATATTGGCACGGCCAGTGTAAAGAGCATCACCAGTGCTGTCATCTGCATAGCAATGAATGTTACGGGTTTGCAACATATCATTGATATGCAGAAGAAACAGCGTTGGCGATAGCACACAGCCTTGTGGAACACCAGCATTAATAGGCTTGTAATCGGAACTTGCACCGTCTACAACGACCTTGATGCTCCGATCTGCAAGATCTGCTGGTGATCCAATCGCACAATTTCTCGGAAAGCCCATAGGAAGGGAGCTTCGAAATAAGCGCTTTGTGCCAAACCCGATCTAAGGCAAATGCCTCCCCCTTGGACTCTACTGCCTCCGCCCATCTGTGAGTTAGGTAGACCAGAAGATCACCAGCTGACCGACCACGACGAAAACCGTATTGGCGATCACTAATCAGCTGGTGATCCTCGAGGTACCTCATGAGTTAACAATAGACTCCATTGTTTTGGAGAACAAGGAGGTGATGGCGATAGGCCGGTAGTTGGACGGGTCTGAGCGGTCGCCCTTTTTAGGGATCAGGTGGACGAAAGCCGTCTTCCATGATTTTGGGACTACGCCTAGGGAGTAGGAGCACCGGAAAAGACGCGTTAAAACCGGTGCCAACTCTAGAGCACACGTCCTCAGCACAATTGGGGGGATTTCGTCAGGCCCACTCGACTTGTGGATGTCCAGGGAGAGGAGTGCTTCGCGAACCGCGCGCTGTGTGAACTGTACTTTAGGCATGGAGCACTCACACCGCGTGATGGTCGGCGGTGTACTCCCCCCGTCATCGAGAGTCGAGTTGGACGCAAAGAAAGAGTCTAGCAGATCGGCTTTCTCCTTTGCAGTATGGGCCAGTGAGTCGTCTTCCCTGTGCAGAGATGGAAGAGATGTCTGACAGAAATTCTCTTGGACAGCCTTGGCGAGAGACCAGAATGCACGGGATCCAGAAGGAAGGCGACTAGTTTCTCGCCAATTCTGCCTATGTGCTCTGACTTTGCCTTAGCAGTCACTCTTTTGAAGGTCCTAGAGGCGAAATTATACTTCTTTTTTGGAGCGCTGGTGCTTATAGCATGATGCTATTTTATAGGAGCGACCAAACCATGGCTGCGATTTGCCTCCAATGGGCACCACAGAGGAAGGTATAAAAAGTTCCATACCCTGAAGTACCACATCAGCGACAGAATCCGCAACAACGTTGGGATCGTCCGGCGAGAAGCAAACCCGCCCCCAAGGGTAGGATGGAAAGAAAGACCGCATCCCATCCCAATCGGCTGACCTATAGTGCCAAACACGGCAGCAGCCTGCAGAATGCAACTGCGATTTCAGCGTGAGTGGCACCACACTCCGGACAAGACAATGATCCGAGGAGCCTAAAGGGGCGTCGACGGAAATCTGATTTTCGTCCGGGTGAGAGGTCAGCAGAAGATCCAACAGGGAAGGTGCATGATCCTTCACATCTGGAATCCGCGTAGGCGAAGTAACCAGTTGTGTCAGACCATATGCCAAAGCAAAATCATGAACAGATCTCCCCGCATGATCGGTTAAACGTGAACCAAGCCATTCGGTGTGATAGGCGTTAAAGTCACCGAGCATCACGATCTATGCGGAGGAGGTCTGCTGCAGCAACGAATCTGTAGCCATTTGGATGTGGTCGAAGAGTCGGTCTGTTTCGGCATTACCGCTATGGGACCTATAGAGGCACCCGTAGACGCGCGGATGGTCGTCGCTGTCTAGGCGTAGCCAAAGGATGGACAGGTCCGAACCTTCAAGACTGCCGAGGCATCGAGAACAGATGTCCTCTCTGACGTAAACGCAAACTCCAGCCCGAGGCACAAAGGAGTGTTCCAGTTTGTACCCCGGGTAGGAGAGATACGAGACATCAGCCGGAGAGGACACCTGCGTCTCTGTCAGAAAGAGCAGAGCCGGCCTCGCCGTCTCGAGATGGTAGTGGACGGCGTTTAGGTTAGAGTGAAGTCCCCTGATATCGCAGAAATTCACGGATAGCGTGGCAGGGGTCACCTTGGTCTTGTTGCTCCGTTTGCCCCGAGCAGTTGTAGTCTTTAGCGGAATTTTGCTTCCCCCCCCCCCCCCCCCAAGAATACGCGGGGCAGCCTGAGCACCCACGCTCAGGAGTAGAGAAACATGGTCGTGGATGCTCAGCGAAGGATTCTCCAAGGGTGCTGGTACCCTCCTGGGGTAGTCTATCATCATTTAATTCCGCTACCATGTTGATGGGGGGGGGGGGATTTGGGCCTCCGGCCACCTGCACTCACCAGACGAAACGCAGAACCAGAGCTTCTTCTCACACTTCACGCCGGTATTCTGTGAGGTCGTGGTAGCACCCCGGTTTGATAGTAGCACCCCGGCCCATACGTGCAACAGCAAAGCTGCCGCGTGGCTCTACCGCTGTTATGACGTAATGATTATCATGATGATGTCATACAGACATTTAGAGCAAGCTCTTAGTAGAAGGCCATCGGCGAGTATGAGAAATACGCTTAAAAAGTAAGCGAACACATTTCACGCGGATGTTGTGACCATATACCCCTGAGAGTTAAAATGGAATCCCTCTCCACCAGTAAAAGGGTCTTCGGTCGCCACACATACACAGCATCCTTAAGATGTTATACTGATGTGTACTGTAATAGCGTGACCCGCTCGAGCTGCGGTCATAGAATGGTATAAAATAGAATAGAATATTTTTTATTCAATATAGATTACAAGGAGTTCTTATTGAAAGTCAATTTTTTACTTTACCACTGGTTCGAAAAAACCTCGATCCTGGGAAGAACCAGCAAGAAAACCAGCGGGAAGTTTTTTAAAAATAAATTTTACAATTTTTGAAACAGGTTGAAAGCGACCACCTCATTTCCAGGGGTTATTATCAACCATGTATTAATTTATATTATAAGAACCCTTTTCATAGAGTTTTTATTTAATTAAATATTTGACCTTGGTAATAATAGATACCTTGCATATTTTCTGGGACGAATAATACAGATCCAAAGTGGCTAAACCGTTCATAATATATTTATATATGCACAAGAATGCCACAATCATCGAGAAAGCTCTCCACTAAGGCCTTTGCTTTACAGTTTCTAAAAGCTTGATAGTTTCCGTCCTTGTCAATATCAGCAATGATTTATATCAGCGCTCGTCATATTATATTCATTTTGTTTTACTTGGCATCACACAAAATATATCTTGACTATTATCGTTTTTTTATAGAATTAGGATGATCAACCAGCGCTTAATCCACTTGATGGTAAGTAGATGCTGTGGCCCATAGACATCTATATGCTTATTTATATGTCCTTGGTTAGTATTCAAAATGAGGACTGAGGACTAAGATTGAATGCCTCGTTTCCAGTAAAAACGGGTCTCTGATTCTATACAGTGAGAGCGTGGTCTGGTCTTACCCCGGTCGAGCCGACCCATTCAAACCATAATATAGTTGCAGCTAGGCTCTACCACATATAAAAAATATATGTATATTTACTATTGAATTTCAAACCTTAAAATTAATTCCTCAAGTTAAAAATAGTTTGCACCTTAGATACAACAGGTACTACGTACTAGGTTCGTGACGTAGAGCTCTCGTATAATAACAAAAACAGCCTGGCGACATAAATAAACCATGCAAAGCGGGAGATGCGACGCCCGATGGATTAATCTCGCGGAATCCAAGTTCCCACGGTACGCGCCAAGGGACAAGGAGAGCGCGGGCTATCGATTCGATTGTCGATTAATCGAAAGAATTAATTTATAAATAATTATTTTTTATGATTTAATTTTATCACAGACAGTTAGTCCACTACGTCAGTATATTATAACTACGTTACTACCGATATACCTATAATAGCTAAATTAATACAAATACTTAGTAAGGCATAGCTGCGTATGCATTTTGACGGTCTTCAGAATAGAGTTGTGTAGCAATGAGGCGGTCTTCTCGTCGCTACGCGAGTCATCAATCAATGTTCTGAAGTCATTGTTATACTGGACCTACTGAGTTCTGATAGATCTCTGCGTAAATGCTCATAAAAAGCAGTTTGCGGTTGCAAAGAGCGTAACTATGCATTCACGTGTTGCATAGCATTGAGAACTCTACTTCTTTGCGATGCCTCTTCAATGTTCATCTGGACTTTGAGGTCCGTGGTCAAAAGTCACCTAAGTTATTTGAACTAATATACATTATTAGGACTTGTACCATTGAGCGAGATGGTATGCATGTATTTGGGCAATAACAAAGGTCAATCTCAAAAACCAGACATCGGCTTTTTTTAAATTATTCAATATTAAGCCATTTTGACAAATAACTCAGATACGTAGCATTTCTATATAAGTTTTGATCGCAGGACTCAACAGTCCAATATCAATGACGCAGCTTATATTATTGACGTTCATGTCACACACAACCAGGCTGCTGCATTTAATGATCAGATGCTTAATATACGTACAGATTGAAAATCCTTTGGCGAGGGTCTTACTCTGTATTGCAATATGATCGGTTCAGAGAACCTACTAGCCCATCTCACACTGTTTTGTTTTATATTTGATATATATATATATATATATATATATATATATATATATATATATATATATATATATATATATATATATATACATATATATATATATATATATATATTTGATATATATATATATATATATATATATATATATATATATATATATATATATATATATATATATATATATATATATATATATATATCAAATCGTGGCGGTAGTCACTTACCATCTGTTTATACCGCCAAGTAGGAATGCTTGTACTGCTCCTGAAGGTGACAATGCATCTGTAGACTTTTTTCAAGTTGGTCGCAGGGTTCTTGGGCTATATTAAGTTTGTTTTATCATTTCAGCTTTATAAAAAAAAGATACCAGTACTGCAAGATGCGCAGAAATTCAGTCGGTACGTTTCGCTTTTTTTACTGAAGCTAAAGCACATTATCCGCTACAATATCGAAAGTCTAAAAAGCACCTGCGCACCCAAGGTGTAGGACGCAAATATTTTTAATTTATGCAAGATAAGTTTTGGAGCACAATTTCAAAATTATATATGACACTATACATGAGAATTTGTTGTCGTTTTTAAATGTGACAAACGAGCCATAGTGTTGTCGATATCGACAGTATATACGACAGTACAGCACTGATTCCACTCCATTTACGCACACTAGTGTAAATTGCTCAAGCGGGCGACACTCTGCGCCGGGCACTGGGTGGTCGCCGAGCGCGGGAAGGAACCGGTCACTTTGCATTTTGCCTAAATTGATCATTTCACGAACACATAAATGGAGAATGTGATGACTACACGTTGTTGACTGCTATAAACGATGCGCTTCTGTTTGTCTTAACGCCATCAAATAGCATAAATTACTCTATGAGGATGATAATTTTGCCCTTTAATGCTTTCAAACAGCGTGGCAATTTTTGAAATTTGTTGAAAGCTATCAAATTAATGGTACAGAGAATTATTATAGTGCCAGGATTGTTTGCAAAACCACAAGTATTACCAATATTGACTTATATTTATTTATTGAACTAGTTTTTTTCCCGGCTTTGTTCGTGTGCACTTCGCTTTACCAACATCGTTAGTGTGCATGCCGTAATTCCCAACATTTATTTTAACATTAGTTTATCAATACGTCTGTCCGTCACAGAACGTCACAAACACTCTCCTCACAGAATATTTCACTTCACCTAAATGATTGAACTATTTCTACTCCCGCCGTTTCGACTAACTTACAACACCTATGTACAATGTTCAAAACATCGAGAATATCAAATAAGTTAATACAAGCAATAAAGTTCGTAATTATTCGTAATTAATTTCGTAAACTAATTTTATTTAAATGTGTAGTGTCCGCGGAAACATAAGAAGTTAAGAAGTCACTATAAATGAATGAAATTTGGTATTCATTCAATTTATTTACACAACATATTTAAAATGTGTCCAATTGTTGAACCAAAAACATTTTGCATACATTTAATATAACGTAAGGTTTTTATGAAAAAACTAGCTGGTGCAGCAGACGTTCTACCCTCAGTAAGGGGATATAAAAACTTAGAAATTAAGGCAGTTTGTATTGGCGGAGTTCACCGTTGCTCTAGACACGAGCGGGCGCCGGGTAGGCTGTCGCGTCGTCTGCTCGATCACTGCTCTTTAATAATGTTATGAGTCACTTATGTTATTAAAATCTGATCGTAAATACGATAACGATTGCTCTCTTCTGATTACTTCATGTCGGATACGATATAGTTATGAATTAATCTGTTTATAAAGTTTACTGTCATTTTATATACATACATTTGCACACACATTTTTTACATTACACACACATATATATATGTATATATATATATGTGTGTGTGTGTGTGTGTGTGTGTGTGTGTGTGTGTGTGTGTTTTTTTTTTGTAACAATATATACGTAATTTGTACAGTTATTTTTGTGAGAAAACACTGGCTCCTGAGATGCTGGTTTCACCTGCATTAGGAGTCTGGGACTTTAAATTTATTTGTTAAAATGTATTGGTGATGTAAAAGCATTATAATTATTATTACTTTATTTAACATATACATCTATACATATAAATATAAATTGAACAGTCTGCCATATCAAATAACTGATATTTATTGAGCTTAGGGGGTTGCATGTCGTTAAGATATGAACAACCAATTTTTAGATTTGGGTCTGTCTGTCTGTTCGGACTAATATTCGGAATGGATGAACTGATCGTGATGAAACTTGACGAACGATAGAGATCAAAGCCATGAGTTATCAATCATCCCCTGGGTGTCGTAAGAGGCGGCGGAGGGAAACAAACGTAAGATGTGCAGCAGCGTGTTCCTAATAACGATTACAAAATAAAAAATTGCGGTTGCCAACCTGCTTGCCATGCGTGCCAATAGTAATAGATAATGCCCCATTAAAATAAATCTATGGGGAAGGCCTGGCAGTGGACTTTAATAGCTGAAAAGACGGGAGTGCAATGAAAAATATTACTGCTAAATATTAAGACCTAGATAATATTTAGACCGAACACCGGGCAGCTACAGCTAGATGAAGAAGAAGGGATCTGCTCATGAAATTCATTTTTCCGGATCACAATAAAAGCCTTCGCCTTTTTAAAAGGCTGGCAACGTACCTACGAATTGTGTTGTACCACGTGCTCGGCGGTGAATGAAAATATCGTGAGGAAACCTGCACGTCTGAAGAATAAGAAAAAAAAATATTTCGAGGACATATGAAGTTCGCCAACACGCATTGGGGCTGCGCGGCGGACACTTCCTAAAACCCTCTCATAAATGAGGGGAGGCCTGTGCCCAGCAGTGGGACGTATATAGGCTGTAACTTTAATAAGCAACGATAGTCAATTATTATCAGGTGAGTCGCATCCTCCATTTCCTACGTAATGTATAAAAATTAGTTTTTGTTTGTTCGTATTGTATGAACGGTATGGTTCATCAGATTGCGGTAAAACTTTGTCAACATATTGTTTGCACTGATGCGAAGGTTAGTATAGGCATAGGTAGTACTATTAACTTACAGGAGATGGCGCGCGTATCGTATTACGAAAAATTTATTTGAAAGTTATATATCATTCAACTTAAATGAATGTATCATTATTCTTAATGAAACGACAATACTCTTACAAATTTAAAACTATATTAGCACGATTAATTCTTCTGCGACAGTAACGTGTCGGGTACCATCTAGTTCTCCTGTATAAAAAGGAATTCCAACCTCATCTACACGACGTGCACCCGATATTCTATAACGATATTCTAAAAGGAGTAAAGGTGACATACAACCACACAGTACATCTGATGCTACAGCCCATGCACAATATATCTATTCTTTTTTTTTCTTTATTGATCTTAAAACCAACAGCACGTTATAAATATTAACAAAGTTCTTAGCTAATCCTTAATGCCAATAACATGTTCTTACTTTACATTCATATACATACTATTGCTTGTTATAGTTGAAAAATTTGTAATATTAATTATATAGTGCTTAAATATATAAAAGCTATTTCAAAAATAAGTTTAAACAAAAAAGAAACAGGCAGTAAGCAGAGACAAAAAAGAATATTACACAACTGTTTGACTATACAATAATAATTAACATAAACATAATTTACATCACATATAGTGTAGACATTTGTGTGTACACTATATATACTAATTTTGAGAATTATGAAGTTACCTGTACAAAAGGTTCTCAGGTTTTCGTCTCTCAACATACGAGTACCAAGCACATGTAGTATCTCGTATGCGAGCGGGCGTGGCCGCAAAATTTGTCAGTTTTTTTATTGCACATATTTTTTTTTAAATTTATAGATTACGATTTACGAACCAAATTTTTGGTATATGTTTTTTGACTATATGACCTCAGATTTTATAAAAAAAAACGCGGTAACATGTAATTTTCTTGATAAAAATAGGCTCTAATTAGATACATTTTTCCATGACACAACAATATTTTACGAATAAGTTCATGGAATTATTTTTAAGGCATAATAAGTAATCACATCTAAGTTCTCACTAACCATTTTTAATCCATAACAAAGATTTGTTCAAAAAAATTGACAATGTTGTTTGGTTCTTACTCAGTTTTTTATCCGAGCGCGTGCTTGGTATAGCTATCGCATAATTTGCCTACAATGAGATCATTGCATCACTTTCATTTTGACACTCCCTCAGTCGTCCTTGAGCTTCACCGACAAAGGGATAAGCCACGCCCCAAAAAGTACGATTTATTTTCAAGTTATCCTTTTAATTCTGTTTCTGTCGCTTCTTACGAGCTTGTGACACCCACGGGACGATATGGGTTTAATTCAACCGCAGGGTTAATTCAGTAATGTCAAACCAAAACCCATGGACTGCCATTGGTCCACTGGTATTGAATGGCTCATAGCATTAAGCCCGCCCGTTGTATTAGTTTCAATAGGGAATGCAATAAAGAATATATAAATATATTAATAAGAATATTCTTCTTAAGGGGAAATATAATCTCAAATGGCTTAGCAAGATCCTTCGTTATGCCGAAAATATTGCAGCATTAATTTTGAAATAAATGTATGGTAAAGTTGAGGATTAATGTTATGGATTATGTTAGACGAAAACACGATGTCGTAAAATTTTCTCGATGGAAAAAAAATCCAAAGTTACCTCCAAAATAAACAATAAACCGCTGTTATTCATAAAATACTTTAAATAAGATCATGAAACTTTGCATACTAACTGAACTAACTATAAAGCAGTGCTTATGTTATTTACTTCTTTTAAAATACCCTTATTTTCACTATAAAAAGAAATTACCTAAACTATCGGCCTCTTGAACTGTGATTCCTGCCGTCCGGTCACTTCGCTTCGGCCTTTGAACGGGGAGGTTGTGTCGCTTACGATCAGAATACACATTACGCAACAGGACGACGTAAAATTAAAATGGGAAATAACCGTAATAAAAATAAGAAGCGACTGGCTTGGCGTTAAGAAACAGGCATAAATAAGATAAACCTAATGAAATAAGTGTCTAACGACCTTTCTACTTACAGTATTAGTGATTACAAACGTGTCGGTACATAGCATACGACGCGCGGGCAAGTGGGGACGAAATTAGAATTTGAGCTGACTTACTCTATCCCCTTAACACACAAATTGCATACAGCTTTATGTAGCGATGCAAATATATTCGCATGACCGCGGCTCCCTATTGTTTCAGAGCTTAGTCCGATAATCGCCACCGCAATCTACCCTCTGTTCGTGAAGCGTGGCGTCTGCGAGCCAAATTGCAGGAGATGGCTGGATATGCCATCATAAATCCGGACGGTTTAAATCGAAACGTTTCAATTTTTTATTTCTCATCTTTAATTTCTCTTTTTATATATTAAGGATGATACGTCGATTAAGAATCAAAATGCAAAATCGTTGTCACCCGTGACGACTAAGATGGTATGCATCATTTCTAATGCGTCATTGTACATCCACACTGCAGCACGACTGGGTTATTTTGACCGGATAAGGACCACGCTCTTACAGAATATGAATTATGAATTTAAAATAGCAACTTAATACTACCGTCTAATGGTGAGTGTGGAAAATCGGTAATGTAGAAAGAAAAAAAGAGAGAATTATGCAGTAGAGGAGGCAAACGAGCATTCGGCTCACCTGATTTTGGTCTTCTTCTGCGTTTTGATACTTTTTTATGGGATGGTGGTGACAAACGAGCGCACAGTCAAACTGGTGGTAAGTGGTTGCTGTGGCCCATACTAAGATGGAATGCTTCGTTTCCAGTAAATAGGGTCTCCAGTTCTCTACACTCACCATATAAAACACAGCAATGTTAAACTGCTATTTTACACTGGTATTCTGTGAGAGCGTGGTCCTTCCCCGGTCGAGCCGGCCCATTCGTTCTATAACTACACTACCAATATAGCTGCAGGATGGCTCTGACATGTAAAAATGCAGCAGATAGGTATCTATGGGCCACAGCATCCACTTACAGTTTATCAGTTGGACTGTGTGCTCGTTTGTAACACTTATTTTATATATAAAACACGTATAAATCTTTAAAATCTCTTCAATATGCGTATTGGATTTTTTTTTCAGATTTCTAACACGATTATCAGTTTAAAAATCTATATATAGAAAGTTATGCACTATGGTATATGATGTCATCTATATTATCACCGCAAACAAATACAACATCTCATCCGTCATAACCTAGCCTAATAAAATTAAGCTTTAAATGAAAACTAAACTAAAAGATTACTTATAATATATCTTTTCGTGTTGGTGCTAAAATATAGCGTAAAGAAGAGAGAAAACTTTACTTTACTTTTTTTAAGTTATTTAAAGTCAGCTTTCACTTTTTTTTTGTTTCTTACCCAAAGGGTAATAACGGGACCCTATTACCAAGCCTCTGCAGTCTGTCCATCCGTCTTTCTATCAGCGGGCTGTATCTCAAGATCCGTATTTTTTTTTTGTAAAATAAGGGTGACAAACGAGCCCACAGTTCACCTGATGGTAAGTGCATGCTGTGGCCTATAGATACATTTATCCAAATAAGAATGTATCCAAAATACACTTATGCTGTAGTCGATAGACATCTACTCAATCAAAACATCAATTAAGAATCAAAATGCAGATGCGTTGCCAGCCGCAGGACTGAGATGGAATGCCTCGTTTCCAGTAAAAAGAGTCTCCGACATTAAAATAAATTAAAAATTAAGGGAGTCTCCCCTACTAGAAACGTGTTTTACGATAGTATGGAACCCTTTATGTGCGAGTTCGACTCGTACTTGGCCGGTCTTAGATCCATAGATCAACTGTATGTGTTTCTCTGTGAAGGCATTGTAATATAAGAGATTTTTTATTAAACTTGCAACAAAATGGAAAAATCGTTGACAGTGTCATCTAAAGGGGATCATCTATTCCACCTTGGTACAATTTAACCAGGCTTATGGTATTTTTAGTCTACTCAAAAGATTGAAAAAATTGAATTTTAAATAAAAAGTAAGAAGTCGGTGCTAAGTTAAAGCATATAGAAGAAAAGCCCCGACTTCAAATGTTATTCCATGAAAATTATTTTCACCATTTTAGTTCTATGAAGCTTTTACTATACTTTTTATAAAAAACTAGCTGGGTGCATTGATGCCACAGAAAAAATAATTAAAATATCGTTTTAAATTTGGAAGGGTTATATTGTTCAATTAGGAATGATAACACATTCATTGAAATTGAATGATATATGACTTTCAAATAAATTTGTCGGTAGGATACGCGCGCCACCTACGTTTAAGTTAATTGCACTATACCTATAAACTTTGCGCAAGTGACAACAATAAGTTGACAAATTTTTACCGCAATCTGATGAACGGTATGGCGGCGCATAAGATACGAACAAACAAACATTGATTTTTATATATTTGAATAATTTACTCTCTCTAAAGGTCAGCACTGTATTGCACTGTACACGCTGCAATTGTTCTGGAATGCTTTAATAATAGAAAGCTTTTTACACAGATCTGCTTATAATATTACCAACATCATCACTACAGCCCATCAAAGCCCACTGCTGAACATGTTGCCCACGCTGTAGATTGCTTTATAGTGGTAAAATTTGCCTTAGTTGCCACGCTTTTGCCACTGGGCTGCAACCACAGTTTTTTAATATTATTAAGCTATTATCAGTAAGGTACTGTTGCGCATCTCCTGTTTCAGATTCTCCACCTTTTTTATATGGCTCTACCACACTGCGATTACATTAGTAGTATAGTTTTAGCACGAATAGGTCGGCTCCACTGGGAATGACCTCGCTCTCACAGAATACCAGCGTAAAATAGCAGCTTAATGCTGCTGTGTTTCGTATGGTGAGTGTACAGAACCGGGGACCCTTTTTACTGGAAACGAGGCATTCACCCTTAGACGGATATGGTGTAGTAGATATTCTCACTCACTACACGACGAAAGGAGCACCATTATAATGCGAGGTCTTTGACAAACGCGGTGCTTACGTTTTGTACGATGCTGTCAATTACGCGATCACCTTAATTATCCAAATATATACCTGAAGAATAAAAAATGTCTGAGAAATGAATTATTTCAAAATAATAAAATAAAATACAATAAGTTAAAATATTTCACACGTCACCACGCACCTGAGCGGTGCGGGGGACTTATATTAAGATTTTATTTAATGTGATTCCAGAATATATTTTTTTACAAATTTTCATCAAAAATTTGTTAACTACGAAAGACATTATTTTATTAAGGTTCACAAATTAATTGTTTTATAAATAAAACGAGTGACAAACAAGCATTCAGTCCACCAGATGTTAAGTGGATACTGTGGCCTATGGACATCTACATCAATACTCGATTCGGAATCAAATCACAAATGAGCTGTCACCCTGAGTACTAAAATGGAACGTGCGTGGTTTTCATTAAAAAGGGTTCCCGGGTTAACACAGCAGCATTTATCTGCTATTTCACGCTGGTATGCTATGAGAGCGTGTTCTTTCCCCGGTCGAGTCGTTAGCTTCAGCATGGCTCTACCACTTTAATAGTCAGTTAACATTGGAGTTATCTTACTTTAAAGCGGCGATCTTGAGGCCCGTTACGGACGGTGCATTCGCTCCACTGCGTGAACTTTATCGCGGTGATTACTTCGTCTAGGGGCGCGCCGCGATGCGTGGCGACGAGGTCACATGCCCAACCATTCATATCAAAATCCATTCAAATCAAAGTTGTTCACATGGATACGTTTATATTGTCACACCGCGAGTCATTTTATTAATAAAATATCTCCTACACTAGACATGGATAGTAATTGTTCATTCACTTCTGACGTAGATAATACATACATAATCACTCATGCCTGTCACCCAGAGGGATAGGCGGAGACTACCGACTTCCATTTAGCACAATCCTGACATACCTTCTATACGTGGTAGAGCCATGCTGCAGTTATATTAGTAGATAGTATAGTTGTAGAACGAATGGGTCGGGGAAGGACCACGCTCTCACAGAGTACCAGCGTAAAATAGTAGCTTAATGCTGCTGTGTTTCGTATGGTGAGGTGGAAACGAGGCATTCCATATTAGTCTTCTTGGGTGACAACGCATCTGCATTTTCATTTGTAATCGAGGATAGATGTAGATATGTATGGGCCACAGCAACCACTTACCACACACTTGGATTGTGTGCTCGTCTAGTCGTTGGTCTTGCGCCTGATCTCTCTCGGTTCGTGTCGGTTTATCGTTCCATTGGAATATGAGAGTGAAGGAATATGGAGTGCACCTGTGCTTGCGCAAACACTTGGATACTATAATCCTGTCCTGTGTGTCCACGATTATCAACAGTAGTGTAGTCATATATTATTATTATTGTTGTATGTATTATTGTTCACAATGTAGTGCATTTAATTGGCGTAAGATGCTCTCCAAACTACATAAGTGAAACACATTTTTTTTATTATGCGAATCTAAACTTATTAATTTTAAGACCTTTTGCTTTCAATTGTATGTGGAAATTGTGGTACTCGATATAGAATGACATTGAAAGAAAAAAGTGATAATTTTTTAACTAACACAAATTCGAATTTTAGAAAATCAATAATAAAATATGTAATAATTAATAATAAAATTTATAATACATTCCATCCATTCATTACAACCTATAAAAGTCCACTGCTGAACATAGGCCGCCCCCATAGATTGGCTCATAAAGGGGACCTTGCTATATTAGCCACCTAGTTGTCGACCCGCTTACCAAGTAAGCAGGTTGACAACCGAATTAATAATAATAGAATATAACCATTTATTAAGTGTAGGATCATCATATATCACAAATCCACTGCTGAACAAAGGACCCCATCGAGGAATGCCACAAATTTCACTCCTGAGAGTCATGATACATATTATCTAATGGCGGCGTAAAAATGCAATGAGCTTGCTCCCACGGAGCCAATCTGCATTTCGGCAATTTTATATTTTTATTTGCATTCTATTGTCCTTTTTTAAAACCTTTATTGTTAACGCGCCGCCGACTCGCAAATTATCTGCAGTTAAGGGGCTGGAACTGCTGCTTTATATGTTATGTTTATTTATTTAATGTATCTTTATTGCACCTTAAAGTGACATTTCAGGATCAAACAGTCGATACGTTAAGTTAGTACTTAGTAAAATAATTTCACATTCTGAAATCGGTGCTAAGACGAAATAGACGAAAAGTTGTCAAATTTCTTTTTTTTTAAGTTTTTAAAATAAGCTTTTTCTTTTTACTAAAAGATCCTTTTTATTTCCTTTAATCTTTTGAACTAAGGAATATAACAATATGAAAGTCGTTTAAATAGTTCCACTTAAACCTTTAAAAGCTTTATTCCTTATTTGTACGCACCTACAACCACTCGAGAATTTAATAATAAGGAATCATCAAATTCATCCAAAAATTATAGGAGAACATGAGGCTGAGCACGCGGCTTACCATGTGGTAAGTTACTACTGCCGCCCAGGCTCAACGGCAACACCAAAGGAATTGTAGATGCGTTGCCGGTTTAAAAAACAGAGTAGACTCTTTCCTTGACCTAAGAAGTATCAGTCCGGAAAAAGTGGTTGTGATTTAATGAAGACATCGCGTAACATACAAATACATACTGTCAAATTGTTAACCTTCTTTTTTGAAATCAGTTAATGATTATACGTGATAGAGCCATGCTGCATCTATATTAATAGTGTAGTTGTAGCACGAATGGGTCAGCTCGACGGGAATGACCGCGCTTTCACATAATACCAGCGTAAAATAGTAGATCAGTGGGTTTCGTATGGTGAGTGTAGTGAATCGGAGACCACTTTTACTGGAAACGAGGCATTCCATCTTAGGCCTCACGGGTGACAACGCATCTGCATTTTCATTCGTAATCGAGGATGTAGATGTCTACGTGCCACAGCATCCACTTACCATCAGGTGGATTGTGTGCTCGTTTGTCACCCTATCCTATAAAATAAAAAATAAATATTAAATATAGTTATTTCAGTCAAGAGTACAAGAAGAGCTCCCCCTTAACCGCTACCAATATGCATACAAAAAGCAAAAAAATGAAGTGCAAAGATTTATTGCCCCACAACGAGGCCTAGTTGCGAGCAGCCGCCTGCCGCCGATTGAGTCAGTCTTCTTAGAACGTGATGGAATCTGTGCTATTTCGTAAATAATCAAAATTACCCCGCGTTAAGGTGTGAAGGTAGTTATTTCTTATAAATGAAACGAAATAGAAACCAACAAGCTGGTCCGATAACACTAGTGACAACCGCTGCGTCGTGGTAGGAACACATGGCCAGGCCGTTGATTCCGTCGGTAGTATCTTACGACACCCACATTCCATATGGGGTAGGATATTCTTACTACGCTACTACATGGTAATGATAAAAGACATTCATTTATAACCCTTAATACCATCCCGTAGACGTCATAAGAAATGAATAAAGAAGTATTTTCGTGATACCATAAAAATAAAGAAAAAATAACTCAAAATGATAAAACGCTGAGGTTGCAAACCCGCTTGCAAAGCATGGCAACTATGACAAAATCCTCCCCCCCCCCATAAGGGAATCTATGGGAGAGAAATACGTTCAGCAGTGGACTTTTATAATCTGTAAGGGTAATATGGAATTCATTATTCATAACAGTCTATCAAACCAATACTGAACACAACATGAAACATACTATCTCTATAGGGGGATTTTGCTATAGTTGCCATGCTTGCCAGGCGGGTTGGAAACCGCAGTTTTTTATTACTTTGAGTTTTTTCCCCTTTTTTTCAACGAAAAATGTTACCTCGGCACTAGGAATTTCTCCTGCATCGTGGAAAAAGTTTACATACAGAAATTTCACAAGGACAAACGTGTAGACCCGCGACAATATTTGCAGACTATATAAAGACTAGTTACGTACGAGATTCGAACCCGCGGTACTTATTGCTGTTCCAGTAGCAGTTCATTGCTAGGCCACAGCGCCACGGAGCCGTACTATCAGACATCTTCTCCTGTCCACCTCCTGCTTCAGTTTCCCTTTGTCGCCTGTTACGACACCGAACGCTAGGATACGGTGCAGTGGATTATAAGATTTATAAGAATTCGTAAGTAGTATCACCTTTACTTGTATGCATGTAAAAAGAAATTATTTTTATAGTGGATGATTTTTCTACCGTCTGGAAAAAATTGTGTGAAACTGATAAACGGAATAGAACGTAATTGGGTGCGTATTATTTTAATTTCGATAGTTTTTAATTGATTTATTTATTGTTTATCAAAATTTTTGTTTTTATCTTTTAGTGCCGAAAGTTTATTTCAAATAGGTAGTATTTATTGATAGATCAATTTTGTAAAATGTTAATGTAAAAAAAAAAATATCAGTGCCATAGGTTTTCTTTCTTTCACCTGTTACAACCTATTTTTCCAGACAGTACAAAAACACCCAGTGTACAATCACAAGTATGTCTAAGGGCTACAGCATCCTCATAACATTAGAAAGAAAGAAAGAAATAAAGAACCATTTATTTGACAATCACATTTTACACACAACTTAAGAAATATAAATACAAATATTATAAGGGACAAAAATATGCAGGCACAGGTGTAAGACGGCTTACGCATTAAAACTTATTAATAAACAGTACACACATGATGTTAAATAATAATGAAACAAAAAAAAAAACATATAACAAATTAAAAAATAATTTAAAGATAAAATATGACATCAAATAGGTCTCCAACTCAGCATAATGCTGCAAAGGCAGCGCCGGTTTTCAGTTAGAGACTCGTGACTTCACTGACAAATCGGTCTGTGAACCTCCATTTGTCCACCAATTACGTGTAACTACGACTTATGGACTTACTAGCTAGAGATCAGTGCTAACGAACACAGTTAATACACCCTTACCTTACTTGTTGATGTACACATAAAATATTTGGCTCTATGGGGAAGATATCTTTTACTTTTTTTTCATAAAACCCACATTAGGTGAACTGGTTATTCCTTCAGCCTCACTTCTCTTGAAGATTGGCCCTTGGTGTCGATTATTTATTTAGTAAATTAGTTATTGGTATTCCATTTTATTCTTAAAAAATTCTATTCTATAAAATAAGGGTGGCAAAGGAGTACGCAGTCTTTCTGATGGTAAGTGGATGCTATAACTCTAACTATTCTCGATTAAGAATTAAAATTCAGATGCGTTGTCACCCGTGAGGACAAAAATGGAATGCATCGTTACCAGTTAAAGGCATCTTCAGTTCTCCACACTCACCATACGAAATACAGCAGCATTAAGCTGGTATTTTACATTGGTATTTTGTGTGAGCGTGGTCCTTCCCGGGTCGAGCCGACCCATTCGTGGTACGCACATAAAATTGTTATTGATTTTGCAATGAATTTAAAAGGTTTTTAATGCGAAATAACCAATTACCTTCACTATTGTAATAACCATTAGAGACACATTTAAAATCGATTACCGGTATAATAAACTAAACAAACTTCTACGGAATCCGGGTAAAAGGAGCACAAAGAAAATTTCGAGGGTCAGGATGATACGGCCATAAGTCCGACAATGTGCGGCGCCTTAATTAAAATACTTCTTTGTTGCATTCTAATAAATTATCTGGAATTTATAGAACAGGGTCCCGTTGACCCGTTTTATTTTTACGACGCTGGTGGCAAAATCGAACGCGTCGCAGATTAAGGAATGAATCTCGGACGTTAGCTGATCTTCAAAACCTCTGAGTGTCCGCTTGTAACATTAAAATATTGAAAAGAACTTGTTTTTATCTTATCTCTCTTAATCAGACCATCCACCGCAAGAACATACACCTCTCCTAAATGTGGAAGAATTTACTCTCTATTGATAGACGTCTCGCATTAAGCTTTCATCAACGATTAGTTTATTTAACATTTTGCTAGATGCAGCCTTACAGCCACAGTCAGTCTGATTAATCTTGTATCCGGTGTACGAATATCCACCACCCCATGGGTATCTTTTTTTTTTGCGCCCGAATCAAATATGGGCAACCCTCCGGAAAGCGGGGGAGGGAGGCGGTGAATGCTCATAGCATACCACGCAGCCGCCTGCGTGGTTATGTGGAGACTTTTACCCACTAAACACCGCCTTTTAGGGACTGGCTTAATGGTCTAACTAGAGATCTCTAAGCCGTATACGAACGCGACCCTCCTTGGCAGAAAGGAGGGCGCAAGCGGTGAAAATCCGCTTAGAAGTGGCCTAACTAAGGCAGATTAAGGGATGTGTTAGATGTGGGAGATGCCAGGAGGCAGTTCAGGTCAGCCGAAAGCTTGTTGGGGGGTCCGAGAGAGAGTTTCTCGGTCTGCGCACACTATAGCGAGTGTTGATAGGGGCTGCATAGGCAGCTGTCTCACGAATGAGATGATTTGGGTGGGACTCTGAGGCTTTGAAATATCTCTCAGAGAGTGATTTAAGGAACTGCTGGATTGTTGGGAGCTCTAAGTCTCGGTGTAGGTGTAGGACATAATAGGGCGAGTTAGTGGCCCTACGACAGAGTAGATTTTGAACTATTTGAAGTTCATTTACAGCTTTGGGCTTAGCATGTGCGAAAATGGGGGCCGCGTAGGTCATGACAGGTCGTATGCAGACCTTGTATAGGGTTCGCTTGTTGCGGAGGGACATTTTACTGTGCCTGCCCAACACGCTGTTGAGCCTACCATGTAAAATCGTGCGGTGCAAGTAACCTTCTTGATATGGTGTTCGAACTTGCTGGGGGCACGAGTGTTTGGCTCGAAACCCGAATTGTTGTGGGATGACAAGAGGGTCGCCCTCTGTGGGAAACAAATGGCGCCTCATGCGCACGAGAATGATTCGTTCGAAAAGTTTGCCCATGGCCTTGAGGAGGCTGATGGGACGGTGATTGGAGGGGAGGTGGTGAGGTTTGCCTGGCTTGGGAATGCCAATGACAGTTGCCTCTTTGCAAGAGGTGCAGAGGTGTGGAGAGAAAGTAGCTGAATTCGAAGCAGGCGTTGAAGATTATGGCCAATAAGGCGATCACCTGCTCCGGAAAGTGTTTAAGGGCTTAGTTGGAGATGCCATCCGCACCCGGTGCTTTTTTGGGCTTAAGTCCTTTCATGGTAGATGAAATCTCATCTTTGGACACAGTGATAGGGTCAGAGGCGGTGGGGGGCGAGTTCCGGCGACGGACCTCGTCCTCCACTAGTTGGATGTGTATGGGGTCAGTGGGTTGTGAGCTGGGAGAGCATTGAGCGGCCATGGGTACCATGGGTATCGTAATAAGCGACTGAGAGAAATTTAAATCGAAGATGTGACTGAAAATCAACTTTATTAGTGCCAACAGCACAACCAATGAGCACACAGTCCAACTGATGGTATGTACATGCTTGGCCTATAGACATTATCTTCGATTAGGAATCAAAATGCAGATGCGTTGTTACACCTGAGCACTACGATAGAATGCCTCGTATCCAGTAAAAAGGGTCACCGGTTCTCTACACTCACCATAGGAAACACAGCTATATCAAGCTGATATTTTACGCTTGTATTCTGTGAGAGGTGATACCTACAATTGAACAACCTAATTTCGACCCTCGCCTGGAACACTGAAATTAATGATTGCATTTTGCGCGTAAGCGCGTTCTTAAAAAAAATCATTGTTAGGATGTCTGCATATCCGAAAAGTTAAATATACTTCACTTAACTTGTAATAATATAATAATTATTCCTTAAACGTCAGTACAAATTTTTGAGCCGAACCTGTGTGGCAATGAGAATTAAAATTTTAAATGTCGATCAGGGTTGATCGGCGAAATGTCCGATTAAAATCGCTTTAAAATACTGATAACTGACATTACGCTAAAGGTCGGTTGCTATGTAAGATATACGCTATGCGATAAAATTATGTATCTAACATTAAATTAAATTTATATGGAAATAGATAATAGCAATTTACTAATTTTGGGTTGAGAGAATGCCAAAAGGCATTAAGTCCACCCTTTGTAATCCTTTTATTAGGGTGCAATAAAGTGTAAATAAATAAATAAACAAATCGATTATTCTTTTTCTTTACGGGGTTATTTTGCAATAACCGGCCAAATTTACAGAGAAGGTTTAGAATAAGTAATATAGGCAAATGGTAAAGAAACTTTATATAAATAAAAACATAAATATTAAAATAAAAACTTAAAATAAAATTAAACTGCCGAAAAAACTGAAAAGCAATAAATTATACACTTTTTTACTTTTACCTTAATAACTAAGTTCTTAAGCTAATGTAAGTGTACATTAGTACATATTTTTTTAAATATTATGAGTTTTAATTAACCTTAATAACTAAGTACTTAAACTAATGTAAGTATACCTAGGTAATTTTGAGTCGGCGCCAAGCAATCAATGAACAAAGATCAAGTAAGTAAGTATGGGTCAATCGGTAGGCAAAAACGTTGTTATGATAACTTCAAATAAAAGTAGAAGCCCTATTTCGTTGTATATTCAAAAACTGCAATATACCCTATCTCATTATTTATATATCTGAACTTAAGTTTAAAATTTTTCATAACACCTTGACATTAATAGAAGTGTAGGTATAAAATTTTTATTCATTTTAACAGAGTTATATGTACGTTCTACGTAAAACGCTTTATTTGAGCACTCTTTTAGTCCACCTAAAAGAGTGCTTCTTAAAACCGCTTAAAAATTAAACAGGCAACTAGATTAAGTATTTAGAAGTTGAAAATTAGAAAATTATAAAATTATTATGCAAGCCATTAAGTAATAAAAAGCGATCAAAATAACAAAAGTCAATTACCTCAAAATAAACGTACAATTTTATTCGGACCGTTTCGATTCAACGAAACGGTCCGAATAAAATAATTTCCTCTTAACAGCTTCCGAAGTCTCTTCCTAAGTTCTATGATAAGATGTTATGTGGAAATTATTTTATTCTTTTCTTTGAAGGCAACTTTTAATTAAAAGTTTTATTCTTCAACCTTTTGATTGTAACAAAGAATGTCACTGGCTCAAATATCGTTTGAATAATATATTAATGACTTCGTCGCCTATTTTCGCACCCTTATTGGAGAGAATCACTAAAAATCGGCTCACAATTGACCAAGATATCGAGTTAACAATTAACGTACAAAAACATGCCGCCGAATTAAGCTCCTACACCTTTACGAAATCGACTAAGAACAGTTTTAATTCGTAGGTCTATCGAATAGGTCCTGTATCATATCCACATAAATCCTTTGTAGGTTTCATTTTTATTATAGGGAGATATATGTATGTAACACAGCTTATAATATAGCAATACAATAATTTAATATGACAATACAAATACTTCAACTTTAATTAAGAATCATATCATATTTGCTTTGAAAAAAAATGTCATTAAAGAGGATGCATTTTTCTTTCGACATTTCTTCTTCGGACAGAGGTTTCACGAGGAACCTCATTTTTTACAATCTACTACAGATTTTAAAACAAGTTTGAGGTTTGACAAACGAAATTTTAATTTCTTCCGTCTAAAAATAAGCAGATAAAAATATAGCTTTCTATGTGCACAGTCACCGGCGGCACCGCCGGGGGCAGTCCGGCCACCCGCCGAATTTATGAAAATAAGATCTTAACGTCTTATTCCATATTCGCTGTCGCAAGTCAGTATCATTCACAGGGCAAATGTGTGAGGTCGAAAATTATTTTTTTTAGTAGAAACTTAGGTTTCGCCCCGGCTTCACAACGATGCCACCAACCTGCCCCAATTGTGAGTCTAAACAATTCTCGAATCAACTTAATCACACACAAAATTTCATCAAAATCGGTCCAGATGTTTAGGAGTAGTTCAGTCACGTACACACAGTCAGAAGAATTATATTTTATGTACATATATATATATATATATATATATATATATATATATATATATATATATATATATATTTATAAGTGAAGTCCTGATCCTAAGTGGATGCCCTACATCTATCCTCGATTAAGACTAAAGATGCAGCTTCGTTGTCACCTTTGCTGTCTCGTTACCAGTAACAAATGGTATTCGTTTCACTTCACTCACCATATTAAACATAGCAGCATTATGATTCTATTCCACGCTGGTATTCTGTGCGAGCGTGATCCTTTCCGACCGACCAGACCGATCCATTTATACAGCGTGGCTCTACCGTATGTGCTACAAAGCAAGAGTATGTCCAGATAAAAGAGAGTGTATTATTATTTTAGTGAATTCGTTATACATAATTTCTTGGTTCTTCGTTATAATTTATGATTGATGGCTGGGTGGTGGAGTGGCTTAGCTTTTTGTTACGGCGCTACAGGTCCAATGGATTAAATCCCATTTGGCACAAATGCTTGCACGGGTTTGTCCATGTGTTATTGATGTATGGCTGCCTTCACTGTATAAGTAGGGCATATTATAAAAAAAATATCTTTCGGCTCAAAAAGCAGCTTATGAATGAATTAAATATATTTTATTGTACAACAATAAATACGAAATAAGAAAATAAACATAAATTCTACCAATTTCATTTTCAATAGAAGTTTTTCTGATAATATACAGCCTAGGTCACTCATGCCAATGCTCACTATCTGTAAGTGAAAATTCATTACAATCGATTAAACCATTCAGTTAGCCCGGACAGGCAAAGGTACCATTCAGTAATTCATTCATGGGGCAATGTGCTTCTACAACAAGGTCTCATAAATTATACAAGGACTCTTTATTATCAAGTTTTTGTACAAGAACGACTTTATAAAAATGGTACCATTACTATTATAGCATGTCGAAATTTCTCTGCTGATCACAGGCAATCTAATAAGGGGGATATTTTTCATAGTTACCGCTTGCACGCTATATACGTGGTAGAGCCATGTTGCAGCGATATTATGGTTGTAGCACGAATGTTTCGGCTTGACCGGGGAAGGGCACACAGTACCAGCGTAAAATAGCATCTCAATGCTGCTGTGTTTTGTATGGTGAGTGTAAAGAATCGGAGAACCTTTTTAATGGAAACGAGGCATTCCATCTTGGTCCTCACGACTGACAACGCATCTGCATTTTGTTTCTTAATCTAGGATAGGTGAAGATGCCTATAGGCCACAAAAGCAACTTAGCCTCAGGTGGAATCTGTGGTTGGTTTCCACCCTTGTTAAAGAAAACGCTTGGCAAGTAGGTGGGCAACCGCAGCTTGTTATTTTTATTCAACTGTAATGAGGAAGATGCTGCTACTGTTTCCTGGTGCATTAGATCCCAGTGTCGCCTCTTACAATATAACCTTGGGATAATTAGGGGAAGTGGGTAATCCTACACGTTTATAAAATAGTTACCAAAATGTAAAGGAATACATGATTGATCCTGAGAACGAGCGAACTGAGCGAACGAACGACGAACTGAGGCTTCGAAATTCCTAAATGAGTTTTTTAAATTACTGTTCAACTTAATTTTATTGTAAATTGGTACTTTCGAATAAAGTCCTGGTAGATTTCTTGTAGGTTCTTCCCAGAACAGCGTTTTTTCTGACCAGTTGTAAATGTTAACGCTGATTTTCTATTCAATTCAACTCTATCATTTGTAAGATTTGGTTAGTTAATATTTCTTTGCTTAATTTATTTTTAAGAAACTACAGTTAAAACATTGTGCATTAAATAAAATTAGTCTTATGTCGATATCATTTATAGTTCCTGAGATATACGAAGTGTAAATTAACCACGAACGTATCTACGTATATATACACATACACACAACAACATCTTCCTAAAAATCGAAAATATCTACACGTTTCAAGGTATTAAGAGTCAGATGCTTAAACCTTGATACGTGCAGATGTCAAAGTTTACACTTTGTTATAACAATTTCTTGATTTTGTCGGGTTTCAAACTTAATATACTCGCGAGGTTAGAAATTGTAGACATTACAGCCTATAAAAGTCTACTGCTGAACACAGGACTCCCCCATATATTGCCTCATAGTCGGATATTTGCCATAGTTGCCACGTTTGGTAGGCGGTTTGGAAATAGCAGTTATTATTTTTAGTTGTTACATCTCCTGTTAAATTTTCCCTCCGTCGCTTCTCACGAAACCCTCAGGATGATATGGGCTAGTGGATATTCTTACACCACCACTTCAAGGCAAATTTAAAATTGCGCGCTTATCCCCAGGGCTAACATAGCTTAACTATTGCTTGTCATTTATACAGCAAATTAGTCCAGCTCAGCTTTATATATAATTCAGGCTAAGCGCAATAAATTTTATTGCACTCGACAGAAGCGCCCTCCCACTCACAGTAGAGGTAGGCTAAAATACGTCAGTGTCACGTGTTCAAAGGTGAGAGTACTCATAGTACTTTATCGGAGGCGTTACTACGGTTTCAACTCGATGAAAACTTGATTCAGAAAAATTTTACTAAGCTATCAATTGCAGTTCAACTTTAATTATTAAACAGTACAGATAACCTAATGTTACACAAATAACTAAATGTATTTATTAGATATTATACTATTGCGGAATAATATTTACGATTTTATTTTACATTATATATTGCATAGTGCAATTCAATCTGAATGTTTTCTTCTTCTTCAATCTAAAATAATTTACAACTAATCATGGAAATCTCCCACTGCAGAGACGTTTTTCCATAATAGGCACGATTAGAGATCGTAATACGAGACGTATCGAATTCTAAGTAGAAATCTTAGTAACGATAAAATAGCTAATTTTATTCAGAACGAAGAAAAATAAAAAAATGTTAATAGTAATTAAAGTTTTACAGCTCAGCATTGTGCTGCAACACACCACCGCGCTGGAAGAAAATTAACAAATCAATTCACAATTTTGAAAAGTCCTTTGCTAAAGTTTATAAGCTATATTTATCGAATAAAACACATTTTTAACATTTAATCACGTGAATCTTAACTTTTTTGTTTCAATATCGGCGTTTATAATGTTTTGCACTTTGTAACACAAAAAATTTAAGATTAAACGCCATAAAATGCCTTAAATTTAATAATAAACATAAAAAATATTATGGATAGAATGGAAAATACTTAACTATATACTATATTATAGTACACACAAAAAAGCCTTAAGAAAGTACTAAAAATACTAAAGAAAGCATTAAATGAAATGGGCGGTCGCCAAAGGCGTGAACTTTGCATGAACATTATTATAACAAAACAAAAATCCAAGTTTTCTACGTAAATATAATAATTACTCTTCATCAGTAATTAAAAATATTATTTACTTTATATAATGTTTTTATTATTTCTGTCGTGACACTTGGCGATCTGTTCTCACTGGCTACCCCGTTAGGGATTGTGCGTGAAGATAAGTAAGTAAGTAAGTATTATTTCTGTGATGTATTTTTATATATTTTCTTAAATTTCTTTTCATAATTAACGTCACAAATGAAGCGAGTTTGACCAAGCCAAGTTTAACTTCAATTAAAAATAAATGAGTAAAAAGTGTGATCGACTTGATCGAGTTTCAGTAGTAACTATCTCCAGTGATGGCCGAGTTAAATTTACATGCGAGCGCGAAAGAGATTAACCAAAGCCGACCTACCGACTGGATACTTTGGCGGCCGATATGTAGGTGTACGACGGATGATCGACATATTGTTACGTAGTTCTCGAATATGATAATGAACTCCTTACAACGTCTTTTAAATTAACTCGAAAAGCAAATGATTTTTTGAGTGGTGTGCTCTTAAGTTACGGCCTATATACGTTCCACTGCTAGACACAGGCCTCCTCTCAATTCAGAGAGAATTTTAGGGCAAGGAAGTGTTCGTCGCACTGCCCCAATGCGTGTTGGCGAATTTCACATGCCTTTGAAATTTGTTTTTTCTTATTTCTCAGACATGCGGGTTTCCTCACGATGATTTCCTTCACCGCCGAGCACGTGGTAAATCGGCACTTAAAATTGCAATTTCCTCTGTGTTGGCATAAAAATGTCAGAACTGAAATCAAAAGACAATTCAGAGAGAAAACAAAGTTGCGATACCGTAAACAACAATCCGCCTACCAAGGGTGGCGATTACGTAAATCCTTCTTTTGATGGGAAAGAGCTGACGGCGATTAAAAAGTAACGAAAGTGCAGTATCGGTGGGAGATATTCACTCCCCTATATCAGTCTATGGGTGTCGTAAGTGGTGACAGAGGAAAATGGAAACAGGAGATTGGCAGTAGTATCCTCCTTAAAAAAACTCATAAATATAAAAAACTGCGCTTGCCAACCAGCCTGCCGAACGTGACAACTATGACAAATTTCCTCCTTTCAGGCAATCTGCAGGAAGACTTATGTTTAGTAACAAAATTTTATAGGTTGTTATGGATGAATAGATTGGAAGTCTCTTCATCCTTAAGTCTATCCGTCGTATCATATCTCGTCATCCATAGTCTCTTCTCTTATATGTGGAATAGTTATTTTTATTATACCATTAAAATCCCACTGTAAAAAATACCGCTAATATAAATTACTTTTGTGTTTCAAATGGTGAGTGAATAAAACCGAAACCCATACCTTTTTTACTGGAAACGAGGTATTTCATGGTCCTCAGACAGTAGTGACGACACATCTGCAATTTGATGTTATGTGTGGGGCCACCGCACCCACTTATCATCTCGAATGAGCTATGTGCTCGTTTGTCACCCTTAAGTAAAAGAATATAATTAATTCTATAAAAAAAACATCAAACGTTGCGTAATTTTTGTTTTTTTGTAAACACTTATAAGTTGCGGCACGTAACTCTAGCGCTGAACGAAACGTGGAGCTGCGAATGTCATTACGGGAGACGGAATGCAACTGGTGAGCCAATCAGCGTATGCGAACGATATACACAGCCAATCATACGCAATAAGGCCAATTATGCGCAATAACGGTCATTGCTAGATTTTCGTGCCGCAAGTTGTACCATTGAGTGAAATATAGTTTCGCTTGATTTTTAACTATTGAAATTTTTTTTATCATAACACTGGTGTATCGCGCATAACGATTGAATTCCCTAAAAGTGAACAACGAACTTACAGTCCACCTGATAACAAATGGCTACAGATGCGTTGTCACCTCTGAGGACTGGACTACAATGGAATGCCCCACAGCCTGTAATTAGATTGACTCTCTATACTTTTCACAACGAAACACAGCAGTGCAAGCATTGCTATTTGAAAAAGGGGAAATCCTACTCAAATGAACTTTTACACAAAAAAGAGTCCCATCACCTATTAAGAGAATGGAGATGTTGAAATTGTAACCAAAATAAGAAGTAATGGCTCATTTCCACAAATCGGCATAAAGCGTCTCCCTTTTTCAATTATAACTATCAGTACGGGTTCGATAAATAAATATTTATGTCGCGCTACAATGCGGGCGACATGATGACAATTTGAACTATTATACTGTTAACGAGAGTCAACGGCGATCCGAACGGAGGGTGGCCAGTTTGCCACTCGTATTACTGCTCTACTTTCTCAGTCATAATAGTTTTATTTTCCTTTGGCAATAAGATTCAAATGTTTACAGATTTGTCAATGAAAACATTGTCATATAAAAGCGTTGACCTCATAGCATATCGACAACGTTATCTAACTTTTAATATCATAAACTGCAATAAAGTAATTATAACAAACTTCAGCGATTTTAGAATGTAGTTTCTTCGAAAATCATTTTCTTTTGCCAGTTATTGCACTCATACGACTATTGCCTGGTTTCATTTCCCACCAGACTAAGCAACTTGTTACTTGTAGGTAACAAATAGTTGTATAAAATGTTATATTGTAATTTTTTTAAGTCCTGCTGTATTTATTGCTTATTCTTGCATAATCTATGAGAGATGCCTGTATACTGCAGTGGACTTTTATAGGCTGTAATTGATGAATGGTATAGATGTCGTATTTAATCGTACGGTGGTAGAGCAACTTGCACACAAAGTTCGCGTTCGGCGGAGGGTAATGTAATATTTTGCCGTTGCGTATCATTTTATGATAACTGGCTACCGCAAAATGTTGATGAAGACATCGTCTGACAAACTAATCAGTGGTAATAAACGGTGCTTAGACTGGTACCATATCATTGCCATAACAATTTTATCAAACGGATTTGGGCTCTTGTCAAAGGCTTGTTTTTATGTTTTATACCTAATAACTTCGTTTACTACATATAAAGATTATTATTCTTTTAGGTCATTCTGTCAAACATAACACATCTCCACCATTATAGCTAAGAAAATGTAGATGTTATTGCAAAAGTGCCTGATAACTTTACTGTGGATGACTGGAGAAAATTCGTTGAACACATATAAAAATATATACTAGAAGACTGGGGGCGAAATGTCCCCTTTGACAAAGTTAGTGAACAAAATTTGATAATCAACGTAAGCGAAAAGTTCCAGTAACCCTTGTGATAATAATGCTGATGATAATAATGAACGTGATTTAGGTTGTGCGCCCTTATTTTAACAACAAATGGCTTTCAGCTGCAATTCCTTGTTTTATTTCACACTAAGCCCTTTCACAAGAATTGTTTCGACTCGCACGTATTCTACCAAATAGGTGACTGATCGAATAAAATTACGCACGAGGCGAAATCGTTATTTTGGGAGGAATTTTATTATCGTATTATTAACTTATAATTAATTCAATAGATAAGAAATTGTTGAAAATTCCAAATCCATACAGCACAAACATGCAACTATCGGTTGCAAGTTCTATGACCACTCCATCCTCACTAGTGAGCTGTCAAATCTGTTAAGCTTAATTTGACCGAGTATAAGCTGTGCGTTGACGGCGTAGAAGAAATATCATCCCATTTCCTCTCCTAGGCATCGTAAGTAAGGGGTAGGCCATTTAAGATGTTTAAGGAATTTGAATCGGCTATAAAGAAACTAACGATTATTTTATCAAAGTTATGAGTTTATTAAAAAATTTAAACCTTTACATTTGAGAATGGAAGATAAAATCATTCAAATAACTGCCACGTTATCAGTCAATTTTTCAGTACATTTTCGATTGTTTGGCCATTCGATTACATGTTTCAAGCAAAGATTTTTAAATCTTTGGTTTCAAGTCGCTAATCTTCTCTAGATGGTAAAACTAATGCTTATCCTTAATGGCTACATTAAAACAATGTTCAACAGAGTATAATCGCAGCTTCGAGGTGGCCAATTGACATCAGCATTTCGGCCGATTATGCGATTTTCGAAAACAGTGCGCAAAACATCGATCGTTGCGTTGTCTGTGTAGCAGATCGCGCCGTCCTGTTGAGACCACATGTCGTCTATGTCATCCCGCTTAGCATGGTAGCAATCGCCATTAACTGTAACAGCATCTCCTTGCTCATTTTCAAAGAAAAATGGCCCTATAATGCCGCCAGACCAAAATCCGTACCAGACAGTCACTCCTTGTGGACGCATTGGTTTCTCCACGATAATGTGTGGATTTTCTGAGCCCTAAATATTACAATTTTGCTTGTGACGTATCCTCGGAGGTGGAAATAAGCTTATCTAAAGAGATGATTTTTCGGTAAAATACTCATTCGATCAAGCGGTCTTCGGCCTATTGAGCAAACCGAAAACGCATCGGATGGTCATGCTACTTCAGTTCTTGCACTAATTGAACTTTTTACAGATTCATAACAAGGTCTTAATGCAAAATTCTTCCCAAAGAAGTGCATGAAATGCTTAATTCTTGAGAACGATGACGAGTTGATGTTGATGGTTGTTCACGCACACTCTGAGCAACAGCAGCGATGTTTTCGGTTGAGCGCACTAGACGAGTACGTACCGGGTTTGACACATCCTTTTTGGCAAATTTTTTTTTCGTAAAATTCTTACAACTTTAGTTGATAACACCACCTTGGAAATAGGTTTTAAATATTTCTCTACTTGTTTCATTTCATACATAAAACTAACTTTCTGTCACATCTGAAATATCATCAAACCTTTCAACCTCTTAATATCCTATAGTTCCATTTCCAAACGTTAGATGTCCCACCCTGTAGCCACTACGGAAATAGCTAAAATTGTTTTACATAAGAGGGCAAGCGAGCATAAGTGTGCATCGCCACCCATGAACTACTGTAGCACCAGGCAATTGCAGGTACGTTGCCGGCATTTTAAAATAGAGTAGGCTCTTTCCCTAAAGGATCCTAAACCGTATCGGTCCGTAAAAATCGCTGGTGATAGACGATTTCACAAGGAAGTTGTCCGAGGTAGAAGACTAAATTAATATGGATATTAAAATAGTATGAACGAAAATTTTTACTTCGATTGCTGTATCTGACGTCTCGTGCGTCGACACTGTTTATTGTAGCCAGCCTAGGCGTTTCACGTCCGACGTAAGCAAGCTGCTTAGGGCCATATATAGGATAGGGGACAATATCTGGCAAATCTCATAGACGTCTTTTACGACATCCACATGATGAAATAGTTCATATTCATGTTATAATAGTGTTCGTACAGAAATCTATACGTTTATTCATACATATATTTGCCGGACCGATACGATTTAGAGAATTACAAAAAGAGACTCCCTTTTTAAAAGGCCGGGAATGCTCCCGAAAAACCCGGAACCTGAAGTCACCATCAAGTCATATGCTCGTTTTTCTCCTTCTAAAACATATGTGGAGTCCATTTTACTGGGGATGAGGCATTTTATCTCGTCCTAAGGAGTTTCGAACATTTTGACTGTTGAGATAGGTGTAAGACTCTATAGTCCACAGATATAGATATAGATCCACTAACCATCAGATGTCCTGTTTATTTGTTACCCGTAATTATAGAAAAGTCTATCATCTATCACACTCATATATAAACGGAAGCCCACCAAAACATAGAAAATTGTTTCCGCACAAATGTTACGGTTGAAACAAATATTTGTTACAAACATATTTTTTGTACTAAGCAAAACGATAATACCAAGAACATAAAGCAGATGCAGCACCTGTGCC
This sequence comes from Parnassius smintheus behrii, assembly GCA_036936625.1. Classification (NCBI taxonomy): domain Eukaryota; kingdom Metazoa; phylum Arthropoda; class Insecta; order Lepidoptera; family Papilionidae; genus Parnassius; species Parnassius smintheus. Next base: position 52,841,679 of record JAUPFT010000007.1, read on the forward strand.
ACGGACCTAAAGACAATAGATTAGAGGCATTACAGTCGTCATAAAGTACAAAAAAGCATCTGTTCCGGATACGCAGCTCTGTCAATGTAATATTCAGCAAATTTGGACTAAAACAGACCATCGTCCGGAATCCTTCCCACAGCTCTCTAATTGCTTGCACATGTTGGAACAAAAGCTTAGTACACCTTCACAATTAAACTAAATTAACCCATTATTGGATAGAAGATAAGAAATTTGCGAGTCGTTCCTTAATAAATAATAATAGTGATTACAATTGTAAAAACTAACACAAAATTAAATACCGAATACCGCACTTTTTGTTAAAAATATTTGCGTTAGATAATAAGATAAGACCGTTTAGGATAATAAGACCCTGAGCAATAAATTATTAAAATATTTGAAAAGTTATATGAAGTAAATACGGGAAAATTAATAAACTTAACAAAAACCTTTTACTGGAAACGAGGCATTCCATCTCAGTCCTCAGGGCTGGCAACGCATTTGCATTTTGATTCTTAATTAAAGATAAATGTATATGGGCCACAGCAACCATTTACCATCAGGTGGACTGTGTGCTCGTTTGTCACCCTTATTCTATAAAAAAAACCATGAACTCGACATGACAGATCATGACATGTCATGATCATGACATGACATCACATTTGCACACTGACTTATCTTTATGTAAATTAGATGTGGTGAATAAAAATAATAATTAGTGCTCGTTTACCAACACTATTTCTATAAAAAATCCAAATCGTTAAAGCCGTTTCCGAGAAACCAATTACATACAAAATGTATAATACTTAGTCAGGTCATAAGTTCTGTCAAAAAATTTTTATAAAATTAATGATAAACTTTTTGATAATTATATTGAAATTAGGTAGTTTAATTAAGAATACAATTTTATTTACATAATTCAAAATCCCCTATTTTGAATATATGCCCATAAGGTGGATGCTTCGACCGTCCGTTCATACATTTTTAACCAAAATCTTCACTAAACACAGACACTCTTTCTTTAAAACTAATCATTTTATCACTTCTCTACAATGAAATGTGTACGCGTCTGACCTTTATAGGCAATAACTTAAATTATATACTGAGAAAAACAATAGTGAAATCCCGGAAAAATTTGACACTTCTTTAGTAGTGTGCGTGACTTTTGACAAGCAAACGAAAGGCGACGTTTAAACATTGGCACGCTAGATGGCATCCAAGTGATCTTAAATAATTCTGATAAATCAATGTCTTAAGTTCAATAATTGGTTAATTTCCTTTCCAACCGTTAATAAACCGTATAAAATAACATAAAACTAATGACCTTAGACACCTATGTTTTTTGTAAATAATTTTATTACTTATTATCGTTGTGTGGCATACCAAAAGTCGTAGGTAAAGCGACTTTGCGTCCTTTCTGACAACAAACTGCCGTAGACTGAGAAGTCTACGGTACTAACGTATTCCTGACCTTGAATTGACGAAACAGAAGCGTTTCCAAATTTATGTACGTTCACTTGTTTGACTTGTATAAAATATATATTCTGATTTCGGTTGTCACGCGCTATGATTTGCGCGCGGAATTTCTTGTGTATTATACGTATTTTGTATGTATGTTTTCATTGATTCGAATTGCAATATTTCTCTAGTATATATTTGAGACTATATTGTAATTTATCGTAGGTATAGTAATTAATTATTTTAAAAACGCAATTATGTTTTCGATAGTATTATTAACAGCAGGCTGGCCCGTGATTTTTCTGAAATATCGTCACAATACTGATTACCTACGTCATACGTGTCAGTGTTTCATATATGAATGTGTTTGGATATGTTGTTGGTCAACAATAAATACAATTATTATAAATCGGTAAACGACCAAAGCAGTCACAAAATTAAACTTGCAAACATTTGATAAATTAGGTTTTGCCGGGTTACATTAAACACCCTTTACGCATTTTGCATACACTTTCAGACAGACACACATTATTAGTTTCTTATATTTTGTAGAGCTCAAGTTCACTCGTCACTACGTCACACCTTATGATGCGTTCAGAAACAAATATAATTCAGTTACATAAAATCCTTTTTTTCTGTTCCGTGCTTTATTGTTTATAAATAAATAGCTTATTCTAATCTGTGTTATATTTTTCTTATTCGTCGGCCAATTCTACCAGGAATATAAAGATAACATTGAAATAAAAAGATAAGTAAATTTTTGTACATTTTAGTGTTCTGGATCTTGTGTTCCGAACGCAACCACGATCACATTCATATAGAATTGAAGGAAGATTTGTCTACGATCTGGACTATCTTCTAGTCGGCACTCTGCACCACTTGCGGATGCGATATATTTTATTCAAATACTTTTTTTTCTATACTGTTCTCTACTGTTTGTTTTTCTATATTTCAGATTTAGATTGCGTCTACAATGTCTGCTCAAACAAGCAAGGCGTCGTACAAACGACACGCATATTCGGGGAAGCGTAAATCATTGAAACGAGTACGATCTGCACTAAAACGATTTCATGATACATAGAGGTAAGTAAACATGCATAATACAAGTAACTCTGTATCCGGCTTCTTAGTAAACACGGCCAAGTTTGGATCACAGAACACTATTACTCCTAGCGGAGAGTTTGGATGTAGGGATTTCGCGCTATTTCATGATCACACTTCTAATCGTACCTATCTACCTACTTGCCTACATTTTCTATAGACAAAATTTCACTCTTATATTTTATTACAGCCGTTTGAAAGCTTGGCGTTCTGAAGAAACGAAGAAGAAGCCATTGAATGAAGAAATCGTCATAGATAACTCTGTAATGTACGTATCAAATAAGCATGATTTATTATTGTTCGTAAAAGGAACACTACATGTACGTACGCACCTAAGAAATTGTTACTTTGGTCGAAAACCATAAGGTGACGTAAAAAAACCCGCGAAATATTCAGAAAGAGGAAAATAGGTCTAGGATATAGGTTATATACTTTTATTATATGGTCATCACAATTTAATTTGTTTCTTTCAGTACTCAGAATACACAACCAAGAACATATGCGCGTGTAAAACCGAAAACCCGCTTAGAGGCCACCTACAGTGCTCCTAGTACTAGCACAGTGACAGCTGAACCTGTGGTTGAACCTTTAGAGGTTAATTGGCCGCAAGCTGATCCTGAAATTGATTCATTTCAATTGATTGTGGAAGCTGTTCCAAATAAATGTTTATCTGAGATATCTGGGTATCGCATTGTGGACTTGAAGCATGTAATACAGTGGGCAATGCTTATGGAAAGACATCGAAATATGTGTGAATCTTCACAAATTGATTTTGCTGGTGAAAGACTTGATGGATTTCGATGTGAATTAATTTTCAAGTGCAAAATGTGTGATAAAGCATGAAGGCATTTTACGGAGAGCAGTGATAAAATAAATACTGCATTTGTGAGGGCAACTGTCACTTCTGGTAGCTTCTACACTCAAGCAGTTCAAATAACAAGTCTTATGGATATTCCAACAATGTCAGCTAATAAATTTCGTCGTATTGAAAAAAAATTTGGCAGTATGTGGTTCGAACATTTGACAGAGGAAATTGAAATTGCTGGTGAACAAGAAAGATCAATTGCAATTAAAAAAAGTCATGTGTCTTCAGATGTTCCATTTGTTACTGTATAAGTAGATGGAGGATGGTTGAAAAGGTCATATGGGCATAACTATGATTCATCATCTGGTATGGTAAGTTAATAATTTACTCAAAACAAATTTGGTTTTTTATGGCATTTTTATTTTGTGCAATATTTACAAGTGTTGCTTTTCATTTCCAGGCCCGCATTATTGGTAAAGAAACTAAAAAATGTCTATTTCTTGGTGTTAGAAATAAATATTGTTATACATGTCAATATTATGAGAGAAGAAACATGGATATGAAAGCACATAATTGCTGCAAAAATTTTACTGGACCATCTACAGCAATGGAATCAGATATTATTGTAGAAGGCTTTCAAAAGAGTGAAGAAATACATCAACTTCGCTATTTGAGTTTTATTGGTGACGGAGACTCCTCTGTGTTTGCAAAATTGAAAGAGAAAGTGTCATATGGGAACATAATAAAAAAAATTGAATGCAAGAATCATGTAATCAAAAACTATACTAGTGCACTCTACAAGGTAAATGAATAAATTAAATTTCTAAAGACATCTCAAGATCAGTGAAGAATATTATTCTGTATTTATATTTTGTACTTTTTAGATCTTGGCCAACACTAAGCTCCCTCTTTCTGGGCGAAATATTTTGAAGCCGAAGGTGATGAAACTTACACTAGTAGCACGGAAAATTATCATGCATAGCAGTGCGCATACTGCTATGGCAGCAGATTTGAGAAATGGCCCGCTTCATGTATTCGGAGTACATGAAAACTGCAAGGATTATTACTGCAATATCAATAAAACATTGACAGATGGAAGTGAAAGGAAGGAAGAAAATCTCGTAGAAAGTCTGAAAAATAATGCTCCAGAGGTGTGAGCTCTGATTTATGCAGCCAATGAAAAAATTGTTTTGAAGGCAGGTCGATTGTCTAATGAGACAACAAATGTGGCAGAAAACTTCATGAGTGTAATAAACAAATTCAACTGTGGAAAACGAATTAGTTTTGGAAAAGGGGGTTCTTACCAGCGACGTATTCATGTGGCCGGTAAATATACAGTAATAGTCAGTCAGAAATTATTAGAGCCAATAAAATTGTTTAAAATTAAAATTGTGTGAGTGAATTTACTAGGGTGGGATTGTTTACAATTTGTTACAGTTAATTTCTACATTTTTGTTATGCATAAAAGAACTACACTGTCGCATTAGGTTATTCCTGTCATGATAGTTGTTACTTTTAATAAATAAATAAATAAAAATGTTTTCAGGCCTATCGCTTGCTAATGGACACAAATGGCATGAAACTGCATGGAAAAAGCAGACCACACAGAGCCCAGGGATACATTTTAAAAAATATATAGAGCAGAAGGAACAAAGCAGAATACGACTGCAATCTTCGACACGCAAACGATTATTTGCTCCAAGAGAGAAAGCCCAACCGGATAAGCACTATGGACCTGAAGCTTGTGATCCTATTGATATTGACGAAGCACAGTTGAAAGTACGGTGTGAAGAAAGGCTAGCAGAATTCCAAAAGTCACCAGAAAACATTGCTTTGATTGAAACGTACACTGTAGGACAGCATGAAAATGATTTATATACTACTCATAGGAGTGACCGTTTGACTGCTAGTCATTTTGGAATGGTGATTTGTGTGGTGTGATAATGATGTTAGCAGATATGTATACTTATAAACATACCTTTCTGGTAAAAATGCGGTACTTTACTATAGAATATATTTATAGAAAATTAAAATTTTAAAAGTAAACCATAACATACATTTAGTTTATCTGAACTTTTTCTCTTTACAGGTTTACAAACGCCGTATCACCACCCCATGTCACAATCATGTAAAGGATATTCTGTATAAAAAGAATGTTTGCACAAAAGACATGTTATATGGGCAGCAATATGAAAATGTGGCAAAAAGTATGTTCATGCAACAATATAATAAAATTGTGAGGCCTTCAGGCCTTTTTATTGATGAAGAATTTGGATTTTTAGCTGGCAGTCCAGATGGTAAGTCTTTCTTTATCAAACTTCAATTTTATTTTTGTGTTTGGCAACATTTGCCATTATAATACTAGTTATAATTGCGAGAAACAAAGAATAACCAGCACTGTGAGCCATTGAATTTCTTATATCCAATTTCATGAAGAGCTCCATCTCGGCGTTTTATTTATTACAGGTATAATTGAAAATGAGAGAGCTGTTGTTGAAATCAAGCGCTTTCCATCATTGGCCAGAACAAATCAAAGCCTAGAGGCAGCTGCACTAGAAAAGAAGAACTTTGCTCTAAAACTGGATAATAATGTTTTAGTCATGAATAAAAAGCATGATTATTACTATCAAGTAAATTGAAAATTCTATTGCATGTCCACATTTTACTTTATTTCAGTATCTTGTTTTCTCTTACCATTATCAAATTTTATTTCAGGTCCAACGACAAATGCGTGTTAGCAAAATGGATAAGTGCTACTTCATATGTTTCATTTCAGTCACTAAGTCTTTGACTGTTATAGAAGTTTGTCGAGATAATGAATTTATCAGTAATATAATACCAAAATTATCCGACTTTTTTAAAAACTGTATTCTATCTGAAATAATATTGAGACGTGTTCAAAAAATGCGAAATGTATAGATTTGAATGGTATGTACACTACGCTTTTACTTTTTTATTCACTTCATAAATTGCATCAATATATTCCCACTGCTGGGACACAGGCCTCTTCTACATGAGATAAATTATGTTATATTTAGATATCGAAATTGATAAAATAAAATTATATTGTTATTCCAGTGAAAAATCCTCCTGCAACATCAACATTAGTTGAAAGTTCATGCAAAGAATAGAAGTAAAATTTTATTTTAGGGCAGCTTTGGAGATTGAAGGTAATACAATTTTGAAATGAATGGTTTGCCATTGAATATTCGTCAAAAAGTAACAAATATACTAAGTAAGTTTTCTTTGCAGCAGCAGTGTAGCAGTGGTTTCAAGACAGGAAGTTTCAAGGCAGAGGGTGAAATCAACAAGTCAAATGATTTTTGTTCTAATTGTATTTTGGTAGTAGTTTGTTTAGAATTTTAACATTATCATTATATATTTCTTTTTATTTTGTGTTTACTATAAAATTAAAAGGTGAAATAATACTTCATTAGGCATACATACTACATAATTATAAAGAGCAGATTATTGAATTGAGCAGGTGGTTATAACCTGACCATGTGCTCAATTCAATAAACTGCTCTTTATATTATTTTTTTTCTAAAAGCTTTTGTTGAGTGCTTCGAAATTAGGAAATATTATTTTCACCTTCCTTGTTATTATCACAAAATAAATCGTGTTATAGATTTGTTGTTATCTCTTGTTTGTGAATTATAGTTTCTTACGTGTTGGTTATGAAATGTCTAATAATTGTAATAATTGGTACTGTTACAAATCATTAGTGTTATTAGTTTTGAGTGAATTGGTATGTATCAGTATAATTATGTTGCTTCAAATAGGTACTTCTGTTTTGATAAAAAATTCAATAGTGTAATGTAATCACTGTTGACATAATTTATTTCCCAAAGTTATAAATCAATTAAATAGTTTACACCAACAAATATAAATTTTATTTTTATAACAATCGTACATAGCGTTTTGTAGTTCTGCCTACCCAATCTACACATACAAAAAAATTAAATTTTTTTACATACACGCCATCTAGTGTTCTAACTTCATAAACGTAGGGATACGTCTGTGTGTGACCCTATGTTCAATGACAGATGTTATAATCAAAATTAATGTTGATTTGGGTAGATTTTGAGGCAATGATATGACGACCCATTCCAATAAATGTATTATCCGATAACCGCTAAGTCTACTCCTACGACTTAATAATTTTCCAATTAGACAAAGATCCAAATAAACTTAAAATGTTGCGTTCAGCGCCATCTTGCGGGAGAATGGCTGGGAACAGTCCGAAGGTTCCACCTTAAATGACGCGGCCAATCATTAGTCGCAGCACGCACCACACTCATATCTATTTCTGCCGCTGCTTTAGCCAAAGATGTTCGGAGAGATTCCAAATTCTGATGAGGTTTAGCGCAGACTTTGTGTTGCCATATCTTATAATCCAGTGAGCTTAAATCTGGACTAGAAGAGGGCCAGTCTTCATGTCCGATAGTGCCAATTCCATGGGCAGTCAACCAGTTTTGCGTGCCTCGTGCCCTATGAGCTGGTGCAGAGTCCTGTTGGAATATCCAATGTCTGTTTTTAAACATTGTTTGAGAAAAAGGTTCCACTATGTTTGTTAGGACGGTATTTTGGTACACCTCGGCACTGGTTTTTACACCTTTTTCACAGAAAAACACTTCAGTTAAGCCTGAATATAAGCCTTCAAGCCAAACCATGAGTGACGAAGGCTAGTGTGCTTGTTGAACCCTCGGAATACGCCTGCTGGCTTCTTCACTGCTGTGGGCATACACCTTATCATTTTGTTTATTATAACTTTCTTCTATGGTAAAAAAAAATTTCATCCGAAAACAAAACTTCGCGGTATTTTTCTCCCGCATACCGCCGTAACAAAGCGCGGGATCTAACCAGCCTAATTTTTTTCAAACGCTCGTTTAAAAAATATCCGGTCTTCTTACGATAAGCTCGTAGTTCCAGGTCTTCATTGATCACTCTTTTGACCGTGGTTCTGCTTAAGCCCATTTGAAGAGCTAAGATTTTTTGTTTACGAACAGGATTTCGTTTGATTTACGCCTTCACTGCTTTGATGATCGCGGGTGTCCTAACTTTACGAAGTCAGCCGGTCCTCTTACGATATTCAAAGCTAGATTCTTCAGTGTATCGTTTGATGGTGCGATAAACAAATGGTAAGGTTATTTTCAATTTTGGTAGAATATTGAAAATCTCTTTCGGCGCGTAACCACAGCGGTGCAACGCGATAACCGCTGCTCTATCTTCTTTCTTCGACCACTCCTTATTTGAAAATGAATCAAAATTAATGTCTATTTTATTTTCGGCAAGTGCAGTTTTTTTTCTTAAATTTAAACTTTTTGGTAAACGTGGTTAGTTAGGGTCTAAATGGTACGGTAAAAATGAAAATAAAATTCTTACTTTTGTAGTTCAAGAAATATTTATTGTATCTTTAAAGATACCGTGCCAGATAAGCCGCAGATCAAATAAAAATTGGTTCGTATCCCAAAAGATACTCTGCCAGGTGCGTAACAAACAAAAAAATAAAATTCTACATACAAATTAATTAATTAACTTCCTAAATTTAAAGTTTTTTATAGTATTGAGTAACATTCTTTTAGTTTAATTAAAAACAAACATATTTTTTATTTCTATCGCACAAATGAATCATAAAGTATCTGCGAATTACAAATTATTGAGATCAATAAGTAATAAGTTGAATTGTAAAACGAGCATGTAATTTCAAATCTAAAAACCTTACAACAGATTCTCTTGACAAACAAATTTCTATTTGTGGTGGCTACAACCTCGAAATTGTGACTAATTTAATTCCAACAAAACAAAGGTTTTCATTATCTGAAGTTACATGTTGCATCTTATTAGATAAATCTGAATTGAATGTGTAATGACATAAGTCCTTAAAAATAATTAAGTATGATAAAAAATTAAATTTCTTTTAACATTTTAAATCATAGTCATAGCTCAATTTTTGAGATCAGTACCTGAGAACATTAATCATTATGAATTGCCACATTTTGTGTATAGTCTTAGAATTTAGGTATATCAAAAATAGATTATTTATTTATTCTGTATGAAAAACCTGGCAACAATTGCGCTCTCTAACCAAGCAAAGTCTTACATTATATTTTTGACAGAAAACCGTTGTTTGCCCCAATTTGCAAAAATGACATCTTCCTTTAGAATAAAATGTTGGTAAATGATCAATTTTATCATAACGCACATCATCGCTAGGCCTCTCAACTGCTGGCTTAGGATGTGTGATTACAGCTTGGTCACGAATGCTGTTTTTTTCATACATAGTCTGTCAAACTTGAGTAGACTTTTAAAACTTCAAATCGTAAGTATTTCAAGCTCAGCAGCTTTTAATTTTTTCCCCTCGTCGGTATAGAATGCATGCATTATTAATGCAAATATTGAGCATTTGGGAGAAAATAGGCAAATACCAGCGATGATCACGTAATTCTGTTCAGTATAAAGCTATCAGAATATCCGCCAGTTCTATGCCTCCCATATTAGTGTTATATTCTTTGATCAGACGAGGACATGAGACTGGCAATATTTTTTTGGCATCTTTGATATATCGTGGCACTGTCTCCATAGGAAAAGAATAAACAGGAGCTGGCTGCAGTAACGCATTTATTATTTTACCACTTGCAAGCGACTATTTTGTTTTTATTACAAACAACTTGAGCGTGAGAGCTGAGATTGTCTTTTGCTTCGAGCTCTTGTGCCTTTATATGGTACCATCATCTCGTCTATACTAAAGCGAGTTTCCTCTTCTGTTTTAAGCAATTTTCCCGTATTTTTTTGCTACTGATGGAGCTGAAATGGGTGCACAAACTCTTTGTAAAGGCGATAAAACCTCAGTTGAATTGTTTCCAGACAAAATTCACGGCCAGCAGTGATTGGAATCTTGTGAATTCCGAAGTAACGCTGGGGCATCATTCACAACATCAGTAGTCTCTTCGTCAGATAATAAGTGCAAATTTTCAAGAGAAGACGGCAAAGATGGTGGTGAAGAACTGCTATTAGAATTGTCTGACGGGACATAATTCTGCATTTCATCTATTCACTACATTCTATATCAGATTTGGCTCCAGGTTTTGGAACTAAAGCCAAAAGTTTGCGTGTTCTATTCCGTTGTTCATCCGAAAAAGTACGATTTAGTCAATATTTAATCACACAGGCGAGGCTTCAGCGAGAAGCTAGTCATTTTATTCATCATCAAAACAAAAAAATACTTAAATACTTTGCGGATAATCTGGTAGCGTATCTTTAAAGATACGGGCAAGTTATAAGGATATATGCAGGCCACCTGGCAGCGTATCTTTAAAGACACGATTAAAAAAAACCTTAAAATATAGCCACTTTGGAAAGCAGTAAGGAACCAGAAAATTATGCTTACATAAAGAGTATATTGTTAACAATAAGGTCACACTCTAAAATCAATGAATTATTAGTTAAAATAATTAAATAATACAAATTTTTACCTTGCTGTGCATAGGCGCCTCCGGACCGTCCGTCATTTAGCGTGATATTGACAAAATAGTGTTACCAAAAGCACAAAATCAATTTCCTACTTTTAGATAAATAAATGAACATTATTATTTAATAGAAAATTATCCAAGTTAAAAAGTTTAAGAGCAGGATTTTTTTGTAATCGATCGTATCCTACAGTTCACGGTGCCAAGTTAATGGTTAAAATTGGTGAAGTTCATCTAGTGAGTATTCAAATTATTTAAATAATAAGGTTTGACAGAACTTATGACCCGACTAAGTACGTATCATACACATAAATTGCACGCCGAAAGCATACGAGAGTAACTTGTAGGACACTCTCACAGATATTGATCTCTTATGTTTATTTTTCATCAATTAAATCATTTTTTGTAGAATAAGAGTGACACGTGAGCACACAGTCCACCTGATGGTAAGCAAAAATGGTCTTCATTTCTCTATACTATTTTATGCTGGTATTCAGTGAAATCGTGGTCCTACCCGAATCGAGCCGACGCACTCGTGCTACAACCATAATATAGCTGCAGCGTGGCTCTATTACATATATACACCACGTATCATCATCATCATCATCATCATCATCATCATCATTACAGCCCTTCACAAGTCCACTGCTGAACACAGGCTTCCCCCAGGGTATGCCATAAAGCACGGTCCTGAGCCACCTGCATCCGTCGACTTCCAGCATGCCTTACCAGGTCCTCACTCCATCTAGTGGGGGGTCGCCCCATACTTCGCCTACCGGTACGAGGCTGCCACTCGAGAACCTTTTATCCCGGTGGTCCATTGCCACTTCAGGTTACTAATCCATTGGGCTATGTCAGTCACTCTGGTTCTACTGCGGATATCCTCATTTCTAAGTTTATCATGCAGAGAAACCCCGAGCATAGCCCTCTCCATAGCTCACTGAGCGACTTTGAGCGTTCTCTTCTTACACGGCCAGCAGTGAAGGACCACATCTCGGCTCCGTAGGTCATCACTGGCAACACGCACTGGTTGTATCCTTTAGTTTTCAGGTTTTGAGGTATACGTATAAATCAAATTTAATATTTTTTATTAAAATGATTTAATTGTTTAACAGTACATCATTCAGATATAATAATATAAGTATGAAGACGTTAAAATATAAGAGGTAATTATTTTTAACAATCTTCCTGGGATTTCAAAATCTAAATATTTTTTTATATAAAAATTTATTTACTTTTATTAACTGTAAGGTATAACAGTAATCTGGCTGCGAAATAAACTAATATGCTTTTATAAAAAAAAATAGCGCCTTACAACAATAGATTTAATAATCACCTATTAATTAAATATATAAACTTATTTTCAGTTAATTTAGTCATTGTTTTAAAGAGTTCTTGAGAATTTTCTCAGTAGTAAAATTTTATTATTTCATTATTAAGTATTATAAGGAAGTTATTAATTAAGAAATTAGTAAAATTATTTTATATTTTTGAATAACTACAATTTTTCAGCCCAAAGGCTTTGCCTTGTATATTTTTAAAAATAAAATTGCCGTAAGTACACATTAACGTGCTTTACTACAAATTCAAAATCATTTATATGCCAGAATGTATGTGTACAATAAAGTGTGGTCTTAAATTACTAAATACTGTGACCTAAGATTATTTTTTTTTAAATATCTAAATAGAGCTTTTTAAAAATTAAAGTTACGAGCGAACTTACAGTTGACCTGATGGTAAGTGGTTACTGCAATGCATGGACGCAACAACCTACTTCAAACTAAGAAAGCTACAGGTCACTGTCACGCCTGAAGACTACGACTAAATTCCTCACAGCCTATAATAAGGCTGGCTCTGTATAAGCTTCAGACTGAGACACAGCAGTGTAAGCAATACTATGGTAAAGATAATGCTGCCTGAAAAGTAAAAGCAATTGCAATATTGTGCAAATGATAATTTGGGTTATAAAATATTTCTTGATTTTTAAAACACTACAATATTTCAAGGAAATGCATACGAAATAGGTCCAGAGCTCGTAAGTTAAAAGAAGAATAGTATGTTTGGCGCAACAGAAAAATGCTTGCAGTAGTTTTTGTGGTCTCGTCGTTAAGGGGCAGACACTGCTGCCCCTCTACTGGTTTATTCCCCTCTGACGCTTCTTACACGAAGCTCAAGGTCGCTCAGCGAGCTATGATGAGAAGTATGGTGACAAGACAAAGAAATAGAGGTATGTTATGATAAGTGGTTTTATACAACCTACCTGCAAACAAACATTGAAGACTTAATATCCGGGCCCATTTTCTTAAATAATAATTTCTCAGCTTTGTCATCATCGTCGATAGTAGTTATCTCCGTTTTAGTGTAATCAGTATATTGTGTATTTTATGGTTCAGCTTATAGATCCGTTTGACAATGGAAATTATTATATACTCATTTTATTGCGGATATCTTTAATAAGTATTAGAGTTCCATGACCATTTATTTGTTTAAGCTTTGTTGGACCTCACTAAAGTACAGTGTATGTAATGTAACCTGTACTTTTGTGAGTTCCAAATGAATGGTCATGAAACTCTGATACTTATTAAGGATATCCGAATTATAATATTAATTCATGGAATATCTTTAGAATATTCTATACACTGTACTTTTGTGGGGTCCAATAAAGCTTAAATTAATAAATAGTGTTGTAACTCTGATACTTATTAAAAATATCCGTAATGAGAGTAATTTCCATAGTCCAACAGATCAATAAGCTAAAGCAGCAGTTGGTCAATTAAGCTCGACGAACCGACAGCATTGAGGACGAAATAGCATCAAGTAGCAGGCGAGCACAGTGTAGAACGAACCTTCTTTAGAGTCCACTTGATCATGTATGCAGTGAGGCGATGAATACAGGTAACACAAGATTGAGTCATGTGATGGACTACAAAGATATATAAGAAATTATTCGAGTTCCATAAATCGATTTTTCCGGACCGATACGACCTGGGGACCTTTAAGAAAAGAGCTTACTACTTTCTACAGATCCGGCAACGCACGCACATGTTGCGGTCGATCATGGGCGGCGGTAGTCACTTAACATCAGGTGAGTCGCATGCTCCTTTGCCCCCTCTTCTATTAAAAAAAATCTTACATTATTCACATAACAAACTCTCATCTAAAATATGCCGCCAATTTGCTTGATAAATTTCCGCCTGGGGCTTTTATACTCTGCCACTCAGCATAAATTGGCTTTGTTACTCCTTCCTCAATCCTTTATACGTGTCCATGCTAAAGAAGCATTCCCTTTAAAACCTGGTCATGACATTTTACAAACCACGGCTTTATCTTATCACACAACTACTCACCCTATCATTCTTTATAGAATAAAGGTGACAAACGGGCACATAATCCACTTGATACACACTACTACACATCTTTAGGTACCTATTATCAATTAACAGAAACAAAATGCAGATGCGTTGTCTTACCTGAGATTTGAATAGTTCCTATCCAATAAAATCTCCCATCCGATTATTCACAGTTTTATCAAAATTCTTATTAATGACCACATTTCTACAGCATTCATTTTATTATCATGCCTTTTCTGCAACACCGAATTTTCACTACCATACCTTAGTATTTCGTCCATACATCTTACAGAACAAGAATTATATTATGTTTCTAAATCTCTCACATCTTTGTGATACAATTATTATAGGTTTAAAATACACATATGAGTATAATTATTCAACTTAACACCTACACAAATAATTAACAAACTTGTTAATATTAAGTCAATGTTATACCTTACTGTAATGTAATATGTATTACTTTACCAAGAACAACTTAACAGGTATCTAACATTCCGTGCTAGTGGTTCGTAAAGCCGTAATCACACAGATTTTTTTCTCTTTGTAAAAATAGACCGGTCATTCATTCATTCATAGTTATGAATGAAAGGACTACCTGAGTCGTACGCATTTAGGGGTGTCGGAGGTAAGCCTCTGTGACGTTTTTGTTTGTTTTTTTATAGCCGGATGTGAGGCAAATTGGTGTCCGTTAGGTTGTTTCTTCATTTATCGTAAGTAAGGGTTCCCTAAGTTTTATATAAAACCCTAAAGGATTTATATTTAATGCCATCAAAAATGGATTTGGACTAAACTATTGCATATCTGAAATACGAGTAGAGAAGTTTGTCACAATGAACAAATAATAATGGTGGAATTACTCTCTGTTTATAATTATGCAAATATTTCCGTATAAAATATCGCTTGATACTAAAAATAACAAATTAATGCCACTCTAATTAATATTTTACTCAAAAAATTTTGTCATAGTTATACAATCATTGTGTCACCACTTTATAAAAAATGTAGCCCCAGTCTGCAACAGTCCTCCGATTGGCCGATAATTTAGTCAATAACAATAAAGTTCTTATTTCCTACGTATAGTAGCGGCGTAAAAAATCCTCCACCACGTATCATCTTGCCAGCGTCGTGAGGGCGATAGAGGGGAAATGAAACAAAAGAAAGAGGCTGCAGTATTTTTCTGATAAAATCTAAAATAATACAACAATGTAAATGCGAAACCACCTGTCAAGCTTGGCAACTATGGCAAATATAGGTGAAAGTAATTTTACGGATTTTATTCCCGACGTTTTGGTGTCCTCCCCATGATGCAATCTATGGTGGAAATCTTTGTAATGTGCTGCAAAGATGACGATGATGTAGATGGTGATGGTGATAGTTATTATTTTATTGTACGGAACAACTAAAATTAGCTGTTCGTAGCGACAAAAATAAAGTACCTGATCGATTTATTGAAGGACTGTGAGAAATATTTTTACTTTCTTTTCTTGTAATTTGTTTTTAAATTTCGTTTGATTATTTGCTCGGACTTACGAGAAGTGTACTATAGCAATTGTTTTTTAAATCCAGTATTGATACAAAAACTTGTACTTTCGCACGGTTTAAAAGGGACCATATTTAAATATAAGGTTTTATTTTCAATATAAAAATAAAATTTATGTATTAAATAATAGGTATCATCACAACCTGTGGGTTAACGCTATGGGGTATTGAATATTCTTACACCACCACTTCACGGTCATAACCAAACAAATATTTAACTTTTAGAATGCTAATAAAGAATAAAAATAGTTATACAATAATTTTATATTATTTATTATTCAATCCTATAACATTTTTGGTTACACAAAATACACATAATTTTATGTGTTACGAGTAAAAACTTCACAAAATCAATTCAGAAATGTTTTCTGCAACTGGGACTGCTAAGCAGTTCTGAGCTACTGTAACTATATAAAAATTAAATTTCTGTATTTACGCCTACACTGGTGCACTATAACTTTATAAAAATTAAATTTCTGTATTTACGCCTACACTGGTGCACTATAACTTTATAAAAATTAAATTTCTGTATTTACGCCTACACTGGTGCACTATAACTTTATAAAAATTAAATTTCTGTATTTACGCCTACACTGATGCACTATAACTTTATAAAAATTAAATTTCTGTATTTACGCCTTCACTGGTGCACTATAACTTTATAAAAATTAAATTTCTGTATTTACGCCTACACTGGTGCACTATAACTTTATAAAAATTAAATTTCTGTATTTACGCCTACACTGGTGCACTATAACCCTATCTTGCTCCGATCGTTAGTGTCCACAGAGAACGGCTGCCGTGACTGAAATTCGATTTAGTCATAATTTTTTTTTATAAAACTGAAGAGACAAACAAAGTTGCAGTACTTCTGATGGTAAGGAACTACTGCATTCCACAGACAACTGCAGCCAAATTCAAACGAAGAGGACCACAAGTGCCACAGGTACAGACTGGGCTGTAATTATACTATCTATTTATAAATTTCATACACACCAGTGCAGGCACTGCAATTAGGCGACAAAATATGTAAGAATTTGATATCTACCTAGACTGATGCCCAGGAATAAAAGGAAATAACAACACCTAGTATTTTTTTTATTTTCTGTTTTAATTATCCATTATATGTAAGACATCGTGTAAGAAGAAATTTAATATTTTATAGTTTTAAAAATAGATTCAACTAATACAATATAACCTATGGTGTTCACTTTTTTTAATAGGATAGAGTGACAAATGAGCACACATTCCACCTGATGGTAAGTGGTTGCTTTGGCCTATATACATCTACATCTATCCTCGATTACGAATCAAAATGCAGATGGGTTGTCACCTGTGAGGACTAAGATGGAATCCCTAGTTTCCAGTAACAAAGGTCTCCCGTTGTCTAAACTCACACTACTAAACACAGCAGCATTAAGATACTATTTTAAGCTGGTATTCTGTGAGAGAGTGGTCCTTCCTTGGTCTTCCGTCAGTCGTGCAACTAAACTAATAATAATTGCAGCATGGCTCTACCATGAATAAAAACTCAATTGTTTCTTATATTTACACGTATACTTGACATTAAATAAAATCCGTGGAAGTAGTTTTATTCAAAACCTATGATGTTTGTTACTTACCCAAACGGACTACTAGATATATCACTATAAAAACAATTAACTGTAGATCGTTCAGAACATAAAATCAGTTCTTAGAATTCGGCTCAAAGAACTAATTTGGTCTTTTATATATTAAATATAATCAAAATAAATAGATAATTTTAAGCATTTTTTATTTCACGTCAACCTTCATAATTTTCGACGAATGTAAAATAATGGACGAGTACCTATAAATTAGTCATTTTTTTATGGAAGAAGGGCTAACGAACGTGCGACTCATCTGATGGTAAGTAAGTAACTACCGTAGCACATTCTTTTTCTGAATTTAAAAAAGGTAAGCCGAAAATTTACCCGATTTAAGGACTCATAGAAAGCGCACATATCGCACATACTGTCGTTCCGAAGCTACGACATTTCTACGCGCTACAGCCGCCTTCGTAGAGTCGCTACGAAGCGAAATCCGTTAGATGAAAACCCTTGCTACGAAACAGATTTGTCAGTGCGATATATGAATAATAAAATCCAATGAAATCCCGCTTATGAGTCGTGAAAAAAAAATATAAGATAAGTATGAAGCATAGAATTGATGTTTAAGATTATTTGTATTGAATATAAAGTAAATAATTTTTCACAATTTTCAAACCAGGAAATAACACACCCAAAAATTTTAATAAATAACAAAGCATATCAACGTAATATATTGAGGTAGAACCCAAATGATTTTATTATCAGATTTAATTATCCACAAATATTTATTTAAAGTGTTTATTTCTTTTGCCACTGCTGGTTCGAAAAACTAAACTGTATTCCAGTTTAAAATTATTAATTTTTGTTCCGATCTATGCAGCATGAACTTATAGTATCTTGAAGACTTGCAATTGTATGCTTGGGTTGGGATTTAATTTTATTAATTTTAGCGCCCCAAGCAGTCATTCAAGCAGTCAGTCAAGTACACCCAGCCATTTTCTCTATTGAAATTGTGATGTACCTTGATATCAATAGTTTCGCGAATTATCCTTGGAAGGAATCGGTGTCCCCTTTTTTAGGGGCAGTCGGATAATAAAAGTTCCATTTTTATAAACTATCTAACTATACTAATAAGTTCAGTATAACACGGATTAATGTTTGGTATGTTTTGTTTATATAATTCACCACTGCGTTGGAAGAACATCAAGCTACTGGAGTGTAGGTCCTCCAGCGATTCTGCCTATTGCCATATATGCCGGCACTGTGCTCAATGACCTCAATAGTATCTCCCAACGGATAGGCCTTAAAATGAGCTATGAAGAGGGCTCTGCTCGGGGTTTCTCCGCGTGATAGACTAAGAAATGAGAATATCCACACAAGCACCAGAGTAAGTGACAAATCTCAAGAGATACCTCGAAGAACCGACAACCGAGGGTGTTTTCGAGTGGCAATCTCGTACCGGTATACGAATTCTAGGGTGTTCCCCAATAGATGTATTGACGACCTCATAAAGTATGCAGGAAGTCGAAGGATGCAGGTGGCTCAGGACCTTACTTTATGACATTCCATAGGGTAGGCCTATGTTTAGTAGTGGACGTATGAAAGGATCTAATTACGATGATGATGGTGATGATAAGACTTAAATACTTAAATAACGTTACCAATTCTGTGGATGTTAAAAATACACTAAAGGAAAGAGAAAATACATATCAAGTTCCATGGTTATACCATGATCTCTGTCATGCTCAGCGCGTGGTATCATAATTATCAAGCCTATTTCTTGCACCCTGCTTCTGTCATCTGATTACATTGGACTCACAGTTGTGTTACGGTTTCAAGGGTAACAAGGTAAGTATTATTAAATGTTAACAACTTCCTCATAGGTGAATAAGAAAGTTTCTCGAGTGGCAGCTACGTACCGGTATACGAAGTTAAGTAAGTCCTCCCACTTGATGGAGTGACGTTGGTAAGACTTTCTGCATGTCTTATATCTGATGTCGATGGGAGGATTATACTTTGTGGCATTCTTTGGGGGTTCAGCAGTGAACTTACAAAGAGCTGTAATTAATGAAAAAAAACTACGCCTGCAAGGATATGCAAGCGCAGTTTTTTATTACTTTAAATTGTAAGATAATATAGATAAAGATAATAATAAGATATCTATTTTTTATTCCGTGACATGCCAGTTATCTTATATTGTTTTCCATCAAAGCCAAACACGTGGTAAATTAGCACGTAAAATTTTAATTAATTCGGGTGGCTTACAATCTGCTTAAAATTTGTATCTTGCTTTTAGCCCCTAAGAAACCATGGCTCTATATAGTATCTATGAAAAAAAATGGAAACAATATTACTTTTGAGCATTTTTTAAAATTCCGTTCATAAAAAGTAACTTTTTGAAATACACACCATTGATAAATATTTCATCCGGGAATTAGTAAGCGCAGATCTACAGTAAAATTTATAATACAGCAAACAACAACTGTTAAATGTATTAAAGATATTAATATTTAATTCGCAACCATCCGCTTAATTAAATACAATGATGTGTCTTACCTGGATTGAAGAACATGTCCCGCCCTCCCTCAATTGCGTGAACTTATCCCGTCACCACTAGTCCCAGCACCACTACTCCCAACACCACTGCTCCCAACACCCTACTCCCGGCACCGGCTGACTCCACCGTGGAGTCTGCATCTCCTAGGGATGCCTCGTGTGGAGGCGAAACGCGTGTCGTATTATCGTCGATGGTGTGTCTTTCCTGGAATAGTGGTGTTGGGAGTAGTGGTGCCAGGAGTAGTGGTGTTGGAAGTGGTGGTGTTGGGAGTAGTGGTGCTGGGACTAGTGGTAACGGGATTAGTGCACGCAATTGAGGGAGGGCGGGAGGTGCTCTTCAACCCAGGTAAGACACATCATTGTATTTAATTAAGTGGATGGTTGCGAATTAAATATTAATATTTTTATTATAATGAATTTCCGCAAAGTAACGCCTGATTTGCTTAACTACTTTTATTTAATACTAGACTATGTTATCGAATTAAATATATGAAATAAAACGATAATATCAAAAGACTCTTTCTCTGAGGTAGCAGTCTCACAAAGACTCTACATAGAGCCAACTTTTAGTTTTTTGTTAATTTTTCGTCGTTGTAAAATTATTTATATTTTCGCCTCATTTTCGTTATACAGAAAGTAACTTACAAAATATAATTGACTAAAAATTTTAGTACAAAAATATTTATTCCGAAATACAACTCCGAACAAACTCTAATAAACAAAACGTTATTTATTTAAATTGTAGAAAATATAATCTACGTAATTAATAAAAATTTATGTACAAGTAATACAAAAAGGAATATGTTTGTTTTTATGAAATAAAAAACACGTTCACGTCTACTTTATCGTAGTAAAGGTCAATGCGCGTGATGCGACTCCCCGAGGTCTGGCCGCGGACGCACCCCGCACCGTTACAGCGCCACTCGCCACCCGCTAATTGAGAGCCCGTTCGCAAATTAATCATCGCGCGGGAATCGGCTCGTGCTCGCTCCGATACTATTTTGGTGGAGGCGGGGCGCGAACCCAGTCAAGGAGTCAGTCTAGAGATGGGCGTAATCGTTGCTTTAACGCAATGATGAAACCAGTTACATTTCTTTTATGAAACCTGTTGTTGCAGAAGACACCTGTTGCGACAATAGGTGTCTTCTGCAAAAGGTTTCTAATAACAACTTAATATTAATTCGTTGTTGCAGAATGATTAGTTATTGTTTTTTATAGTCGTTACTCGGTAACTAACTATTTAGAAATTAAGGCAATGAATAAAGATATAATTGGCGGTAAAATAAAAATAAAAAACAATTATTTACAATATGACGAAACATCATTTTTAATTTACTGAAATTTGAAAATACTAATAGGCCAGCATTTTTAGCTGAAAGTCCTTTTATCAATCTAATCGACGCCGTAGAGTAATATAACTGAAAAAGAAGCAAAATTATCGACGTCTAGATAGCAGTGCCAGCGCATTCAGCAATTTGCGCTACCTGTTGTGCATAACTCGCAAAAATACTTTATTACACAAAACTTGACGTCTTTAGTTAGTGATTTTATTAGGTTTTATTAAACCCGTGACAAAAATATTTAAAGCTGCAAAAATGTAATGTAATAATGTCTAACTTTTTTTTTCTGGCCCCGGGGGTGAACATAAAATGATAACGTTTAGGTCTTGGACGTTACTGAAACAACCTAACGTGCGATTTGTCGTAACTGGTTGGTTACATTTTTATTTTCGAAGCAGCGTGTTGCGAGGAAAACGTCTCGTGGATAACCCAGTCGCGCGCCGACCGCCGACGTGTGAGCATCGCGTGTGGGGAGCGCGGATCGTTGCGATGGAGCGATGAGGGCGTGCGGGCGCGCGGCGTTTTGCTGGGCCCTGCTGTGGTTCGCCGGCGGCCTGGCGGCGCCGCGCCGCCTCTACTGCGAGCGCGCCGACGTGGCGTGGCGGGCGTACCGCGCCCCGGCCGCCTTCGAGGCGCGCGTGCAGTCGCTGGCGCACGACGCCGCCACCGTGAAAGTGCGCCGCGTGCTCCGCCGCCAGGGCCGCTGGCCCCGCGAGGACTCCATCCTCCGCCTCAAACTGCCCAAGGAAACCCTCGAGTGTGCCGGACGTTTCGAAGTGCCTCTGCAGAATAGAAGGAACTATATCGTGTTCGCGGAACGGCGCGGGCTTACGGCGGTCGCGTTGGGCCCGCCTCTGCGCCGAACCGCCAAGTTGATCCGGAGGATCCGCGCCGTCTACAAGCCGGGCTACAGTGAGTGTTGTGTTTGTAGTAGCTACGGTGCGACCGCATGGAAATCGGGCCGGCCAAGGTTCGAATACGACTCGACGGTTTTCGTCCAAACTGCGAAAAATCACAGTCGCGTACAATTTCTATGTGGTCGTTGCATGTTTAATTTTAAGTTTTATATTTTTCACTTAATTTTTTTGTACATAAATATTTCTTTCACTGATCATTATTTAAAAAAAAATAAAAATAAACAATTCTGATATAACATAATAACACAAAATATAACAGCACATAATTGCGAAAACCGTATTTCACTTAGAACAATAATGTTTTAAAGATACTAATAAATTTAATTGCTAACAAATATGCAGTTGGCAGGTGCATCGGAGTAACTAGTAGCTATTACAAGTCCATTTTAGGCCCAAGAGTAAATAGTGGCCGAGTAGCGTGGTCAGTGTAGCAAGACGTAGTAAGCGTGCTCACGAGTCTCATTTATGCACCCTTATTAACGCTCAGGTGGACAAGCGAGCGATAAGGAAGGATCACAGATACGATGATCGCTTAATAAACTTTTAAATTCATAAATAATTTGTCAAATAAAATAACAAAACCTTACCTCAATATTAACCCATAAACAGAAAACAATGTACAACAACGATAAAAAAAATCAACAACAATTTTGCATTCTTCCCGATGAGATAACGACAATAACAAATGGTAAAATTAAAAATTTTGTACAACCGACTTCAATACGAGCGAATCAATGTATTCGAAGTCAATTAAATACGAATTATTAAAAGATAACTCAAAAACTACTGGTCAGATCTTGATTAATTAATATGGAACCCCACACGAGAAGCAGCAGCTTTCAGATAAAAAAATAATCATAAAAATCAGTTCATCCAGAGAAAAGTTATGAGGTAACAACATAGAAATATAAAAAACGCTTCTTTCTTTTTTTTTTTATTATAGAATAGGGTGACAAACGAGCACACAGTCCACCTGATGGTAAGTGGTTGCTGCGGCCCATAGACATCTACATCTATCTTCCATTACAAATCAAAATGCGGATGCGTTGTCACCCGTGAGGACTGAGATGGAATGCCTCATTTCCAGTAAAAAGGGTCTCCGGTTCTCTACACTCACCATACGAAATACAGCAGCATTAAGCTACTATTTCACGCTGGTATTCTGTGAGTTCTTAAATCTATGTAACACATAAAACATAGTCGAATTGAATACCTCCTCCTTTTTGAAGTCGGTAAAAAAACGTTGTGAAGAAAAATCGGACTATTAAAGCTATTTTTCTATATAACCTGCATGTTACAGATCTATCAAGCTGATAGAGGTTTTCCATTACTGCTGCAATTTGTCTCGCTTAATACAATCAAGAGTACAGAATTATACGTAGTAGAGTCAAGCTGCAGCTAATATTATGCTTGTCGCACGAATGAGTCAGCTCAACCGGGGTTACACTTTCTCATAGTATACCAGCGTAAAATAGCAGCTTAATGCTTCTGTGGTATGTATGATGAGTATAGAGAACCGAAGACCCTTTTTACTGGAAATGAGACATTCCACCTCCATCCACAGGGATGAAATGTATCTGGATTTTGATTTTTAATTGAGGATAAATATAGATGTCTATGAACTACAGCATCTTACCATGTGGTAGACAGTGTGCTCGTTTATCACCCTTTTTCTATATAAAAAATAGAATATGAAATTAGTTGACAATATTAAAAGAATATACTATAGTGTACACAAACATCGCAAACTATACAATAGATTAGAAGCTTTTGAGTCACGGCTCCGGAAATATCCGAGCAAGTGCCAAAAAAACCGATTCGCGAGAGTTAACGTAAGAGATCGTAACGCTACATCTGACAAACGAGCACCGACAGGTCGCAACTAGAGCGTGCAATGACGTCACCTCCATTGAAGTGTCGTCTGTCGCTAAAGACGCCGAGAAATTAATTCAATATCAGGTCCTTAGATGCACTTAAGCTAATCTTAATCACAAAAACTACACACCGTACATCATCGACATTCTGACAGTCTTGGTTAACTTTAAATTAGTTTACTAAACAACAATTTATTGTTGATATAATTCGAGACAAAATGAAAATTTCGTCAATAAGTACACCATACTTTCTTCACACATGCGTTAAAATATTGTTGTTTAAGAAATAGTAGCAATCTTAGTATAGAATATTAATCCCTATACTACTTGAAACAGAAATTGATAATTAGACAAAAGACAAACAAAAACCACCGTTCACCATTTCAAAACATTTTTCTGTGCTCATTACAAAAAACTATTTAATGTCCAATACATAATTCCATAAATAATCGGTTATAAATCAAGGGAATTAATCATTAAGTCGAAGAATTAATCATTAAGAAGAAGTTCGATCCAACGAAAAATTGTTAGCCTATATTGTTTACTGACGGTATGTATCTATGTATAACCGAGTACATCTTGAATCACAGGAACGTTTATTTAAAATACTGATTATTTACTCCAAATATTAGAATGCACACATTGTGTCTATAGGTATAAAATAAATTTCAAACCAAAGTTTAATAGCTAAATCGCCATATGCTAAAAAGCCAAACTTTATAAAATTCAATGCTTTTATCTTCGTTTGATATTTGATTTATTTACTGTTTCTTTTCACAAATTTACTGAGGTATTAATTTTGTATTTCATTGAACTCACCTTCATTTAACACAGACTAAATATAACCATAAACGTAGTCCTTTACATAGGTTATAATAACTAATTCCTAAAAATCTCTAAATATTCCATATAAATTTAAAAATCTAATACGGCTATGGAAATGGAATGAAATAAAGTTCTGGAAATTGAATATTTCTAGAAGTTTCCTTGCAAAAGAATGAAAGGATTTAATAATTTTTAATTTGATAGCACTTTATCGTGCCCATCCCCGGCGTCTCGTAAATGGGAGAGTGGCGCTTGTAGTCCCGCGTGTTTACTTTCGACGCTTGCTTGTTAGCTAAATGTTTATCCTTCTGGATGCTGTCCATCGTTTTTCCTTTGTTAATGTTCGTTTCACTTTCATTATTTGATTGTAAATCTGTCTCGGTTCGATCCACAAATTGTTAATCATAAATCTCATCTAAAAACCGAACTCTCGACGCAACCTATAGCATTTTTTGCCAACCCATAAATATGAACTCATACCAGTGGCATTCTTCGTGCTATTAATCATCAGGAATGTAAATGTTCTAACACTAGTCAATTTTAGAACCGATAAACATCTGATTAATGAACATTAATCTGTTTTACATATCAACACAAACGCTGCATGAAATGATCTCGTCTCTTTACTGGCGCTGTGTTTTGTAGAAAGAAAAAAAAACGAATTCCATCTGCCAGTAGGTAACCTATTTTGCGTCAGGTTAACGTTTTTAAAATAAACAACATACTGTAAAACGTGTATACCTTATACTATCTACTTGAAATGATTTTACAATTGAAATCCTAATTTTTATCAGAAACAGATGAATCACGATTTATGTTCAACTTTATTCCTTTACCGAATTTTAAATGATAATAATATCGTCTTCACTGATACACTTACACTTTACTTTTCTTACAGCTTCTAAATACTGTTAAAAATTTATCAGCGAGACATATATCCCGTGTAATGGCGATGTATCAATATCTTTCTTTCGTCTTCTTTCGAAGGTTGGCGATCATTAAGGCAACTTGAATCTTTGATGCCGCGGCTCTGAATAAGGAACGGGTGCTCTTTCCAAACCTTTGGCGTAGGTTTTTAAGCCAAGATGTTCTTTTTCGACCCACACTTCGTTTTCCTTGGATCTTGCCCTATATGATGAGTTGTAGAAGATCGTATTTTCGGTTTCTCATTATGTGGCTGAGATATTCAATATCCACTACCCCATATCGTCCTGTGGGTGTCGTAAAAAGCGACAGTCTTCCTAATACAACTGCAAAATAAAAATAAAACCGCCGTCACCAACCCGCAGGCCAAACGTGGCAACTACGTCAAACGACCACCCTATGAGGCAATCTCTGGGTGAGGCCTATGTCCAGCCGTGGGCTCTTGATAGGCTGGAACTAATAGTGTCGTCTGTAAAATCCTATTATCCTATATCGACCTTAATCTATGTTTTCTTTTATCTTTTACTGTTTATCCGTCTAACAAAATTAACTTTAAAAGTGCATCATTTGTTCACATCCTTCAATAATATAATCTCTTTGCAACAGCTCAGGCAGTCACTAACAAAGTTCGTAGACCTAAGGTTAACTCTGTGACTAAGCGGATTGTCTCCAGATCGTATATTTAGAAGATATATTACTTCACAGTCTTAGATATTGAGTCAGTCTATTTCTTTTGTATTTA
This sequence comes from Parnassius smintheus behrii, assembly GCA_036936625.1. Lineage (NCBI taxonomy): Eukaryota > Metazoa > Arthropoda > Insecta > Lepidoptera > Papilionidae > Parnassius > Parnassius smintheus. Next base: position 52,868,150 of record JAUPFT010000007.1, read on the forward strand.
GATCATTTAATGAGATTTATTCTGCCATATATCATAGAATTGTGAATAGTTGTACGGGATTGACCTTCGAATCCACATCACAGTAGACTTCTGTAGTACTCAGCGTTTATTATAAAGCTTTTATTTTACGAAAGCGGCCGACTGGCGTTACGGCTTGGCAATCCTCCATTATTCCCGCTCCGGTTCGGCGCGTTTAGAGTCCTATTAGAAATATTAACATGCGTCGGTATTATAATATTTTATTATCAGCCGTATTTTTAATCACTTTAGATGTACAGATAACTTCTCAGTCTGTTTGATGAGTTAAAATGTTTTTTATTATCTTATTAGTAAGTATTATTGCGTAATATATGTAGTTTTGAGCGTTATAGTTATTATACTTAAACAAATATATTGTTCGTAACTGCGGTCGCGTTCGACCACTGTGACAGTTTATGATTACTACTAGAAACAAACAAATCCGATAAAGTTTTGAAGTTTTAAAGTGATTATAACTAGTAAATAATATTCCAAATTTGTCCCAACCTCGGTGCAATCTCAGAAACAGGACAATCCTTGTAATAAACCCTAAAATCAAGTACACATATATTCGCGTATTCGAATAACCTGGCCGTCCAAAGCTAGATATTCTGATCAGTGGTTCTCTGTACATCTTTTTTTAAACGGATAATCGGGATATTACCAGCAATAAAATGTAACTTAAAACTTATTCGCCCATAAGCAATCTAAATGTATTTATTTGATATGTACAACAATGGACACCAACAGGAATAACATTATGGAATACTATACCCACAAGTTTTTGAAATCGCACAAACGTATGACCTTCAAGAAAAGACACTATTCCTTTCTAAAGGTCCAACATGCATCTGCACTTCCTCAGGTGTTACAAATAGTCATAGCCAGTTGTGTAATGATTTCTTATATTTACGCGAACACTACACATTGAAATAATACTAGATTTAACGGAATTTATCGCGTATATTTAACTTTTTTACCCGACGTTTCGAGAGCTTTACAGCACCCATGGTCACGGGAAGGACTGAGATGTTCAACGTCCAGTTGTCATAGTTAACCGCGGTTACCATAGATTAAAATTTTTTTGAATGTGAAGAATCGACGCTCCGGGAAGTCTGCAGTCTGTGAACATGTACAAGATCGCCCCCGTCACTACATCAGATTTGATAGACCACAAATCCTCGCTAAAGAACACCGATTCCTTCCAAGGACGATTCGCGAGGCTATTGAAATCAAAAAACATCCTAATTTCAATAGAGAAGATGGCTGGGTGCTACCATCTGCTTGGGATCCTATAATAAATAAAATTAAATCCCAACCCAAGCATACAACTGCAAGACTCCATGATACCATAAGCTCATACTGTGTAGATCGGAACAAAAGTTAAAATTTTAATCTATGGTAACCGCGGTTAACTATGACAACTGGACGTTGAACATCTCAGTCCTTCCCGTGACCATGGGTGCTGTAAAGCTCTCGAAACGTCGGGTAAAAAAGTTAAATATACGCGATAAATTCCGTTAAAACTAGTATTATTTCAATAGCCAGTTGTGGTCACTATCAGATGATCTGGATCATCTGATAGTGACCACAACTGCAAATGAGCGTCCAGACGCTCATTTGCCCTCTCTTGCATAGCTAGCTGACAGATTGGCGCTGGTATAATTCGTTTTGCACATTTGATGCTCCTTCATATTGCCGGTCCAGGTGTTTGAGTACAATATATAAAATATTGGATGTACAGCTATGGAGAGAAGTATTGTCAGATTTTCTTTGGGTGATAGATTTCGAAATGAAGATATCCGTAATAGAATTAGAGTAAATAATATAGCCCAAAGGATCTGAAAGTTGAAGTAGCAATGGGTCGGCAATGTAGCTCGAAGAAACGATAACCGAAAGGAAAGAAAGGTTGTCGAGTGACAGCCTCGTACCGGTAAGCAAAGAATAGGGCAGCCCTAAATGGAGGGACAATTCGCTAAAGGATGCAGGAAGTCGTTGGATGAAGGTAACCCAGGACTAGGCTTTGTGGCATTCCTTGGGGGTGGCGTATTATCAGCAGTGGAGTTGTAAAGGGTTGTAATGAATTAGACGATGAAGGGAATTCATTAACTAATTGAAATGAAAAATGCTATAAACTTCTCATGCCTTTTATTCGACGACAGCATTAAATAGGATAAAAAGGAAGAAAATTATATAGTCTATATACGTGTGACACGTATCACAGGCCTCTTCACATCAATCAGTACGTAGTGCGCTTAAACGGACTTTACATGTCTTCGATGTTTTTTTCCTTAGAAAAAACCTACCTCACGATGTTTTCCTTCACCGCCAAGCAAGTGGTAAATCAGTTAATTGGTGCCAGCAGGGATCGAACCCTAATTAAGTAAGCCCCTTTTTAGCTTCTGAGCTTCTGCGGATCATTTCATCATTAATATAATTTATTTATTACGATAATTTATTTTCAAAATTTTGGATGTCACGTATTTAGATAAAATGTCGCGTATTTATAGAAAATACATAATTAAACGTTTAATATTCAAGCTAAAATGGAACAAACTTAGCAAAACTTAGCCAAAATGACACTAAAATTTTCGGGGGTTACCTGGTAGCAACAACTCTGTCGGTGCGTTTGAGCGACGGCGGTGGCGCGTATAGAAAAATATCATCAATTAATCTATGGGAGCATTGAATTGAAACTTTTATGTCGGCGGGTGCGGATGCACGCGTTAATCGCAAGGCCGCCCGTCCAATAATCTAGCCGATTCCATTGTTTGGGTCCAGCCATCGATGTCGGGCGCAGTGAGACCTGGCTATCCGCTGTTTTGATAATGTCCACTTTGCCACTGTTGTGATAAAACCTTTTTTATATAGAATAAGAGTGACAAACGAGCACATAGTATCTGATGGTAAGGGGATGCTGATGCCCATATAGATCTATATCTGAGAACTTAACTTACTACTTTTTATCTTTATTTACCTATATAGATACTCGTATATTTGAGAATGATAAATAAATATCTAACAGTAGCACAGATAAAATATAACCACATAGATTTTAAACAGCAATGGCTCGTCCACCAGTTATCCCTCACATTTATTAACAAGAGCCGTTAACTTTTAACTCGGCTTCGCTCGGTCGATAAGTTTGACTGCCTGAATTCCCGGGCGACACATAACGATGTCTCGGTATTTTTGTGCTATTTCATTTGATTGCTAAATTTTTGAGTATGGCTGGGGCGTAGTTTTAATGAAAGTGTAATGACATATTTATTGATTATGTGGCCCTATTAATTTAGCAATTGGCCTTTTCAAATAAGTACAATTACAAATAAATTTATTTCAATAAAGCACGCACGTTTCCATCGGAAAATTTAACAGATATGTTTTATGCATAGAAAAAAAACAGTATATAATATTGTTAGAGCTTACTTTACTATTAAAATGTTCTATTGACCCAACGCTATACCAGGTCTGTCCTGTGCGGTCTAGTTTACATCTATCTACCAAATGTAAAGCCGGCGTTTGCACATAAATCACTACGAGATAAATCAAATTTAGTTTTATTATAAATAAATAAATAAAATGTTTTAATTATATTTATTAAATATCATGAATAATACAATAATGGTAGAACAATACTGCAGCCATATTAATTGTATAGTTGTAGCACGAATGGGCCGGTTCGACCGAGGCAGAGTATACCAGCGTAAAATAGCAGCTTAATGCTGTTGTGTTTAGTATGGTGAGTGTAGAGAACCGAATACCCTTTTTACTGGAAAAGAGGCATTCCATTTTAGTCCTCATGGCTGAAAATGCATCTGCATTTTGATTCGCAAACGAGAATAGATGTGCAGATGTCTATGGGCCACAGCAACCACTTACCAACGGGTAGACTGTGCGCTCGCTTGTCACTCTTGTCCTATAAAAAAAAATTAGGAACAGCAAGTATTTGATTACGTTGGATTTAACATTTTTTAGTTCTAATTGACAAATGTATATTTTATAGGTTTTTTATATAAGGTAGAGCCACGGTGCGTATCAGACGTACAACACGAATAGGTCGGTTCGAACAGTTCACCTCGTACCGAGTACCGCGCTTTTCAAAATGGCATGTAGTGACAGTATAAGAATATCCTCTACCCCATATCGCCACGTGAGTGTCGTAAGAGGCGACTGTCGAAAACAAACCAGGAGATGTGCAGCAGAATCTTCCGTATAACCGTCTTCCGCGCGTGGGAACTACGGGAATTCCCCTTCTGTGGCAATATATGAGGGAGGCCTACGAATTATCCAGTCTTAGTGCTTTACGAAATTCTCGTATTTTTTATAGAATAAGAGTGATAAGCGAGTACACAGTCCACCTGATGGTAAGTGGATGCTGTGGCCCATAGACATATACCGTACGGCCACAGACATATACATATATCTTCAATTAAGAATCAAAATGCGGATGCATCTACCATGTATAAATTGAATGTGATCTCTCTTTCAAAGGACAAACAAAAAGATCTGTAAAAACCCCCGTGAAAGAACATATAGCTGACGTAAAGCACCGACGTTCCGGGAAGTCTGCAGTCTGTGAATAAGTTCAAGATCGTCCCACCACCACAACAGATTTGATAAACCACAAATCTTCTCAAAAGAACACCGATTCCTACCAAGGATGATACGCGAGGCTATTGAAATTAAAAAACATCCTAACTTCAATACGGAAGATGGATAGGTGCTGCCATCTGCTTGGGATCCTATAATTAACAAAATTAAATCTAAGCCCAAACATACCACAGCAAGACTTCAAGATAAGCTCGTTCTGCGTAGTTCGGACCAAAAATGAATATTCAAGAACTAAAGGTACCCGGGCTATGACATTGGGATGTCAAACATCTCAGTGCCCTTCGTGATCATGGGTGATGTAAAGCACCCGAAACGTTAATTTAAAAATTATAGTCACTATTTTCATCTCTTTTAATTTTAATTTTTAACATAATAAGCGTGTGAGGCGTGCACTTTTGGATTTTCCACATATCTGTAAACTGACTCTTCAATTTTATTTACAAGTGTAGAATAGATACAAATATTACCCCCTTCTTGTGTTCCACGGTAGTGGAATAGCGATAATTATAAAAACACAAAATGATTTAATAATATTTTAATATATCATCAAATCAAACTTGGATAACCAAAACCATCTTACGCAACTGTCGTAAAACTTGCATAGATTAAAGCCTATTAACCCGCCGGGTTAATTTTACTCTTGTTTTGGGGATATCACTTTGAAGATTACAGATAAAAGATTATAGTATAGTAATCATTTTATTATTTCAGCCTTTTGCCCAAAGCTGGACTTTACTATGAGATCCCAAAATTTTATGACTGTATGACGTCTTTCTTAAAACAAAAAAATTAAAAATAATTTTATGCTAAAAACCGGTACATTGCTCACCATCCAACATTCATCACCATCATCACAGTACCTTTCAAGTCCGCAGCTGAACATAGGTCTTCCCCAAGGAAGGCCACAAAGCAGAAACACCGCTATAATTCATATTAATTAGGAATCATTAGCGGCAAGGAAATTTCATACCTAAGTTACTGCATTCTGCGTCCCGTGCCGTCACTCGCGAACACCGTAATTCAAGACGTGTTAAGTATCAATAAATCAAATATTACAGAGCCGATGTATAATCAGTGGGCATATAGGAGATGTTCCCCCAGCTGCGGTAGGGCCGTGCGTAATCAGGTTGGACATTAACGGCCACCCGCGAATACGTAATCAGCGCGTGTTTACACTGACAAGCGGGTAGCGGGGCTGGTAGCGGGAGCGGAGCAAGTTTTATTATATTCTAGTTTTATTTTATTCATTTATTTATTGTATCATTTATTTATTTATTTACCCTTCCACCAGGGTTACAAAGGGCGGACATAATGTTAATGCCTTACGACATTCTCTACTAACTAACTAACTAACTCTACTAACCCTAAAAATGTTGGAATAAATAAATATGTTGCTAAGTGCAAATAATGGACAATAAAAGAAATACAGTTTAACTATAGTAAATATGTTAACCAATACAAAACTATAATACACACAAACGTTATTGTTCACATATTTTACTATTATATACACTTATATTTACGACTAAACTATTTTTATGATACTTTCTCTTATGATTTCTGGATCTCGACAATAGTGCCACTTGTCGGGTCAAACTACAGCTAAGAACCAAACAAGTTTTTTTTTTATAGGATAGGGTGACAAACGAGCACACAATCCACCTGATGGTAAGTGGTTGCTGTGGCCCACAGACATCTACATTTATCCTCGATTACGAATCAAAATGCAGATGCGTTGTCACCCGTGAGGACTAAGATGGAATGCCTCGTATCCAGTAAAAAGGGTCTCCGGTTCTCTACACTCACCATACGAAATACAGCAGCATTAAGCTACTATTTCACGCTGGTATTCTGTGAGAGCGTGGTCCTTCCCCGGTCGAGCCGACCCATTCGTTAACTCATAAGTACCCCGTAGAAATTTAATAAAAATCAATCTAGCCGTTTGGAATGTAATTTTTTTTTAATAGAAGAGGGGGCAAACGAGCATGCGGCTCACCTGATGTTAAGTGATTACCGCCGCCCATGTTTAACCGCAACACCAGGGGAATTGCAGGTGCGTTGCCGGCCCTTTAGAAAGGAGTAAGCTCTTTTCTTGAAGGTCCCCAGGTCGTATCGGTCCGGAAAAATCGCCGGTGGTAAAATATTCCACAGAGAGGTTGTACGCGGAAGAAAACTCCTTTTGAAACGTACAGTGCTGGACCGCCAAGCATCCAGATGGTGTGGATGGTATCGGGATGTTTGCCACGTAATGCGTTCACGAAATTTGGCGGCTGGGATTAATCCGAACAATTCCTCAGAGCACTCTCCATGGTATATGTGAAAGAAAATGCAAAGGGGTGCAACATCTCTTCGCAATGCCAGTGAATCGAGCCGATCGGAAAGCACTCGGTCGTCAACGATTCGAGCCGCTCTGCGCTGGATGCGGTCAAGTGGAAGGAGCTGGTACTGGGGAGCCCCAGCCTAGAGATGGGAACAGTATTCCATGTGCGGCCGAACCTGCGCCTTGTAAAATTGCAGGCGGTGTGCCGGCATGAAATACTGTCCCGCTCTGCTGAGCACGCGAAGCTATTTAGAGGCCAATTTGGCCATCCCTTCCAAGTGACCACAAAACTGCACGTCACTCGATATGGAAAATAACACGCACACCGGAATTTAATAATATGTCAAGATATAAAAAATAATAGTTATTACAAAATATATGCCATATGACAAAAATAATCATTTGAAGCCCAACAAGCTTGCAATTCACAGAAATTAATATCTTGTTTAACGAAGCTTGAGACAAAAGTTAATGAAATTATTCCTTCACGCCCGATCATTCCATTGCTATGCGCTACCAAATACTCATAATACATGGTTAAATTATCTCATGGTAAAATGTAACTCTAAAATGAACAGGGTATAGTGCTTTGCACATCGAAATATTTGCATTGTCACTACCAGAGACTAAGACAGAACTAAAGTTTATACAAAAAACTTGTAGATTTTTTTTCTTAAGAATACGATAAATTTACGAAATAAATGCTCTTAAAAGATTATCTTAAGTAAAAGTAAAGTCATAGTGATAAATTTCTATCTAGGCATATTCATTCTTATTTATTTGTTTTCCACCTGTCACTAACGTCACATTCTTATTTCCGAGGGCTTTTAATAAACCGCTTCCAGTATTCACTACATAACGTTAATTTCGATTAATATCACATACATTGATCACTGGCAACGTTGCAAAGCGGAATACCGCACTTTGAGTACAATCGTTGAACGTGCGTGAGAAATTTCCAGTCGCAAAGCTTACGCTCTCAGACTGCTAGACACGCGTTCGCGACCGAGTGTAGCTGAATTATTCTAGCGTTTTTCCCACGCTCGTGTGTTTAGATTCCTATAGCTTTAGCATCGGATTTTTCTGTCGTTAGATGTTGTTTTATTATTCATTTGTTGACAATGGATTTATTGAAAACATCAATAATTTTACTACAATTTTGTTAGAGAACTATGCGGATGTGTAGTGTCGGGTAGCTTTTTAAAATTAGAAATAAAATGTTCAATAAAATTAAGCTTTCTCAACCATGACCAGACAACTAATGGCTCATTTTTCAACCAGCAGGTAAAAGTTATTCTTAGGCTAAAAGACAACATAAAAAAATAAAAAATACAGTTTATGAATAAAATAGTTTTTTTTTTATAAAATAGTTTCTTTTTCACTTTTATATTTAGTCAGATTTTTTTTGATGTATAAATCATTCTGATAATTGAAAAACAGGCCCTAAAACACCTTATTCAATAAATAAATGACTTCACCATGACCAGCTCCTACATTTTTTTGCTCTTTATTGACTTTAACAGTATAGTTTATTAATATAGTTTCACACACGGTAGAGCCATGCTGTAACTATATTATGGTTGTCGCTACGCTCGGAGAAAGACCAGCGTGAAACAGCAGCTGAATTTTGGTGTGTCCATACGAATGGTGAGTGTAGAGAACAAGAGACCATTTTTACTGGAAACGAAACATTTAATCATCATCTTAGTCCTCAGGGGTGGCACGTACAGGGACGTAGACGACAACAACAACAAAAAAGATAGCATTTTGTTCCTAATCGAGGTTTGATGTCGATATCTATGATCTTACTCAACCATCAAGTTGACTTTGTGCTCGTTTGTCACCCCATTCTATAAAAAAATGGTTGATTTAACGATATTTGATTATTTAGTAGAAATATATTAAGCACGTGCGTTTTTTTTTAATTTCAAATAACTGAACCAATAAGACATCAATTTATTTCAACAGAACCAGTATCAATTAAGCCCTACAATCCGTAAATCATCGATAATTATAACATTTAGCACGTGTGTAACCAATAATTTTTACTGCTGCAATTACAGCTGCACTTTATCGCATTCTATTTTTCCATCATAAATTTAATGAACGTAAATGATTACCTGCGGACGACATATTGCGTAACTGTTGACCGAGCTTCGGGCGGGTTTCGGTAAAATTTACCACTTGCAAATGTCGAGGGTATATGTCGAGTGCAAGTCTTAAGCGACTACGGGCCAGCGGTAACAAGTATCAGTCGACCGTTTACTCTTCTCAATTTTTATTTTTTATTTTAATAAAATAGATGTGACAAACTCGTAATCTATGGAGAGGGCTGTGCGCGGGGTTTCTCTGCTTGATAAACTTAGAAATGAGAATATCCGCAGTAGAACCAGAGTGATCGACATAGCCCAACAGATTAGTAAGCTGAAGTGGCAATAGGCCGCCCATATAGCGCGAAGAACCGACAAGCGGTAGGGAAAAAAAGGTTCTCGAGTGGCAGCCTCTTACCGGTAGGCGTAGTGTAGGTCGACCTCTTACTAGATGGTGTGACGACCTGGTAAGACATGCGGGAAGTCGATGGATGCAAGTGGCTCAGGATCGTGCTTTGTGGTATTCTTTGGGGGAGGCCTATGTTCAGCAGTAGACTCGTGAAGGACTGTAATGGTAATGATGTTGAACTCATAATCCACCTGAAGGCCCATGGACACCTGCAACTAACTCTAAACAAAAAAGGTTACAGATACGTTGTCACCTCTGAGGACTAAGTTGAAATGCCTCACAGCCTGTAATGGCTGACTCTTTACCGGACCAAAACGCAACATTGCAAGCGCTGCAATTTGGTGGCAGAAATATGAAAGAGGATGGTACTCACTCAGACGTACTTCCAGATAAAAAAGAAGTCCTACACTTAGCCTTACCACGTACCACCTGGTACTCTGTAATTATATTCTCTTATCTAAGTTTGGTAACTGCGTGTTAATACTATTACGATGTAGTAAATTTGGTTTTCTGATACATTAGAATCGTACAAGATACAAAAATCTAAAGCATATTAAAGTTATAAGGCATACTAAGCATACTGAAAATTTACTGAAAGTTCTTTGAGTAAATTTTCAAATACTCTCTCATACTCTCTTATTCATACGTGGTAGAGCCACTCTGTAGCTATATTATAGTAATAGCACAAAAGGGTCGTCTCAACCGGGGAAGGACCACGTTCTCACAGAATATCAACGTAAAATAGCAGCATAATACTGCTATATTTGTATGGTGAGTTTAGAGATCCGGCAACCCTTATTTACTGGAAACGAGGCATTCCCTTTTAGTCCTCAGAGGTAACAACGCATCTCCGTTTTGATTCCTAATCGAGGATAAATGTAGATGTCTATGAACCACATCATCAACTTACTATCAGTTGGACTGTGTGATCGTTGTCACCCTTATTCTATAAACAAAGAACATTGCAATATTACACTACATTTCTAATTTGTATCAATAATGTTTACAACCATTGTTACAGTGTCTAAAACGTGACTGTGTTTTTTCTTGATAAATCACGTACATTTTTAAAACCCTCTTATTAAAATACTTCGTATGATGAGTATAGAAAAACGAAGACCCTTTTTACTACGAGGCGTTCCATCTTAATCAGGGGTGGCAACGCATCTTTTTGATTTTTTTTTGTTTTATTTGACATTTTGATTCTTAATCGAGGATAGATATAAATGTCTTACGGGTCACAGCAGCAGCACCCACTTACCATCTAGTGGACTGTGTGCTCGCTTGTCACCCTATCCTACAAAAAAAAATAAGATTTTAAGTTTGTACCATAGGCTAATATGAATATAGAAGTTAGTCAGCTAGTTTAATGTACATAATATTTAATATATAATAAAATTATTAGATTTAATGTTCACTTTACTTAAGTGCTTGGTGATTATAAGTAATAAAATAGGTACTAAATTATGTCGATTGCTCACGAGTAAACTTAAGAGTATATGGCTCCGTCAGAATATGAACACTTCCATGTGGCCTTTTTGTTGCAACAATCCATTTTTATTTCTTCTTAATTTTTCGTTTACTTTTTTTGTCTGTAAAATTAACGTTTGTCTAGTTGCACCAACAAATAGATATGTTTTTTCTTTCTTTTAAAACCACCCGTCATTTCGCTTATCGCTACTATGTTCTCACTTGCAGCTAAAAGCACCAATTCGTATGACATTTAGAATTAATTGGTAGGCGCGGACACATAAGTGAAAATGTCTACCGAGTATAATGTAGCGCTGAAGAAAGTACCACACCCTATAACGGGCGAAGTATCTCGTTCCGTGTGTCAAAGCGAATTGCTCTGAAATTTGTTGGGAATTGTTTTAATAAGTATTAATTACGTGTCATGTGAAGACAAAAAATCGCCAGTGCTACGTGTTGGTTAATTTTAAATATGAACCCGTGACTTTTAAAGGTGTGACGTACGTTCGGTTATTTGGACGTAGTTATGCAAAAGAGATCCAACCAACAACAAGCTATTTTCGTAATATTAAGATGTGAAGCCGTACCGTGTAATGGCGGTACAAGAATATCCAATAATCATCCCGTGGGTGTCGTAGGAGTGAGGGGAACAAATCAGGAGATAGGCAGCAGCGTCTTCCGAATAACGACAAAGAAAAGCTACAGTTGCCATCCCGCTTGTCAAACGTGGCAACTATGGCAAACACCCCCCTGAGCCAATCTATAAGGGCGGCCTATGTTCAGCAGTAGACTTTAATCGGCTATAACGATAACGGTCTATAATGGTTGTAATGCTTCTTTTTACTTACAACTTACTATTTTTTACTTAACATAAACACTCACACTTGTTACCTAGAGGGGTAGATAGAGACTACAGACTTCCATTTGGAACGATCCTGACACACCTCTCTCGCTTCCTTCACATTTATACAACTACACATACATGCTCGTCGATTAAGGGTACTCCTAATTTGGCCCATTTTAAATATATCACCAATTCGGGCGATAAACTTTCATCTAGGACGACTTTCCGTTCCTTCCATTCACTTCTACAATATAAATTTTGTTTGTCACTCCTTCCTCATTCATTCTTTCTACATGACCAAAGCACCGAAGCATTCTTTTCTTAATCCTGGTCACAGTATCATCTTTTTTACTTGTATAGATATTAAGGATTATTTTAGCATATTGATTTCTAATTCATTTTTATCTAATTTGAGTTGAATCCCTCTTGCATAATTATGTCCTATTGTACCTGACTTCGCGCTTCTAGGTCATAGCAAGTTCCAGTTGCAATTTGTGCTAAAGTTGGGCAAAAGTGCAAATCAGTGATGTGTAATTTCTACACTATCTGTTTGGTGGAAGTGTAGAAGAACCCACTACCCCATTTCTTCTCATCAGTGCTGGTAAGAGGGGACTCAGAGATATGCAAAGATCTCTTGGTTTCCGATAGATACTTGGTCTATCATCTATCACGTTAACGCCAGTTTTAGACTACCTAGATTTCTGGTACTCTTTTTTAAAGTGAAACCTTCTTTAGGCACGTTGCCACTTTTGAGATGGGCAAACAGAACTGAACTTGCGTGACAATCACGCTCAGAAACATATATAAAGAAGTTTTCACTTCTGACATGCAGTCCTATGACTGACAGTTTTTTTCTTTCCTTTTTTTTTTTTGAAAGAACGTTACCTCCACACTATGATTTTCTCGGGTTACCGTGTATCGCAGTTTAAATAAATTAATTTAACAAGGACAAACGTCCAGAACTAAGGTAATATAATAAAAATATAATATAGATAAATATAATATATTAAAGATATAATATATATATAACATAGGTTCACAATTGGCAAAGTCATCGTGTAACCTAAAAACCAAAAAAATCATACAGTCGAATTGAACACCTCTTCCTTTTTATGAAGTCGGATAAAAAATAATTAAAAAAATTTCACATAATAGCTTCTGAAGTCGGTGCTTTATTCTTCTATAGTCTATATCTTAAAACCGATTTCAGAAGCTTTTATAGAAAAAATATTTTATATTTGTTTTTGAAGGCGGATTTTACTTTATATTAAAATCTTATATCAAATTTAATGTTTTGAATTCGCTTTCTCTCTCCCCCCCCCCTCTCTCTCTCTCTCTCTGTGAGTAGTATTTGGTTTGTTTGCTTACTCACGTAAAACGGTCTAAAGGTAAGTAGCCAATTGTAGACTTTTCAGCGTCCTCTCCAAACTAATTTTATTTTATTTGTTTAATTTCTTTTAGATCTTAACACACAGTATTAAATAATAATTGTTCACAAAACCTATTTTTTGAAAGAAATATTGTTTTTTAATTATTTTTAATCTAAAACCATTTCATAATTTCATTTATTTATTTATACTTTCATGCTCAAAGTAGTACATATGACAGACTTAATGCCATAGGGCATTACGTTTTTCTTTCTTGTTTATTTATTACCGGCCAATATTGCAACATTTTTTATCGAAACGTGAAAAATAAACTAATAGGTAACTGACGCATGTTCTATCGTAAAACTGGACACATAAGTTAAAGCCTATTGCAATCCTGAACAGACCCGCGTACACATCCAAGGTGAGTAGTCCAAATCGCCTTCTTACATAGATGATAGATCGCAGGCATGCACATTGTGAGGTTCCTCTTACTTTGCAATGTGTAAAGACCAGTAGCCAATACTAGTCTTCGAGTAGTCGTTTGAGTCAATGTGAAATAGTATATATGGTAATTTCTGCTAAAATCTGCCTTATTGGATATTTGCCAAAGTTGATACCGCATACATCTTTAAATTTATCGATATTATTCAACGCAATCGTGGTATCTTTAAGACCAGAGTGAGAAGGCTTTTGTTGCTTTAAACGCACCGCTAGGTTAGATTATAGTCAAAAAAGACCAAAAAGAAAAAACCGTGCTAAAACTTTTTCATAATTTGTATAAATACCTTAGCCAAGTGAAGAACAGCTGTTAGTTTTACCTATGTACCCATTATTGAGACGATAATAGGTATCGTCTCGATAACAGGTATTGGCTTCCTCGTTAGTCTAGCACCATACAATACCACGTGTGTATATGAAAGTTTAAATAAATAAGAAGAGTCCAACATTCGCAACATATCTTACGTCCACTAGCAAATTTCATATCGGAACGTCATACATTTATGTATAATCTCGCTTGCAATATCCTAGGCACGTACGCTGCAGACCGATCGAGCAGAGCGCTGCGTACATTGGCGCCGCCTCCTTAAAGGGCGACGCGGTTTTTCTATTGATTCGAAAATTAATGTCATTACCTCGTTTCCATAGAGGTTCGCCTTATCCTTGTTGGTGCGAAATGGCTGTTTGTCCGGTCATTTACATTGTTTGTGCTAGACGGTCGCTAAAATAATGATATACAATTGCTTTTAACGAAATCTCAATTAAGGCGGGGCTTTCCTACTTTAACAGGCTTTTAGCGTCCTCTTTTCTAAGCGTGCTTCTTACTCTGTGCTGCACAAATATTTATCAATCACAAAGTAAGCGTGCGACGGTGAAGAAAAAGTTACTTTATTTGAAATGTTTTTTGTTAATTATTAGAAAATAAAGGATCTAAATAAAAATGTAGTTTCTCCAGTAATTAAATCATATTTTTGTCTCGATTAATATTACGTCCTTACATAATATGAAATTGGCGTGTTGTCAAACTGGCCACTTTGATCTCTGAATTATCTGGCGTTTGGTTAGAAATTCCAGATTCAAAATTATTTCAAATTTAGGCTTCTATATTTGTGATTCGAATTTAGTGAACCATTTCTTTTCTCGCCATTTGATTTTTCTTTGAAATCGTTCTGTTCACAATATGGAAAACTTAAAATACCGCGTTATTTACTATTACGAGTTCCACCGTGACACCAGCACAGCAGAAACAGTTTGAAGGATTAATTATGTGAACGGAAAAGCCACTGTAAAAGAAGATCCATTCGATTAGGAATTTAATTGAATATTTAATGTAAGTTTATATTTTGCTTCGAGAATATACTATTTCAAGAAGTACCAGTTATCGAGCCCTCAAAATTGTGTCTAAAATACGATGTTTACTCCAAACTGACCTCAAAAAATGTATTTTTACATCAGCCCGTAAAAGGCCACAAATGGTTACACGCCTCTGGAGGATTTACCCTAAGAGTACGGGTAAGAAATTTATAAAAACAGGTTATATTTTTATCAGTCTATTGTTGCCACTGTCCCTCAACGACCGAAACAGGTAACTGAGAGAGACATCTGTAGCTCAGTCTGCTTATACCTATGAAAAATTGGCGAAATCCCTCTACATTCTATATTGACCTGAAATAGACCTAGGTATTTAATTTATTTAAACAAAATAGCAGTAGGATTGACGGTCGATGTACCAAATATCAGTTTAGCATTAATATATTACTATTTTCAAGAAATGCATGATTCCTTCCCACTCTTAGGAAAGTTTATGCCAGGCTAAAGATTGTAAAGGCTGATTAAGAGAAAAGAAGGACAAAAATAGATCCAAATAAATATTTAATTAAAATTTAGTCAATAACTAATAACTGTAACAAACGTAACAATTTTCTTCAAAAACAAAAATGATATTCTTAAACCAACTTCTATTGAAATAGGATAAGCATTAAAATAAAGTTAAGTAGTAGTATTCGAATATTTAATTTCTGAGGAATGTACCTTCATGCTTTAGAATCAAATCACAATGGTTTCATTCCTCGCCGAGCATGTGATAAATCCGCACTTAAAACTTGAAATTAACTATGTCACTAGGGCTCGTGTAATGTGTCGTGTACTGCAAGTACCTACTTTAAAGAATATTTACAGATATTAAATATATAATATATAGAATTCATTCGCACACATTGAAATTTCAAAGGGATCTATAATAAGAAATTGTTAGAAGTGGCGACATTTTAAAAATCGAACAACTTTTAATTTCGGCATTAAAGCAGAATACGAACATGCACCTTCTCTAATATTGTCCAAAAGGAAGCGGCGCGCCGAGTGATATGTGACACGTGGCACGCCGACAGCAGAACGACATATCTCACAATTTTATTACATAGCAAAATAAACTTTATGTACAAAAAGAAAAGGTGGACATTTGTTTTACGACCTCAAACGGTCTCTGAACTCTGAAAATAATATTTCAGCCGGAGCCACTTGCGTTACGCAACCGATGTTATAATTACGGAGTTAGGACGTAGTTCTAACGCAAAGTTTGGGAATGTCTCTTGGATTAAAGTCCTTTTGGGTGAAGTTTTTTTTTAAATTTTCGAAATTTCAACTGATAATTTATGGTTAACCAACCCATGGACATACGCGATCAAATTTAATCACATGACTACAGATCTCATCCCCGAGGAATGCAATAAAATAAACGTTACCTTTATTTACACTAACCATACTACCAGGAACCATTCAACCCATTGAATGGTCTAAGCCAGGAACGTTGTAGTGGAGGCAATGCAATTCGGCTGGGTATTACCTAGTGTATAGGATGTTATTCACCATCATCAATATGCGGTAGAAATAGTTAGGAGGTTGGTACCAACCCAGACATCTAGAAAAAAGAAGTTCTAGTCTAGGTTACAGTCCATTATCTACACATAGATCCCCAGCAAAGATGTTACACGCATGTAAATGCTGTATATTATACATCGTAGAGCCTAGGCTCTACGATGTATAATATACTATGGTTGTAGCACAAATGGGTCGGTTCGAACAGGACAGGACCACGCTCTTACATTAAACCAGCGTGAAATAGCAGCTTAATACTGCTGTGTTTTGTATTGTGAGTGTAGAGATCCGGAGACCGTTTTTCACTGCAAACGAGGCATTCCATCTTAGTCCTCAGGGGTGTTACTTAACCCCTGAGTTACGCTGTGAATCTATATTTTGATTCTTAATCGAAGATAAATGTAGATGTTTATGGGCCACAGCACTTATCACCCTCATTCTATAAAAAAATATATTATTCAACATTGAATTATATGTAAGTAGTTAAAATTCTCGGCATTATATTGATAAAAATTCTTATAATGAAGTATTTTTAAAAAACGATCGAAAGGATTCCATGAGAACAAAATCATTCGTCTTCATTTCGATATTACTTTTGCGATAACAAAGATTTATAACACAAATTTATAAAAACTTTTTCATTCCTAGAATTAAAACTAGACTAAATTTGTGATAATTAGAATATTTAGATTGATATTAAAATATTAAGAATATATTTATCTATCTTAAAGTTGAAAATCGATTAGTTCAGTGCCAAAGTAACCTTGCTGGTCTGTAACGGGCCCGCGACCGAGCGAAATATGTGTGACAGAAGGTGAATGGGTAGAAAAAGAAGCCGCCTCCATATTAGCCGATACGATTATTGCGATTCCGTATGCGGAGGGGCCCGTACAGTAAGTGGAATCGTTTGTGTCACACGGTTGGGAATGGACTGGCTGACGAATTGATAAATTACTTTCAATTTTTCGTCGCAAATTTTCCACTCAGGTGTGGGAGTAATAAAAACCTTTTCCCCCCAACCCGACCGACTAGACTAATGCCAACGTCTCCTACAAGCGATCTGCAGATAGACGGTTGAGACTCTGACCACTGCCTGGAAATATATCCAAAAAAAGACACAGAACACGTAAGCCATTAAGCGGAATAAAAACGTGAGCTCTTACAAATCCAGGTACCTACGAGTATACCATTTAAAAATTAAGTATACAACCTGTGTGTTTTTTGTAAAGTTTTACTTTGAACTAAAAAGTCCAACAGTGTTTCCTGCTATTTTATTTCAGGTTAGAGGCTATTTCGAACCATCTTAAAATTATTAAATTAAATTTTTTAAATTTTTTGATTAAATTATGTTACGGTAGAGATTATTATTACAATCTATAAGGAATTAATATATTTTAGGTCGTAGAGCCACGCTGCAGATATATCGTAGTTGTAGCACGAATGGGTCAGCTCGACCGGGGCAATACCACGCTCTCACAGAATACCAGCGTAAAATAGCAGCTTAATGCTGCTGTGTTTCGTATGGTAAGTGTAGAGAACCGGAGACCCTTTTTACTGGAATCGAGGCATTCCATCTTAGTCCTGAGGGGTTACTATGTCTACGGGCCACAGCATCCACTTACCATCAGGTGGACTGTGTGCTCGTTTGACACCCAATGATATAAAAAAGTAATAAAAGTTTATTCTATACTTACGCTGCAGAAAGTACAATGCCGGTCGTGCATGGAGTATTGCTGATATAAATGGGTTGGTGTTGCAATATTGCACATAGCGGCTTTGGACTCAATGGACAGGTAGTAATGCATACACCAAAAGAGTGGAATTATATACCATCTACATCTGCCTTTCCATCCGATTGTAATGTGGGAACCTTCAAGTGTATATTGTCGTATTTTATTATAATTTAAGGCTTTGGTAAGCTAATTCAGTGGGCTTTACCATTTTCCGCTGCACTACCACTTAACACCAGGTGGAATATTGCTCAGCAGGGACTTGCAATAGTTAAAAATAAAAACCGGCCAAGAGCGTGTGGGGCCACGCTCAGTGTAGGGTTCCGTAGTTTCCCGTCCGTCACAATAAGTGTTCCCACTTATGAGTTTAAAGGTGGGTATCCATTATGTTCGCGGTCCAGCAGCGCTCCGCGCTCCTGCAACTGCTCCCGGTAGTGGGTACGTGCGCGAACATGGAGCGTGCAACATTGCACGCTCCGCGGCAGGCGCTCCGACTTTCCATCCAAGTTCAAAATGATTTTCCTAGAAAGTCCTTATAAAGTTCTACTTTTCAGATTTTTTTCATATTTTCTAAACTTATGGTTCAAAAGTTAGAGGGGGGGGGACATATTGTTTTTTACTTTTGGAGCGATTATTTCCGAAATTATTGACATTATCAAAAAATGATCTTAGTAAACCCCTATTCATTTTTAAATACCTTTCCAACAATATATCACACGTTAGGGTTGAAATTAAAATAAAATCACTTCCCACTTTACATATGGAGGGGCTACCCTAATAAAACATTTTTTCCAATTTTTATTTTACCACTTTGTCCGCGTGATTGATACACATATTGGTACCAAATTTCAGCTTTCTAGTGCTAACGGTCACAGAGATT
Source organism: Parnassius smintheus behrii (assembly GCA_036936625.1). Lineage (NCBI taxonomy): Eukaryota > Metazoa > Arthropoda > Insecta > Lepidoptera > Papilionidae > Parnassius > Parnassius smintheus. Next base: position 52,887,267 of record JAUPFT010000007.1, read on the forward strand.
AAGCGAGGACGGACAGACGGACAGACAGACATGGCGAAACTATAAGGGTTCCTAGTTGACTACGGAACCCTAAAAAACCGGAACAGTGTTGTCAGTATAGACAAGTCCTCAAGATATTATTTTATGACCATTTTATTGACAAACCCATTGTCTAGATATGAATTTTTAAAAAATATGATGATCATATATAAATAAATGAATCAAAAACACTTAAATTTTTTCGACTACGTAAAGCTCCATCTCAAATTAAACATTCGTACGTTTAATCTAATTGATAAACGTCATTGTGAATGTTAAAATTAAGACGTCCAATATAAAAACGTAAAGTTTAAACTCAATTGCATTTAATAGTTAAATTGGCGGCGAAATGTCACCAAGCCATTAACCAACAACTGCCCGTCAATTCGTAAGTATAACGACGTCGTATAATTTCACTGGTGATTTTATAATTCGAGTGTAATTTCGAGACGTATCGTAAAAATTGTCACGTAATGAGAATTCGAATGTTTTTTTTTTTGGGCGGGACCGAAGTTTTGAAAATGTTCGGACAGTTTTTTTTTTATAGAATAAAGGTGACAAACGAACACAGGCCCCCTGATAGTATGTTTGCTGTGGCCCATAGACATCTACGTTTATCCTTGATCAATTATCAAAATGCAGATTAATCGAGGATAGATATAGATGGCTATAGGCCACAGCATTCATTTACCATGAGGTTAACTGTGTGCTAGTTTGTCATCCTTATTCTATTAAAAAAATATGCAAAGACCCTTTTTACTGGAAATGAGGCATTCCATCTTAGTCCTCAGGGGTGACAACGCATCTACGTTTTGATTATTAATCGAGGATAAAAATGTAGATGTTAATGGGCCACAGCATCCACTTACCATCAGTTGGACTGTGTGCTAGTTTATAACCCTTATTCTATTAAAAAATAGGTGCGTAAAATTATAGTGTCGGATTTTGTGACTCAACTTTTTTTTTTTTTTTAATAGAAGAGGGGGCAAACGAGCATGCGGCTCACCTGATGTTAAGTGACTACCGCCGCCCATGATCAACCGCAACACCAGGAGAATTGCGGGTGCGTTGCCGGCCCTTTAGAAAGGAGTAAGCTCTTTTCTTGAAGGTCCCCAGGTCGTATCGGTCCGGAAAAATCGCCGGTGGTAAACTATTCCACAGAGAGGTTGTACGTGGAAGAAAACTCCTTGTGAAACGTACAGTGGTGGACCGCCAAGCATCCAGATGGTGTGGATGGTATCGGGACGTTTGCCGTGTAGTGCGTTCACGAAATTTGGCGGCTGGGATTAATCCGAACAATTCCTCAGAGCACTCCCCGTGATAGATGCGATAAAATACGCAAAGAGATGCAACATCTCTTCGCAGCGCCAGTGAATCGAGCCGATCGGAAAGCACTTGGTCGTCGACGATTCGAGCCGCTCTGCGCTGGATGCGGTCAAGTGGAAGGAGCTGGTACTGGGGAGCCCCAGCCCAGAGATGGGAACAGTATTCCATGTGCGGCCGAACCTGCGCCTTGTAAAGTTGCAGGCGGTGTGCCGGCATGAAATACTGTCCCGCTCTGCTGAGCACGCCAAGCTTTTTAGAGGCCAATTTGGCCTTCCCTTCCAAGTGACCACGAAACTGCACGTCACTCGATATGTCGATGCCGAGGATTCCGATACTGGCTGAGGCAACAAGGGTAGTGCCTTGAAACTGAGGGGATACGACAAAGGGGTTCTTTTTAGCGGTTAACGCGCAAACTTGTGTCTTCTGGGGGTTAAACTGGACTAAATTTAGTCGTCCCCAATCCGAGACTCTGTTCAGCAAAGACTCGACTTCAGACACAAGTTTGTCCCGGCACTCGGAGACGTTTTCCCGAGAAATATTGGCTCGGCCGGTGTAAAGAGCATCACCAGTGCTGTCATCCGCATAGCAATGAATGTTACGGGTATGCAACATATCATTGATATGCAGAAGAAACAGCGTTGGCGATAGCACGCAGCCCTGTGGAACACCAGCATTAATAGGCTTGCAATCGGAGCTTGCACCGTCTACAACGACCTTGATGCTCCGATCTGCAAGAAAGCTGGTGATCCAATCAACTTGTGACTCGTGAACGCAAGCAAATGCTAATAAGCGGTTAGACGATTGTTCCATACATAGTTCGAAAGTAAACGTTAGTAAATATATCTGCCAAATAGCGGTGCACTGTCTGAGGGGGATAGAGGGCCAGCGTCATTACAGACAGTGAGTCCATTTTAGCCCTCAGAGGTAACAACGCACTTCTAATCCTTTTTGGTTGAAGTTAGCTGCAGGTTTCCGTGAACTGTTGTAGCCATTTACCATCAGATAAACAAACAAACTTAGTTGTTTGCCACTTCAGTATCAGTATTATAAAAAAAGTGGTAGTTCACACACACACACACTATCTCAGTTTGGACAAAGAATGCGTCTCAATACTTACTTTAAACGGTAATAAATATTAATATGAGAGCGATAAGAATTGCTTATAAACATTATTGTCTCCTTACATCACTCTCACAAAAGGATTGAAGTACTTGCTTCGACATCTTTGGATGTGAGACAGCGCTCGCTGCACAATACTGCAATAAAATAACAAATAGTATTTACTCGTATGTTACTGACATAGTCTTTTTTATTATTTTGACATCTGTCACCACAGCTGTCATCGTTTTGGCAGTTGAAGGCCATAGATTTAAATAAATTGCGATATCTTTTTAATTACTGTAACTCAGATGATTGGTTGTGGGTTAAACACAATAATAAGTTTCTTTCTTTTATTTTGTATAAGTAACCCGGCTTGGCTTCGCTTAGATAGGATCTATTAATGTGGTGTTTTTATAATTTAAAATAATCAAAGACCGCTTAATTTATCAATTTTTTGATTCTTTAAAAAAAACTTTTTTAAATGTAACCTAGATCTCTCCTGGTGTTGCTCTCTATTTTTTTTAAATTTGTATTACAACCGGTTGAATCATTTCGAAGATTAGCTCGGGGAGACAGAAAGACAAAAATTTAAAAAAAGGTTACTTATGTGTTAACAGCATGCAAATAATCCCCGAGTTTTATAGAAGCCAGTTACTTAAAAATTACAGGCACTTCAATTTTATTTTTTAAATATATAAATTTGTTGTAAGTTAGTTGGATTTAGGCTTATCACTTATAAGTTATTTAAGTGACTTTATAGACGACATTTACTATACTGTTTTTTATAGTATAAGGTTGAGAAACGAGCACACAGTCCACCTGATGGTAAGTGGATGCTATGGCCTATAGACCTCTACATTTATCCTCGATTAAGAATCAAAATACAGATGCGTTGTCACCCTTGAGGACTAAAAAGGAATGCCCCGTTTCCCGTTTGAAAGTGGTCTCCGGATCTCACCATAAGAAACACAGCAGTGTTAAGCTGCTATTTTACGCTGGTATTTTATGAGAGCCTGGTCCTTCCCTGGTCAAGCCGACCCATTCGTGCTACAACCATAGTATAGCTGCGGCGTGGCTCTACCACGTGTAAAAATATGTTTAAACACCGCGAGTACCTGACTACCAAACGGGTTTGATTCTCAGATTTAACGTTAAAATTGTATGTTTGTGTTGTGACCCCGTATCTCACGTATTGTATTTTCATTTACATCCCTTCCAATCATGGACGATTAGAAGAGTGAGTGTCTGCGCGTACACGTATCATACTTTAATATCCTCTAATCTGAATTCCCGTCATGGCGGAGAGTCTCAACGGAGACTAGCCATTTGCTTAGGACACACTCTCGTAGTCAGATGGGACGGCTATCGTACACGACCGTAGAAAGATCAGGTACAGGATCAACGGCTGTACGTGCTTAGGCATGGGGTGAAACACCACCATATTACTCACTCCGGGCTGCTACCGAGAATTTCTTGTCAGAAAAAACCAATAACGATTTCGGTCCGACGCGGGATTCAAACCCGGGACTGATCAGCATGCGCTGTTACTGCCTATAAGCTACCGAGGCATGCTAAACCTTAACATCCTTTGGACAATTAATAACTTTCGATTAGAAATATCGATAGTCATTCTCACGCTGACAAAATGTATTTAAATTATAATCAGCATACCTTCTCAACGAATCGTGAATTCTACGTACCCAAGCTTAAAACTCGAAAGCGATCGAATCTTAGTTTTATAAGTTTACGACACCTCCGTTGTGTTAGTGTTCCAATCAATTTAAACTTCCTTTCCCTCTATTACATCATTATCATCATCATCATCATCATTACAGGCCTAAGAAAACTTCTGAATATAGGCCTGCCGCAAGGAAAGCCATAATGATACTAAGCCACCTGGTAGCTTCGCACCTGCAAGTGAAGTGTAGAGAAGATGGCAAGGAAAAGAGACTAGATGGATTGACGATCTGGTAAGAGATGCAGAAAGTCAGTTATTTCAGGTGGCTCCCTTTGTTTGTTGAATGCTAAAGGATAGGCAGAGATAAATGGTAGCCCGTAAACCCAAATAAAATACGGAAGCATTCTTAAGTCAAAAAAATTAATTAAATTAAACTGCGGTGGGCGTGGGTTAACAATTGAAACACGAACGATTTTAGTTCAAATACAATCACCACTATAGTTAAAAAGCTAAAGTTACAGCTTATATACTTCCCACTGTTGAGCACAGGTCTTCTCTCATCTCTGAGAGGGTTTTAGGGCAAGGAAGTGTCCGCCACGTTTCCCAAATGCGTGGCATACTTTACATGTCTTCGAAATAGTTTTTTCTTATTTCCTAGACATACAGGTTTCCTCCCAATGTTTTCCTTCACCGTCGAGCACGCTGTAAATCAGCACTTAAATTGCTATTAACAATTTCATTGGTACCGGCGGGGATCAAACCCGTCTTGCTCGCACACTGTGAAATTTAGAGCGGGCACTTAACTTCTGAGCTACCTCGGCTCAGGGGCTAAGTGCTCACTCGTAGTAGCCTCTCCTCGGTAGTATAGTATAATTGTCACCACTATAATACCGATTAATTGGAAACTATGGCAAAATAATCCT